>JAMXBD010000123.1:1200000-1827903 GCA_024138025.1 Combretum micranthum | reverse complement strand
TATTAGCTTCTCTATATTTACGCCTACTGATGGTTCCTCCATTCCTTATTTCAAGCTATCTTACTTGTAGATAAATAATTATAGTTGCAGTTTAAATTTACACTAGAAAAATTTTTGTCAAGTTGGTGGGGTTTCATAAATTTTTGAAGAATGTGGTTGATATAGCAACTTTAGTGATGGCTTGGGTTCATTTTACTTGTATATGAGACAGAAGCATAATCTTATTGGTTTCTTTGTATTTCTGCCTTCTAATGGCTTCTCCATGTCCTATTTCAAGTCATTGGACTTGTAGATTAGTAAATACAATCGCAATTAAACTTAACTTAAAACATTGTTATCTTGTAGGTGGGGCTTTATATGCATTGTCAATGAATTACTAGTTTCTTCTGATTTATTTGAGATTCATACACATTCCAGTTCCTCTTTGCTTTTGAAGTTGATGCCCATATGAAACTTGACTTATTTCCATTTTTATTTTTGGTATTTCTGATAGATTTTGTTGCCAAAGATCTCCATTTGACATTTTTTTTAAGGATTGTTCCTTTGGTTCTATGAAATGATCATCTTATTCTCTTCGATGCTTTTGCTTTACTGAGTACAATGTGGTAGTTGACATGAGTTGAACTTGATATGGGTGCTAATGCTCAAGATTTAGCAAATTCCAGTTCATTGGATCACGTGTCTAATTGTCGTCATTCTTTTCTGAAATGGCAATGTTCTGAAAATTATAACATCAGTTTGTCATTGATAATGGAGCTGAATGTTATACTCTCATATAAAATCTGTAACGAAGGAGCTATTGAATCCACTCAGTCACCTGCATGGTGGCTAATTTGCTAAGCTGACTCTGTCCCTGATTTGTCCTGTTGCACAATGTGCCGTGCTGGCCTGTTCTTGGATATGAGTCCAACCCGTGCTGGCTGCCATTTTTCCCATTCAATTATATGCGTCGATAATAATTTTGATGCCTCGAAAAATATTTCTGGATTAGCCTAGCATTAGTCTGGAACTCTGGGTAAGTGAGCTGACTCTGCATGTGACAGTTGATTAGCATCTGTCTATGTTACTTCCCTTTGAAAAGACAAGCCCTTGAAAAATGATGTATATTTGTATATATCAATTACAGGATGTGAGGTATTAGTTTTTATTTCTGTGTTGGATGCTGTTAGTTGTGGACATTACTTGTGGTTTTGCTTGCTGAGCCTTGGGTTCACATGCATTTATTATGTGCTTGCTTTTTGCTAATTAAGGGAGACTTACGAGGAGTTTTGGTGCTATTCTGGTGACTGATGGCATTGAGAATTGTGATGCTTATCTATTGTCCACACCACTCATGGTTGCTCTTTGTAAAGATTTCATCTCATATGTCTTTGCAAAAATATAAGAATGATCATATCTCTCACTCTGTTTGATGAATGGTGTTCTTAATACAGCTGCTTATGACATTGAGCTGAAGTGCCAGTGCCATGGGTGTTCCTGGGAAATGGATTAGAGCCCTTGTTGGGTTGAAAAAATCTGAAAAATCGCCATCTTCTGACAGGGTCGAGAGTGTGAGTACTCATTTCAGTTGTTATTCTGTTAGGAAATGCATGTGGACAGGTTTAAATTGACTTGATTTTTATGTTCTTCAGTATTTCATTGTCTGTTTTTCCTTAGAAGTACTGCTATAAATATTCATGTCATCAGAAGACATAGTCTATGTATGACCTAGTTGGATTGAATTTGGTAATCCTGCTTGTACCTCAATCTACTGATTGGTCACCCCTTTTCTCATAGTTATATGTAGGGATTGTATGGTTTGTGCAGTTGAAATTATTTTTCAGTTATCCTACCAATGTCTGCAATCATGGATCTTGCAGATTCATTTAATCCTTATGTTGAATCTATCTACTTTGGCCAAAACAGGGGGCAGAATTTCGCATAAGAGTTTCTCCATGCAAAAGTATTCTTTTATCAGATATTCTTACATGTCTGGTCTGTGAGTTTGATTTCTTTTACTTGGCTGCAATATTCCATTGTCTTGTCCTCTAACATTGTTTCGTTATTCCTGTTACTTTGTTCTTTCTGGGTTTAGCTTAGCATATACGTTGCATAGTAGTTGAAGAGCATATTTAGGATCCAAAGGTATCCGCTTATCTGCACTAAATGTTTTTTATTTTTATATTTTTGGCACTAAACTTTCTTTAATCACTCTTCCAGAAAGCAACCAGTAGCAAGTCCCGTCATCGAAGAAAGCATTCCATAGAGATCGAAAATTTTAAGGTTGAGGATGGGGTTGATACCAATTATGATGCTAACAATGGAGATGGCAACATCCCTGATATTTCAGGTATTATTTCTAGTTCACTGCAAGTGCAAGAAGCAACCTATAACCAACAGTTTGCACAGGAGGAATGGGCTGCCACGCGCATTCAGACAGCTTTTCGTGGGTTCCTGGTGTGTATAATCGTACACTGTTTTTCACTTTTAGGATACTTAACTTTTGAAACTATCCCCCGTCACACGTGAGGAAGCTAGTAACTCTTCATTTTTGTGCCAATTATTTTGTTAACAATTCACATATAATAAGCTTAATCATATTTCTAGTTATCAAGATCTATTTACTTTTGGAAATATGATGAAAGAATCAATACAACTACATCAGCCCCTGTGGCTTACGATGCACGGATGGGAGGATTTTCTTTTGGTACTGGTAGGTTCAAGTAGACATAGATTGATCTAATATATATGAAACCAAGTGCATCTGAATGATGTGGGATCTTGGAGGAATATTGGTGGGCAAATAGGAACAACATTGAGTGTAGGAAGGGGAAGGAAGGAAAAAAAGAAAACTTGAATGAAGTAAAATCACGAGTCGTGGGTTTATGCTTTTTTGGAGGTGATTGTGGGGTAGGAAATAACCATCAATTTGGAGAGCAAATAAAATTACACAGGAAGTGAAATCACTATAGGAATCAAACTATATTTTAATAAAGCTAATATTTCCATTGATGTTTCGAAAATCTTCATGTGATAATCTGCCAATACACGTGTTAGCAGAGTTGGGACTGATAAATGGACTTCTCTTGGTTGCTTGATTTCTTTTAATAATTGTATGACCTCCAAACTTTCACCAGTTTTGTTCTTGCAATTTTCATTTTCACTATAAACAATCATATTTAAAGAGATTGTCTCGTCATTGATGACATGTGCAGGCAAGAAGAGCTCTGCGGGCATTGAGAGGTTTGGTAAGGCTTCAAGCACTTGTCCGTGGCCATGCTGTGAGAAAGCAGGCTGCAATAACTCTTCGCTGTATGCAAGCTTTGGTTAGGGTGCAAGCTAGAGTTAGAGCTAGGCGGGTTCGTCTATCTTTGGAGAGTCAGACAGCACAACAGAAACTTCAGCAACAGCTAGCAAATGAAGCACGTGTTCGAGAAATTGAAGTAAGCAATACTAAGCTCACGACCAGTAAAATTCCATATTAGACAGTGTGGGAGATATCTGTGTATTATATTAAGTAATAAATATCAAACACCAAGTTTACAAGCTTAAATTTTCAGATCATGTGTTCTGGCTTAAAATGTGGTATCACAAACAGGATATGATGATTCCAAATCTCTGCACTGTCATTTTTGCTCCGATTAAGTGATCGATATATTAGCTCATATTATATTTACAAGTTTAAACTTAAATATATGATGGTTGTAGTGGTACGGTGGTACCCTTAATATGGTATTAAGTCAAGAGGTCCTGGATTTGATTCCTTGTGTAGTCAGTGCACTTTTATATAGTTAGATGGTCCACTAAGTAATTAATATATTAACCCATTTTATATCTATAACCTTAAACTTTGAGATAATATGGTTATGATAATAATCTCATCAAGTCTCTATCTTGTCTAAGCCATCAAGTAAAGGGGAGAGCTATATAAAATATATATGCAAATTACTTTTCCTTCTATTTATTCCTTAAATTGTGAGTAAATATTAGGTATTGAAGTTAATTTGCTGCTATATTCGGGCAACATATTTATTCCTTCCTTTCAAATTTTTTTAAAGATATTAGGATGCACCAAACAAACTGTTGCTTATCCTCGTTTAGACTTTTGACATATCTAAGTGTAAATATGATGCACCAAGTGGCTGAAGTATTTCTAATATTAAGTGGCTGTCACGGCCAATAATTTGTGGTTACATAAGGGGAAGAAGGGTAAGCAACACCCTGTTTGTTTCGAGGAAACTATCTTGTTATTGGTAAAGTGATTTACCTAGAAATGTTTTTCTAGAATTAATATGTGTTAATGTGTTTGGTTGCTTTTACAAAAGTATATTAAAAAAATTTTCTGGTATTTGACCTATTAATATTATATAACACGTCGTCATATGTAAATAGGCTGTTATTAGCAAGTTACTATATAAGTACATTATGCCAAACATTTTATTTAAAAAGTAAAAGTATAATATATAAATTATTTTATAATATTTATTTACGAAGTCTTAGTTGAATTTTATAAATATTTAATGAGCTTTCATTTTTTTGTCCATTAAATTATTTTCGTGTTTAAAATATTATTTTATTGGTTAATTATGACAAAGATCAAATAAATACTACGTTCCTAGAGATAGAATACTAGCAGAGACTAATTCAAAAAATGACTTTTTGCTTTCAAAATAGTAAGATATTTTCCTTACAAAAAATGGGATCTTTTCTTTAGTGGAAAATTTTCCCTTATAAGGGAAAATGTTTTATGCTTGAACTGTCTTTTTTTTTGGTTTACTTAAAGTGTCTTTTATAGCGTAGCAAGTAAGAGAAAATAAAGAAATTGTTTTCTGAAAAGCATATGTTTTGAAACCAATGGGACCTGAGTGGCTTTGTGTTAATTTATAGATTGTGCTAATGTTTAATGTCAAAAGTAAAGGCCTAATGATTTATACAATGTACTTTTTATGTGATTTTAAGCTCGAAAGCTAGAATTAAACTTTTTGAAACTTGATTTAATATAAAGACTTTTTATATATTTGTCTTTCTGAAGCACAAATGCTCCTTGTAAACAAACTACTGTCAAATACTTTGCCAGGCACAATGAATTGGCTGGATATGCTGTCAATAATGAATCTCAACTACTATCTTCTGTAGATGTCCAGGCTACTTCATCTATATGTCTGACATGTTTGTGTTGTGTTCATATAACGTGAGCTGTATGAATGGTAACTATGATGTATCAATTGCTGCCCAAACAGAGACCTTAAGGTTTTGGCAGAAGGATGTAGGACTCATGACATCACATGTTGATAACAACCACACCTTCCTAGTCTATTTCCTGAATGATGATTTGGTTGCTTACACTTGTTTAGGTCAATGTTCTCTGCCAAATTTGATCAATGCTGTCATTGCTTGTATCCATGACACAGGAAGGTTGGTGTGACAGCATAGGATCCGTCGAAGAAATCCAGGCAAAGCTTCTAAAGAGACAAGAAGCTGCAGCAAAGCGTGAGAGAGCAATGGCATATGCTTTGGCCCATCAGGTGGAATATAGTGACTGATCTTAATGGGATTATAATTTTCTCTGATAAACTTGAAGCTCTCTGTGTAATGTTGGTGACCTCGAGGAGTAATAGTGAGGTCGAAAAACCCCCGATATTTTTAGCATATCATGCTGAAAACTTTATCTGTTTCCTTACGAGGAAAGTTACTTCTTTGGGACTGTGATGCTGCTTGAACTTAAATGTTTAATATAAGTAATTTCGTTATCTGGAATTAGTTGATAGGTTTCATGGCTTTAATCCACTTTTTAAGAAACACAGAGGCACAGCAGATGCACTGCAGTATAATTATGACAGTTATTTTGCAAGCCCTTCTCAATAGATGATGTGGTTTTATGACTTGTTTGATCATTTAAACCATGCAGTGGCAAGCTGGATCTAGGCTGCAGGTCACACCTTCTGGGTTTGAACCTGATAAAAACAGCTGGGGATGGAATTGGTTGGAGAGATGGATGGCTGTTCGGCCGTGGGAGAACCGTTTTCTTGACATTAATGTCAAAGATGCAAAAATCCATGAAGAATTGGGTGAGGGTAAGACTGCCGCCAGATCACAAGTAATTCCTTCAGGCAAGACACCAATTCCACTGAACGTTTCTAGCCAGAGAACTGGTCCTTCACAGTCTGATGGTGGTGGTTCTTCAACGGGCAATTCAGCTAGCACATTAGAGGTCAACCAAACTGTCTATGCCAAGCCAAAGTCTAAGCCACCTGTTGAGAATACAGTTGATGAAGCAAATTCTAGACCAGCTATGAAGACAAGATCACATAGCAACCCAAAGGAGCGAACTTCACAGTTGCATGCTGAGAAGCAGGGGAAGAGGAGGTTGTCTCTACAAAATAATGGTAAGTCTCTCTCTCTCTCACACGCACACACACAGAGACACAGGCAATATGCATCATGACTGTTTTTTTTGTTTTTTTTAACATAAAACTAGATTGGCTTGAGCGCTGGAGTTATTTTGTCTTTGTTAACATAAAACTTTGTTGATGGAAGGCCAGGATTGGATGATTAGTTTTAAGGTAAAGCTGTATGCCCCTCAACCCTCAACCAACATAAAGCACATACCGTTTTTAGTCGCTCTCTAAACTTATGACATCCAACTTGAATTATAGTAATGAAGGTTGCTAATATATAGTCTCCATGGAAATAGAAGGGATGCGTAGTTGTGTAAAGCAGTGTTGCTTTATCTAAGGGGAATGTTGCTTAGGCAGCATCAAAGTGAAGAAATGTCTCTTCCACACATGTAGCTAGGCAAATTGTAGTACCTAAAGTTTTACTAAATATTTCTGTCTTTTTCCTTTGTATTTTTATTTTCAGAAAAAAAAATAACTATGATAATTGCTAGGTGTTGTGGTTGAAGTGCCACATGATTGTCTCCCTATCATCATTTGATAGTAGCTTTATCACCATTTGGTTTATTTTTTGCGCAGGTAGTGGTGTTGGGGCTAGAAATCCATCTAGACCTGCCATTAAAGAAACCCCTATTTGTCAGAAAACTGTAAATGATCGGTCCAAGAATAATGGAACAGTGGACTCAAATCCTGTATTATCTGCCACATAGGTCGTTGGATCAGGTCCCTTTTTAGCCCAGATACTGCAGCCAGATTTGTAGATAGAAGCATATGTTGAGTGGAGATGCCATTACTTTGTATGCAATCTTGTCACTACATTTGTCCAGTAGTTTATCCCTTCAAGATGGTAGATATTTAGTTTCACTTGTCATGAGAATAAGAGTTGCAGCGGAGTTCGTCATTTAGTTTATTTATGTTTTTTTTTTTTTTTTGGCTCATTTGACATGTAATTATTTTCTCTGTATGCCCTAATTATTTTTAGACAATGTCTATGTGCAATCTCTTTTTTAGGGTTTATGCTTTTGTATTGTTGTGCAAGGGAAAGATCTTGATAGAGAATGACGTGAACAATTTTAAAGGGTACGAGCCACCAGTTAAGGACACCAAATTGTAGGTTCGAACATGGCAAATCCTTACATGCGTCGTTATTGATTTGCAAGCTAGGGATGAGTTACTGAAGATCTTAGGGACAATGTGCTTTAAGGCTTGGACAAGGACGAAACATTTTGAGGACCAACAGAATTAAGGTGGTGTTTGATGTTGGGAGACTTGGTTTGCGTACACCTTCTACTTCATAAGCAAATGTCAGTTTTACCATACAAGACTAGCAAGATTCTTCTCGGTATCAGTAAGTAGGGATGGGCAGAAAAACCAATCGAATTGAATCAATCTAAACCAAAAATATGGTTTTTTTTAATGATTTGGTTTTAAAATTTTTCAATCTGAACCAATTCGTAAATTTATGGTTTGATTTGGAAGGAAAATCAAACAAATCCGTGAAATTGAACTAAACCGTTTTAAAAATATGTAATAACTTTATTATATGTTCATATGATTTTATTTGATATTTATTGTTTGTTAAATATTGATTAAAATCAACTTATTAATTTTTAAATTTTTTTAGGCTCATGACATGTATTTTTTTGTTGATGATGAAATATTGTTTTTTTTAATGCCTTTTAAAAGTATGAAATTTATTTATTCAGTTATAAACTTTTATTATATTTAATTGGTTAATATATTTTGTTAGCAGATAATTTTATTCGTTGATACATTTTGTTGATAGATGATTTTTATTTTAGCTAAATTTATTAGTAGATAATTGACTTAATAATTCTATTAAAAATTATAAATTATGACTTATTATATATTGGTTGGTGAATATATTTTATTGGTAGATAACTAATTTTATGGAGAACTATAGATTAAAAGTATAATGAATTCATAAGGTATTTTGTTATGATTTATAATATAAACTTTATAAAATTATATAAATATTTAAGTCTCTACACAAATGTAAAAAAATAGAATAAAGAAAATTTTTTGTTAGAATTTTGATTTAATTCGTAATCAAAACCGAATCAAACCGTTATTTAAAGTTTGGTTTGAGATGAGAAAAAAATCAAACCGATCTGTGCCCATCCTTATCAGTAAGTGAGTAGGTTATTGTGCCTATGATATGGCTTTAGCTTGTTTGTAAAAATTTAGGGATAATGTTACACATGTTATCTTAATTTTGGTAAAATATGTAATTAGGTACTTGAATTTTCAAATTGATTAATTTAGCACTTGAATTTTAAAATTGATCAATTTAATACATTAAGAATTTATGAAATTGATTAATTTAATATCTGAGAGTACTTTATGAATGTATTGTTGAAGGGTATGAAAAGTTTTTTTAGTACTAAATTCATCATTTTTAAAGTTGAGATATTAAATTGATCGATGAATTTTTCATTTTTATATAATTACATATTTTATTAAACTTTAAGTATCATTTTTTATATTAACCAAAAAAAAAAATTATCATATATTTGATTTTTCATAACCTTAATTCCTTCGTCTAACCGACCTAGGAGACTATATAGAGTCAGCCCCGTTCACTCGATTTTTGTCACCATGCACAATATTGAAGCAAGGTGCTACAATAAAAGAATTGATCTAGTGGTGGGTTGGTTTTAGCGGACATGTCGTGGAAGGATCATCACTTTTAACTAGCTTTTCTCTTCCCATAACCTCGAGGACAAGTTTGTTTATATAGAGGAGAGACATATTACGAGAAGAAGTAATAAAGTTACACGAGTGCCTATTTGGCAGTATGATCATGTTACATAAAATTGTTTAAGTAGTGCAAATGTTAGATTTGCAATTATTATAATAAATTTTAAGCGGAAAAATAATATGGTACGACAAATTTGTAACAAGCTCTTAGAAATTACTTCATAACAGAGGTGTAAAGGAGGAAAGAAAAACGGAAGGGGAACTTTCCAATTGAACGAAAGTGCCGTGTATTATTTTAAATATTTAAGAGTTGGCTATACCGAAAAGACGCTGTAAGTAACTTTAAGTAGCTTGCATAAATAAACACAGAAGACATTTGCAGTAGTTCCATAGATAAGTTAGATTTGAAAGCATACACTTAAATAAGAGAAAGCAAATGCGTGAGAAGAAAGAGAAAGAGTAAGAATGGACCTTATACACAACTTAGAAAATTCCAAAAGAACTATGATTACATATATTTATGTTAGATTAAGATTTATTAGCACGGTCTGATTAAGCTTATATAGAAGGACTATTAATATTTTGAAACTTTAGACTAGTGGAAATTGCTACTGTTTTATGTTGGTCCGCATATTCTAATGTTACAAGATATGTAATCTACGTACTGTTAAGTCAACTCCATATAGTCAAATGTAATTTAACATTTGAGATGATATAATTAGATTATTGTTTTTATGTTTTCGTATCCAAATTAGTACAAGGATAAAAATACATATTTGGTTCCCATTGGTTACCACTTACCTTGTTTGACCCTTGAATGATTTTTTTGCCCTTTCTCATCTATTACAGTTTTTGATAGTTTTTAACTTTTGCGAAAACTGGACCGTTGGCATCTTAATTTGCTGGTAGAGTGCTTTGAGTTTAGGCCTTAGGTTTTATGGACTTGCAAAACAATGAAGGGTCAATTAACACCAATGGATTATCTGGTGTGGCCATTTAGTAAAGAGTAAACAGAATAACAAAATAAAAGTTATAAGTATGTAGATCTCTCTTATTTTGATATACTAGAGGAACATTTATAGGGTGTTAGGAGATTGTCAATTACTAGTAACAGTTATCAGATCATGAAGATAGTAAAGGATTGTTATCGTTTGTGCGTCAATTGGCCACTAACTCATGTTATTAGATGGTGGGAAGACTGGCCAGTTGGTCATTTAGGTAAGAGTCTTTAGCCGAGGAGATAGAAAACATTGTTAATCCAACTAGTTGTATTTAAGGAGTGTTAACTAAATTATAAACAATCGAATGCATAGTAGAGAGACGATAGAAATATATTAGGTCATTAGGCGTCTTGGCTAGATTGGATTGGACAATAAAAATCATTTATCTAAATTCGCCACCAATAAGAACATTTTTCAATTTTAATAAATTACTTTTTTTTTTCTTTTTTCATCCTTGATCTTTGTTAACTTCTGATAAGCTTGAACAAGATGATTGAGATTTGCATAATTTCTTTTTTCCACTCTATTTTCATTTTCGTAGAAGGCTTATGTATCTTGCCTTTTGTTGTTATATCACAAAGTGAATATATCTATATCAGTTTTTATATTATCAATAAATTTATTTTATATTGTTACCTTACTAGCTAGCAATCAATAATGAACCGGCAAGGTTTAAGCACGTCACAATAATAAAATAGTAAAAAATTGAAAAAACTGACTAGTATAGGACACGACAAAAATCCCAGTTCCGTGAAACATGAACGTCAACAACATACGACATAGAACATTTGACACATGTCCTCCCGGGCCCCACCTTCTCCTTCCATCAATACCTTTCCTTCGCACCGTCACTTCCCTCCACCACCATCTCCGCCACCACCGCCAGTCTCTCTCTCTCTCTCTCTCTCTCTCAACATTCCCCTAACGCACACACACACACTCTCTCTCTCTTTCTCAATGCACAAGCCTCCATTGCTCCTCTCATTCTCTCTTCTGTTCTCACTCCCATTCCTCTTCCTCTTCTCCCCTCATTTCCTCCCTTCTTCTCTCTCTCCTCTCCCAGACCCCATTTCTCGTTTCGACGAGCTCGAAGACCTCTCTCTCTTCCGCCGCGCCTCCGCCTCTTCCATCTCCCACATCTCCACCACCACCATCACTTCGCCTAACCTCAAGCTCGCCTTCCTCTTTCTCACCAACTCCGATCTCCACTTTGCTCCCCTTTGGCAGAAATTCTTCCACCACCATCACGGCGGTGGTAGCAGCGGATCTCTCTACAACATCTACGTTCACGCTGACCCGTCCGTCAATATCACTTACCCCTCCGGCGTATTCCTCAACCGCTTCATTCCCTCCAAACGCACCTTACGCGCCTCTGCCACGTTGATCTCCGCCACGCGCCGCCTCCTCGCTCACGCGCTCATCGAAGATCCCGCCAATGCCTACTTCGCCGTGCTCTCCCAGTATTGCATTCCCCTCCACTCCTTCGATTACATATACAGCTCGCTCTTCACGTCTCCGACGTTCGACTCCAGCGAGTCGGGCGCCGAGTCGACTCGGTACGGTGTCCGAGTTAGGTATAAAAGCTACATTGAGCTTCTAGATAAATCTCCACGCCTCTGGAAGCGGTACACTTCTCGCGGCCGCTACGCGATGCTCCCGGAAGTCCCTTACAGTAAATTCCGAGTCGGTTCGCAGTTTTTCGTTCTCACGCGTCGGCACGCGGTGGCCGTGGTCCGAGATCGGTCGATGTGGAGGAAGTTTCGGTTGCCGTGCTATCGGGAGGACACGTGTTATCCGGAAGAGCATTACTTCCCTACGCTGCTGTCTATGCAGGATCCAAGTGGATGCACACGTTACACGCTCACACGTGTGAATTGGACTGGTACGGTGAATGGCCACCCTCACACGTACGGTCCTGAGGAGGTGAATGGGGAGCTCATTCGGCGGTTGCGAGTTTCGAGCCACTCGGAATCGTATCTCTTTGCGAGGAAATTCTCTCCGGATTGCTTGAAGCCGTTGATGGAGATTGCAGACGATGTCGTTTTGCGGGATTGAAACCCGATCCAGTGAGCTGAATACATTGATTGAATTTAGATAGATTCGGAGTTTTTATTATATCTTTGATGTTGGTGTGATGATTAGAGATTTTGGTGCAAAATCGCGGGTTTTTGGTTTCGAGTCATCTGCGTCCATGTTTAGAAATGGGATGGCAATTGCCAGTGAGCTGGTTAAAGGGTGTAAAAAATTTGATCTTAAATGTAAATTAGGTGCACAATGGGGTTGTAAACTTGTAATAGGTGCAATTGCTTTCTCCATTTGATGATCCATTGGCATGTTCATGTTCATGTTCATGTTCATGTTCAAGTGCATTAGCTGTTAATTGCTAGAATGAATATCAATCATAGATTTAGACATGTGTTTTTGGTACAATTTGGTGGGTAGTGTCTTTGTGGCAGAAATATCTTTTCCATGGTTTTGTTCTCTTTTCTCTCTCAAGTTAAGGGATGGTTTGTTGTTGATGATATTGGGGAATCGACATCCGGTTGGCTCTGCCATTGGGTTGTAGAAACAATTCCATTGTAAGAAGCAGTAAGCAATAGGGTTTTTGGCATAAATGTTAGTTTGAACTGTGAACAATGTTTTTATTTTTGCTGGGATAATATCGTGGACGGCATTTGAACTTTGGTACAATATGCAATCAGGCATCTAAATTTTAAAATTGATCAATCTAGTACTGAATTTTGAAATTGATTAATTTAATATCTGAAAAACTTTGAATTGATCGATTTTGTTTCCAAAAGAACTTGACAGAGGTGTTGTTGGCATGTATGAAAAGTACTAAATTGATCAATTTTAGAGTTTATATACCTAATTATATATTTTGTTAAAGTTTAGGTATTATTCATGATATTAATCATTTTGTCGGCAGTAAATTTAATTAGGGAAGGGGATGAAGAACAAATCCTATTTCAGTCCAAGAACATCTTCTCATCAGTCATCAAAGTGGAAGAATGGTGATCATGCCATATGCAGCATTAGGCTTTTTGCATTCGTTTTTCAATCTACTTTGTAGTGTATATTAGGTGAGAGGTCTCGGATGGGCATGATTTGAAACTTTAGGGATAATGATCCAATTCAGATTGAGCTTTGAGAAGATTTCACCTTAAAGAAATGCACCATGAGCTTTGTTAGATTTTGGTCCAATACCCTTATGAGCTGCAGTGCCTTTCCGTTGTTCATACTCGCCTATCTATGAATCTCACATTGTAGTTGTTTGTATTGTTCCTTTTCTTACATTAACATCATCCATGGTTATTCATTTTCTGGTTTCAAAATAACTCTCTAATCAATTACTTCTGCAGCCAATGTTGAAAGTTTAATTGAAGATGCGGTAACAATGTTGGGGTGACCTTTTTCACGTTAGATGTCCATGATCATAGAGCCACACAGAGTTCGGAGGAGAGTCTTTCTTGCAATTACAAATGAGAATCCCGCCCACCGGAAATGGAGATAGGGAAGATGAAAAGCATTTGCTTTTGCTAAAATGGTATATTTTTTACATTGAATATGCTGTAGTATTAGCAAATTTATTGGAAGTAGTTTGTTAAGGGAGTGGGTTCTTCTTTTGCTGTTGTTTGTACATATATTAGTGGAAAATGTTGAACCCCATATCCCCGGTGTACCTTTTCAAATATGTGATGTAACAAAAGAAAGTAGTAACTTAAAAGGAGAAGAAATGGTCAAGATATGGTAAAGGCAGTCTAGATATACTGGTTGCTTGTGCTTATGGACTTAGGATCTTCTTTGCTTCAAAAGTGCTCCAATCTCCATTGTTTGCTAGTTCTTTTACTTCTTAAATTAAAAATATATGCTACCTTTTCATCTTGGTCTTTTTCGTAATTTCTACTTGGATCAAGTAGGCTCTCTCATGGGCAAATGAGCCTTTCAACATTTTTAAATTTTTAATATCAAATTTGGTATCTAAAATTTGTATGAAAATTTAATTTAGTATTTGAATATTGAAATGATCAATTTGATACGCAGTTGGACTTGTTCCTATATTTATTACTTTCCTAACACTGTTTGATTCGCTTGCTGATGTGAAAGAAGTAGTCTATTCGTGTTAAACGTATTAGGGAAGGTAGTAAAAGTTTCATGATATGCTGCAGCAAATGATGTTAGAAGAGTAATAAAGATAGTTAATTAAAAATTTAATTAAGTATTAAATTGATTACTTTAAAGTTCATGTACTAGATTGAATGTAAAGTTGGATGTCTAATTTGATGTTAACCTTTTTTTATTTTTTTTTTTTAAACCTCTCTTTGGCTTACTTAAATATAAGAATAGGAATCTCTTATGAAAATAAATACTATAAGTAAGGTCTGATTAGACCATTCACGACAGTAAGTTTTCTAAAATTTCGTTGAGACTTGGTTCAACCAAGCTGTGTTGACTCCAAAAATTATTTAGCTGGGAGTAATCAAATGAATCAAAGTGGCTTGATAAGAGTCCAACCCATAGCTCACAAGGGATATGTTAACTCATTATGAACGATCATGTCTCATTCTTGGTTCGGCTTGGTATGATATAGTGGGATGGCTAATCTAAGTCGGGCCACATATGTTTTTACTTATGTTATTCTTGTGGAGTACCGTTTGGTTTACCACTTCTTTTGTTTTTTTGACCAAAGCTTACCACTTCATATAACAATTGGTGGCACCTTAAGTCTAAGTCGACTTTTGTGAAATGTTACTGGAGAATCGAAACCTGTGAACCTTGTCTACTTGTTTAGCCATGAATATCGGAGGTTGAGAATTGTAGCCTGTAGGGGCTTTCGAATCGAGTAACAAGTGAGGATGTTTGCTCCTGATCCTGGGGTTTCCTACGGGCCGAGTCGGGTTTGCACACTGGTGCGTCCGGTTCTGATTTTGGGGAACTGTTCCTGACCATGGATTCATCAGTTCACAAGGCGACCAGCCATCCATTTTTTAATAAATCGATTAAAACATGTTCAAATCACATATAAATTTTAAATTTAAAAGGAAAAATTATTAAGGATGTATATTTAAATATACACAATCGTATTCCATTTAAGTTAGAAATATTAACGATATAGGATTAAAGTAATATTCTAATAGGGATTAAAAAACAAAAGAAGTTTTACATTATTGAGGAGAACTTTGCATAAAGCAACCAAACATATTATTAAATTACATTTAAATCTTGTATTATTATTAACAACATATTAGATATTGTGAATAGATAATATAATAGTTTAAAATGTTATTTACTTTTTTTTTTTGTGGGGTTTTCACATTATTTTTTATTTGTTTATATTACTTATTCTTATATTAAATATCTATTTTATTTTATTTTATATATATTTATTTTTATCTGTGTTCCGGAGCGGCCGGATAGGTCACCAATCATACCCATCCCGTGGAGACATTTACCTGATCCATCTGTATAAAATTAGTCTCTATGCAACTCGATTATAAACTTTTGGGGATCGACTTTAATCATTATTATCTATATATTGGTTACTAACTTCACAAATAGTTGATGGCCAGAAAAAAAAAAAAAATTCACAAATAGTCAACGGATATAACAGACTTATAATTTTTTTTACTCCAATTCTTTTAGTTGTTTTGCTGTCGTCCTTTGCCTGTCTGATCTTCTTCTTCTCTGTGCATGTTTGCTTCGCATGGAGAATTTTGCATTTCTACAAATAGTTTTCTATAGGCCCCTGGAAAAAAAAAATGAAAAAAAGAAAGGAAAACCTCAAGTGGTTCATCCCTGCGCGACTTCTTTGTCGTTCTACATGCAAGATCTACATTTATGTATGATAATTCATTCTCTGTCTCTTAAGTTGAATTTTATTAGAATTTTTAATCAATTGATAAAATAAAGAATTTAATAATTGGACACAAATTGCATTTTTTTAATAATTATAAGAATTTAATATTTTTTATCAAACTTATTACAACAGCACTTAGCATTGTATACAAATTGCATTTTTAATATCATAATTTCTTCAGATGATTGTAATTTATGCTCACACCATAGTTTCCCTGCTTGAATTGACCAATTCATGCTGTAATTGGTAAATCAACAAGCCATTTTTTAATTTAAATTGATTTGATATATCATCCTAAAGCTCATTTGATGATTCAACACACAAATCCCTCTGGTGAATCTCTTATCATTGAATTCAATACCAAGTATCAAATCATTTATAATCATATTTCATCCATCCATATAATTTTATTGGATTATTCTCAAGTTTAGAGCAAGAACCGTTAATAAACCCTAATTTTGCTTTAACATCTAAATCCAATTTGATTCATCTACTCCACCCTCGTAGTTTGATCCATCAAAGATCATACTAGGAGGATTATCTAAACAAGATAAACTAATGGACCATTACTATTCAATTTGCTATCATGCCTTATGACGTTTGAATAAACCATTTTGAACATTTTCGATTACTATTGATCTACTTTAATATTATGTAAATGAATAAAAAAATTTGTTTAGAGCAATGAGAAACATATAGAATTACCACAGTTAAATCAGTGGTTGAAGATTGCAGAAAAATAGAGTGCTCCGTTTTCTATCATTAAGGAAATGGTTGTGACTAATTAATTAAAATGAGCTGTATGGGTGTTTACATACAAGTGGTATGGGTATGCATGAAATACAACAAGTGTAAAAGTAAATCAAATACAAATATTGATATTTCTGCAAGTTTTAAGAGAGTAGACATAAACATATTATTCAAATTTAAAAATAAGATAAAACCAAAATTTAGCTATACTTTTCTGCCAAAGACAATAATCTTTAAGAGCACATAGAATTGGTAAGATAAAAAATACTATTTGTTTCATAATTCAATAACCTTTAGTTGTCTCTTAGTTTTATAAAAAACTTGGGCAATAATTACAAAATTTGTAAAATTTGAATTATACAGAACCTACTTAGTCTCGGTAACGAGATTATTTCATATTCAATTATCATTTAGAAAAAATTATATGAATATAGGTTGAATCAAAATAATTACATAATTATCATCGTTATATTACATGTTGAATATGCAACATCAGTTTTATTTTTTTATATCGCATTTTGAACATATGATACACAAATAATTATTCAACATATATCACATGATCAACATACGATACACATTCAGACTTATATTGTATGTTGGTCATTTGATACACATTTTTTTAAAAATTTATCAGAGCACATCGCTATATTACATGTTAGAAATGCGATATTTGTGCAAATCCTTATGTTGCATTTTCAACATGCAATATAACAGTGGTAATTTTATAATTTCTTCTATAATTTATACTTTTGTAATTTTTTCTCGAAAATAGTAGACATTTTTTTCACCCCCTTAGTAGTGGATAAAGTTAGCATTTTGATTTTTACAGCTCTATAAATCATGATTTTGAAGTAGTTGGGAAGTGATTACGATATGTTTGAATCATTTGATTTTCATCTACATTTGTATTTGTATTTAATCTACATTTGTATATGATTTGTATCTGGATTGTTTAATTTATTTATAAGTAAAAATGTCCGTTTTCATCTATATTTATGTTTTGTCAAATGAACCGTTTGAAAATGGCAGAAAAAAAAACCAAAACGACCAGAAATCAACGAACCAAACAGGATCTTATATTTGTGAATTGTACATCCAACATGCCAACCCCTAAGATAGAAATAAGGATTATAGTACTTAAAACTGAAAATTTGGAAGAATGTGATATTAAAGTTTAAGGTTTACGCAGTAATCATAGGATTTAGGCAAAATGACCCTGTGAATTTTGAAAACAATATAAATATATTTGTCAATATTTCTACTAACTTAAATCTCTAAAATAACTTGTTATTTAACGACGACACTTTAATGACATAACATTCATCTATGAAAGTAACTATATGGCATAAGGTCATATTTAGTAAATAAGTATGGGTATTAGATAATCAAACAATATGACTACACCCATATCAATACATACAATATAAATAACCATCAATCATAAATAAACAATCACCTTAATTAACAAAAAATATTTATAAATAAATAATAATTAAATAAATGAACACAATGAGTTTTGAATGTGGGATCTAGCGGTTAAAGACATCAAGTAATCTCTTTCTTAGCAAACATATTATATTAGTAGTGACCTTCTACGGTCCCATTGACGGAACCATCTAATTAACTATCTAACTGTTAAAATAAATATAGTAATTAGAATATTAATTATTTTAGTAATTTGATTATGATTGGGTGTAATGTAAGCTATCGAATAGTGACATGATCGGTCCTATCAAAATTAATGACAGGACCATAGAATTTCCCTATATTAGCATAGTAAATTGATAAACTTAATATGCAAGCCAAGTTAATCTCCACCTGTAGTAAATACTGAGACGTAGTCTCGACGTGGCAAAAGGAGGAAAATTAATTTAATGGAAAAAAACTATGAAGTTATCATTAAATGACACCTAATTTGGTAAAATTAGATAACTTATAAAGGAAGGACAAAATTTAAATTATAAGCAGTGTGTGCTTATGTTAGTATTTGTTAAGGAAGGTACCATCTACAACTTAAACACACTTAAATTAGCTGCAAACCGAGCAAAGTTATTACTAGAATGATTATAAAAATCCAAGAAAAGAAAAATACACCTTAGACCCAAATTTCCTTTAAGATAGTCGAATCAAAATTGGAAAGAACATAATAGAATTTAAGATAATTGGCTTGTGCTTATTTGGAAGGGTTAGACTTGTTTTGCAGTGGTGAGACTTTGTTAGCCAGAGTTTCGCCGGCAGAGAAGATCTTCCAACAAGGGCTTTTGTCGTTGGACGGTGATCGTAGCTCGTTGCATTGGTAAACCCTCATTTGCGCCTAGAATATAGCTAATTAATAAAAAATATCAATGAAAAAGTTATTATTATAAAAAAAATTGCACAACTTCATTATTGTACATGTAGTTTTATAGTTAAATTGAGGAAGTCTTAAAGGAAAAAAAAAAATTGCGTGCTCTTTTTTAATTACCCAAAACATAATGAGTTGGGAACAAATTCTTATATACACAAATGATCTCCTCTATAGGAAATTAATTGATATGTTGATATTCATAATTTATAGTTTACATATGTTTAACAGTTTCTTCTTTAATCTTGCATGTTTAGTAAATTAGTGACTTTCTTTTGAAATGGTGATTTGTGATAAATAGAAAGAATTAAATTTGAGGTTGTGTAATTATTTGAGGATGAATAATAATTTCTAGAAATTTTAGGCTCAAAGTAGGTCTGATATTGCTTTTATTATTTGGATAAAATAGTACACTTGTGGTTTAATAGTTGTACTGCATGATTGGTTCTAGAGGAAAAAAAAATTTGGAAACACATACCCTAATGATACACATAAACTTGTTTAGTGGGACATTTTGGTTTGTTTGGTTTCAATAACATTCAATGCATGCTATAGGAAAATTAATTTATGTAAAGGATGATACATTAGCTTAAATACAATAATATAGGATTGAAAATGCTGATTTTTTGCATTCTCCCCCAAATCTAGTTTAAGAGCTACTTAAAACCTGCTACTACAAACCATGTTGGACACGGAAAAGACCAAAGTATGTTAGGTTTAATGATATATGTATCTTATCAGATCCGGTGTTGAATGATTTCTAAATATAGAAAAAGCATGCAAAGACCCTAATGTCACTTTTAGTACGTGGGAATGGTTTGAAATGCAATAGAATGGATTATACATAGAATGGAATGAATATAAAGTGTGTTTGTCAAAAATATCTTTAGTAACAGATGCAAATAATAAATATGTGATAGGATAAAAAAGTAAGTACATTGTATGTAATTAATAGAGTTGGAATGGAATCGTGATTCTACTTTTTGAAGGCGGAATCAAATTTCCCTTCAAAGTTGGAATTACTAAAAGTGCATTTAAACATGGGAAATGGAATGAAACTTGGAATTGCGATTCCATTCCAAGTCTATCCCAACATACCAAAGATGGCATAATATTAGGGCTGTAGACGAGTTGAGTGGCTCTGCGAGCTACTCTAACTCAGCTCGCTTCAGGCTTGAGCTTGATTAGTAAACATGTTGAGCTTGAGCCTAAGATAAAACTTATTTAGCTAAAAGAGCCAAGCTTGAGCTTTGATTCAGACTTATGAGCCGGCTCATGAATAAGCTCGTTTTAGGCTTGTAGATAGGCTTGTGAGTAGACTCATTAACAAGCTTATTAGAAAATTTATAAGTTTTATATTTATGATAGATTAACATATAACTAAAACAAAAATACTAATTTATACTTAATATATATGTATATATATTTAGCAATTCCTATATATTATTTTTAGGTCTAAAAAAAATGGAAATGAGCTATTTGAATGAGTTGATCTCGAGCTTTAGCTTTAACTTTAGGCTTGATAAAAGCTTAGCTTGGCTCGACTTGAAGTTGATTCGTAAATGAGCTGAGCTTGATTTCAAGTTGAGTAAAAAGCTTGGCTTGAGCTCGAGCTCGAGCTAGAGCTAGAGCTCAATAATTGTTAAATGAGTTAAGCCGACATTTTGCAATCTTACGTAATATAATATAATATTATTACTCAAAATTTATTTTTCTGCATATTTTTTTTAAACCATGTTGTTAAAAGCTTATTATTATCATTTTGTCACACTACTAGATTAGGTTTTTGCCCTTTCATGAATAGATTTGTAACATTAAATCATGGTTTGACAATATATATTTATATAACTTAAAATTTCGATTTAGACCGGGCAATTAAGGAATTGTAATGAATATTGTAACATTTTCCTAATTTATATGAAAGCTAAATATAGACCTTTTGCATAAGAATTACTGACAATGCAGAATTTGACATTCCAAGTTGATTAGAACACCATTCAAGCAAGTGAGATCAATGCTTTATTGCATTATGGAGTACCATCTTAAGATACTTAAAGGTTGAAGTGTGTCCATATTTGTAATTGTAAAATAGTTTGGATGTGTGCATGCAATGTATGTGCTTATCCCTAACTTGCTGATTGGTAACCAAGCTTCGTGCTATGTCGTGTTGTGGTGAATTTCGATGTTCCTAAAGTGTTTTGCAAATTGGTTGATCGCCTTTAAATTGGACTATATAAAACTTTAACTAAATCTTTTAAATGTCATGCGTTGGAACCCAATAGAGGATCGATTAAGTTTCTACAATTAAACATCCACCTCGAGGAGAGTCGGTAAAGTTGCATTTTCCTATCCTTAAGGACAAGCTAAGTGATAGGAGAGGAGATCGCAATAAGGTTAGGAACATGTTCGATGATGTCTTGGGAGGAGCTGTGGATCCATTACACAAGTCTAGGTTTGGTTGATAGTCATTATGCATCATGTTATAAAATCCTTAATCCAAGCTAGAGTTGGGTAATTCTCACGATGGACTGGGTAACGTCAAGAGAATGTAATTTGCTTCTTCATACATTGCATTAATTAATTGTTTGATAACCTTATTTATCTTGTTTGAATGCATTTTAATCCTTGTCCCCTTTACCAGGTTATGGTTGCTCATTCCCCTATAGATTTTCTTGCAGGTTCTAATAACTTGAGCAGTAGCTACTAATATTACTATGGATCCATAAGTGTGTAAATAGGGAGAATAAAAGAGAGTTAGAAGAACTATTTTCTAAATCTTTCTAGGTTTATTTTGGTTAATTGTGTCAGTTAGGTAACTTGGGCAACCTAGTCTGACTTGGAGTCTAAAAACGTAGTAATTACAAACAATTTTATTGGTATTATGTAACCTCTTTTATATCACTATGAACTGGAATTATTAATATATTGTTTATTTATATTTTACTATTGAGCTGACGCTACTTCAGAATGAAATAGTCCTTTGTACCTTTATTAATAGGTTACGATAGAAGCTAAATGGTTAGCTTCTATCATAGGTTAATGTTTATGATAGGATTGTTACAACTACAATAACTCAAGGTGTGACACAATGTAATCAAAATTCCCAAAATCAATGAAATCAACTTGTAATTTACTAATTTTTAGGAAACTATTAGACCAAGATTTTCCATGAAAGCAACCTCATTGTAGCAGTTGAAGAAAGTAAAAATCCTTTTATAATTTCATACGGTTTTTGAACTAAATTGAGCAACTTAACAAAGGACAGCCTATGGTGAACTAAAAAGTGAGTTATTGCCTGATCTAGTTAAACAATCCTCATTACCATATTGTTTAGAAAAATAAAAGAAATAAGAAATTTTCTCAAATCAAGCCAAAGGAGCACCGGTTAGCCCTTTAAAGGATTGAATGTGCGACCTGTGATCGATGATCTAACTAATAGCTCATTCACTTTGCCATATTGAATAATGGAGAATTGAATACCAATTCAATAGGAATATAATAGGGTTGTAATGATTATTACAATATTCACTTGGTGTAAAAAGTAAAACAAGTAATTATTAGAGAAAAAAAGGTAAAATAACTATAATACCCATTGTATTTATTATCTAGAGAGGATGATTATACATGTGATTTTTTTAAGACATAGATATTTATGACAAAGCTGAAAAATAAACCATTGAATAGCAATTCATGAGTGTAGGGATATGAATTACTATTCATCATTTTACGTAATAACATTTCATTATGAATTGTCATTCCCCTCAAGTGAATACCGTAATAATAGCTTTATGTAGAACAAAAAGAGAATGAATAGTTATTCATGTCTTTATGTCGAGTGAATGGTCTGGAAGAGTCGCTTTATAGTTAATCATAGTGGGGTTATTTTGGTCTTTTCTTGGGTTTCTCAGTTGTTTTTTTGGATTTGTGTGTCGATTTCTTTTACTCACCTTCTTCTCACTCTCATTTATTTTAGATTTGTATTCGACATTTATCTGTTATCAAATTCAATTTGCCCATCCGAATTGCCATATCATAATGCATATGGGTTAGAGGTGGATTTTATTATTACTTAGCCATTGGATCAAACATGCTAAACAGTAAACATCATATAGTTATTTGAAAATTTCTCTGTTCTTATAAAGAGTGGTCCAACCAATCATCATCTAACAATCAAAATAAATATAGTAATAAATATATTAAGTATTTTAATGATGCAATCACGATTAGATATAAATTTTAGCCATCAAATAGCTGAGAGGATCGATTCCACTAAAAAAATATGGAGCGATAGAATTTCTTATTATGGAACTAGATAAAATGGAATGATCATTTTTCTTAAAACTAAGTACACTATAAGAAAGATATTCCCATATTGGAATATTTATGATCATCCTAATTAGTCAAAGAGGACGATGGAAATAATCAGCCGCTAAAATGAGATTTATGAGGACATTATATTAAATAAGGTATATCATATCAAATTTTAGCTTAAACCAATATATACACTTATTTAAATAACATTATCAGATAAAGAGTACATCAAAACTAATATATATGTTGTAGAGGATCATTTTAGTAATGGGCTTCTGGTCTAATTTAATGCCACGAGCTTGTTTTTTAGGCTAGTGACAAGGTTAGAAGACTGAGTCTAATAAGGAATGTCATAGGAAGACTTAACTTGGTAGGCTCAGAACAAGAATCATCAAACGGTTCACTCTACTTTATAATTCAATTCTCGTGGGAGAAAAGTATACTCCAAAATATCTTTAAGTTAATTTGGGCTTTGTTTGATAAAAATAGGGCTTATGGGACTAAATAAGCCTTTATCCTTTTTATATTGAAAATGGGCTTTTTTCGCATAATAAAAAGCCATCATGCCCATTTCTTGCTCAGCCTAGCCAGCTTACTATTATAAGAAAAGAAGGCTTTAATCTTAGTCGTCGAATTCTTAGAAAACGATTCAAAGGCTAACATTAGCTTCCAACATCTATAAATAGGTTATCTCTCTTCTCATTCAGGTTAGATTCTGCATATTGCTAAGATCGAAAGCAACGTAGAAACTTTGCTGAAGCATCTTCAGAAAGATAAAAACATCTATTTTATAAAGAATGAGTCAAGAACGATAAAATCCATACGATTTGATCTTCTGTCATACTCGTTACTTGAGAAACGGTTTGCCTATTTCCTTCCATGCCTTCTCTACAACATACTATATGTGTCATCAGTTCAAGACTTCTCTCAGGTCAACCGATACGCCTATTCACATGATCGGTGACTATATGTAGAAGTTATAAACTATGATATTCTAATCGATGAACCAAAAATATATATATTTTTAATAATAGCATTTACATGATCCAGATAAAAGAATCTATATTTTGGCAACAATTATTCTTGTCATAGCTATTATTCACGCTAATGGCTATCTTTTGATTAAAAAGTGAGATATCAAAGTAGATTTATTAAATTACCAAAAAGCAATAAAATGATGTTTCTTCATAATTAATGGAGGAAAGTCCTTGAGTATTGCTTAAAAAATTTATGGAAAAATATTGAATGAAAGATTAATTAATTTGTTGGTATGTAGGAGTAGAGTTTTATTTATTTATTCATTTTTGGGTAACTGAACATATGAATTTATTATATGAGAATATTCACTCCATTATATAGATGATAATTTAATTCTTATAACATTTTTTTATTTCTTTTTATCTAGAGAAAAGTGAAAATAACTAAATACACTAGGCATATATACCAAGTATTAATGAAATTTTAGCAAACCTTGTAGCTTAAACTTATTCAAAATGCAATAAGTCTACAAGTGACAAGTGCAACAAAGATAGTGTGTTGAGATTAAAAGAGAATAAGGATAAAAAGATCAAGCTTGGATTTTTTAACATATAGTTCAATTTGCCTCATAGTTTACATGTAAGCCCCAAATTTTTCGCGAATGGTTTTAAAATACCGAATTGAACCCCTACAGTTTGACCTAAATTGAAACCAATTTCGATCATGGGATTTCGTAAGAGAATTTTTTCAAAAATAAAAATAAAAGGTTAAAATCGTTCGATTCGAAAACCCGAACATGAGAAGATCCACTTATCCGATCCCTGATATAAACCCTCAATTTTTAGGGTAAAGTTGGATTAAACCCTAATCCTAGTCAAACCGGAACTTGAAAGTCAACGAAGACTAAGACAATCAAGCAATTTCAACTCCGGCAATCCCGCATTCTCAAACCCTAGAAAACAAAATTAAGTGAATGGCTTAAAATAGTTCGTAATATGGGGTAACATAAAAATATATTCACAAATTTCGAGAGTCCTTTGGACTCAAACGGGATCAGTTCTCGAAAAGTGTGTCCCAGAGCTCGGAATAATAAAAATATTCCTATAACACCAAAAGACCCGTAATTAAACAAGGATTTCAAAAATATCAGTTTTAGAATTTTTCGGTAACTAAAAATAAAGATATAGCTTGTTTACGCATATTTTTATTACTACTGGTATTTTATTTGTCTAGCTTACTATTCATAGTATTATTCTTACTATTCATTACTATTTCACTATCTTTACTTTTTTCTTACACCTATTTCTTACTACCTACATAGCTATTTTCTTACCTTTTACATTTTCAATACAACTTTATTCACATCAAACCTTACACATTATCTTTTCCTTACAAAAATTATAAAACAAACAAAATCCTCCCTCTCTCTTCCTTATATGCGTCGGCCCTCTCTCTTCTCTATATTATTTTTCTTTTTCAATTTATTTTATTACATCAAAAATTCACTCCAAAAATTCTATAAATACTCCATTCCTCTTCATTCTTTCACACATCTATTTTACATAACAAAACTCTACCGAAATACTCTCTCAAAATCTCTCTCCAACCATTCCCTCTCAAAATACTCTCTACCAATTTTCTACTCTTCAAGAAAAATAACAAAACCCATTCATCTCTTTCAAAATCCTCCATTAGACCTTAGGTAAAAATCCTTTCTATATTATTTATCATGTTCATACAATTTAGCATGAGTTAGTGTATGTTCTTAGACTCATATGAGTTAAAGAAGCAACAATATGTTCATGTTTTTGTTTTTGTTCATGTTCCTATTTTACATTATGTTATTATGTTGTTGTTATTATTTTTTCTCTAATCTAACTTATATAGTATTATGTATAGTATTATATATATTTATTTAGAGCATATAAGCTCATTATTATTTTTTTTTCATGTCTTGTAATTTATTTATTTACCTGTTTTATGCAATTTATTAAGACTAGTCTTTCTAGTATTAGACTTGTCATATCAAGTTAAAATAATTTTCTTTGTTTTCTTTCTTTTCTTTTGGAACTAGTCTATTCTTAGTCCGGGTTGCCTTGATGAAGTTAAGGCTCCCCACACATGATCGGAATACCTTAATAAAGCTAAGGTTCCAATGCTTGACTATTTTATTATGTTTATTTACTTCCAAGTTTTTCTTTCTATCTTATTATGTATTATCTTTACTTTTACATTGCTACATAATCATATTCATGCATGATTAAAATGTTGTTGTCTTAAATAAAAATAAAAATTTGTTCTTTCTTAAATAAAGAAAAGTAAACTAGATTTCTTAACAAAAGGAATTTTTTTTTACAAAAGATCTAAGTTTTGTTTTTAATAAACTTTTTTCCAAAGGATAAGCTAATCACAAATTCTACAAGAATTAGTAATGTAGATTTCCTCAAAATAATAAAAGGAACTCATTTCTTTCATAAATCAAAACTTAATACTTCATAAAGGAAGAATTTTTAGCATTGAAGGATTTTAACTCAACCATACTTTTAAGACTTAAATGGATTCATCATAAACTTTGAAAATCATATACTATGAAAGTATCTTTAAAACTTGAGTTTTATATTTTTATTCTCTTTTCAAGATTAAAAGAATTTTTTGCTAAGTTCTAATGTTAACAATTCTTTATTAAGAAAGCTTTTCTTATAAACTTGTCTAAGGGAATTATTCTACCATTTAACAAATATTAAGAATAAAATAAGTTTTTCAAACAAGATAAAATCAACTCACTATTTTAGAAACCAACTTAGAAAAATAAAATTTGCTTAGTAAGTAAAGTTTAAAAGTAAACTTATTTCCTAAAGAAGAGAAAGGATATAAAAATAAGAGGAAAACATACATTTAACACAATTTCAAATATTTGACCACATAAAAAACTTAAAGGATATTTTAAAAAGCTTATTTTCAATCACTAGAAATAAAGATAGTAGATAACTTGAAGAATCAAATTTTTGGAAATTATTTTTTTTTTGAAAAGATAAGAAATGGAATTATAATAGGAAAAACACTCACTCATAACAACTCAAATATATTTTTGTTTTTCCTTCTAACAATTCAAAAAAGAGAAATTCTCAAAAGTTTTATCTTTTAAAACCATAAAAAAGAAATGATTATGAAATATCAATATTGAGACAATACTACAAAATCATGCATACAATATGAGTGCCTATATATGTTCAAAGGATTTTTATATATATATATATATTCATATATTTTGCTTAAGGATTTTTGAGTAAAGTGAAGTTGGAAAAAATCATATTTTGTGAACTATAAATTTGTAACTATTCTGTACCATAGTATTTTCCAACCCAAATGGCTTTTTATGATAAAAATAACCTTAGAAATAATTAGATCCTTTCGAATAGGTAGAAAATGGTATATTATTTGCGTAATTCCGAGTTAAAATGACCAAATTATAGCCATTTTAAGGTGGAATCAACTTCTATACGAATTTTAATGATCTTATGGCATAGTCTTTGATAAGTACCATAAAATCAATAAGAAATACTCATTATGGGTATTCTTCTTGATTAGGTGATCCCGAGGAGGAGTATTCATACTCGGAGGATTATTTTGATTAGTAGATTTACGATCAACTCATCCGTAAGAAAAATAGATCCTCATGGCCAAGTAAGTTTATTCCCTACCTTTTCCGTACTTGATTGTGCTTGTAGCTAGAGGCACTAGAAGTAGGAAAAGATGAAAATGAATTATGTATGATAATATTGGTTGAAAGAATACTAAGCATACCGAGGCATCATTCTTAATTAACTTATGCTTGATATTATTTGTTGGAGTGTGTGCAAATTCTGTTACCACCTTTAAATTACTCTAATCATATACTATGAATTATATTAATTGATTCATGCATATCACGTATTAGTTTCATTGCATGAGCTATTATACTTGATGGGATAAGAGTATAGTAGCTAGGTTTGCAGTAGCCAGAAATCTACAAGATGGGCGAGTAGGAGCCTGAAAGAACTATTTTAAAATGGTCAATTAGGAGTTTGAAAAAACTATTTTGAGATGTGCGAGTAGGCGCCTGAGATAAACTACATGAGTTGGATTTAAAGATGGGTTTTAAAGAGCCTGAAACACCTAACCCTGAATGGGGGTAAATATTCAAATATATGATTTTCGATAGATCATATGTATTGCTTGATGTATTCATATGCTTGTTTAATAACTTGTTTGAAATTATTTTATACAAGTACATTGATTCAGGAATATTCTCACTAAGCTAGTTACATTTATACTCCGATAGACCTTTGTTGTATCAGGTTCAATATCTTTTATGCTCGAAGACTTCATATACTCGAGTGGGGCGATGTTTTAGAAAAGCTTCTGGAAATTTTTTGAAGATCTTAGGTTAATATCCTTTAATGTCTTTTGGTATTAGTATTATTTTGTTGTGAGAAAGATTAAGTTTATATTATATTTGTTTGGAGAATTACAGGGGAAAACCCCGAAGATGATGTAAGGATTATATTCTCTAATGATAAATTGGATAATTATTTAGATTCTTGTATGCTGTAATTACAATCTCGAACTATACATCCCATCGATGTCTCTATTGTTGTGATAGACGCGTTACATATGGTGTTGAAAACTTTCGAATGACTTTGAGAAGTCATTCTTAAGTTTTAATACCGTATGCAACGGACTGCCACGTTTAGGGTACCATTTGGAGCGTGACATCACATGACTACATAATGTCTCTAATGAGGACTTTATTAATCACACATCAATCTCAATGCTTAAGGAGTTACAACAAGTATTTCACTCAAGAAGTACAAGTGTAGTGCTTTTACAACAATTTGCAAATGAATTTTCTATGCGCCATACTCTTACTCTCTAATTATAAACTAAATGATGTACAAGATGAGAAATAATATGATCACTTAATACTTTTGTTAGATAGCAAATGAAAGCTCAAAAGTTGGTTTAGAATGTGTCCTCAGGTCATTTGAATAGGTCTCCAATATTTTGGGCACTGGGCAGAAATCCTTGCAAACAAAATCTTGCATTAAATGCACTCTAATAGGTAATAAATATAACGTGTTTAGATCACTTGTAATTGGTCCATTTGCTTGGAATGTTCTGTATCAAGTAGACATTTTGTGCTCCAACTAGTCCAAACTTTTGGTCATTGATTTGGATCTTTTGGCTTGTTCCATTTTTTTTAACACGTTCTAACCTTTAAATGGATTGGACTCTTTATGCGTGATTGGGACCATTGGGAAGACATCAAGTAGTCTAGACTCTTTTCAACTAGTTTGAACTATGGGGCATAAAGTTGATTCATTTTTTTTTATTAATCCAGGCTCTTTCCAACTAGTCCGAACCTTAAGAAGACCTGCAAAAAGAAAAAAGGAAGGCTTTGCATAGGTCTTGACCATTACAAGTTGATTTGGACCATTGTGCTTATGGACTTCACAAATGCCAAAATAAAGGCCAAACAAATCTTATTGCAATTTACAATTTGGTTTATTGAAATATGCCAATTTAGTGTGAAAATATGTTGCTAAAGTTTTGATACTAGTACGAATAGAATGGAGCGTGTACAAAGAAAGGTATAGTTGTGATTTAAGCTAATTATTTTCATGCATCCGTTGATTACAAATGGTATTTGAACTTTGACAAAATATGTAATTGGATACCTAAATTTTGAAATTGATCAATTTAGTACATGAACTTTAAATTGATTAATTTAATACCTTGAAAGAACTATTCTTGCACTCTAACTATATCAACATCAATTTTTACAAGTACTAAATTAATTAATTTCAAATTGTTTCAAGCACGAAATTAATCAATATTAAATATCAAGTATTAAATTAATCAATTTTAAATTCAGGTACCTAATTACATTTTTATTATATTATCCCGTTATTTATTTATTGCCTTGAGAAACCCAAGAGATAAGAGGCATATATGAAGAGTCACAAGTTAAAAAGTATACTATATGAAATCTCAAATGTTTTTCTCATGACATCTTTTATCTATATAAGCCATTTAGTATGAGTAAGTTTCATTCATGGTACTTAAAATTTTTCCATTTTGTATCAAGAAATTACCTGAACTATTTGAAAATTTCACTAAAATACCTTTGGATAGAATTTGTCCATTTTTCTAATCATTTGCTGATGTGGACACCAAACTCCATTAAAAAAATATTTCTCTATTTTTTTTTTAGTTTCCTTCTCTCTCTACTCTCCCCTCCTATGCTGCAACATTTCTTTCTCCTCCTCCAATGTTCAAATAAAAAAAAAAAAACCTAAAATCGTACAAATCCATACATCTACTATTTATTAACATTTTCCAGTAGGGCACATTTGAGAGAGAGAGAGAAAGAGACAAGAGGAGAAAGAGAGAGATCAAAGGAGAGAGGAAGCCATGGCCAAAAAAGAAATAAAAGATTGAAAACAAAAAAAGGAAAAAAAAGAAATAGTAAACTAAACCTATACCCAAAATAACAAAATCTTCATCGTTTTTTATGGGAAAGTGAACAAACATGATATTATGATTAATAAAATTTTCAAAAACAAAAATTTACAAAATTGAATTAAAAACATAAAGATTTAAGATTTGGGATAAACATTAAAGGTTCCTAATTTGATACGATATGGGGGAAAAAATTGGAAACTAAAGATATTTTCGTGGATGCTTTGGGAGAAAACGAGAATATTTGAAAAGGAAATCATGGGATGGGTTTTTTTAACTTCTCTCTCTAAAAGAAAAAAAAAACTTTCATGAATGACCTCTCTTTCTCTCTTACATGCCTCACAACCAGAAAAATTTGAAAAAAAAAGATTAAAATTAGATTCGAGCTTTTAGGCTTCTAAAAAAACATTTGAGAAGTTATCGGTTTCTTTTGGATTTGGTGTTGAAAAGCTTGTATTGTGAGTTAAAAAACCCATTGTTTTGTGGTCATCATAAAAAATTTTCTTATTTTGTCGTTAAATTTCTGTTTTGTTAAATTGATAGAGAGCTTAGAGAGTTAAGAGAAGAGAGAAGTTGAGAGGTAGTGAGGAAGAAGATGTGTTTGGGTATTATTCTTGTGGGTACGTGTAGCAATTATTTAGGGTGAGAGAGAGGTGCAACGAGGTGTTTAAGTTTAAGTTGCGTGATTGTTGTGATTGTTTGGTTGTTATTAATGGTGGTTTTTGAGTTAGCAATTGCTTAGGCGGTTGTTGTGTGCGTTTGGTTAGAGAGAGAGAGAGAGAGGTGTTAGGATGATAGAGAGAAAGAGAGAGAGAAGAATGAGGAAGAAGGAAGAAGGAGAGAGGGCGTAGGGGGGGGGAGAGGGGGGAATGTCTAAATAAAAAAATAAATAAATAATGGCCAATGTGGATAAAAAAAATATTTTTTAATATTTTTTTGCCTTCCACGTCGCTTTTTTAACAATAAAAAAGACGAATTCTATCAAGAAGTACTTTAGGTGAAACTTTCAAAAAGTTTAGATACTTTTTAGGTGCGAAATTTCTTTTAGGTACTATTTCATTATAAACGAAAAAGTTCAGTACATCAAAGAAACTTACCTCATTTAGTATAGAAAATTTAATATTGTTAACAAAACTGCACCTGTAACGCATTTTTTTTTTTTTTGCCATTACACCTGTAATGTATTTATGATATACATTTGGGTAGCATCATTATTTAAACTTTTTTTACCTTTATTATTATGATGATGTAATAAATATCAAATTTAGTACTTGAAATTTATATAAATATTTAATTTGGTATCTGAATTTTGAAATGGTTAATTTAATATTTAACGATATTTTTTAGCTATTACTTATGGTATTTTAATCGTGAATTTCAACTTGTTATCTTTTTATTTTTGCTTATTTGGCCAATATTATCTTATTGTTATATATATTAGAGATGGAGGAATTCATTCTTATAGAAATTTCAAGATGCATATCACAAATCATCTTTTCCGTTTGGATTAACTAATAATGAATTGAGTCTCCACACTGGCCAAGCATATTACTTTAAATCTATTTGGTTAATAAACTTGGATCAAAATGCGTGGCAGGGATCGAAGTTAGATTTAGATGCTTTCATGTGTTAAAATAATGTTGTCTTCGTCTGTAGATCAAGATTTTTTATGGCTTGCTTAGCTCGATTGAAATCCGGCCAAATAAAAAGGAATATGTCTATATAAAATGGATAGATTATGTATAATAAATAATTACAGAGTATAGAGTATGAATTATATGTAATATATATTGTATATATATATATAGCATAATCTATATATATGCCATATAACATATATAATATATGTGTACATGTAGCTTATTTACACAAATCTACAAGTTATTAATACATATTTATATGTTATATATATATATTATAATTCATTTGTGACGTGAAATGAATATATTATATATGTGTTATAAAATATAGATTATGTATAGTATAAATATATTTATGTTAAAGTATAGCTTGTATGCATAAAATTTATAAGTTTTATAGATTATATAAATACATATATATAACTTATTATGCAGAACATATATTATATAGATATATGTTATAATCTAGTCTACTAGCATTGTGGCATGGTAGGATTGGGAAAATTGAAATAGAAAAAAAAAAAAAAAGTAGTATGTTGAATTGGTTCATCGGTTTGTAAATAGGTTTGGATGTGAAACCCATAATTTGGACATGAATTTAGGGTATGTTTGTGTGGTTTTTTTGGACAGATACAAATATTTTTTTTAATTTTTTTATAAATTATTATCAAGAAATAGATATAGATAAAAAAATGGCAGTTCTTATCAAAAGATTAAATATAGATAAAATATAGATATAAATCGGACATATTTATGTATATCATTTTGAAAAAGTTACAGATACATATAAAAAACAGACAATCCAAACAGAATCATGTTATGTCCGAGTTTAACCCACTTATTATCTATATTTATTTTTGTTATCTTAAATTTGTTTATAACCATATTGTATCATGTTCGAATTCCTGGAATAGATGCTAAGTTGTCCATGCTAATTGAGGAATTAATACTTGAATTTTTTTTGGAACTCTTGAATTTAAAAATAGGAGAGTGAGTATATAAAAGCAATATATATATATATTTGAAAAAGAAAAAGCTATCATAAACTATAAGGGTAAATATGGGGAATGATACTTACATTTTAGTAAAATATATAATTAGATACTTTTTTAAAATTGATCAATTTACTAACTAAATTTTAAAATTAACCAATTTAATACTTAATAAAACTTTTTATACATATTAATAATAAATTCATCATTCCTTGAAAAATAATGGTGTTAGCTTTGACGAAGTACCATTGATACATATTAAATCAATCGGTCCATGTATCTAATTATATACACTGCAGCTCATCCAGTACCCTCCGCGTGCTCCTCTTCCAGCTGGAAAGCAAGTCAAGGGTCCAATATCATAATTGCATTTACTTTCTGGGTTTCCTTTCCTAGCTGTCTAGCAGAGTAGCAATGCATGTACGCCTTCTTTTCACATGGCTGGGCTGGCAGCCACTCCATTCCTTTCCAGCACCTTCAATGACTTCATGGTCTACCTTAATCTCAATCCTTATCATATAAATTAGAATATTCATGAAAGTTATGGCTAATTATATTATCCTGTTATTGATAATGCGAAATAATTATTGGTAAAAATTATATGATAATCTTATGATTATGTCCATATAAATAATGGATATAATTTTCTTAAGCACGGGTTTCTGTTTTCAATAAAATAAGTCATAAGGATAGGAATAACAAGACCAAAGAATTTTCTAAGGATTCTTCCACGAAGTTGCGATTTAATTTAACCGACGATGAGCGGAAAGCGCGACAACAAAGACCGAGACCGGACATGTCCATGTGGGTTAAACTTAAAAGAAGATTCCGGAAATGTGATATGTTCCACCGTCCACGCTGAGAAACACAAGACATGTACCTTGGCCAATGGGTGTTTCGTCATACAGACAATAATTATTCTTAAATACTTTGCTTTCTCATTGAGGTCTTTGCACTAAATTTCATCTGTTACTCCTTGTTGTTTTCTATTGAAGTTGATATACTCTTGTGTGTTGTTTTAAGATGAGTTCAGCAAGTAACACATTCAATGCTGAAGTATCGGATATTGATTCATCTGATCAAGAATATGACGTCTTCTTAAGTTTTAGGGGAGCCGACACTCGGGCCGGATTTACCGATCATCTTTACAGAAACTCGTAGATGCAAATATAAGGGTCTATAAAGACGATGAAGAGCTTCGGAAAGGAGAAGAGATTGGACCTGAGCTCCTTCAAGCAATCAACAAGTCTGCTATTGCTATACCCATATTTCCAAAAGATATGCTGACAGCAAATGGTGTCTGAAGGAGTTGGTAGAAATTAATAATCGCAGGAGATCAAGAGAGATGAAGGTGATGCCATATTTTATATGTTACACCATCTGAGGTTCGAAATCAACATGGAAGCTTTGGAGAAGCTTTTGCATTACATGAGCCGGATTATGATAATACTATTATTAAGAAGTGGAAAGAAGCACTGGGTGAGATTGGAAACTTGTCTGGTTGGGAAATTCGAGTAATATTTTAGGTGCCCCAAAGGCCTATACATTAACTTACCTCTCAATTCCTTATTGCTTTTTATAGGTGTCTCCTTTCTAATTGCTATCAATCTTTTTAATTATGAAAAGTGTTTTTGTTGGAGTTATTTTTCATGTTATCATTTTTTCCCGTAATCAACCTTCTCTCTTAAGTCTGACCTTATGCCTCTTTGCTTGCTTTGACTCATTAACGTTTTAGCCTGAAGCGGGCTGGTTGAGGATGAACCAAGAAGATGTCCTTTGCATTGAAGAAAGCTTTTGTCAAGATACCAAATCACTTAGTTGGATAGGTTTTCATGTTGAAAAAATTCTAGAAATGCTGAGTATGGAAACACATAGTGTACGGGTTATTGGTATCCACGGAATGGGCGGTATTGGAAAAACAACTCTTGCCAAGTTTGTTTATAATCATCTCCTCTCCAAGTTTCAAGATAGCAGCTTTCTTGCGGATGCTCGATCTAAAGACATGGAGGGATCAGAAATTGAAAGATTTAGAAACAAAAAGGTTCTTCTGGTTATAGATGATGTTGATGAAAAAAAATGGAAGATTTGATAGGGAAACGAGGCAAGTAGTTTGTTCGGAAGTAGAATCATCTTGACCACTAGAAGCAAGGGTTTCTAAGACAGGTTCAAGTTGAGAGTCTTATGAACTATGTGGGATGGATGACGTCCATTCTTTCCAACTCTTTTGTAGACATGCTTTTGGAGTGATGAACCTGAAGGCCTATGCCTTCCTTTCAAGCAAATAGTAAAGACAGCTGGAGGGTTCCTTTAGCCTCGAGGTTATTGGCTCTTCATTACGAAACAAAAGTGGGCGAGATGGAAAAATATGTGGAAAAATTAAAAAATGTTCCGCTAAAGATGTCAGCCAAAAGTTGAGAATCAGTTACGATGAACTAGATGAGCGACAAAAGCATATTTCTTGATATTGCATGTTTTTTCGTTAACAGGGATCTAAGAATCATAATACATTTTTGGGATCCACAAGAATTTTATCCAGAAGAAGCGATCGATCAGCATAAGTACTTATAAAAATACATGATGACTTCTTGTGGATGCATGATCAACTAAGAGGATCTTGGTAGAGAAATTGTTCGTAAAGGTAATATCATAGAACCAGAAGAGCGAACTAGATTGTGGGATGCAGAAGAGGGAACAAAAGTTTTAATGACAATCGGGGTAATTTTTTTCCACTTGACCATATTTTCTTTTTATTAGTTAATTATATTTTGGTAGCATATTTATGTTAATCTTTCTCACCTTTCCTATTAAGTTGTGAAACTCTCTGCGGGAGAGTAAAAAATTGGTGAATTATTTGTCTTTAAAAAATGTAGATAACTATGCTCATTCTATAACCATCAATTTAATTTGTTCAAAGAACACATAAACAACATAGTACAAAGTGGAAAGTTGAGGAAATATAAAGATTAATCTTAAATAGGTGGAAAGTTAAGGAAATATAAAGTCGTGGAAATGGAATTAAAGTGCTATTTGGATATAATAAAGGATGGAAAAGGGATGACATAAGCATAAATTAGGTGTTGTTTCACTTAAGTAACTTTCCAACACACCCAACACCCCTCCTCCCTTAATTTGGTGGTAAATCAGTGAAAATGATAGAAATATGAGAAGTTGCAAAAATGCCCAAATGTTATTACGTGCTAAGGATAAGAGAAATGCTAAATTAGTAAAATTATCATATTATTTCTTATCTTTTTACATAAATATCTCAATCCATTTCTTTCTATTTCCACTTTTTATATTGAAAGAATATAAAGTTCTAGTTTTTAGCATTTTCTTGCTTTTCTTTTCCACAACTTTTTTGTTTTTTTATTTCAATTCCACTTTATATGAAAGTTGTCAAATATAGTGTAAGGATAATTGTGTTGACCCTAAGTTTGTGGAGATTCCTCTCTTATGCATCAATTTTTTCCCCTGTTCTACTACCATTTGCTATTGGAAATCTAAATAGGTCTTTTCTTTTCTTTTTCTGTGTTTTTTAACTGTAAAAATAAATTTCATTCATAGGAAAAACCATTAATCAAATTGATGTTTATGAAAGGAATGATAAATGAAGAGTTAGAAAAATCCATATAGATCAATGTGAGGTTTGCACACAATTTCAACCAAAGTATGTGCGACTAATGCCTAATTTTTTTACTACTGATCTCTACTTCTTTCACTTTGCTATTTAGTACATGACTTACATTTGGGTAGAATAATTGTAATTTGAACTTCCTCACTTTTATTGCTGTGTTATGAGCTCATATTCGTGCAACAATCTTTACTTAGACTTAAAACAAAATGGTAAAACTTTAGGCATCTTTAAGGACTTGTAACTCTTTATAGTTAGCATCTCATTTAAAACAAAATGACAAAGGTTTTACCATATGCCCATTCTGAAACTTGTAATCTAATATATAAAGGGTATAGGTTTTAGGATACATTACCCACCTATTAAAATTAATGAAATAATATATAAGAAATCATATTTAAATTTCTTTGTGCAAATTGTTTATAGTAAACATATGAAAAAGATGTTTTTTATATTGCATGCAATGGTGTATATATATAAGCTTGAAATTAAAAGAAAAAAAAAACTATAGATTCCATGAACAATTTTCAATGTTCTATAGTTTTACAAGGTACGGGATAGAGATCTGATAAAGTGTAAAGGTAGATTCCAGGCAAAATTAGTATATATATACTTTATAGGTTAAGGTATGGATAACCTTGTACCCACTCATTTTAGCCTTACGTCAAAAGCCGATTCTAAATTTAATTTTAGTTTCGTAACTTACGTCTATCTTACAATATTGTCTTGAGAAGCACATAACTTTAAATGGCAACCATATCTAAAACTTTAGTATTTTCATTCTAGCAATAATATAGTTTAAATACTTAACCTTATACCACATATTGATTGGTTACCATTTAAAAAATATTAAACGATTTATATATAATCTTTTTTTTTGTAATATGATTAAATCAAGTCTCAATTTTAACCAAACATATATTACATAAACTGAATTTGGTTAGTGCACTCATGTCACAACTTATATAGTGTTTGCATTAAGAATTTAGTAATCATGTTAAGAGTCATATGAAAATATAATCAGAACCTGCAAATATATGCCTTACAAATACAGTAATTTCATAGATCCTGTTAAGAATTTTTGCAATTATATAATTCATCTTTATTTTTCAATTATACTAAGCATATATAACATAAATTATACTACCAAAATTAATAAAAGTTTTGTTATTTAAAAAAGCTTCTTAAGAAATTAACATGTTCATTAGATTTCTGTTTTTAAATCATTTGAGGGCAAAAACATAGTTTGGTATGCTTAAGAATTTAAACAAACTTGATAAACAGCAATGCTACAATTATTTGCAGGGAAAGAAGAAAATTCAAGGCATTAATGTTGACCTTAACCATAAATCAGATCCATATTTTGTAGAAGAAGGGTTAGCTAACTTGTCTAAAGTGAGGCTTTTTTGGGTAAAAGACAGGTGGTGTTATCCTAACGATAAACGGTTATCAAGTGCAGCTCCATCTACTTTTCTCCCAAAAAGCTCAAACGTTTTCTCAGAAGTGCGATGGCTTTCGTGGCCTTGCTTTCCTCACGAATGTATTAAGACAAGCTACTTCTCTCTTTTGAACCTGACAATTTTAAATCTCTCCTCAAGTTCATTCACAAATGATTGGGATGGTTGGAGGCAAATTAAGGTACGTGATTTTTTTTTTTTGTTTTTTTGTTTTTTTTTATATTTCCACTTACCTTTTTACTTATTTGTGTATAATATAGATGGCCAAGAACTTGAAGGTCTAGATTTATCACGGTGTTTCAATTTGGTCAAAACTCCTGATTTTTCATCCAACCTACAATTGGAACGACTGATACTAAAGGATTGTCGTAGTTTGGTTAAGATTGACGAGTCTATTGGTATGCTGGAGCACTTGGTCCACTTAGATTTGTCTGATTGCTGGAGTCTACGAGGTTATCCAAAGAACTAAGTTGTATGGGATCTTTGATAGGACTTCTCATTAATGAAATCAATATCGTTGAAATCCCTCACTGCATTTCATTAAATAATCTGACTTCCCTCAAGAAGCTTTCTTTGGCAAACACTGCAATCACTTTAATCCCTGACTCAATAGGAGAGCTTATACATATGTTGGAGTTGGATTTACACGGTTGTGATTGTTTGAAGAATCTTCCAGAATCCATTGGAGGTTTGGTGTCATTGACTTGTCTAGATGTATCTTGTTCTGGAATTGTGGAGCTACCCAACTCCATTGGTTACTTAAAGTGCTTGATAGAACTGAGGATGGCATCTACTTGCATAAGAGAATTGCCTTCCACGATTGGAATGGCTAGAAAGCTTGAGAAGATTTATGCCCGGGGTTGTGTGTGGTTGCGTAGTGGTTTCCATATGTTACCCGAATCTTTAATCTTAATAGAACTTCCATTCCTGCTAATGAATGTGGGCACAGATAGGCTAATACATATGATTCCATTTAGCATAAGTACAGATCTAGGAGAATGGGCTCCAACAGGAAGGTCCAGCCCACGGTGGATAGAGAGGTTAAGAAAAGCCGAGAAGTTGGATCTGGCCTTTCCAACAATCACCACATTACATTCCAATTTAAGTACCCTTTCCCAACTTACTCATTTGAGCCTCGTACGGTGTGCTCGATTGCAAACCATCCTAAAGCTTCCCTCAAACCTGACGTCTTTAGTGTTTCATGGTTGTGAGTCGTTGCAGATAACAATATCTGATCTCTCTTATCTGGAAAAACTATCTTATCTGGAAATGTCAAGTACACCATGGATCAAGCTTGAGGGCCTTAACAAGCTCGAATCATTAACCCACCTATGTTTATTCCGTTGCATGATTCCGAAAATCGACGAGTTCCCCGAGAATTTAATAAGCTTGGAGATAAAACATTGTAAAAACCTTGGGAGCTTGCCACAAATGTCACGATCCAAGAAGCTGAAGACATTTCGTTTGAATGATTGTCACAGTTTAGTTGGGATTCACGGAAGATTGGAATCTTTGAAGGAGTTGCGGATCAAGCATTGCAAATCTCTTGAACAAATACCAGATGTTCTAAATGTGAAAACTCTCTACTCTTTTCGTATTGAGTCCTGCCCTAAATTATTCAAGGAAGGTCCCATATTCCGTCACGTTCCTATTCTCATAGACAACTCTCTAGAATCAGAATCCGAGCGGAGATTTATAAGCATTATGTTGAAAATATGCGGTTACTCGCAATCAACGTCATGTCTAGGAAAGAGAAAAGCAGAAGGAGAAGGAAAGGAAATAGAGGAAGTGGGTTGAAACTTGAAATAGCTGTGGAGGCAGAAATGTGCATTTGTTTCAAGATCTTCTTCTCAATGTCATTCCTCATTCCGACATTTAAGCTTACTAATACCAGGCCTATTTCCTATTAAAGACCGGGTATGTTACTTTTTTTTCACCCTACTGTCATTTACTTTGTATACATATTATGAATATTACTATCTGTTCGGTATGTTATGTAAGCAAAGCGCCTGATGAATTGCTTCTGTTAGTGTGATGGAAGCAACTATAGTCAGTTTGTAGTCATAGTTCACTTGTAGTCATATCATATCAATTATTCTTTGATGGCTTTAGATCTTTTCACTGGTTAATAGTTATGGCTTAATTTGAGTTGAGTAATTGACATGATATGATCAATTGCAGTATCCAAAAGGTCTTTTTTTTTTTTTGGATTTTTTGATGTGTAGAAATGAGTGTTAACTTCTTTTGCAAAACCAAAATTTCCAGGGCTTGTTTCATTGGAGCGAAATCTTCACAAATGTTACATGTTAAGCACTCTTCTCTATGCCAGCATGATTGGTAATATGGTATTCCAACACGTTGATTTGACTTTCTCTTATTGAAGTTGAGGAATGCGGGAGATAATTTACTCTTGATGCAGGGAATCAAAGAGGCTGGATCTTATAAATGTCATCGCGGGTTACATATTTGATAGTAGACCCATAGAGTATTTAACATAGTTTGGATATTTTAGAATTCTTCTTTTCTGTAGGTTCTTGACAAGAACTCGGTGAAAACTTTCATCATGAAATTGCTTTCTTCCTTAATTCATTTTCTTCATTCAAAAAAAAAAGAAAAATGGTGATTGCATATGTTTTTTCATGTTACCTTTAAATGAATCTACACTCAACCAGTAACTAGTACAGCAGTCTTGTGCATTTTCCTTTGAATTTGATGTGATTAACATACTATATATTCTAATCATTATCATTGCTTGTCACTAGCACTCCATTGTTTTTTATTTATGGCATGTATAGCATTTAATCTATTCGTTTTTGTTTATAGTAGTGCTACACGCAGTGTTGTATAATTTACAAGTATTGCCAAGGTAAAAACAATCGATGCAAAAGGTTATGCTAAGTTTCGCTTTTGACATGAACTGGTAGATATACTTTATAGAGGATAACAAATCCTGAAGATCATCCCCACCACATCCCCTCCCCTCCCCCCACCCACCCCAACACACCCCAACACCCCTGACCCACTCAACACATGTGGACAGGGGACAAGGGATCCCAGTGGGGACCGGGGGGAGGGTGGGGGGTTGGGAGAAAGAGAGAAAACCTCATCGTCATCTCAATATTGATATTTTTCTTTTGTGCAAGCTCCTTTATAGTCTTAATAGTTATCCATGTTAATCCATTCTATATGATTAGGGCATTGATTATTTATTCATTTCTAAATGAGTTGTTCCACAAGGAATTTGATTTGATTTTCTTTTTCAAGGCATTGGCTCAATAACCCCGCAAGCTTGCTAACACAGACATTATACTTTGGTCAATTGTTGTGTGGGTATAGAAATCATTTTTTGTATTTGTCCTGTAATTCATTGTTGCAAAAAAAACAAAAAAAAAAAAAAGAAAAAAAAAATGGAAAAAAGAAACTAGTATTTTCTTCGAGAGAGGAAAACTGTGTTATCTTATACATCATATACATATATATATATATATTTTTTTTTAAATTTCTAACACTTTATGGTTCTATTATCTTATTATATGCATCTTTTACTTGATTTAATAGTATGCAAACCCAGTTATTCCCTCCACATCAACTTGATTAAAGCAGGCATCTTATGGCATGATCTCCAATATTTGTGCTTTAATTTGAGAAAATCTAGTGGACATAAAATAGCTTCTTTAATTGATATAGTGGTGATCATTGCAGATGGTGCTGATGTCATCAATTTTTGTTTCAAATGTTGCCACCTTGATTATCCAAAGGAATGGCGTGACTCACATCCCTTCAACTATTCATGTAAATCAGGAAGAATTTACAATTATATTCTTGTTGGAGCTGCAGAATTTGTGATAGAGATTTGCTCTCAAGTTTGGATTTGGAATGTAAGATGCTCTTTTTTGGTTTCAAAATCTTTGATCCAGAAAATGAGGTTAGTTATAATTTGCCTACAGTTGCACTTCAATAGTTGAAGCAACTTTTCTCTCAATGGTCTAATTTTTGACGCCAATCAAATTCTCAAATTGATACCAGGAGCAGGTCAAAGAACTGTGATGGACATATATAAGCTTGTTGGTGATAGGAAAAGGAAGAAATATAAACAAAATGGATGGAAACTTGAAAGGTTGCAGAGACACACTGAGTGGATTACTAATATTCATTTCACTGTGATTTATTTCATACCATTTCTTGTTTTTCGTTTTTCCTCTGATTACTTTAGGCTAATTCTTAACATGCCATTTTTTTTTTAATTTAAAAAAAGACCAACTCAAAGCTGCATAGTTGGTGCTAAGTTGAAATCAACATTTTTGTGGAAATACAGTGTAGTTTGAAGCATTATCTGAATTCAATATTTATTTGCACTTATCATTGTTAGAAATACAAAAGCATTATCCACACATTTTTTTGGAAATAAAGCCGAATACCTAACGCCTAAGAAATATTTAGGAGTGAATTTTTGGCCTGTTTTGCTGATAGGAAGATGTCTAATGGGAAAAGCAGATCAGCATCGTACTTATCATTGTGTGTTAATAATTAGTGAGAATTCCGACATGTTTGTTAAATGTTGGCTTTTCTGTCTTATGCTGATGATTTGCCGCTATTAAAAGGTTCAATTATCATTGCTTTCTGTTCAGTATATAAAGCATGGTGCTTGGACCATCCATTGTGAAAACAGAGATGGATGCTTGCAGACTAGATCTCTATTTGACACCCGTTTTCTTCACTATTGTTTAACTCTGATCGTAATTTTGCTAGAAAACTCCAGGCAGTTTTTTCCTTCTATACAAATACTTTCTAGTAATTGCAATAGTTATCTATGTTTATCTGTCTAAACCAATTATCTTGTTAATTGTTTGTGAAATAGCCTAATTCCCTCGCATAATTAATTTAATATATACAAGTTAATTTAATTAAATTATGAAGTTTTATTGGGTTTTTAGTTGATTAGAATATGATATGTTTGCTTGAAATATAAAAATTTTGGTAAATAATTAGTTAATGAAATATGGAGTATTGGTGTAATTTAGTAGTAGTAGTAGTGTATAGCATATGTATGTTCTACTTGTTTGGAATATGAAAATTTTATGAATATTTTTCTTAGGTTGATAAATTATGCATGTTAGAATTTAATGTGCTAGAATGATTAGGTGTTTGTATTGTATTATGTGGATAGTTTGATAAAAATTAAACTCATGTCATGCAAAGCTAGCCCAAACCAAACATAGCAGGTTTTAAGCCTTAAACCAAGCCCAAAAACAAGTCAAATGAAGCCCCAAGCTCACGCATTTCTTCCTTTAGCAGCTGTCTCAAAAGTCAAATAGATATAGGATAATATCAACTTTTTTCTTGAAAAAATTAAGACCCAAAACAAACATAAAAAATCGACATTTTTCACTTCAAAAAGCTAAATGAATTTTCTTAATTTTCATAAAAAATTCTCTTGTTGCATCTCACTCAAGGCTTATTCTAGTGTTCTACATCAAGTTAAAACTTCTTTAGATAAGTTTATATGTCTTTTGTGATGACTTATTATCTTTTTGTTCCATAGATTTCTATAAAAAATAGTCTCTTGGTAAGTTATATATAATATTGGCATGTTGAGTTAATTGAGAAAGTATTTAGATCCTTGAAATTGTAGTAAATAAGCTATTGTAAGCTTTAAAATTGTTTTGAGTTAATGTTAGTCAAGGTTATGTTGAATTGATGAGTGTGTAATGATGAAAATAAAGTGATAAATGTTGTTATTGATGTTGGGATGGTTAGAACATGTTTATATGAATGCGAAGTGAGTGGAAATAATGATTTTGAAGTATATAAGATGATTTAACTGTATTGAATGAGTATGAGAAGTGTAGAAGTTGTTTTGAGTAGTGTATGAGTTGGTGAAAGTTTGTGATGAAGGAGTTGATTTATGTTGGGTGATGTGGAGAAGTTGTTTGATATTGAGAAGTGAAGTTTATACATATTTTGAGTTGTTAAGGGTATGTAGTATGATGTGTGATGCTTGTCAAGTGTTTTAGTTGAAGTAGGATATAAGTATAATGTGTAAAAATTAAGTTTTAAATAAGGGAAATTCGGAAAATGTCAAACACCCTGTCAAACAACATGTTTGAGAAGGTATATGGGTCATATACCCTTGATACAGCATGTATGGGAGGGTGTTTTACTCTTTGGAGTATCATACAATTTGATACATCATGTATGGGAAGGTGTATCACTCTTAGAGCTTTTAGCGCATTTCCCTTGGGTTCAAATGACATATGATACATCATGTATGGCATCCCGTTTCACTTTTGATCTTTCTTGCAAATTTGTCCCAGATTTGTACACCGTCATCCTAAGAGGAACATCGCTGGTCTTCTTCTTCTACATCGCTGGCATTGAGCCGGTGTACCTTAAAATATATATATATATATATATTGTAAGTTATAATTTTATTACTTTATATGTTTTTACTTATTTGTATCTTAGTTTATGATTAATTAAAAGCTTATATAACGTATTGCATAAGTAAAAACTAAGTTATGTTATTATGTGAGTTTTATTTGAAATTGATGAATGATAATTACTTAGCAACTAAATACGATTTACACTCAATTGGGAGTATTGGTGTTTGATATGCAATTGTTTGAAACGTGATATATATATATATATATTATATATTATAGTGTGTGAATATGAAATAGGGTTGTAATTGTGAATTAACCATGTTTTATATGAAATGGTTTTTTTGATAGATTTTCTATACTCAACTGAGTTCAAACACCAGACTTTTACCTGATAAACCTAGTTATCAAGGTACGCAGTAATGTGATTGTTAATTGTTGATTGTTAAGATTAGATATTTTTAAACTAATTCTAATTAAAGAGGAATTAAAAATTGTTTGAAATTGGCTGTTGAATCTGGTCTGGGAAGCAGTAACTTGTTAATAGGGTTAACATGGTAATTTAGGCGTTTAGGCCACTTGTCATGATGCAATGACTTCCATTACTGGCTCGGCGGGTAATTGATAGAGGGTACAATATTAGTGTAAACTTTGCTTATTCTTAAAAAAATATAATATGATTTAGTTCACGTTTTGTGAGGATAATTAAACTAGGTGATATTATTAATTAAATTAAGTAAAGTTGAGTAACGACTGTAAACTCTAAATGAAATTACTTTTTTCTTTTTGAGGATATGTCAGAGATATGAGAATTTGGATTGCTTATATGAACCTCCTAAGCAGTTGCATTTATTAAGGAACCCTCAGATTTCCCAAGCTTAAATTCGGAGTTCGAGTACTCCAGTGTTGTTTTGTTGACTAAATAAAGAGAATTAATTTATTATTTGCCTTACATTAATCAGGAGTGTATGCCACATCGTATTTATTTGTATTACTGTGTATTGGGCCTTTGGCTTACTTTTCCTCTTTCAGGTATTGATGAAGACGAGTTTTATGATCCCTTGGGCTATAGGATGAGCTTTGAGGACTTTTTGGATGAGTGTGACGACTAAGACTCCAGACTAACCTTTTTTTTTCTGTCAAGAAAAGACCAAATCAAGTTTTGCTTTTAAAAATGTAATAGTATAGACATGGCTTGTTTATAAACCCAAGTTTGTAATATAAAATATTTACTTTTCCCTATATTATATGTAATATATGATTTGTAAACTTTGAGATACCAAGCTATTGGTATCTATATATTGATATATCAAAGCATCTACTCAATGATGAGTAGTTTTTGTTGAAACTTTGTATATTAAGTAGGTGAACCAGGCAATTCATATAAACATCTCCTTTTTCAGACAACCTTACGCATAATATATCTATATATTATACATGGTTGGACACTTGATATGTCATATTTCAATATCATAAATATCGGGTCTTTACAGTTTGATCTTAAATATATACATTGTTGTGACAAGCAAATTAATTTGAATTTCTTTATAGATTAGTCCAATCATTTGTTAGATGACTTAAAAGCTTTTAAAAGAACTTTCTAACTAGACAATTGTTATCAAGGTAAAAGGTTCATTCTTTGTTATATATCATTTACTTAGTTAGGAGCATAGAAATGTAGCCATTCTAGCTATGTCAACTAGAGTTGTGGGCATAGCACAAAGATAGTTGTGATATAGTTCCAATAGTGCTGCAGATACAATAGCATCATAAGCTACTAGTAGTTCTATGAATTTTTACTCAATATGGATAGAGCCAACTGAATATTAATCTAGGCACACAACACGCGCATTATCATAACCTCAGGTTTTCATGGAATGTGTTCACTAGCATTACATCCTTAAGCTCCCTTAAAGTCTAAACAATGTGTCTTTTTAAAATTTTTGTAGCCACAACTTAACTGCATTTCTAGTAATGGCTAACCTATGTTTCTTCAGGATCTATAGAAGCAAACTTGAGAGCCTTAATGGTAGAACAATTAATTGCTATGTGAAATGCTTTACCATTTCTGGAGACTGATATTTTTGAAATGTTAATAATTTGAAGGGGGTTGAGGGTATTTTCAAATTTAAAAAAAAGGATGTCAAGTAATGTGATAATGATGACATAGGATGATCACAAGTGGGTTGAGGATATATTCAAATTTAAAAAAAGGTTGTCAAGGTATGGATAATGATGACATGGATAATTCAAGGCAGATTGAAACAATTAGAGAATTGCATATTTCTATTTGCATAACTCAAAAAGAAGTATTTGATAGAGAAAATCTAAAAACTAGTCATCCTTTTACCATTGCAGCACTACCAAAATTATATGAATGATGGCCTTTAAAGCGGCTTCGAATAATTGTTGATACTATTTACTTTTTTCAAAATTTGGAACTTCGGCTCGAGCTCCCAGAGAGTCCAATTCTTCGTTCTGCTTTTATTTGTTTTATGCTTATGCTTGGAAGCTTGACCTTGTTAATGTCACTTCCTAAGTGCATACTCTTGTGTGCCAACATGGAACTTAGATAAATCAATAGCCTATAATTAGCAGCAAAGTAAAAGAGATTTAGAGAAAGAAAAAGGAACTACACAATGATTTACATAAAATATCACAAACGAATTCAACAAAATAAAATCACCGTCTTTAGAATCAGTTTAGCAGAGGTTGTCAAAGACTAAGTCTGCTAGAGAGGATGTCACATGTGAAATATTTCATGACCAAGTTAAGAAGCCACACTAAATAGATTTACTGATTTTTCAAATTGTGATGCTTGTTGATTCCTATCCTCCTGTATGTTTTAGGATGGAAAATGTTACCGCAACTCAAGCTAAAAGGTGAAACCCTCTTGTAAAATATGACATAAATTGCCTTGTTCACTAATTTTTCCTTCTTGGTTTTTTCAAGAAAAGGAAAAACCGATGATGATTGCATACGTTTTTCAATATTACTTTCAGACAAAACCAACTCTTAATAGTAACTATTTGTACAGAAAATCTTACATATATTGCTAATCATGTCTCCTTTAAATATAATGTGTTTAGCATACCATATATTCTTGCTATTATTTCTCATTGCCAACGGCACTTGGTTGCTTATGAATGGATCACGTGTAACCTTGCTTGTCCATTGCTGTTCATAGTATTACTTAAGTTACAAATATAATAGAGTGAAATGATCCTAAATAAATCCAAAGGTTATGCTGCATTTTGCGTTTGAGATACATTGCTAGATATAATTTAAAAGCAGATTCAATGCCCATGCTTGTCTTAATGTTGAAGTTTTTTCTTTAGTGCAAACAGGTTTGACGTCTCGATTAACTCTCTATGATATTTCATTCCATGTAATTGGTTTGATGGTCATTTATTACCCACAAATAAATTGTTGCACAAGGAAATTAATTTGATTTTTTTCCTTGTCTAGACATTTGCTAAATGGCTGAACAGATTGGAAGAAGGAATTTCTGTATCAATTACTTGTTGCCTAAACATGAAAATTGTAATATGAAGGAAAATATTTTATAATGAAGGGTAGTAGTATCATTTGTTATAAAAATGAGAGGGTTTTATAGTCTGTCCTCATAAGTTTTATTTATGTATATTATATGGCAGACTTATAATACATGAGGTGTCTTTTTGTTTCCAGTACTGTTACAAGAAGTGAAGGGTTTTGTGTCTTTTTGTTTCCTATACTGTTATAAGAATTGAAGGATTTCTTGTCTTTTCGTTTCCAATATACTATTACGGAAATTGAAGGGTTACAAAAGTTTATTTATATCTTTACCCCATTCCTCTTCTTTCTAAACCTAAAAACCTCTCTAAAAAGATATGTTGTGAGTTTTTTATCAAGAGGAGATCAAAATTTTGGTTTAGGTAAGAAGATCTAATCATGATTTTTCATAATCCACATCTTTCTTAAGATTGTGCTTATGGTTTTTGAAAGAGCTTTTGAGGAAGAACCCTATTCTGATTCAAGATATGGTTTTTGGAGATCTAAGAATCTAGGATCAATTACAAGTAAGATCTATCTTAGAATTTTTAATTTCTTAAGATTAGAAAATTATAGGATTATGATCGTAATTTATTATTTGTTTGAATTAAGGTTCTATTCAAGCGAGGTCTGCACGTTCTAGGTAAGTGTAGATCTAAACAAATCTTTGTGGTTTTAAAATTATAATATTTTCTAGTAATTATTTTATTAATTGAGAAACTGTATATTTAAGGAATTGTGGAGATAACTAAGAATTTTGAAAGCTATGTTTGAAGGTTTTACTAAATTATGAACAAAAGGAACATGTGTGTTGATCTTTTATAAATCTGTGATTAGGAGTCAAATTTATGGAATTCAGGGTTAGGATTTTATTATGTGCATAAAATTGAAATTGATAGAGATATATTGTGGATCATGAATTCTTTTTTGATAGAAGTTTCGTTGGTGAAATTGGAGTTGAAGCGAATTCAGGTACGACTTTACCTTGTTTGTTGTATGTGCTTCCAGGCTTAGATTTGTTTATTATATGTGATGTAGGATCAGAATTCTAAATTGACTTAATTCTATATGGTAATAAGAAATTATGTTTGTTGCTTGTGTTTGGCTTTGGTTAGTAAAGACCATGCAGAGTGTGATACTAACTGGGTACCCTGATGATCTATGTGTGAGGTTATCTCTAGTGGACTCATGCATTGAAATGATTCCAGTATATTAGGTTTTGACAGAAGCCACGGTGTGTGGATGATTCTCCAACACCAATATATGTATAATTATCTATTTTCTATATGTTGTTTTTATAGAGTCATGAGTTACTGTAGATTTAAGATTGGACTGCAAATAGTTCTAAACTGTGTCGTATGCTAGCTAATTTAAACAATAATAATTTGTATTTGTTGCATTAGAAATGATTGCATTTGAATATATATGTTGTATGTGCATATGCATTTGTATTTGGTTTGGCATACTAGGCGTTTTCGTTCGTTCCATTCATTTTTCAGGATCTGGTGAAGATAAGGTGATTTATGATCATACCGGTCTTTGTAGATCAAGGAGATGATGATAGTGAACTTGACTTTCTTGCTAAGGATCAATAAAGGTAGATTTTAGATACTTAGAGATAGGAAGACGATTTAATAATCTATAAAGTTTAAGTTGAAATTATTATTAGTTTGAAAGGTTTTATTTACTTTATAAGTTTAAGATTTCTTTATGGGACTTTTCAATTAAGTTATAAGTCAGGATGATGTTGACTTTTATTTAAGCCAACAAGTTAATTCAAGAGTATTATTTATATGATGATTGTTTAACAAATACCCTTTATATGTGAGTATTGGAGTAATATTTTTATATTATATGTGGATTAGTATCTCATAGCCTTGGCGTGTTCTTATAAAAAAAATGACACGTGATAGGTTGTAATGTCCTTATTTTAGGGCGTTACAAAAATCATAGTTTTTGTATGCCTAATTTCAAATATTTTTACCTCGAATTCATTAAAGTAAGTATAGTCATGCTAAAGTTTCTTTTTATGCTCTTGCAGGATAGACAAATGGCTGGAGTTGCTAGAAGAGAATTGAGAGGATGCCCGAAACGTTTGTCTTACAGTATAAATAAAATCTCCTCTCTACATTATTTACATCCTAAAATCAAATTATATACAGATGTTCGCAAATGTTGTAGCCTTGGAGCTTGCTTAGGTACCATAAAATTATCACAGGGTCTTAGATTTGTTAGTAATTCTGTTTAGGATACGGTGAGACTTACTGATTATGTTGGTTAATCATGAGAAGAAGGTGATTTCACTACATCCAATTTTTCTTTTTTAACCAACACCCCTTTTGTTTGAAGAAAAATATTTTATAACTGGAAAGGCGTCTTAGCTAAAAATATTTTCTTGAAAATAATGTTTTTACGTGTTTAGTTACTTTTAAAAAATTTTTTGCAAAAAAAAAAAATTCTTGGCCTATCAATATTATGCAATGTGTCATCATATGTAAATAAATTGTTATTAGCAAGTTACCATATAAGTAGATTGTGTTGGACATTTTATTTCAAAATATAAGTTTATAGTTTTATGATCTACAAACTCTCAGTTAATATTTATAAATTTTTAGTTAGTTTTTATTTTTCTTTTATCCATTAAATGATTTTAATTTTTAAAATATAATTTATTCGTTAATTATAATAAAAAGAAAAAAAAAATATCATATTCTCAGAGTGAGAACACTTGCATACACTAATATAAAAAATAACTTCTATTTTGAAAAGAGTTAAGTTGTTTTGCTTAGATAGAGTAGAATCTCTACTTTAATTAGAAATCAAGTAGCTTGATCCAGTTGTGACTTTTTCTTTTTTAATTATTATCTTGGCTTTTCTTAGATCCTTTTCTTTATTAGCTCAGTTAATTGGTGCTAGGTTAGTCTTTAAAAAAAAAAAATACTTGGATTTGGTGCCGCTAGCAATGGGCTTTATTATCACTTGGTGGGAGTTTATGGGTTAGATTTATGTGGGAGTAATTGTTGAATTTGGATATATTTGTTGAGAATAATTTTATTTCTAAAATGTCTAAATTCTGCCTATCTTGTTTTTATTTTAGCTTGTTGGTCGCCTACCGTAGGACTATACTTTTCGCTTTCCAATACATTATTTTCGTCAATTTCTATGCCTCGTCATAGTTAATTAAACAAATTAGAAAGAAAATTGACGAAAATGCGTCGTGCCAAAAAGTAGGTCAAAGAAGGAAACATCATGTGGTGGCATTTGCTAATAAGTCCTCCTCCTCCAACAATGGACAAATTTGTCGGGCCGGGTCATTTGACGTGGACATGGTTGTTTTATTAGAGGCAACTTCCATCAGAACAATTAAATTAATATTAAGGACAAAAACCAGAGAAGTTACGTTCACATTCGACCAATGGTTAGCAGAAAGCGTGCTTCCAATTGACATTTACAAATGCAAAGTAACACCGTGGATGTTTCGTAATTTTTTTTATTTTTTATTTCCATAAAATTAGCGAAATGACTGGCTGCGTGATTTAAGCTTAAAAAGGAAACTTGTTATCCATTTGCTCGGTGAATCATGTGTGTTGGTTATATGTGTCTACATCAAAACAAAGCCAAAATATCAACAATTAGATAACCAAATCAAAATGATAGAATCACTATATCCATATATTTCTTAATAAAAAAAATTAATAATGATGAATTGCATGTATGGACTGTTGTGTAATTCTAGTTTAATTTGAATGATTTTCTTCCTGGGGTTCCTAGAATTGAAGCAATGAAATAAGATTGGGTGAGGCTTCTAAAACGTTTGGGTTGAAAAGAGAAAAACAGCCCATGCGCGACTAAGGAAGATAGATGAATTATATTTGCTAACGTTTCAACTAAGCAGATCAAGGAAAAAACTTGGGTCAAGTCATGTAAAACAACTTTTATGAAATAAGATTCACGATTAGATCTTGTATAAAAGTTGTAGGTTTGTTTGAAAAGGAATATGTATGATAAGTGGGAAAAAGTGATAGGTGTGGTAGATTACATAGAAAAGTTATAAGTTGTAAGTCTAAAAAGTGACAACTGTGGTAGGTCGATGATTTGATCCAAATAGATCCCACAAATCAATAATCCTAAATCTTGGCGGCCACTTAAATAATAATATTAGGAAAAGACCAAGACTAGAGTCGTTAATAGTCAGCTTACACCCAAAGTTAGCGCAAAGCACGTTTCTCCTAAGCAGGTACAAATGAAAATATTTTAAGAACAAATTAATATTTGGACATATTGCAATGCCTGTTTATATTCTCATATCTTCTCAAATACTTACTCATATGATTCAGTTATTTATAAATTTTCCTACAACCATCAATCCACAGCTTGTTACCTAAGCAGATTTCGTATCTCGCATCACAAACTTTTTAATAAATATAAATTTATAAGAATACATTATTTCATTTGTAAGTTATAAGAATGCAAAATAATATCAAGTCTAGAGATGCAACTAGATGGGTTAGACTCGATTTGCTAAAAACTCTATAGGGTTATGAGACGGATTTGATAAAAAATTTTATGATCCTATAGGGTCACGGATCTGGTTCGGATCATAATTATGACTCTAAAGAATTACCTCAACCTACAAAATTACTATTAAAAATACAATTTTAATTTTAAAATTAAAAAAAAAAAGCTTAACAAACATTAAGGTTTGTCATAACTCACATAAGTTGCTATAGATAAGTGGATTTTTTTTTTAACTTATATATAATAGTAGAGGGGCAAATAATATTGTCATTACCAACTTATTATTAGTGCTGATAATTAAATATTATATAATATGTCATATGAATAATTTCCTTATTTTTTCATTGACATAGTTTCTTGCTTAATATAAGATAAAGTGTGAATTTAATTAAGTAAAAATATTATTAAGCACATATTTTCTATTTTTTTTTTACATTTTGACATTAATATCGTTTTTATCAACTAGAAAATTAAAATGAAATACCACCCACAACTCGAAAAGATATAATGCTAACTTCATAAATTTTGTATTACAAAGTTTGGAATAAAACTTTTCTTATTTAAAATGGTGTTCACATTTACATTACACTTAATCACAAATTTTGATATAGGAATATAAATGCACAAGAATCACACCTTATCTTACAAGAAAATTAAATAAAAAAGTAAATATAAAAAAATAAAAAAAATTGCTTAAAAAGAAATATGCATCACACATATACAACAGCTTTTGACATTAAATCGTCTTGTTATTACACTTTTTCAAAAGTACTGATATAGAATATGTAATGTGGAGTTGGTATTATATTTTCTTGTTTGTCCACTTTGCAAGAACTTCTATACAATAAGAATGAAAAAGGGGGGGAAGAGTCAAAAGACAATTGGGTAGGGTAGGGCAGGGTAGGACAGGACGGGTCAAGACTATAACTTTATAAGGCGGGTTTGATAAATGAAACCTCTTCTCCATCTGTGAGGGGATTCTCGTGTGTCACTATATGTGTCTTCATTAAAACCATATGAAATTCTTATGAACAGGGGCCAGTTATTTAAATAACCAAATCAATTCATTTCTTTATTTTTTGCTCTTTCTCACCCCGTTGGATAGATATTCACAAGTGAATGAATATCCAGTATAAAGGAAAAGACTAAATAGGTTTTGTCAATCAGTTCCCAAACAAACATTAGCATCAAAATCATTACACCTCAAATGAAATAGAAGAAGCCTCTTGGTGCTCACAAACTTTGATCCGTATATATTCCCGTAATATGTTTTGTTTGTGCATTGAGCAAAGATATGCAAGTGCTATGAGGATGTTATAGGAAGGATGAACAAAGGAAATAGTTTAAATGGTGAACATGTTATTGTTATGCATATACACAGAAAAGGTGATTTCTATGCAATGCTTGTATTCAAATATCAAACTAATTCCCAGCACACAAATAAAAAAAAAAAAAAAAAAAAAAAGAGAAGTTCTAAAGTTTTTCTCTAATGTTTCATCACACGTTCTATCATACGCATCTTGATATCATAAAGGTATCACTCAAATAGTGAAACGGACCAATTCATTTTATAGAATGACCGATCTATATGGAAGAGTAAAAATGCATTATAATTTGCCACATCCCTGCTTGCAAATGAGAATTGGCCATGCCATGCGAATGTAGAATTTGCATCACTTGATTTCTCGAAACTAGTCTATTTCGAATGATTAATTTTTATATGTATTTTTATCTTATGTGCATTTAATTTGTATCGGTATTTTAACCATATCTAGTTTTTTTTTATCTATTTACTAAAAAAATATCTATTTTTCATATGTATTTGTTTCTTCACAAACAATTTATTTGAAAACAATTAAAAAAGAGTTGCCAAAACGAAAAAGAAAGGGTTAAACAAAAGCCTTTAAAAGCAAAAGGTGCTAACCAAAGACAAAGTGCGAAAGAAAATCGATATCCGAGGTTTTCCTTTCCTCGTTTTCAATGCTGCGTCAAAGTTAAGCAAATAAAGTGGAGAGCAAAATAAATGCCATTATCATAACACAAAGGGATGATTAATTAGTCTTAAACCTTTTACTTTACTATTTTTTCTCTTGTTTTCTTGATTCCATGTCAAAGTTGAGCAAATAAAGTGGAAAATAAAAAATCGAAGAAATTGCCAAAAAGCAGTTCAATGTCTATAAGAGTCTTTTATTTATATATCATCAGTCGCGAAAACCAAAACCTAGACAGAAATTACAGTTAGCTTTAACCGAAAGTTAGAGGAAGGCATACGAATTGAATATTGTCAAGATAAATAAAAATATAATGAACAATAATAGAAATACACAAGACTGCATGATACCGTTTAAGCACTGGGAAATCAATTATTATGGTGACTTTTTTCGCAAGCTGTTGAACTGCTTAGAAGATGTAAATAAACTATAATTTATATATCTGGTGAGCCTAAATTCCAACCCAAAGGGCCTAAATCAAACTAAAGGAATTTCCCTAGAAGTAGCAAAAAAGATAGAATAGTAATGCTGATGATGATGATGAATTGATCACATCGAGTATAATGAACCATGGATGCAAAGACCCGACATGCCCTGAATTTGAATTTAGGCATGCTGAATCCCTAGCCATGTATAACACTAGAGGTATTACACGCATAGGCTTCCTTAAAAGATTTGTTTACATCGAATATTTGCTAGCTGGTTATAATTATTGAAATCGTTTAATTAGATTATGGAGATAACAGGATTTATAATGATAAAATAAACATTATAAAAACATTTTCAACTTCTACTCATATAAGTAGATCAACTTTCTCATAAACTAAACTATAATTAGCTACTCTCTTGAGTGACCCAACTTTAAACAAACCAGTACTATCAAGTACCTTATACCTTTCTTGATGGCAAAACAAAACTTTTAAACTTATTACAAAATATAGGCTTCTGAACTAAGCCCTTAAAGGATATATGGACTTTAAAAGATAAATCCAATCTTAAACAAAATGAAAACAAAACAAAATCCTAATATTCTAACTTGTCTCACTCTTTAATAAATACTCTCCAAGTTATCCCATACTCCCTAACCAGACATCGTCATCAACACCATAAGTGTGTAGGCCTTAGATTTATGTTGGGAGAGTTAATATGGAATTAGGCTCTATCAGATGACAGTAACTTTAGATCTAAAATGTAGCCAAAGCTATTTGGACTTGCTACCTCGTTGCTTACTCCTCCTCAAATCATAAGGCTTTCCAGATGTTAGAAGTGTGTGTGGACTTATATAATTGATAGGGAATTAGACCGTATAACTTGAAGGTAGCTTTGTAGGCTATCTACACTTAATACCTTGCCCCTTAGTATTCAGGAGAGTGGGTTTTCAAAATAATGCTATCTACATTCACTACTTATACCTTAGTATTTAAGGGAGTGGATCTTCTAAATAATGCTATCTACATTTACTACCTTATCCCCTACTCTGCTGGAGAGTGGGTCATCAATATAGTGCTTGCACATAGACTTCATATGGATTAGAGAGTATGCCTTAATAAGAGAAAGGTAGCTTTCTGGTTAAAATGCCCTGAGGCTTGTGGCTATCTACACTTACTACCTTATTACTTATGTTTTAATTAGTTTTTTCTTTAGTATTTCATATAAGATTATTCTATTTTTCCTCTTCCGTTACTCCTCCTCAAGTCCAAGTAGCTTCATCCAATTGTCACTCTTTTTTCCTAACTATTATCTTGGCTTTTCTCATATCCTTTTCTTTATTAGCCTAGTTACTTGATGATAGATTAGTCTCTTTTTTTTTTTTTTTTTAATTTGGATTTGGTGCCACTAGCAATGGGCTTTATTATCACTTGGTGGGAGTTTATGGGTTAGATTTATGTGGGGAGTAATTGTTGAATTTGGATATATTAGTTGAGAATTATTTTATTTCTAAAATGTCTAAATTCTTCCTATCTTGTTGTTATTTTAGTTTGTTTGCTGCCTACCGTATGGACTATAATTTCCGCTTTCCAATACATTATTTTCCTCAATTTCTATGCCTCGTCATAGTTAATTAAACAAATTAGAAAGAAAATTGACGAAAGTGCATCGTGCCAAAAAGTAGGTCAAAGAAGGAAACATCATGTGGTGGCATTTGCTAAAAAGTCCTCCTCCTCCAACAATCGACAAATTTGACGGGCCGGGTCATTTGACGTGGACATGGTTGTTTTATTAGAGGCAACTTCCATCAGAACAATTAAATTAATATTAAGGACAAAGACCAGAGAAATTACATACACATTCAACCGATGGTTAGCCGAAAGCGCGTTTCCAATTGACATTTACAAATGAAAAGTAACATCGTGGATGTTTCGTAATTTTTTTTTTCTATTTCCATAAAATTAGCGAAATGACTGCCTACGTTATTTAAGCTTAAAAAGGAAACTTCTTATCCATTTGTTCGGTGAATCATGTGCATTGGTTAGGGGTGTTCATGGACCGGTCCATGACCCTATTTTTTGAATCGGTCCATAATTATAGGTTTTTCTAAAATGCAAACCATAACCAGTCCATTATTAATGGTTAACCGCCTTAACGGTTAACCATTTTTTTCGATTAATTTTTTCGGATTTCGGTTTTTAACCATTCAATATAATAATTATTAGTTTTTTTGTTTTACAGCTGATAAGTTTCCATTTGTAGATTGGGTTGGCATTGAGCGGATCAGTATTGTATCAGCTCTTGCTTGATCAGAAAATGGCAGACAAGATGGTGGAGCTTTATGTCTTGTTCGGCATCGCTGCAAGTCGGAGCTCGATAGTTTGTCGATCGATGCTTCTATCTTAGCTCTGCTCTGTTACAAAGCAGGTTGGGAGTAGAGTCCGCTCGATGATGGATGTCCATGAATGCTCCTCCAAAGTCGTAGTATCTCAGAATGTCACTTGCTGTTCGGTGTGAGTTGGAGATAACAATTAAATAACATGGCCATATGGGAAAGAAATAATTAAATAAAGAACAAAAGGCTTAGGGTCACCATCGGTCCGTCACGGTGTTCGAATGTAGTTATGTTATATTTTTTGAAAAAAATAACTAATATTAGATATATATAATAATTGGACAGGTTAACCGTTAACCATCGACTTTTTTAATTACAAAACCGAAAACCGAAAAAACCATAAACCTAAACTGAAACCGATGGACCGGTTAACCTAATTTTTCGGTTTGGTTTTTCGATTTCGATTCGATTTCTCGGTTTAATCGGTTTTTTTGAACACCCCTAGTGTTGGTTATATGTGTCTACGTCAAAACAAAGCCAAAATATTAACAATTGGATAACCAAATCAAAATGATAGAATCCCTATACCCGTATATTTCTTAATAAAAAAAATTAATAATGATGAATTGCATGTATGGACTGTTGTGTAATTCTAGTTTAATCTGAATGATTTTCTTCCTGGAGATCCTAGAGTTGAAGTAATGAAATAAGATTGGGAGAGGCTTCTAAAACGTTTGGGTTGGAAAGAGAAAAACAGCCCATGCGCGACTAAGGAAGACATATCAATTACATTTGCTAACGTTTCTCCTATACAAGTCAAGGGAAAAACTTGGGTCAACCGGTGTTAAAATGACTTTTAGGAAAGATGCAAGATTCATTGGATCTTGCATAAAAATTATAAGTTTGTTTGAAAGGTGATAAGTATGATAGATCGAAAAAAATGATAAGTTACGTAGAAAAAATTATAGACTGTAGATTGAAAACGTGATAAATGTGGTAGTTCGATCAATAATCCTCAAATCTTGTCCACGATTTAAATAATAATATTAGGAAAAGACCACGATTTGAGTAGTTAATAGTCAGCTTCCACCCAAAGTTAGCAGAAAGCGCGTTTCTCCTAGGCAGGTTCAAATAAAAATATTTTAAGAATAAATTAATATTTGGACATATTGCCATGCCTGTTCATATTCTCATATCGTTTCAAATACTTTCTCATATAATTCAGTTGTTTATTAATTTTCCAGCAACCATTAATCCCCAGCTTCTTACTTGAGGAGATTTCGCATCTCGCATCACAAACTTTTTAATAAATATAAATTTATAGGAACACATTATTTCATTTGTAAGTTATAAGAATGCAAAATAAAACCAAGTATAGGGATGCAATCGAACGAGTTAGATCTGATCCGCTAAAACCCTATAGGATTATGAGACAGGTTTGATAAAAAATTTTATGACCTTGTAGGGTGACGGATCTGATTCGGATCATAGTTATAACCCTAGAGGGCTAACCCAACCTACCAAAATTACCATTGAAAATACAATTTAAATTTTAAAAATAAAAAAAAATAACAAGCATTAAGGTTTGTCATAACTCACATATTACCAAGTTGCTATAGGTAAGTGGATTTAAAAAAAAAAACTTATATATAATGGTAGAGGGACAAGTAATATTATCATTACCAACTTATTATTGGTGCTGACAATTAAATATTAGATAATATATCAAATAAATAATTTTCTTATTTTTTAATTGACATGGTTTATTACTTAATATAATATAAAGTGTGTATTTTATTAACTCAAAATATTATTAAGCACATTTTTTTTTTTACATTTTGACATTAATGTCATTTTTATCAACTAAAAAATTAAAATGAAATACCACCCGCAACTCGAAAAGATATAATGCTAACTTCATAAATTGTGTATTACAAAGTTTGAAATAAAAATTTTCTTATTTAGAACGATGTTTACATTTACATTACACTTAATCACAAATTTTGACATAGGAACATAAATGCGCAAGAATCACATCTTATCCCACACCAAAATTCAATAAAAAAGTAAATATAAAAATGAAAAAATTGCTAAGGAAGAAATATGCATCACACATATACAACAGCTCGCCGTGTTATTACATTTTTTCGAAAGTACTGATATAGAATATGCAATATGGAGTTGATATTATATTGTCTTGTTTGTCTACTTTGCAAGAACCTCTACACAATAAGAATGAAAAAGGGGAAAAAAAGAGTCAAAAGACAATCGGATGGGGCGGGGCGGGGTAGGTCAAGATTATAACTCTATAGGGGTAGGTTTAATAAATGAAACCTCTTCTCCATCTGTGAAGGGATTCTCATGTGTCACTATATGTGCCTTCATCTAAACCATGCAGAATTCTTTTGAATAGGGGCCAATTATTTAAGTAACCAAATCAATCCATTTCCTTATTTTCTGCTCGTTCTTACCCCTTTGGATCGATATTCACAAGTGAATGAATATCTAGTATAAAGGAAAAGACTAAATAGGTTTTTTCAATCAGTTCCTACACAAACATTATGTAATTCCCTAAAATTTTAATCAAACATTAAATCGATTAGAGCGCAATCGCTACGTATAATACTTTACTCTAAAGTATTACATGCTCAAGCTTTCTTTAAAAGATTTTATTTATATTAAACATTGTTAATCAATTTTAGGTTATTAAATCATTTAGTTAGATTCTTGAATAATTGGATTTGGCAGTAGAAAATTAATTTTATAAAACAATTTCTAAATAAAAACATTTCCAAACTTCCACTCACTTAAGTGGAAGAACTTTCACTTGAACAAAGCTTTACAAAAGCTTAATTACAAAACATGGGCACTAACAAGCCCTTTTTAAGAAATATTACAACTTGAAATATATAATTCACTCTTAAAATAAAAAGAAGAAATAAACCACACCCTAGCTTAAACACTATCCACCATTTCTCCCCGAATCAACCGAAGCACCTAAACCTGAGACAACACCACAACATCAACACCAGTACCATCATGTCATAATCATCCATCATCAAACATCACCATCAATAACAACAACTCATCAACATCAGCTCATCATCTCCAACAATAAATCATGTAAAAAGAATAACAACAACAATAATTAGCCGAAACCCAGTACACAGTAACACAATCACATACGATGTGGCACATGAGCTTAAGCTATATGCAATGCAACATCAACAAGTTATTAAATAATCTTTAATTAGTCAAACAACATAGGGGTATTCAAACTCCGGAACAACAAGGAATCTAGGGGTCTTGAGTAACGATCTCGACGCTCAGGAGGTTAATATAGGTTGTTTGAATCCCTATATCTCCTAGATGATATAACCGATAAATAATAGAAGCCTCATATAGGGTTCACAACCGTTACATGTACTCTACCCATATCAGTCTATAATATAAAAGGGTTCAACCAGTCCCATAAACGTGAACCCCAATATATTACTTTCACCGATCATCAAAATAGACGTTACACCGATACCGTTTACCCTATCGACTATCCGACGTGCCACTTATAAATTTCATTAGATCATGACGGGGATGGCCTAAGCACCTAAACCACCTTGCTCATCTCAGGACAAAGGTGCCGCTCTTTGGACCATATACCGATCTTCCCCTCTAGGGCAAGAATCGGATTTCAATGGCATAAAACAAGAACCAATACTCATCAATTAATTAAGCCGTTTTTAAGTTCTTAATCCATTTTAGATGTCTATTCTAGCATCCAACACACAAGTTACTGTGTACCTCTCATATGAAATCTAAACAAGGTCTCAGAAGTTAAGACAGAAGCCATCTCAAAAAATATAACAAATATCCATTTCTATTCAATAATTAAATTCATATAAGAACTTAAGCTAATAATCCACTTATATAAAAAAACTCATATAATAACTTACATCAATTATTTACTTATCTCAAACTTTTATTATAACCCTATTTTATCAGACACGAATTTGGAACCCCACTATGGTTGCGAAGATCGCCCTACCAAAATATGGACAGTTCTCCTTTGTCTGTCAAAGTATTTCATTTCACTTTGTTTATGGTCTTTTATCAACAAAAGGATAATCAAGGCATTCATATACGAAAACATTTATAACTAACAAGTAAACATTCGAAATAACATACTCCTCATGTTATTCAAAGATCAACCTAATTCATTAACCCATACCAATTATTAGCTATTAACCCCACTTTAGCTTAATCTTAGCCAAATTGATTATAATTGGTCATTTAAGTCGTTTACTAAGTCAATTTAATTAAACTTAAACAATCTAATCCACATTAACTTGCTCAAGTCTATTTAGTCAAGTTAAACTAAGATTATTAACTAATTCATTTTATAACTAATATTCTTATTAACTTAAGTCTATGTTGACTTAAACTTAGCCAAAATGATTATACTTAGTCAATCTAATTCATTTTAATTCATTTAACATCATTAAGCTAAGTTAAACTTAGATTATTAACTAAGTTTATTTTATATCCAACTCTATGTGAAATCAAATTATCTATTAAATTTATAAATCCACTTAATTCATGATTAATTATATCAGTTAACTAATATAACATATTAACTATCATTTATCTACTTCATTTTAACTCAATAAGATTCATTTCCTAAGCAAACGTACATTTAATAAGAAAACATGAGTTTTTAACTTTGTTTGAAAAATGTTTCAACTGAAAAAAAAAATTAAAATTTCAACCTTGATACTTTTTTAATTTGCAAAAACCTTAAAGCATGGAAGTTGTATATCTCTTTTTAAGCTTTCCAACACAATTTGAATTACCTTAATCCGATATTGTATGAAAAAGTTATGATCAAATTACGAAAACATATCAAGCTGCAAGGGAACCTATCGTACCCGTGATCTCGCTCGTGATTTGAGAAAATCACATGATCAAAGCTTATTACTCTTGTAATCACACCCATGATTTGAGAAAATCACATGATCAGAGCATTTCACTCCCTTTATCATGCCCATGATTGCTCTCCCGACAGTTGTTACTGATTTTCTTTATTTTAAAAACTCATTTTTACACATTTTCATCAACTTATACACTTCTTACATCAATTCTAGTATCAAATAAACACCTATGATAACTTCTAATACTTCAAACTTCATCCAACAACTTCAAACACAAGCCAACCATCCCAATTCACTATTCATCATCTTCTTTATCACAACCCCACCTCAAACATTAAACCAACATATTCATCACAATTTATACTTAAATATGACATCAATTCATCATATATAAACAAAAACAAGAATCAAAACAACATAAAACAAATATACTTAGCTTTTAGGCAACTATAACTTCTTGATTTCTCTTTATCTTTACTTTTCCCAAGTTCTTAAAGCTTGTAAATGCATGATCTTTAACTTCTAACTTATTTCCCTTAGTTTAATTCCTTCTTTAATCTTATTGAGATATAGATTTGAGTTGATAAATTGAAGAAAAAGGAAAAGAAAATGAAGAAGAGGATGAAGGATGTAAGAAGCAAAAATGGGAAATGTAAAAGAAAAGGTTGGGCAGAAAACAAAGGAAAAGAAAAGGAAAAAAAGTTAGGAAATAATAGATATTTTAGGAAAATTATGAGGTAAAGGTTTTAGTTTAAACTTTTTAGATAATTATCTTTAGTATCACAAGTAATTAGAAAATTAATTTGAGAACATATATATTAGGAATTTATAACTTGATATAAAAATATAATTTTAAAAGTATAATTTGTGAAAATATGATATTTAACTTGGATTCGGGTTTAAAACTGATATTTTTAAACAAATAGTTGATTTCAAAAATTATTAAGATTTTACAAAATGAAGGATAAGTAAAGTTTAAGGGTTTAGGAGTTTCCAAAACGTTTAGAATTTTTTTTTTAGGATTTAGGAACTTGAATTTGGAATAAAAGGAGTTTAAAATAAATAATTAGGTTAAAATTAGATAGTTTGATTTATTAAAAATAGTTATTAAGGAAAATAGATGATCTTGTAAAATATTTCAAATCCTAATTTCAATTCAAATCTATTTACTAAATTTTTATATTAAATTGTCTATTTATTTTCTATTATTTACTTATTTGATCCATTTAAACTATCTACTTTATATTTCTAACTTAGGTTAAGATTTAGGGTATTTCACATAGCATCAAAATTATTACACCTCAAATGAAACAAAAGAAGCCTCATGGTGCTCACGAACTTCGACCGTGTATATTCTTGCAATATGTTTTGTTTGTGCATTGAGTAGATATGCAAGTGATGTGAGGATGTTATAGGAAGGATGAACAAAGAAAATAGTTCAAATGGTGAACATGTTGTTGTTATGCATATACACGGAAAAGGAGATTTCTATGCAATGCTTGTATTCAAATATCAAACTAATTCCCAGCACATAGGAGAGGTAAAAAAAAGAGAAGTTTCAAAGTTTTTCTCTAATGTTTCATCACATGTTCTATCACAAGCCTCTTGATATCATAAAGGTATCATTTAAATGGTGAAACAGATCAATTCGTTTTAGAGAATGACCGATCTATATAGCAGAATAAAAATGCATTATAATTTGCCACATCCCTGCTTGCAAATGAGAATTGGTAGTGCCATGCGAATGCAGAATTTGCATCACTTGATATCCCGAAACTAGTATGTTTGGATTGATTGATTTGTATTTGTATCCGTATCTTATTTGCATTTAATTTATATCAGTATCTTAACCATATATAGTATTTTTTATTTATTTACAGTAAAAATGTTTGTTTTTCATATGTATTTATTTCTTTATAAACTATTTATTTGAAAACGATGAAAAAAAAAGTTGCCAAAATAAAAAGAAAAGGGTTAAACAAAAGCCATTAAAAGAAAAGGGTGTTAACCAAAGACAAGGAGTGAAAGAAAATCAATATCCGACGTTTTCCTCTCCTCATTTTCTATACCACGTCAAAGTTAACCAAATAAAGTGGAAGCAAAATAAAATGCCATTATCATAACTCAGAGATGATTAATTAGTCAATTAAACTTTTTACTTTACTGTCTTTTTTTCTCTTGTTTTCTTGATGCCATGTCAAAGTTGACCAAATAAAGTGGAAATAAAAAATCGAAGAAATTGCCAAAAAGCAGCTTAACTTCTATATGAGTGTTTTATTTCTATATTATCAGTAGCGAAAACCAAAAGCTAGACAGAAATGGCAACTAGTTTTAACCGAAAGTTAGAGGAAAGCGCACGAATTGAATATTGTCAGGATAAATTAAAATATAATGAACAACAATAGAAATACACAAGAGTGCATGATAGCGTTTAAGCACTGGGAAATCAATTATTATGGTGACTTTTTTTGTAAGCTGTTGAACTGCTTAGAAGATGTAAATAAATTTTAATTTATATATCTGGTGAGCCTAAATTCCAACTCAAAGGGGCCAAATCGAACTAAAGGAATATCCCCAAAAGTAGCAAAAAAGATAGAATGATGATGATGATATGGAGTATAATGAAGTATAGATGCAAAGACCTGACATGTCCCGAATTTGAATTCAGGCATGCCTAATCCCTACATGTATAATACGTGAGGTATTACACGCATAGACTTTCTTAAAAGATTTTTTTATATCGAACATGTGCTAGTTAGTTATAATGATTGAAATCGTTTAATTAAATTATGGAGACAACTAGATTTATAATGGTAAAATAAACATTATAAAAACATTTTCAACTTCTACTCATATAAGTAGATCAACTTTCTCATAAACTAAAGTATGATCAGCTACTCTCTTGAGTGACCCAACTTTAAAAAATCCAATACCATCAGGTATTTCATATACTTTTATTGATGTTAAAATAAAACTTTTAAAGCTTATTACAAAATATAGACTTCTCAATTAAGCCCTTAAAGGATATATAGACTTTAAAGATAAATTCGGTCTTAAACAAAATGAAAACAAAACAAAATCCCAAGATCCTAACTCGTCTCACTCTTTAATAGATACTCTTCAAGTTATCCCATACTCCTAAACCAGACATCATCATCAACACCACCATCATCATCATCAAATCATCATCATCAGTCAATTAACACCTGGAAAGAAGATAACAATGAGTCGAAGCCTACTATAACAGTAACATAAGTACACACGAGATGACACACCAGCCTAAACTAACTGCAATGCAGCAACAACAATTTATTATCTTTAAATTAAAGTGAAACAAGTAACACTAGAGTATCATACTCTGAAACAATTTCTTGAAATCTGGGGTCTTGAGTAACAGCAGCTACTTATATCTTATATATCTAATCGAAAAAGGAAAAATAGCTTCATATAAGGTTCATAACCGTTATGCATCTCTATTTATCTCAATCATAATATAATACGGCTCAACCGATCCCATAAACGTGAGCCATGCTATATTGCCTCTCTTTGAGCCTAACATTACTAATAAACTGGCCTTTAGAGACAGATATTTTGTGACTGAAAATTTTGTTTCTAAAAATATAAATCAAAGACAAATTTGTGACAAAATTTTGAAGAAAAATTATTACATATTTTATAATTTATATATGTTTTCCGATAGAATCCGTGACTGATTACAAACAAATTTGTGATAGAATTTCCTCTGTTGCAAATCTGTCTTGATTTTAGTGGGAAATATAATGATTTAGCTTCATTTTTCTTTTTATTGCAAATCTATCTCTGATTTTGGTGGAATATATAATATTTTAGCACCATCTTTTTTCTTTTCAAATTCGATTGCGAATTCATCTCTAAACTAAATTAATATATATATATATATACATATATCATTAAGTATATATTCATGATATATTTTTTATTCTATGTATTATATATAATATAACTAGATATATAGAATATAATATAAACTTATAACACATATATTAATTAATTTTATTATAAAATATATTTTAAATATATAAAGTATTATATATGTTTTTGTTATATTCTATTTGTAATAAAATATTTATTAATATAATAAATTATATATAGTATTTAGAATAATTTTATTATAATTAAAATATTATTTTATATTTTATGTAATATTTTTTCCATAATAATGTATTACATAAAATATTTACAATGTACTACTTAATATTAAAGTGCACAACAACAATATAATATATAGTATATAAGAAACAAGATAAAGCTGATGTATTAAATTTTATAATATCTTATAGGTATTTACATGCTATATAAAAAAGGTATAAGATAATACTTAAAAAATAAAATATTTCAATATATAATATTAAATAAATCATATCAAATTTATATTGAGTATATTTATATATACTATTAAATATATATTTAAATATAAATATTTTTTATAATATATTGATTATCTATATTTTGTATAATTTATATTTATATGTTTTATATAATATATTATGTGTAATAAAAAACTTTATAAAAAGGATGTAATATATTACTCAAAGATATATTGTTTTCTCTTGTATAATATATAATATAAATTAAATAGTATAAAATTTAGAACTATTATATATACTTATATCATTAAATATATATTCAAATAATACTTATTTTATATAATATCATATATATCTTATATAAGTTATACATATTTTATAATATTTTTAAAATGGAAAGAGATTTAATTGTGAAGAAAGTAGTTAATTTATTGGTTTGGAGCTCGTTTAAACTCTACTAGTAAGGTCTACTAACTATAAATTATTTCATAATAGGTAATCTTTGAGGAAGGATAAAATCATTTGTTGTATCTTACCAAAATAAAAAATGTCAGCAAATTAGAATTGTAACGAGAGCAATATAGTTGTAAGACAACGAGTAACTAAATAAAAATTATAATCAATACCTTAATCCCAAAACAAAGACAGAAATTCTATTGTTTTTTTTTTTTTTGTAGTTTATAAAGATAATATACTGCTTATAAGTATAGTATATTTCAATAATTAAATATTTAATAAAAATAATTAGTATAAAATATAGACTTACCATATATGTGAATATATATAAATTAATACATAAATGGGATGTTTTCTTTTCGTAAGTATATTATTAATAAAAAAGTGCATCAAAACAGGTAAAATATAAATATAAAAATAAAATAAGTTAATTAAGTTAATATTTATCTATTAAAAGTATAATAAATGTTTTGTATAACAAAATCGAAGTTTGATATCATTTAAATAGAAAGTTATTAACTTTATTCATAAAAATATCAATTCATTCATTGGTTAGAAGTTTATAAAAACTCAAAAGTTAAGTGTGCTACTATAGAGCACTCCATGATGGGTGATCATGGGAAGGATAAATTAACTTGTTACATAAATGTAAACAAATTAAAAGATAATAGAGCAATGTACAAGTTAGAAAAAAGAAAAATAAATAAGAGGCTTAATTATAATTAATACCTTAATCCTAAAATAAAGATAGATTTGCGATGAAATTATGTGTGTGTGTGTGTATAATTTTTTGTAATTTATAAAAGAATTAGAGACGAATTTGCGATGGAATTTTTGTTGTAAATTTGCAATGGATAAAAAAATTGTCTCTAAAAGAATTAGCAACGATAATTTTTTAGACATAAATTTGTGATAGAAATCTGTCTCTAAAAATCTTTAGAGATAGGATTTTCTGTCTCTAAAACCTAAATTTCTTATAGTGTAAATAGACGTCATCCCGATATCGTTTGCCCAGTCAACTATCTATGAGCACTTATGAATTGCCATTGCATCATGGTAAGAGATGGCCTGAGTGTCTAACTATCGTGTTGGCATCACCAACAAAGTTGTCGTTTCCTAGACTGGATTCAACGACACAAGCACAACAAACACTCATTATTTATTAAGTCGTCTTTAAGTTTTTAATTCATTTTAATATCTATCCTAGCACGCAATAAGCATGTCACTACATACCTTTTATGACGTCCATAATCTAAACAGAATCAGAGGATAGATTAGGTATCATAATATCTATTCAAAAATACAACTTATAAGTATTCAAACAAATCAATCACATACATTATCTTTTCATTAAACATTCATTTTAAGTTTTCATGTGATTAGACACAAAAGTAGGAACCCTATCATGGCTATGAAAATCACCCCGCCAAGAATTAAAGTTTTCCATGGTTTATCAAATTATTTTTTATTATACAAAGCTTTAGTCTAACATATTCTAGTAACAACATATTCTCTATATATTAATTTAATCTTAGCAAAGTTGATTTGACTTAATCAATCTAATTCATTTTAGTTCATTAAGGTTCATTAAGTCAAGTTGAATTTAGATTCATTAACTAAGGTCATTTTATATTTAAAAACTATGTTTAATCTAATTTCTAAGTTATATTCAATTATTACACTAATACAAACCCATATATCCCATAAAATCTTAATTAATCTAGTTCATTTTATATCTTAAATTTCATGTTAAACTTATTTAGTTATTAAATCTATTATCACATTCTATGATCTCAATTACACTACAACTTAACTCACTAACCTAATACTAAATTCAAATCATATCATTCATTAATCAACTTTTTAGTAAAACCTTATGCAAATACTTAATTTATTATTTACATGTATATATATTACTTTATTTTATTTCATTTTATTTTTTTAGAGAGGGGATTGTTCATGCTCATATGGAGGTGTATGAACTCATATGGGGGTATGTGAAGGGCTATTTGGTTCCAGGATGAGAAACATAAAATCATACACCCCTTCATACGAGCCGTTTCAAGGGTCGTTTCAATGTAGAGACTTGCACAGCAAGTCATACACCCTTTTATACGGGCCATTTGAACTTAGAGTCTTCACACAGACATTCAAACACCCCTCAAATAGGCTATTTGACAACCTGTTTGAACTTCTACGACTTTCCTTTGTCTTTTCTTCAAATCTTAGCTTATTTAACTACTAGAGTTATCATCACAAACTCAACACATAACATCTCATAATCAATATACAAGTTATAACCATAACTTACAACATCCATGTACATATTTTTACTTCATATTTCATCTCAATCCTGGTTCTAGCATGCATGAGCTTATCTAGGTTTTTGAAATGACCAAAATCTCTATATACATCAGAAATTAAGTTTAGATAGATTTAGATAAGTTAAATGAATCATAAGATATAATTAGACAAGTTGGCTTAATTTAATTAGCTAATAATTAAGTTGGTTTTGAGATTTGAAATTCTTAAAATCCCTAAACATGTTTAAAAATGTTTAGAGGATTCCTAAACATTCAATTTATACCAAAAATACCAATTCCTAAACCTCAGTAAAATTTGAGTTCATTTGCTTATCTCAAAATATCAGTTCTTAAACCCGAACTCAAATTAAATATCTTTTATCCAAAATAAATTTATAAATTAAGTTCTTAATTTCTAACTTAGTTTTGAAATCATCTCCTAAATTTTTAGAACTAAAGATATTGATATGAAAGTTCTAGACCTAATACATTTATTTTGAAATATTCTAATTTTAACTTTACTTTTCCTTTTAGTTTTCCTTTCCCTGCCCATTTGTTATTTTCCTTTTTTTTTTCCCTTGCAAATTCGTTTCTCTCTCTCTCTCTTTCTTTTCTTCTTTTCTCTCATAAATCTCTCAAATTCATCTCCCCAAATCTCACTTTCAAAAGGAATAAGAGATAAATTAAGTAGAACAAGGAGAAGAAGAAGATGAAGTAGAGAGAAGGAGAATTAAATTCCATGTTCTTGCCTAAAAGCTAAGTATATTTGTTTTATGTTGTTTTGATTCTTGTTTTTGTTTATATATGATGAATTGATGTTGAAATGAGTTGGGATTGTTGTTTATATATGTGTATGTTGGATTAATGTTGTTGGGAGTTGAGTTGTGATGAAGAAGATGATGAATAGTGAAGTTGAGTTTTGTTATTGTAGTTGGGTGTTTGATGATTAGAAGTGGAGTTTGTGTTGCTTGAATGGTATTTTGATCGTACAACAATCTTTGGGAAACTTAGGATGAGTTTAAAAAGGTTTGAAAGTGTAAAAGTTTACAAAATTTGTGTTCAAAACAGAGGAAGGCAAAAAATTTTCATACAACCCCATATGGAAGGGTGTTTCACCCTCTGACATTGAAAATGCACTTTCCCTGGTTTGTATGAATTGAAACGGCCCGTATGCAAGGGTGTATCACTCTTGGATGGAAAAGTGCAATGTCACTTGGTTGAAACGGCCTCCTAAACAGCCCCATATGAGAGGGCGTTTTAATTTTTGATCTCTCCTTGCTGCGATGTTGTTTTGTAATTTGCTCACAAATATTTCATTCGACCTCCAATTGAGGTGATTCAAGTTGCGTTGGAAAGATTAAAAAAAAATCTACAATTTTTATGTTTGAGTTTTTACAAATTTCAAAAGTATCAATGCTTAAATTTTAATTCTTTCTAGCTGCTACACTTTCCAAAACAAGCTAAAAACTTGTATTGGTTTGTTAAATGTGTTTTAACTTATGAAATGAATTTTTAAGTTAAAATGAGATAGATAAGTGATATTTGATGTGTTATCTGAGTTAATTGATGTAATTAAACATGGGTTAAGTAGATTTATAAATTTAATAAAAAATTAGATTAAATCTAGAAGTTAATTATAAAATGAACTTCCTTAACAAACCTATGTTCAACTTGACTAAATGAACTGAATGAACTAAAATGGATTAGATTGTTCAACTTTGATGAATTTGGCTAGGTTTAAGCTAACTTGGGATTAAGTGACTTGAATCTTAGATATATAATGAATTAGTATTTAATCTAAGTCCAACTTGGCTTAATGAACTTTACTAAGCTAAAATGAATTAGATTGTCTAAGTTTAATCAACTTGACTTAGTAAATGAATTAAATAACTAATTTTAATCAATTTGGCTAATGTTAAGCTAAAATGGGTTAGTAGCTATTAATTAGCTTAGATGAATGAATTAAGATGATCTTTGATTAATATGGGCAATATGTTGTTTCAAATGTGTGTTTACTTGGAAAATGAATGTTTTTTGTTTATGAATTCTTTGTTGATGTGTTTGTAATAAAATACTATAATCAAAGAGAAAAGCAATACTTTAACAGATAAAGGAAAGCTGTATGTATTTTGGCGAGGCGATCTTCACAGTCATAACGGGGTTCCTATTTAGTGTCTGATCAAATAGGTTTAATAAAATTAGTTTGAGATGATTGAATAAATAGCTTAAGTTCTTATATGATTTTGATGAAGTAGATTGTTAGTTTAGTTTAGTTTAGTTTCTTATACGAGTTCTTTCCTTAACAGAAGTGGATATCTGATTTATCTTCTGGATTATCTTCTGAAATTCCTTTCGAGGCTATGTTTGGATTTTATATTCAAGATACGCAGTAACTTGCGTGGTAATTGTTAGGATAGGCATCTTAAATGGACAAAAAACTTAAACTCGGCATAATAATTGTTTGAATTGTTTGTCTATTCCGCTGTTTTAATCCTATCTAGCCCGGTATGGCAGATCGGTATCCGGCTCGAGGAGCAGCACCTTGCTCAGATTGGGGGCATGGTAGTTTAGGCGCTTAAAACACCCTTATCATTCTGATATGACTTTCATAAGTGGTTCAACGGGTAATCGATAGAGAATTTGGTATCGGTATAACATTTGCTTAAACTTGGGGGGAAGTACCATGGTTTAGTTCAACGTTTATGGGAACGATGAACTAGATTCATGTTATGGACTGAGTTTAAGTAGAGTGTGTAACAGCTAGAACCCTAGATGAGATATTTAATCGTTATGGTAAATTTATTTATGGATATAAGTATTTGAGTGCTTATATCAATCCCTTGAGCGTCGTGATGCGTTATTCAGGATCTCCTAGTATTACGGACTACGCCGGAAGATAGGGCTTCCTAATCTGTATAAACAGTAGGGACCACTCAGGAAGGCAGACGTGATACTAGATCCTTGATGTCCGGAGTTTGAATACTCCCATATTGATTTGTTTATTTTAAAGAAAAGATAATAACTTGTTGATTGTGCATTGCATTTAGTTAAGCTCGCGTGTCACTCCGTGTGTGATTGTGATACTGTGTACTGGGCTTCGGCTCATTCTTGTTGTTGTTATTCTTTTTACAGGTTTTGTTATTGATAAAGAAGATATTGATGAAGTTGATGCTGATAATGTTGGTGATGATGATGATGTTGTTGTTGATGGAGTTGTTGTTGATGATGATTGATGTGATGATGTTGTCTCGGGTTTTTGGGTGCTTTTAATGATTCAAAGAGGATTTGTGGATGGGTGAAGTGAGTTAGGAGCATTGAGCATTTCAGTTGTTTTGTTTCTTCTTTTGTTTGTTCTATAGAGACTGGATTTATTTATAAATTTGTATTTTCATTTAAAGGCTTGTTAGTGCTCATGTTTTGTAAATTAGCTTTTGTAAAGATTTGTTTCAGTAAAAGTTTTTCCACTTGTAATAGTGAAAGTTTGAAATGTTTTTATGTAGAAATGTTTTTATAAAATTTATTTTCGCTGCTAAATCCAGTTATTTGAAAATCTAACTAAACGATTTCACAACCTAAAATTGAGTAGCAATGTCCAACATAAACAAAATCTTTTTAAAGAAAGCCTTAGTGTGTAATACTTTAGAGTATTATACATGGCGTAGCGCCTTAAGTTATTTAATTAATCGAATTAAATTTTTTGGGAGTTACAGTTTTTAACCTATAAGTTCATATATTATAAGTTTACATGTTTCATCTTAAATTTACTTATAACTAACATAAATTCATCATATACATGCATGCACAACCATCAAAATAAAGAAAACAACAAAACTTACATGTTGGCCAACTCAAACTACTTGGTTTACACTACCACTATTACTTTTGCTGTTAGAGCTTCTATTAGCATGGTTCTCACTTGTATCTTCTTTTCTAAAATTGATTTCTTTTTAGTCTTCTTGAAATTGAGATTTAGAGTTGTTTTAAAGAGAAAGAAGAGAGAAAAAGAAGAGAAGAGAAGAGAAGAGAAGAGAAGGGAGGAAGAAGAAATATGAATTGAAAGAGGAAAGGATAAAGAAAAAGTAGAGAGGTAGGGAAAATAAAAGAAAAAGGAAGGGATAAAGATTTAAAGATATTTTTAGGATAGGAGTATTAAGTTTAAACTGATAATGATAATTATTTTATGTATCGTAAATAATTAAAAAATAATTTGAGGAACTATATAATAGGAATTAATAATTTTATTTTAAATTATAATTTAGAAGTTTAACTTATAAGAAATCAGTATTTAATTTAGGTCTAAGTTTGGAAACGGAAATTTTTAAATAAGCTATTGAATTAAAAAATTATAGGGATTTAAGAAAATAAAATTTAAGAGTTTAGAAGTTCACTAAATATTTAAATTGAATGATTAAGAGTTTAAATATTTGAAATTGAAGAAAAGAGGTCCTAATTTAAAAATTAGAAGAGATTATGAAATTCAATATATTGAAAAAGGTAGATAAAACAATCAGACAATTTAAAAAGGGGTATTGGAAATCTCAAATTTCAATTTATTCTATTTACTAATTGATTATGCTAAATTATCCAATCATACTCTACTGTCTACTTGTTTTATTTATTTAAACTATCTAAACTAAGTTTAAAGTTAACTACCTATTATATTATTCAATTAGTTATTTTTAATTTAACTAGGTGAAGATTATGGGTGTTTCGTTAGAAATATTAAAAATTAATTAAAAAATTACTTGAATAATTATGCTTTCTCACTTAATATACCTCACATGCTTTCTCTTCTCTCTTTCCTTTTTTTTCTTAATCTTTACATTAATTTTCTCATTTTCTATGCCACGTCATAGTAAACCAAACATTATGACAAATCTAGCTGAAAGCGTGCTTCAGGATAACGCGCGAATGTGACCTTTATTTTTTATTAGAGGCGAGTTCTATAAGAAAATAATTGTCGAGTTGGAGTAAAGTTCCACCGAGAGTAAGGTAAGCTAAAACCGTTCTTTATCGGCACCGTTCAAGAATTTATGGTCTGCTTCAATCTGAATGTTTATTATATATTCGCCTGGTATCGATTACGAAGTATGATTATTGGTTAAAAAAGTATATGCTAATAGGAAATTGCATGATTGTGTCCCTATAAAATAATGGATATATATTTCTCTTAAGCATAGGTTTATTTCTTCTTTTAATCATATTAGTGGCAAGAGTTGGAATATAACCAAATAAAAAAATTTATATTCTAATATAAAAAATTTTATGGTTTCATCAATTTTTTTAACGAGATCGGTTTAATAAGCTATTTAACAATTTAGATTTATACTTAACTGTAATTGCACAATTAAAATATTCAATATATCAATAACTATATATATTTCGATAGTTAAATAATCGACTTGCATTGACGGCAATGTAAAAGTTCCCTTATCAACATAATATTTTATAAATATCTTAGATATTAGCTAAGAAATTAGGCAAAGAATTTCTTTTTGATACATTTCTTTTCCTAGTAAGTATGTAGTTAATATTAAAATGTGCAATATATTTTTCTTATAAACTCTTGCTATGTATTCACATTTTTTTTCCTCCCAGTAATGAAAGATAATTATATTACAAAGTAATATAAATAAGCGGGGTGTCAATAGACGATCCCTGATGTAGAGGAGAAAACAGAGGCAATAGTTGGCCTCGCCATAGGAACTCTAGTTATGGATTCACATGTTGGTGAGCCACGTCAAAACATTAAATGTCATACTATGGTTGACACCCGAAAAAAAAAAAAAAAAACAAATAATTGCGATACTATAGGGGCTGATCATGTTGGCTTTTTTGCTATTGGCATGGCTATCACCACTAAAGAAACTAGAGGGGATGGTCCCTTTCCGTCAGATACCTTCACTTTGAAAAATCTTAGAATTTTAATTAAATATTGGAATAATTTTATTAATATTTATAAAAATAATTTAGACACAATATAATAATTGCAAAAGAAAGTAAGTAAATATAAGAAGAATGATATTGTATTCCCATAGTTTCTCAAATATTGTACAATATAGGGGAGTCCCTATTCATAGGGATGTCCATTTTGGTGGAGAGCTATTGCCTCATTAAAACCTTACCAAGTAAAACTCAAAAAGACTAAACCTTTGATTAAAGGAAAAAGAGTGCAATGTTAAACTCCTAATTACAATATCACTAGAGAACCTTAAGTTATTGCATTCCAATTTGATGGGCCAATTTCTTATATGTTACGGTAGATAATGTCTTAGTGAATAAATCTACTAGATTATCACTTGACCAAATGTTGAATATTAAACGCATCATTCTTTTGAAGATCATGGGTAGAGAAGAATTTCAATCAAAATTTGTTTTAGGGATCATGTCCAAAATGGTACCAAAACCTCCGCAAAAAAATTTAATTAGATACCTAAAGTTTGATTTTGAACAATTTGGTACTTGAAGCAATTTTTCACATACATTTTTCCTACCTGAAGATTAAATTTAAATAATTTAGTACCTAAAATAAGTTTTACGTATATTTTTCCTATCTAAAGCAAGTTCACTCAAGTACAAAAAAATATATAAAAAAACTTGCTTCATGTACCAAGTTATTCAAAACCAAATTTCAAGAAACTTATTGATTTTTTTTTTTGTAGAAATTTAAGTAGCAAATTGTTCAAAACCAAACTTTAGGTATTTGATTGAACTTTTTGCAAAAGTTCAGGTACCATTTTTGACATTAATCCATTTTTTTTTATTTTGTTTCCCTTAATATATCCTTCCTTTAATTGAGCAATACATATTACATTTATCTTCATACATTAACCACATGTTTATCGAATATGTTTGGTTATAGATCTTAACCAAGGACATTCTCTACTTCCTTCATGAATTGTTATTATCTTGGAATGATATGATTAAGTAGCAGCTAAGGTTTCCTTCGTAGAACACCAAGATATAGCTATATGTAAATAAATAAACTGTTCATGGTCGAGCTTTATATGAATCAGAATAAAAATGCATATGCATAACCATATAATTGAGGTTTGGATTCATTTGTGTAAAACAATACCAAATCAATATTTTCTTGGAAATATCGCAATATATGCTTAATGTTATTCTAATATCTTTGAGATGGTGAAGAGTTATATCTTACTAACAAATTAACTGAAAAGGTAATATCAAACCTCATATTATTAACAAGATACACTAGTCCACTCTGTTACTAAGTTATATGAGCCGTGCGAGAAGTGAAACTCAAAGTTGAAGTCTATGGATTTATGGAAAGAATAAGACATTTTTATGTCTTTGTAAATGATCAACTTATGTGCATTGGGACATACAAGTCTAAGAAGGAGATTAGATACAATAGAGAAGCAAAAGAGGCACTAAACTATGTTAGAAGTTTACCTAACCTTGATGAAATCGATGATGATAAGGGTTACAAGAAATGAATAGGAATCGAGAGGTGTCATAAAAATTTAAGGTTGAAATATACTTTTTCATGGAGGGTTAGAAAAAAATATTACATGTGTGTAAATGATCCCATTAATATAGCTAAAATGATAGTAGACAGTTTTACCATGTCTATGATATTTGTTTATATCATATTTACATTGTAAATTTTTTAAAGTCAATTTCAATAATGTAAATTTTGATAACCACATTAAAAAAAAACATGAATTAGAAATAATAATAAAAAACTATACATTTTATGTGAAAGTAGACTCAATTAATGGCATACGGGAGCCGCAATAAAGGCACGCTACACATCATGTGAATATGAGTCAGTACAGCATGGCAAGCAAGGAAAAAAACCACGCAAAACATAGGAAGCGACCATGAGCACATCGACTACGCAAAAAGCACACAACCTACAAAGCAGGCAATGTTTAGCATGTGAACAATAATGACTAGTTGAATGGTAAAAAGAATGTGGTCTAAAAGATTTTTAATCAACAATTTATAGTTCATAGTTGGGTTATAGAGATTTTTTTTTTTTTTAGGTTGTGGGTTATAGAGAGTTAATTGAACAAATCATACAAATATTTTTGTTTTAAACATGTGATTGCATCATATAATTTTGTAAAAAATTGTTATATCATGCATTTACCTTTTATTTAATCTACTTTTTTATTTATTTGTTTATTAAAGTCTTTGACTATCCTTATTGGGAATATATTATGTTTTTTGGGACTTCTTGGAGCCCATAACTGGTCCAAAGACACTTAAAGTCCACCATGTTACCAGGTCATATGAATCATGCGAATAGAGAAACCTAAAGTTGAAATTTGTGGATTTATTGAAAGAAAAAGCAACTTCCATGTGTTCGTAAATGATCAACTTGTGGGAATAAAGACACACGCGAGTCTAAAAAGGAGACTGCACACAATAGAGAAGCAAAAAAGACACTAAACTATGTTAGAAGTTTATTGGATCTTAGTGAATTTGAGGATGATAATGGTTATAAGGAATGAATTAGAATTCAAAAGTGCAGTAAAAATTTAAAGTCTAAATCCATGATTTCATGGAGGGTTAGAACAATTTATTACAAGTCTATAAATGATCTACATATGTATATAATTTTTACCATGTCTATGACATTTTTTTGTAAAATTTATTTGTCATATTTACATTGTAAATTTCTAAAAGCTAATTTCAATAAAATAAATTCTAATAACCACAAATACAAATGCGAGTTAGAAATAACAATTTATGTGAAAGCAAACACAATTAAAGGCACACGGGAGGCATGCAATGGCACATAGAAGGCATGCAACACGGCACTGTACGTAAGGAAAAAAAAGCATGCAATGCATGGCATGTGAGCACGAATTAGTTATGTACACAAAACCAAGTGACATGCAAAGTTTGACATGCAGACGACACAAGATGACGCAATTGCCATGGCTAGTTGAATGGAAAAAAGAATGTGGTGTAAAAGATTTTTAATCATCTATTTATAGTTTATAGTTAGGTTATAGAGTGTTAATCAAACAAATCTTATAAATATTTTCCTTTTAAACATGTGATTGCATCATATAATCTTTGTGAAAATTTTTTATACCCAGCATTGACATTTTATTTCTTCTTTTTTTTATTTGTTTATTAAAGTGCATGCTATACTTATTTGAAATATATTATGTTTTTAGGGACTTCTTGGAGCTCGTAATTGATCCAAAGACACTTGAAGTTCACCTTGTTATTGGGTTATATGAACCATGCAAGAAGAGAAACCTAAAGTTGAAATTTGTGCATTTATGGAAAGAAAAAGTAACTTTCCATGTGTTTGTAAATGATCAACTTGTAGGAGATTGCACACAATAGAGAAGTAAAAGAGCCACTAAACTATGTTAGAAGTTTACGTAACCATGGTGAAATTGAGGATGATAATGGTTATAAGGAATCAATAGGGTTTAAGAGAGTTTGTGAAAGTTTAAAGTTGAAATTTGTGATTTCATGGAGAGTTAGAACAACATATTACATGTATGTAAATGATCCGCATATGTATAGCTAAAATCATGGTAGAAATTTTTAGCATGTCTATGAAATTTGTTTGTACAATTTATTTGTCATATTTACACTATAAGTTTTATATAGCTAACTTCAATAATGTGAATTCTGATAACCATTGAAAAAAAAAAGAGATTTAGAAATAATAAAAAAATATATACTTTGTGTGAAAGTAGACCCAATTAAAGAAACGCATGAGGCATGTGGCACATCATGCCAATAAATGAGTCGGCACGGCATGATATGCAAGGAAAAAGAAGCACACAAAACATGGTATGCAAGCATGAATAGGTTATGCGCACAAAAGCAAGCAACGTGCAAATTTTGACACGTAAATGACACAATGCGATTACCATGTCTAGTTGAATGGTAAAAGCAATGTGGTGTATAAGATTTTAATCATAAATTTATAGTTTATAGTTGGGTTATTGAGAATAAAAAATCGTATAAATATTTGCCTTTTAACCATGTGAGTGCATCATATATTCTTTGTCAAAAAATGTTATATTAAGCATTTACATTTTATCTATCATGTTCTTTATTTATTTGTTCTTTAAAGTCCATGACTATACTTATTGGGAATATATTATGTATTTATGGACTTCTTGGATCTCATAATTGGTCTAAAGACAATTAAAGACCACCCTGTTACCTAGTTATATGAACCATGTGAGAAGAGAAACTTAAAGTTAAAATTTATGTATTTATGGAATGAAAAACAACTTTCCATGTGTTTGCAAATGATCAACTTGTTGGAATAGGGACATACACAAGTCCAAGAAGGAGATTTCATACGGTAGAGAAGCAAAAGAGGCACTAAACTATGTTAGAAGTTTACCTAACCTTAGTGAAATTGAGGATGATAATGGTTACGAGGAACATATAAAAATGAGAGGTGTCATGAAAATTCAAAGTTGAAATTTGTGGTTTTCATAGAGGGTTAGAACAACTTATTACATATGTGTAAATGATTCGCATATGTAAAGCTAAAATCGTGATAGAAATCTTTATCATGTCTATGATATTTGCATGTAAAATTTATTTGTAATATTTACATTGTAAATTTTTTAAGGCTAAATTCAATAATGTAAATTTTGATAATTATAGAAAAATGGCAAGTTAGAAATACAAAAAAAAAAAAAAACTATATAGTTTGTGTGAAAGCAGCCCAATTAAAGGCACATGGAAGGCATGTAAGAGGCATTTGACATGTCATGCAAATACATGAGTCGTTACAACACGGTGCGCAAGAAAAAAAAAGCACGCAAAACATAGCACATAAGCATAAATGGGTCAAGCACACAAAAGCACAAGACCTACAAAGCATGCAAAGTTTAACACATGAATGGCACGATATGATGCAATTACGATGGCTATTTGTTGGTAAAAGGAATGTGATGTAAAAGAGTTTTAATCATCGATTTTAAAGTTTAGAGTTGGGATATAGAGTTAACTAAACAAGTCATACAAATATTTTTGTTTTAAACATATGGCTTTATCATATATTCTTTGTGAAAATTGTTATATCAAGCTTGTACCTTTTGTTTATTCTTTTTTTTTTTTCATTTATTTGTTCATTAAATTTGATGACTATACTTGTGAGGATTAAATTATGTTTTTTGGGACTTTTTGGTGCCCATAATTGGTCTAAATACACTTGGAAGTCCACCCTGTTATCGGGTTATATGAAACATGCGATAAGAGAAACCTAAAGTTGAAATTTGTGGATTTATGAAAATAAAAAACAACTTTTCCATGTTTATAAATGATCAACATGTGGGAATATGGATATACACAAATCCAGAAGGAGATTGCACATAATAGAAAAGCAAAAGAGACACTAAACTATGCTAGAAGTTTACCTAACCTTGGTGAAATTGAGGATGATAATGGTTGCAAGGATTGAGAGTTGTTATCAAAAATTTAAAGTTGAAATTTGTGGTTTAATAGAGGGTTTGAACAACTTATTACATGTGTGTAAATTATATGCATATGTATAGCTAAAATCATAGTAGAGGTTTTTACATGTCTATGATATTTGCTTCTAAAGTTTATTTGTCATATTTACATTATAAATTTTTTAAAGCTAATTTCAATAATGTAAAATCTGATAAACACAAAAAAAAAACCGTGAGTTACATATAACAAAAAATAATGCTATACAATTTGCATCAAAGCAAACATAATTAAAAGCACATGGGAGTTAAAAATGGGAGGCATGCGGCACATCACTCAAATAAATGAGCTAGTACGGCACAATACACACGATGCAAGCACAAAATCATTATATACGCAAAAGCAAGCAACATGCAAAATTTGATGCACGGACAGCATGACACAATGCGATTATAATGACTAATTGAATGGTAAAAAGAATGTGGTGTAAAAGATTTTTAATCATCAATTTATAGCTTATAGATGGGTTATAAAGACTTAATTAAATAAGTTATACAAATGTTTTTGTTTTAAACATGTGACTTTATCATATATTCTTTCTGAAAATTTGTTATATCAAGCATTGCCTTTTATTTATTCTTTTATTTATTTATTTGTTTTTATTAAAGTCCATGCTATACTTAAAGGGAATATATTATGTTTTTTAGGGACTTCTTGGAGCCCATAATTGGTCCCAAGGCACTTGAAGTCTACCATGTTACTGAGTTATATGGATAATGCATGAAGAGAAACCCAAAGCTGAAATTTGTGGATTTGTGGAAAGCAAAAGCAATTTCCATGTGTTTGTAAATGATCAACTTGTGGGAATAGAGACATACACAAGTCGAAGAAAGAGACTGCACACAACAGAGAAGCAAAAAATATACTAAACACTGTTAGAAGTTTACCTAACCTTAGTGAAATTGAGGATGATAATGGTTAAAATGAATGAATAGGAATAATTGAGTGGTGTCGTGAAAATTTAAAGTTGAAATTTTTTATTTCATGGAGGGTTCGAATAACTGATTACACGTGTGTAAATGATCTGTAGATGTATAGCTAAAATCATGGTAGAGATTTCTACCATATCTATGATATTTGTTTGTAAAAGTTTATTTTTCATATTTACATTATAATTTTTTTAAAGCTAATTTCAATATTGTAAAATATGACAAACATAGGGGAAAAAAACACGAGTTGGAAATAACATATACAATTTGTGTCAAAGTAGACATAGTTAAAGGCACACAGGAGGCATGCGACACGTGATGCGAATGAATAGGCCCACAAGGTACGGAGCATAAGGAAAAAAGCAAGAACACACAGCACTTGTTGATGAATGAGCCGAGCACACAAAAGCATGCAAAATTTGACACGTGGACAGCATGACACAATGCTTTTACAATAGCTAGTTAAATGGTAAAAAGGAATGTGGCGAAAAGGAATTTTAATCATCAATTTATAGTGTATAGTTGTGTCATATAAAGTTAATTGAAAAATCATACCAATATTTCTATTTTAAACATGTGATTGCATCATATATTATTTATGAAAAAATGTTATATCAAGCATTCACGATTTATTTATTCTTTTATTTATTAATTTGTTTATTAAAGCCTATGACTATACTTGTTGGGAATATATTATTTTTTTAAGGACTTCTAGAAGCCCATAATTGGTCAAAAACATTGAAGTCCACCCTGTTACCGAGTTATATGAACCATGTGAGAAGAGAAAAATAAAGTTGAAAATTGTTGACTTATGGAAAGAAAAAGCAACTTTTCCTTGTGTTTGCAAATGATCAACTTATGGGAATAGGGATGTACACAAGTTTGAGAATGAGATTGTAACTAAACTATGTTATAAGTTTACTCAACCTTAGTGAAATTGAGGATGATAATGGTTACAAAGAATGAATAGGAATTGAGATGTGTCGTGAAAATTTAAAGTTGAAATTTGTGGTTTCATGGAGCGTTAGAACAACTTATTACATGTGTGTAAATGATCCGCATATGTATAGCTAAAATCATGGTAGAAATTTTTACCATGTCTATGATATTTGTTTGTAAAATTTATTTATCACATTTACATTGTAAATTTTTTTAAAGCTAATTTCAATCATGTAGATGTTGATAACTATAGAAAAAAAATGCAAGTTAGAAATAATAAAAAGAAAAACTATGTAGTTTGTGTGAAAAAGAACCCAATTAAAGGCACATGGGAGGCATGTGGAAGTCACTCGAATAAGTGGGATGTCATAGCATGATATGCAAGGGTACACAAAGCATGCAAAACACGGCATGTGAGCACGAATTGGTTAGGTACATAAAAGCAAGTGACAAGTAAAGTTTACACGCAGATGGCATAACACAACGCGTTTACTATGGCTAGTTGAATTGTAAAAAGAATGTGGTGTAAAAGATTTTTAATTGTCTATTTATAGTTTATAGTTGGATTATATAGAGTTAATTGGACAAATCACACACATATTTTTTTTTTTAAACAAGTGACTACATCATATAATCTTTGTGAAAATTCGTTATATCAAGCATGTACCATTTATTTATTCTTTTTCTATTTGATTATTAAAAGCCCATGACTATACTTATTGGAAATATATTATGTTTTTAGGGACTTCTTGGAACCCATAATTGGTCCAAAGGCACTTGAAGCCTACCCCGTTACCAAGTTATATGATCCATGCTAGAAACTTAGAGTTGAAATTTGTGGATATATGGAAAGAAACAACAACTGTTCATGTGTTTGTAAATGATCAACTTGTGGGAATAGGGACATACACAGACCCTAGAAGGACAGTGCACACAATAGTGAAGAAAAAGAGGCACTAAACTATGTTAGAAGTTTACCTAACCTTAGTGAAATTGAGGATGATAATGGTTACAAGGAGTGAATAAGGTTGAGAGGCATTATGAAAATTTAAAGTCAAAATTTGTGGTTTTATGGAGGGTTTGAACAACTAATTACATGTGTGTAAATGATCCTCATATGTATAGCTAAAATCATGATAGAAAGTTTTACCGTGTCTATGATATTTGTTTATAAAATTTATTTGTCATATTTACATTATAATTTTTTTGAAGGTAATGTCAATAATGTAAATTTTGATAACCATAGAGAAAAAAATGTGAGCTAGAAATAACAAAAAAACATTACAGCTTATGTGCAAGTAGACCCAATCAAAGGCACACAAAAGCATGCGGGAGGCATGTGATATGTCCCTCGAATATATTAGCAAACATAGTACGATAAGCAAGGAAAAAAAAGCATGCAAAACACGGCATGAGGGCACAAATTTATCATGCATGCAAAAGCACGCGACATGCAAAGTTTGACACGCAGAGACATGACTCAACACGATTACTGTGGTAGTTTAATGGTAAAAAGAATGTGATGTAAAAAGATTTTTTAATTATCAATTTATAGTTTATAGTTGGGTTATAAAGAATTAACTGGACAAATCATGTAAATATTTTTCTTTTATACATGTGATTGCATCATATATTCTTTGTGAAAAATTCTTATATCAAGCATTTACATTTTATTTATTTATTTATATTTATTTGTTTATTGAAGTCCATGACTATACTAATTGGCAGTCTATTAAGTCTTTAGGGACTTATTAGAGCTCATAATTGGTCCAAAGACACTTGACATCCACCTTGTTACCGAGTTACATGAAGCATACGAGAAGAGAAAACTGAAGTTGAACTTTGTGGATTTATGGAAAGAAAAAACAACTTTTCATGTGTTTGTAAGTGATCAACTTGTGGAAATAGGGACATCAAAGTCCAAGAAGGAAATTGCACACAACAAAGAAGCAAAATATGCACTAAAATGTGCTAGAAGTTTACCTAACCTTAGTGATACTGAGGATGATAATGATTGCAAGGAATGGATAGAGTTTGAAAGGTTTCTTGAAAATTTAAATTTGATTTGTTATTATATGGAGAGCTAGAACAACTTATTATATGTGTATAAATGATATGCATTTATATAGCTAAAATCATGGCAGAAGTTTTTACCATGTTTATGGTATTTATGAAATTAATTTATTTAATACTATAGTGATTGGTACACAAATTGATATAATTATAATAAATTGAACAATAATAAACCATTTATAAATCTGTACCTCCTCTTCCTTCATCATCATCTTATTATTATTATTATTATTATTATGATGATGATGACAAATAACCTAATTTAATATTAGATGATATCCAAATGCAACAAGCCAACAAAAATAATTGTGAAAAATTTGAGACATTGCGTATTGAACTTTTGATGGAAAAGCCAATATCCATGTTAGTACAAATCCTTCTTATTGATGGAGAGAACTAGAGAAGTAATAATCATTGGATTAAATACTAAAAAGCCATTGTTCCATTACAATTTGTGCTCACGCAAACCTTTGTTCATGCCAAAAGAAGATAACTCCGGTTCAAATTACAAAGAAGACATGAGAAGGAACTTAACAAAAAAAAAAAATATCATTTGCGTTTGTTGCTCTATTTATCTTCTATGCCTACTATTCTAACTTTCACAATATTAATGTATTCCATCCGAGTGGATGGATATTTGTTGTCTCCATTTTACTATCTTAATAGTTAATGCTATCCTAAGTTATTTAATTCACAGATATATTATATTGTAATTGATGGGGATACAATTGGGACACTAATGCCGGGACAATAAAAAATTCATCCCACCCAACTCGTATGTTTTACAAGTAAAACGAAACTCCATATAACACTGCCTGTACAAGGCACCTATAATATCCAATCTACCACTTAGCAATAGGTTTTGCAAAACCAGCAACCCATTTACAGTTTGAATCCCTAATAACATCCCAATAGTTGCTATGTTTGAGAAAACATCAATAGGTGGAGCTATATGTATTTAATTTATACCAAGTTACCGACCATGAATTAGAGGATTGGGATTTAAATATAATCTTTCTATGGTGAAAATCCCTTTAGTTGTATGGATATATGCCCATGATTCATGGGCTCTTACCTTAATGCTATCTACCAAATTCTCGATTGAACCAAATGGTTTAAAATTTAGTTTGTTGCTTGATTTTCATATACACCACAAACATGATACCAAATAATATAAAATCTTTAGGATCTTTTGTTAGGGGAAATCATATGATTTCATTATTAATTCTAATGGAATTTGTCTAATCGACGATCTAAAGGTTCAGATTCCTATTCAACCGTGATCGCAATACTAAAATAAAATAGCTAATATACAAGAAAACTTAATAATAGTTATTATTATTAAGATACTAAGAATAAAAATAATATTTTAACTTCTTAATATAACTCAAAAAATATTAATATAGTCCCTATTTTTAAAGCTTTTTGCATCCATCTCTTTTGGTTTAAAGGACCATTATTTGTTATTGTTACAAATCTCTAAGCTATGTAACGGTTGTGGTCATTATGATTAATTACGAATATTTGATGTTTTATTTGACAAATAGTGCTTATGCTTAACTTATGAAAGTGTATAATTATATTTACTTCTTGATTTTTTCATACTCCATAATCGATAGCATAAAATGGAAAATAAGCACGAGAGCAATAAGAAAAGAAAAATATTGGTCCCTAAAAATTTTTCTACAAGCCGTAGAATCTATCATTCAATTGACTATTACACTTTCAAGGCCCTAATTGAAAACGCAAGAAAAAGTATAAGCGACATGTTTTAAGTAAGAATAACTTCATAGCAATTCAATTTGTAAAAGTGAAGTTAAATCTCTAAACTTATATTAGTAGCTTTATTATTGGAAAAAGGTATATTTTTATTCATCAATGTTTGCCCATTTTTCTAATTGATTTTTCACCATTTTCAAATGTTCGCATAATAGGTCATATATTCTCCCAATTTGCAACATGAATTAAAATAGTTGCTGGTTTTTTAAATGTTTCTAAGAGATAAAAATATTTGTTAGAGATTTACTAGTAGAGCACGATCTATAGCTGATGAATAGAGTTGGGAATATATTTATGATTTATCTTTTTTAATTATCTACACATTAAATACTAAGTATGGATGAAGAAGTATATCCTTTCATAAACCCATGTGAGTGGAAAACAAAATTACAGTATATAGACTCAATGGTTGGTCATCAATGCATAACATGAGTTTTCACAACTTTTTTTTTTTTTAATTTACAACTTTTTTATATATATATATATATATATATATATCTTTATCATTTTTTCTATTACATGACTCAGCTTCATAATGTTTTTTCTCACTTTGCATTCTAGTATAATTTCCTTTTAGCACACAACTTCATGGAATCCTAAATGAAAATACCATAAAACAATTTTCACCTCTTTTTCCCTCACTAATGTCGACCAAACACATCACCAAATAGTAAGTGGTCCCCAAACAATTTCACCTCGTTTCCCTCACTCTGTCGCTTCCTCTCTCTCCCTTTTTTCACTGTTCTTTTCACATTTCGCTCAGCTTCCGTCTTATTCTCTTTTTCTACAAATATATTTTAATTATATTTCATCTTTTAATGAGAATTGTCAACTTTTTTTTAATCTGTATTTAATTTTTTATAAATAATTTGTTACAAAAAAATTTTAAAAGAGTATCTGTATCTATAATCTATCAACAAACAAACATACTCTTCACATTTCACTCTGCTTCCGTCTTATTCTATTTTTCTACATTATTTTGCTTTCCTCGTAATTTTCTACGCCTTGTGAAAGTAGTAGTAGTTAACCAAACAAAACGCAATGTGATATAAAGCAAGTCAAGGAAGAACCATCCTTTTGCTAGCATTTTCTAAGAATTCTTCCGCAAAAGTTGCCGTGAACTCTTGAACCGACAATTATCGTGTGGAACGCGCAATAAGAAAGACCAAAGACAAGGGGAGTTTTCGTCTTTTTCTTCTGATTTTTTAAAATCGCGTTTTTATAATATTAATATTCCATCTCAATTCTCATATACCTATTGTAATATTATGTTGAAAACGATTGCATTTTTGTGTAGCATCTTTTAGATTTATATCAATATCATAACTAAGTATTATTTTATTAGTTATGATAATAATGATTTTTCATTATTTAGGAGGTATAATTTTGATTGAATACTCAATAATTTAAGTAATTAGGGATATAATAAAGTAAAATGTGTCAATAAATTTATTATTTTATTATTATTTTGCTGCATTCTACTTGTTTTTTTACACACAATCTTTTGGTAAGATTTAAATGATTGATTCTAAAAGTAAAAGACAAAGTGCACAAAGGAAAATATAGACATAAACGTTGTAATTTACAATTATATTCAAACTAATCCAGCATATACCGCGTCCTCCTCCTCCTCTAACTAAAAAGTAAGTCAAGCTCATATAATTAATTACTTTCACGGCCTTCATTGTTTCCTAAGCAATGAGATATAAAGCAATAAGCAAGTCAAGGAAGAACCATCCTTTAGTAGTATTTTCTAAGGATTCTTCCGCAGAAGTTGCAGTGAACTCTTTTACCGACACGCGCAATAAAAAAGACCAAAGACCGGGGGGAGTTTTGGTATATTTTTTTTCGAATATCTTAAATCACCTTTTTATAATATTGATATTTCATGTCATATGCTTATATTGTAATATTATGTCAAAAATGATTGCTTTGTTTTATGTTTAGCATATTTTAGATCTGTAGCATCATTATCATATTTATGTATTATTGATTATGATAATAATTATTTTTTAGTTTTTAGGAGGCGTAATCATCATTACATCCTCAATATTTTAAGTAAATTGGGATGTGATAAAATAAAAATATGTCAATATTTTTAAATGTTTGATTCTAAAAAGCCAAAGCCTATTTGCTGTGATTTAAAATTATATTCAAACGACCCCTGCACTCACCAACTGACATGCAAGTCAAGGTCATATAATTAATTGCTTTTACTTTCTGAATTTTGTGCCTTTTTCCCTTCCTGGCGGCCACTCAACTCCACGCCTTTTTCATCATGATGTTTCGTGGAAATAATCAGCAACCATCAACCACGAACACTTTACGGTCTTCGTCGATCAGAAGATTTTAACAAAGATTTAGTGGATTTATGTTAGTCAAGATGCGGTTCGTCGTGTTAAAGCTCTGTTAAAAAAATAAAATAAATGGTTTGGATCGATTACGTGAATTCGTATGGGCATAAAGGGTTTTTATTGTTCAGCCTTTTGTCAATATAATATCTATCCCAAAAATATATATACATATTTATGGGTTATGTGGAGAAAAATGTTATTGAGAATTCAAAGAATGTTCAGGGCCTATTATCCAAGTTGTAGATGTGTTTTGATGTGCATATCACCTGTGCGTTGACGAAGGGAACTTATTAAAAATATATATATATATTATATACAGTTGGTGGGAGATTTATGTTGTCACTAAATCAAAAGCGAGTTATAGATAATGACATGGTGTGAAGATGTGGCAAGCTGAAGATATTATGAAGATTTTCTTAATTATTGAAAATCTATATAGATATTATGAAGAGTTTTCATCATTGCTAAGAATATTTTTTTCATTGTTGAAGATTTAACAAGATTTTTGAAAGATCCTATTCATTACCAAAGATTCAACAAGATGTTATGAAGATTTTATTTATCACCGAAGTATAAATATATATGTGTAAATCTATTAAGCATATAAAGAGACATATATTCACAATATGGATATTAGATGATTCCACTACCTAATATAGATATCAATTGGTCTCATGAGAACAAATTTATTCAAAGAAATATAATGTGACGTGTGCAACTAAGATGGTGATGCAAGTTTGTGCACTACGATAAAAATATATACAATAGAGTTAGTTATAGTGCTAACACTTAACTTTTACTCAATGGCTCATCCACAACATGTGGAGTCCTTAATTATGTAAAAACACTTAGTAGTATTATGTGCCGAGTATTGATCCACTTATGCATAAATGAAAGCAATACCCAAAATACTTAAATTCCATCAAGAGAATTTTGAATAGGTGGTAAAATGTAAATAGGCTTAAAATATATACATTATTTAATTGTTTGGGCTTTGACTTGCGAGTTATGCAACAGGGTTCAACGAATCTAGTTCATTTTATTGGGATGATCAAGGGAGATTTGATAGGGTAGACTTTGAGTATGGCCCATTGAACCGATCTATTTGTCCTCTAATCTTTCTCACTGCCTCATGCACTAAATGACATGATCCAACAGTTGATGTTGATGACCAAGTTTCATAAATATCTCAAGTTACTCTTCATTTAGACATGAGAGAAATCGGATACAAACATTGAGGTTCTGCCAAAATTCCATCTCAAGAGATCAAACACTTGTTTATTGTTACTTGTGGAATTTGATGCTTGATAGCTTCTTCATTAGTTATGAGAGCATTTGAGATGATTAATATCGCATACTCCTTGTCACGCCCCGAGGGGTACCCTAAACGTGGTAGTCCGTCGTACACAATACTAAAGCCTAGGAATAACTACCTTAGTCACGCAAAAGCTTCTATATCATGTACAAGGCGTACATCATAACCAAGGGAACGCATCGAAGTAGCGCAATTTATATTGATAATAAATGAGTAACAAGGCAAAAAAAAAAAAAAATACTTATCATAAAACATACATATTACATTTCAATTCTTAGGGGCATATCCCTTTTTAAATAAATATACATCAATAATCATATAGGTCATTACATATAAAGAACCTTACAACATTACTTTATCTTATGATCCATTTCCTTCATAGAAGCTTAATCATCCTTCCATGAATTCCTTAATGTCATGATCCTCAATTTAAGCCAGGGTATACCTGTTTCAACAAAATCTATAAGGGTGTAAGCTACAACTAGCTTAGTGAGATATTCCTTTTTATTCGCACCATATTTTCAAGCAAGTTTATTTATATTTTCACACATATGCTATGCATACAATGCAACAATCACATGATTACGTAAATATATATAGTTATCTGAAAACCATATATATAACGAATTTACCTTTCCGTATCAAAGGTTAGGGAATCGGGGTTGAAGGTCCTCGACCTTCTACTGCTAGTCCCCAGGTCCTCATCCACAGCATTCGGTTGGCTCGACTCCGAACCTAGAGTCGCTTTTCTCGAGCGATTTGGATTCCAGGAAGGAACATGGCCCGTGGCACGCATGATCACAACCAATCCAACTCTACGCGTAGGAGTAGTAGCTTTCCGAAATAGATGTGACTCGATGGATGCTATGCATGAGCGTCTTATTTTTCTTAAGCCAAACCGTATTAATGTTTATTGGGGGTGGTCAATCAATTTAGCAAACAATAAACAGGTATACAAGTAAGTAGGCAAAATTATTTAAACAAACAATTCGAAGTTGCAATATTCTTAATTCTCATTTCACGCATAAACATAGAATCACGCATATATACATAATCCTAAATTCCCCAAATATATATCCATTTTTATCTTTCCTTAGTATACTAATACTACTACTTTACAAGCACAAGTAAGGTAACGAAATTAGGAGGAATAACTCATTCGTCCATTTTGCGATCTTCTTAGTCGTAGTAATCCTCGGGTAGGGTAATCTTGTATCTTTCGTCACCTAGACAAAAGAAATACCGGGATAAGTCTTTCATGAAATTTCTACTCTTGGAGATTCTAAACTTTACTTAAAATCGCGTTAAAATCGTATAAGAGGAAATTCCAACTTAAAATGGCTATAAATTGCTCATTTTAACTCGGAATTTCGCATATAATATACCGTTTTCTACCTATTCAAAAAGATCTATCAATTTCTAAGGTTATCTTTGTCATATAAGGTCATTTGGGTTCCGAAAACATTGGGTACAGATTTAAAACGAAAATTACCAAACTTTTGCAAATCCGTTTTCTAACTCAACTTTATTTTAAAGAAAATCTTTTTGTAACAATATACATATGTATATATATATATATATGAATATATATTTGATAAATACTTTGAGTATATAGATAAGCTCATTTTATATGCAATATTTCTAATAGTAGTGTCTCAACAATTTATTTCATAAAATAATTCTTTTTAAAGTGTTTAAAACTTATCTTGATAAATTCATTTTCAAGTATTTGAAAGAAAATTTATACTTTTATTATAAATGAGTATATTCTTATTTTATTTCCTTCATTCCTTTTTCCCAAAACAAGTAAATTTTTCTTTTAACCTTAGTCTTTCATAATTTTCACTTTTAGTGACAAAAGATCAATTTTATCAAAAAGTATATTAGATTGTTGAAAACCTTTTTATAATTTTGTATTTAGGATGGTTTTAGAAAATGAATCTTGTCTTTATATTTATTTCTAAAATATAAGTTTTTGCTTTCTAAAACTTGTTCTTTTATTTCTTTTGAAAAGAATCATCTTTATTGATAAAATCTATTATTATTAATCTTACTTTATTTATATTCTTTTGAAAATGAGTTCATTATTTTTAGAAATTTGAAAATCATTATTTTTCCTAAGTGGGTTCATAACTTTATGAGTTGATTTTTATCTTAACTTTGAAAACTAGTTTGTTTTCTTAGTCTTATTATGAAGTTTAAAAGAGTTTAAATCTTAAGCTTTTTGTAAAAACTTTTAATATTATTTTACTAAAGCTTAGGTTAACATAATATACGAAGAAAATATTTATTTCTTCATGATTTTATGATAAATCATATAATCTAAAATCTATCTTGGAGTTTATTTAGTAAAGTAAAATTCTATTTTTAGATTAGTTGAGACATTAACATTATGTAGGTGCAAGTATCATGAGCATATAAAGTAATAAGAACATAAGAAAATACTAGAAATAAATAATGAGTAAGAAAATAAAATATCAAGTATTGGGAACCTTAGCTTCATCAAGGTATCCCAGTCAAGTATTGGAGCCTTAGCTTTATCAAAGCATCCCAGGACTAAGAATGGACTAGTCCCGAAAGATTAAAGAAAATAAATAAAAAATTGTTTTGACTTGATATGGACAAGTCTAAGATTAGAAAGACTAGTCTTAATAATAAATAAATAAATAAATTGCATAACTTGAAAGTAAATAAATAACAAATGAGCTTATATGCTCTAAATAATATATATACATAATATACATAATACTTTATATAAGTTAGATTAGAAGCAAATAATAATAACAACATAATAAAATAGGAAGCTTATGTACAAGAATAAAATATGAACATGTTGTTGCTTTTACTACTCATATGAGTTTCAAAACAACACCATAGTCATGCTAAGTTACATGACATGGATAAATAAATGGTTGAAAGAAATTTTTACCTAAAAGTATTTTTGTGGTATAAAGATGGTAGTGAATGTATGGTTATGGAGAAATGGTAGTTGTATTGTATAAAGGGAAATTCTTGTGAGTATTGTTGAAAAAGAGTTTTGGTAGAGGAAAAGTTTATGGAGAGAGTTTGTGTAGTGAATTTGAGAGAGTTTTGGTAGTAGAATGAATTGTGTGAAAGAATGAAAGAGGAAGGGGATATTTATAGAATTTTTAGAGTGAATTTTAGATGTAATAAAATAAATTGAAAAAGAAAAATAATTGAGAGAGGAGAGAGGGAGTTGCACCGATTTGTACTTGTAGGGGGGGGGGGGGGGGGGGGGGGGGGGGGGTGTGGAGAATTTGATAAAAATTAATTTTAGAAGAAAAGTGTAAGAGAAGTTTAGTAATATGTGGTGTAGAATTTTTATAGGAAAAGAAAATTGTAAGAAATAGGTATGTAGGTGTAATAATAGATAGTAAAAAAAAGTAGAGATAGTGAAATAGTAATGAATAGTAAAAAGTACTATGAATAGTAAATTAGACAATTAAAGTACCGGTAGTAATAAAAATACGCGTAATAATACGATATCTGTAATTTTTAGTTACCGAAAAATTCTAAAACTGATATTTTTTGGAATCCTTATATTTTTATGAGTCTATTGGTATAAACGGAATATTTTTAATATTCGAGCTCCGAGACACGCTTTTCGAGCACTGATCCGTTTAAGTCTGAAGGACACTCGAAATTCGCGAATCTGATATTTTATGTTACCTTATATTATTACGGACTATTTTAAGCTATTGGCTTAATTTCGTTTTCTAAGGTTTGAGAACGCGGGATTGCTGGATCTTAAACACTAGGGTTCGTTATAGGCTTTGTTGACTTTAGGGTTCCGGTTTGACTTCTGGTTTCGTCGAGATATTCGTAAGATCGTATAATTTTCGAGTTTTGATCGTTTTATATTTTTAGGTCGATATCTATGGTTTATCTTATTTATTTGTGATTATTTGGTAGTTTTTTTTTTTAGTTTTCTGGATCGTTTAACCAAGTCTAGGGTTATGAGTTGACTCAGTTTGACTTTTGGTGAAAATTGAAATTATGATTCTAAAATTTTACCGAATGATTTAAGATTTTATCATTTCGTTGTTAAGCGGTATTTGGATCTATTGTTTTGATTTGCGTTTTAGGAATTGGGTAGATGATTTGATCGGTGTACGGACGTTAATTAAACTGATAGTTGGACTTTGTATTTTGTTTCAAGGGTTCTCATTTTTTCAAGATGGAGAAAACTTGTTTTTGATCTTATTTGGAATTAAGTTTTAACTTGATTCAATTTTTAGGGTTTCGTTTCCGGTGTTTTGACTCGGTCTAGAATTTGGTTTTTATCTTGAGTCGATTTTTGAGATTTGAATTTTGATATTAGACTTCTAGGATTATTTTTAAAAATTATAAAATTTTCGGGGCTTTACACTCTTCTTCTCTATTCTACTTTTCTTTTGATCACCTTTGCCGTGTCATTACGTGTCACTTTTCATAGGTCACGTGTAACATGATACTCACATTGTATACACGTGATTACTTCACTCGAATCCATACATCTATAATAATTAACAAAAAATAAATCTAGCATTAAATTTTATAAAGCATTCAAGAGCTATAATACCATAGGAAGCAAAAATTCTTGCTCATTTACAGTAAAGGAAATAATAATAAAAATATTGAGTTTTCTCTTTAAAACTTTCAAACATACCAAATTTTTAAACATCAATCTTAATTTTATGGTACCTAAAACTGTTTAAAACAATATTTTATTTTATTACAGGATTTTAAGTACCATAAATTGGGACTGTTTTTAAAAATTGGATTTTCGAGATTTATTTTTTTGTGAGCAACACAATTTTTTCCTTTCCCATATTTTCTCACATGTATATTTTTAATTGTATATATTTTATTCTTTCATCCCGGACAAAATGGTTAGACAGATGTATGAAAATATGTCATTGAAGACAATACTTAAATGCTCGACTTTAAAAATAAGGGATTATATAATTTGTTATTTTATAATTAGTGATATTTGTTAAATAAAATATTTTTGTTGGTCAAGAATAATTATTCTTCTAGTAAAGAAGATAAATATATTATTTCTTTTTGCTTTATGTTTTTAGAGCTCCCATCTTTGAGATTGAATATTTATATTTATAAATCTAAAAAAAGAAAAATACCTTTTAATTCCTTCAAAAACATCTTACTTTTATAAAAATAGCAAAAAGTAAAAGCTAGCATTAGATATTATAAAGCATTAAGAAATTATGGGTCTGTTTGTTTTGACTTTTTTTCGATAGATATAGATACTTTTTTAAATTTTTTTCTAACAAATTATTTATCAGAAAATAGATATAGATAAAAAAAGTTGATAGTTCTAATCAAAAGATTAAATAGAATAAATTTAGATAAAATTTAAATATAAATCGGATATATTTACATATATAAATAAAAAAAGCAAATTCTTGCTTATTTACTCTGAAGTCGTACTCTTTTCTGCCTCTTAGAAGGCTAACAAAGTAGCAATTTAGCCTCCAGGCTCTTGACTTTTTGGGATGGAGAGGTCTTTTCACATTGCTGGCACGCACACAAAACTACCTTACCGTATAAATATATACAATTATACATTATCCATGCTGGCGGACAAATCGTCAAATAGTAAATACTTCTAATTTTTCCGCTTTCCTTCTCTCTTCTTTTACTATTCATTTCACAAAAGAATTTTTTTCTAAGATTCATCCATTCGTTGGTAAATCATTCGTTCATGATTGTCATTGAGGTCTTGACACTAAATTTCCCTTATTACTCCTCGTTATTTCCTAATTGAAGTTGTTATACGCTTGCGTGCCTTGTTTTTCTAAGATGAGTTCAACAACGAAAGCATCCAGTGCTGAAGCATCAGATGTTGATTCATCAAATCAAGAATACGAGGTCTTCTTAAGTTTCAGAGGACCCGACACCCGGGACGGATTTACTGATCACCTTTACAGAAGACTTATTGATGCAGATATAAGGGTTTATAAAGACGATGAAGAGCTTCGTAAGGGAAAAGGGATTGGACCAGAGCTCCTTCGAGCGATCAACAACTCAATTATTGCGATACCCATTTTCTCTAAAAGATATGCTGAAAGCAAATGGTGTCTAAATGAGTTGGTAGAAATTAATAATCAAAGGATATCAAGAGGGATGGAGGTCATGCCTATATTTTATAATATTACACCTTCTGAAGTTCGAAATCATGGTGGAAGCTTTAAAGAAGCTTTTGGATTGCACGAGCAAAAATATGACAGTACCATTACTGGAAAGTGGAAAGAAGCATTGAGTGAGATTGGAAGCTTGTCAGGTTGGGAAATTCCAAGTGGTATTTACAGGTATGCTTTAAAGATCTATATGTTAATCTACTTCTCAATTTTTCATATTCCTTTTTGCACATGTTTCCTTTTCTTTCTTTTATTCTTTTTTCATTTTTTATTTTTCAAATTGCCAACAAGTGGTTCTTTTGGAATTATTATTTCCTTTTACATGATATGATTTGTTGCTAATTGGTATCGGGCCCGTAAATCTAACCTTGTGCCTCCTTTGCATTGAATCATTGGCATTTTAGACAAGAAGGCAAGCTGGTAGAAGATGTAACTAAAAAGATGTCACTTGCATTGAAGAAAGCTTATGTGAAGATATCTGACTGCTTAGTTGGACTAGATTGTCATGCTGAAAATATTCTACAAATGTTGAGTCTCAAAACGCATGGCGTGCGGCTTATTGGTATCTACGGGATGGGTGGTATCGGAAAAACAACTCTAGCCAAATCTATTTATAATCGTCTCATCTCGAATTTTGAAGGTAGCAGCTTTCTTCCTGATGCTCGTTCTAAAAGTGTAGACGATTTAGAAGGAAAAATGACATCAGACATTCTAGCAAGGGAATCATCGAATAATGTCGATAAGGGAACTATAGTCAAAAGATTTCGAAACAGAAAGGTTCTCATTGTGATAGATGATGTCGATGAAAATACCCGAATAGAAGATTTGATAGGAAAAAAAAGACAGGCAAGATTGGTTTGCTTCAGGAAGCAGAATCATCCTTACCAGTAGAAACAAGGATTTCCGAAGGCAGGTTCAAGTTGATGAGTCTTATGAATTAAGGGAGATGGATCGCTTTCATAGTCTCCAACTCTTTTGCAGGCATGCCTTTGAAAGCGACCACCCTGAGGAGGACTATGCTATGCTCTCCAATCAGATAGTAGAAACGACTGGAGGGCTTCCTCTAGCCCTTGAGGTTGTTGGATCTTCCTTACGTAATAATAAAACTAAGGTAAAATGGGAAGAGAAATTGAAAAAATTGAGAAAGGTCCCTGATAGAGATGTTAGCAAACAGTTGAAAATTAGTTACGAGGAATTAGACGAGGGACAACAGATTATGTTTCTTGATATAGCATGCTTTTTTATTGGGGAGGACCATAGAGTTGTTATTCACTTTTGGGATCCAGAGCAATTTTGTCCGAGATATGATCTTGATGTTCTCCAACAGAAGTCACTTGTAAAAATTAAAGATAATTTGCTATGGATGCATGATCAATTAAGAGATGTTGGAAGGGAAATTGTTTGTGAAGGTAAGAAAATGAAACCTGAAAAGCAAAGTAGATTGTGGAATGCTGAAGAGGGTACAAAAATTTTTATGACAAAGAAGGTAATTTCTTCCCACATCTACCATATTTTGTTTTTATTTTTAATTAATAAATTACATTTTTTAGCTTTTTTTTTTTTTTAATCTTTCCCTCCTTTCTTTTTAAGTTGTAAAAAGCTTTATTGAAGCATCATTAGTTGTCATTGAAAAGTGTAGATGATAATGCGCGTTTGGTTTGAAAATATTGAATTAATTGGCTAATTCTTCTTTGTAACTACCAATTAGCACTTGTTCAAAGTATAATATAGATAAACAGCTAAGTAAAATTAAAAGTGATAAAGATTAATGCTATGTTTGCATGGGTGGAAAGGTAAAATCAAAGCAAGTTGGTTGAAGTGGAAAAAGAATGTACCTTTGGATATTCTAATAAAAAGTGGAAATGGGATGGAATAAGTCGAAATTGATGAATTTTCACCTAAGTGACCACTTCTTTCCTCAAATTTAGATTGAAATCAAATTAACCAATGAAAATATTAGGAAGTTATAAAAATGCCCAGATGACGTTATGTACTGGTGTACTAGGGATAAGAGAAGTGATATATTAGTAAAATTATTATATTTTTTTCATCGTTTCATTTCCATTATCTTAGTAAAGGAGGGCACGTGGAATATTTCCAATTATTTCTTTGCATTTCAACATTTCATATTCAAACAAAGGGAATAGTTCTATATTCCTTTATTTTATTTTCTTTCCTTTTCTTTTTGCAACTTTCCTTTCAATTTTCCTATACTCAAAAGTTGTCAAATTTAGTATAAAAGCGAAAGAGTTGACCCTAAGTAGGTAAAGTTTGCTCTCTTATGCATCGATTTTCCTTTTTATAAATTTACTCCCATCAACTACTAGAAATCCACATAGGTCTTTTCTTTTTCTTTTTTGTTTTTCCGGAAGAATTTCAACCAAAGTATATATTAAGAGGGTAATTTCCTTAGTACCAATTTCTACTTCTGTTGTTTTGCTATTTAGTAAATAATTTACGTTTGGGTAGCATAATTTTAATTTTAACTTCCTCTTTTTTAGTATAATGTTATGAGCTCCTATTCATGTTGCAGTCCTTAACATTGTAAAGACTTGTAGAGGTGTTCATGGATCGGTTAACCGATCCGTGATCATATTTTTTATCTTATCCATAATCCATAATGTTCGGATTTTTAATATCCTGATCCAAAACTGATCCATTATGAACGCTTAACTGTTTTAAAGGTTAACCGTTATTTTGGTTAATTTTTTTGGTTTTCAGTTTTTAACCATTCAACATAATGATCGAACAAAATTTGTAGTTAACTGTATTTTTCGCTTTTTGAATTTTAACTATTCTTCTTCTCCTTCTTATTATTATTTTAAATTTATGTTCACGTATGTTTTGTTTTTAAGATTCCTATGTTTTTAATTTACAAAGTTTTGTTAATACTGACATCATTGTTTCACGCTTCTTACGGGAATTTCTCACTTTCTTCTGCTTGACTATGGTTAAAATCATTATATACAAAAAAGATGTATGACCTTCAAATTTTCACATTATGAATTATCTTTCTCTCTCTTTTTTAACTAGAAAAAATTATCTAGTGTGGAATTTTTCTAAGATGTTCTTCTGGGCAAAAATTAAAAAAAAAAAAGAAAAAAATATGTTATCATCAATTATCAACAGAAAAGATAGAAATTATTTAATCAAGGATCACGAATGTACACCATAACTATTTAGCCTATTTTATTTAGTATTTATATATTTAAAAAAAATAATTATATAATTATATTATAAATTATATATATTAACAAATACGGATAGGTTAACCAAATCCATTGGTTTCTAGTTCTACAATCCTAAACTGTATCCGAAAACCAAAAAAGTTAAAAATGATAATCCTAAACTGAAACCGATGTATCGGTTAACCATTTTTTTTAATCGGTCTTCCGATTTCGATTCGATTATCCTAAACGTTCGGTTTTTTTTGCACCCCTAAAGACTTGTAACTCTTTTAATTAGCATCTCATTTCAACAAAATGATAAAATTTTAATCTATATCCATCTGAAATTTGTATTATAATATATAAAGGATACATGTTTGAAGATACATCGTCCCGTTCTATTAAAAATTATAAAATAATATAATAAATAAGAAACTGCTTATAAATTTCTTTCTATAAGTTGTTTATACTAGATATATGACATAAGATAGGTTTTCATGTTATATAAAATGCTATTATATAAACTTAAAATAAAAAAAAAATGAAAAAATTATAGAATCCATGACGAATTTTGCATGTCATAAGTTTATAAGATTTAGAGGGAGGAGGGGAAAAAAATATTGAGCATTAAAAAATATTTAGGTGAGGGGATAAGTGCTTATTAATAAATAAAAATTAAACAAAAACAAAAAGTATTAAATTCTATACTCACAATAGCATGATTTAATAAAATATAATCCCTAATCTTTCAATTTCATCTTGAATTGTAGGATTGAATACTTAACAATAGAATCTTATATAAAGATGAAGGAGGTAGTAGATTATACAACTATTTTTTAATGCATATATATATTATTTTGGTCAAGTTTGATGTAAGAAAACTAGGATTTAGAGACAATTTTTATCTCTAAATGTAAAATTCTATCGCAAAAATCATTGTCCTTGATTTTTTTTTTTAGAGATATAAGCTATTTTATTAATTTTTTATTATAGAATTTTTATCTAGAAGGATTATTTTTTATGGTAAAATAGAATGAGAACCCCAATTACGTTTCAATCCAATTTAGTTCGACTCATTTTATCTCGATTCTTTACCTACCCCCTTGGCTTACAATGATTATAGTTTGGTTTCTATAAATAAACCAGTGGTCATGATGAGAAGACCCTCATGTTGGAGAAGAAAATTAAAAGATTTAGTTTAGTTCTTTTTTATTTTTCTACAAAGTTAAAACTAACAAATTATATTATATGGGGTGTCTACAATAAATTTATTGTTATTTTCATAGGAATTTTAAATAATATTAATATACACATTATAAACTTAAGATGCATCCTTACCAAGAATAAATTTAGAGGAGTCATAGGCCATTTTCTTATATATTGTCACAGTTACCACTTACCAGTGCATCTGAAGCCTTTCTCGGCTTCTTTAGTATTTTTATTTGAACGAAGTTGTGCGATCAAGTAATGCACAAATAAAACAAGGCATTTTGTCTTGGACCAATCGACCAAAACGTGATCTTTTGGGTTTTTCTCATTGGAGCATATACTAAGATAAAAAAACCAAATCAAAGTCATTTTTTTCTAATTTGATCAAATCAATTTCAAAAATATAGTTTAAAAATTAAAAGAACATTAAGCAATAATATGGTTTAAAAATACTTAACCTTATATCACATTATTGATTGATTACCATTTAATTAATATTGAATGATCATATGTAATTATTATTTTATAATTTGATCAAATCAAGTCACAATTTTAACCAAACATATATTACATAAACCGAATTTGGTTAGTACATTCATGTGATGGCTTATATAATGTTGCGTTAAGAATTGAGTAATATTGTATATGTTAAGTGTTGACATGAAAAATATAATCACAAATCATAAATATATGTTCTTAAATTACACTAATTTCATAGATCCTGTTAAGAATCTTTATAATTATATAAATTAATATTTATTTTTAATTATACTAAGCATACATAGCATAAATTATACTCCTAAACTCAATACAAGTTTTGTAATTTAAAAAAGCTTAGGAAATTAGCATGTTTATTAGATTCTTGTTTGTAAATAATAATATGAGAGCAAAACATAGTTTGGTATGCTTGAGAATTTAAACAAACTTGACCAACAGCAATGCTACAATTATTTGCAGGAAATGAAGAAAATTCAAGGCATTGGGGTTGACTATAGTCCAGAATCACGTTCATATTTTACAGAAGATAGATTAGCTAAGTTGTCTAAAGTGATGTTGTTTTTGGTGTGGCCGTTTATGATCCTTAATTGTTCAAGTGCAGTTTCACTAAACTCTCTACCAGAAAACTCAAGTATTTTCTCAGAAGTGAGATGGCTTTTTTGGCCTGATTCCCTCACAAGTGCATTAAGACGAGCTATTTCTCTCTTTCAAACCTAACAATTTTAAATCTCTCTTACAGTGCATTCACAAACGATTGGGATGGTTGGGGCCAAATTACGGTACCTAAATTTTTCAAATTTAAATATTTGTTATTTTTTCATATTTCCATATACCTTTTTACTTATTTGTGTAAATTTTTGTGTTTTAATAGATGGCAAAGAACTTGAAGGTTCTAGATTTGGCATGGTGTGGATATTTGGTCAAAACTCCTGATTTTTCATCCCACCTACTATTAGAAAGATTGATTCTCCGGGGGTGTAGTAGATTAGTTGAGATTGACGAGTCTATCGGTTTGCTGGAGCACTTGGTCCACTTAGATTTGAGTTTTTGCGACAGTCTACACAAGCTACCAAAAGAACTACGTTGTATAGGATCTTTGACAGAACTTCTCATTCATGGATCTGGTATAATTGAAATCCCCCACTGGCATAGTATGGTTAAGTTGGAGGTTTTTGAAGCTTCTAATTGTTCCCGGTTAAAGAACTGCATTTCATTAAATGATTTGACTTCCCTCAAGAAGCTTCTTTTGGCAAAAACTCAAATCGCTTTAATCCCTGACTCAATAGGAAAGCTTGTAAATCTGGTGAAGTTAGATTTAAGTGAATGTCGTTTTTTGGAGAAACTTCCAGAATCCATTGGAAGTTTGGTGTCATTGACTCATCTTGATATATCCAAATCTGGAATTGAGAAACTACCCGATTCAGTAGGAGAGCTTGTACATCTGGAGGAGTTGAATTTACATAAATGTTATTCTTTGCAGAAACTTCCAGAATCCATTGGAGGTTTAGTGTCTTTGACTTCTCTTGATATATCCACATCTGGAATTGATGAGCTACCCAACTCCATTGGTTACTTAAAGAATTTGATAAAACTAAGGATGGATAATACTCCCATAAGAGAATTACCTTCCTCGCTTGGAATGGCTAGAAAGCTTGAGGAGGTTCATGCTATGGGTTGTACATGGTTGCGTCGTAGTTTGTCTATGTTACCAGAATCTTTAATTTCACTAAACCTTCCATTCGAAATAATGGATGCAGATCTAGTTCTAGATCTATCAAATCTAATAAATCTGGTGTCTTTAAGCATAGATTCAAAAACATATCAAGAAGAATGGGCCCCGAAAAGACGGGCTCCAACAGAAAGCCCCGGCCCATGGTGGATAGGGAGGTTAAGCAAAGCAGAGAGTTGGATTTGGCCTTTCCATCAATCACCACATTACATCCTGATTTGGTGCCCTTTCCTACTTACTGATTTGAGGTTATAGGTTGTGTCCGACTGCAAACATCCTAAAGCTTCCCTCAAACTTAACATCTTTAGAATTTTTCGCATTGCGAGTCATTGGAGATAATATGTGATCTCTCTTATCTGAAAAAACTATCTCATCTGAGGATTTCAGAGACTCCATGGATCAAGCTTGAGGGCCTTCACAATCTAGAATCATTAACACACTATATTTATGCAGTCTCATGATTCCTAAAGTCGACGAGTTTCCGGAGAATTTAAGAAGCTTGGAGATAGAAAATTGTGAAAAGCTTAAGAGATTACCACATATGTCACAATACAAGAAGTTGGAGACATTTCATTTGAAGGAATGTCACAATTTAGTTTGGATTCACGGAAGATTGGAATCTTTAGAGGATTGTGCATTGAGGATTGCAGTCTATTAAACAAATACCAGATGTTATAAATGTGAAAACTCTACTTTTTAGAAATTTTTTCTGCCCTAAATTATGCGAAGGTGAAATATAGCTCGAAGGTCCGATTCTCACGGACATTCTCCAGAATCAATATGAGGGAGCTTTATGTTGAAAATATGCGGTTACTCACAATCATCATGTTTAGGAAGGAAAAGCAGAAGGAAAAGGAAAGGAAATAGAGGAAGTGGGTTGAAACTTGAAATAGTTGTAGGGACGGAAATGCATATTTGTTTCAATAGATTTCTTCTCATTGTCATTGCGACTTTCAGGCTTACTAATGCCACGCCTATTTCCTCGTAAAGACCGGGTAAGTTACTCGTTTTTCACCCCACTGTTATTTACTTTATATACATATTGTGAATGCTGCTCTCTGTTGAGTATGTTATGTAAGCAAGGTGCTTGATGAATTGCTTCTGTTAGTGTGATGGAAGCAACTATAGTGAGTTTTTTTTGTCATAGGTCACTTTTAGCGCTAAGGGCACATCTAGATTATTCTTTGATAGTTTAGATCTTTTCACTAGGTCTAAATTTGAGCTATGAGTTATTGATATGACATGATCAACTGAGGGGTCGAAAACTTCATATTTTGGATTTTCTGATGTGTTAAAACGAGTGTTGACTTCTTTTGCGAAACTGAAATTTTTGAGGGCGTTTTTTGTTTGAATGGAATTGATGCAAATGTTACATGTCAAAACATTCTTCTCATGCCTGTCTGAATGGGAATATGGTATTCCAACAGGTCAATTTTGCCTTCTCTTATTGAAGTTGAGGAAGCAAACGAATGGGGTGATAATTTACTCTCAATACAACATAATGCAACGGAATTAAGAGAGGCATGATCTAGTAAATTCTAGTTTTCAACCTATCTACATCTTAGACTATAAACCCATAGAATAGTCAACATAGTTTGGATGTTCTAGGACTTTGGGGGTGGGAGAGGTTATGTACTCCAGAACTCCTTTATTAGCTTCTTGACAGAGAAGAGTTTCTTACTTAGTGAAAACTTTGACATGAAATTGCTTTCTTCCTTAATTCGTTTTTTCATTTAGAGAAAAATGGTGATTACATATGATTTTCCATGTTGCCTTTAAATAAATCCACTCTCAATTAGAAATTATTTGTACAATGGTCTTGTGCATAAATTCCTTTGAATCATATGTGAGCTGAAAACTATATTTTCTAATCATTTTCAATGCTTGTCACTAGCACTCCACTGCTTTTAATTTGTAGCATGTATAGTGTTTGACCTGTCCATTTTTGTCCACAGTAGTGCTACATAGAATGTTATATAAGTTACAAATATTACCAAGGTAAAAACTCCACAATAGATGCAAAAGGTTATGCTAAGTTTGGCTTTTGAGATAAACTGATAGATATATTTTATAGAAGCATAAGATTCTTAAGATCAACCAAAAGGAAATCCTTGTGATCATCTCAGCAATGAAGTTTTTCTTTCGCGCAAGCATCTTCAGTCTTAAGATTTATCTATGTTATTCCATTCTATGTAATTAGCTTTTTCGATTATTTAGTCACTTCTAAACGAGTTGCTGCACAAAAGCTTTTTGATTTTTATTTGGTCACTTCTAAATAAATTGATGCACAAAAGCATTTTGATTATTTGGTCACTTCTAAATGAGTTAGCTTTTCAATTTTTATTGTCAAAGGCCTTTACTCAATATCCCCAAAAGCTTGCTAATGGTGACTTTGGTCAGTTGTTGTTGTCTAGGTGAAGAAATAATTTTTTGTATTGTTTTTGCCGTTCATTGTAGCAATAACTATTATCTTCTCCGTGAGAGGAAACATCATATATATATCTTTATTTATTTATTTTTAATTTCTAAAACTTATGCGGTTCTATTATCTTGTTGTACACATCTTTTACCTCATTTAATATTATACAAATCCATTTATTTCCTCCACATGTACGTAATTTAAGCAAGCATCTTATGCCATGATCTCCTATGTGTGCTTTAAGTAGAAAATATCTAGTGGACTTAAAATAGCTTCTTTAAATAATATAGCAGCGATCATTGCAAATGGTGTTGATGACAGTTGTTCTAGTTTCAAATGTTCCCATCTTGATTATTCAAAGGAATGGTATGCTTATACCCTTCAACTATTCTTGTAAATTACGTAGATATGGCATATCCACTAGATATTTAATGGAAAGATCTTTCATAATAATGTACCTTCTCTTTGAGAAGATAAATCCTTGCAAGCTTCCACATCCTATGATCACTAGTGTGCTCCTTAACTATCTTGAGTGCTATTGTGTATGATCTGACAATTTTGCCAAAGTATTTTTTATTTGCTTAATTACTGTATATTGCTGTTAGAGTGGCAAAATTAATGATAGAGAATTGATTGAGAAGTTTGGTGCTTCCAAATAATTCGATAGTAGATACTTATCTTATTCTTTTAGTGTATCATCTCTAGTACGAGACGTGTTACCTAAACAACTTTAACAGTAGCCCCTGATCTTAGCAGGATGGGACTAGATGTCATGTAACCTTAATCAATCCTTTGCAACTTTTTGTGAAACCACATTGATGTAGTAGATTCAGCAACTTGCTCTCTCGGTAGCTACACTGCTGATGCCAATTCATTTCTTAGAGTCATGGATGGATCTTCTGTTAGTTGCTTCCAGCATTAATGGTGTCCTAAATGTATTTTCTTTCCTATGTGTGCTATTGCAATTATATCAACTTAAATTTGAATGAAGCATATGCACGATCTCTATAGTCCTAGAGCTGTTTAGCATCATACTGAAGTTGGTGATGGTTCTCTATAGGTTTAAATTGAATCATTGTGAGCCTCGTGACTAGGAGCCCTTGCTTCAATTATGCACCATTTCTCCTGCAAGGTCATTTCCTAATCTAACAATGAGTTATATGCATGTTATCTTGACCAATTAGTCTTCAATTGCTGCTTCTTTGTTTAGGTGTCTCACAATTATCATGTAGCCATAGGATTGCTTATATATGCTCAAGTGGTATCGCTTTTTATTGTTCATGAATGTAATAGCCATCATTCTGGGAATTCATTACAAAAGAGATGGTTGGGGTGAAACCCAGCAAGCACAAGTTGTCTCGTATAGTAAGAGAATTCACATTATTGGGATGCATGTACTTAGGGATGTAACTATGGATGTAACTATGAGTAGTTTTATTGTTTATCTAGAAAATAGGATTGTTACTTTGGGATTCTACTTTGTGATACCTTTCACCATGGTTGCCCATTCTTAATTTATTTTAAAAATGAAAAACCTATCTTGATCTCTACATGTGTTGTTGTTTGTTGTACCTTGATACTAAAAGAAATTGTCAACTAGTAACTATTTGTACAATGATTTTTCATGTATATCTTATGCCACCTTCCCATTGAATTGTGATGTGCATGCTATGTTCTCGACATTCTTGTAGCCAATCAAAAGCTCATTTGTTTCTGATGTATTGTTATTATATGCATTAAAAATGTCCATTGCCATCCATAGCATTGTTACATTGAGTGTTGTATGAGTTACCAATTTTAACATGATGAAACAATCAACTGATAAATGCAAAAAGGTGTGCGGGGTTTCTAATTTGAAATAAGTTTCCATGCATAGTTTTGAAGCACATGCGGGCTTATGATTGTCTTTTCTTTTTTCTCATGCAAAAATGTTTATATTCTGAATAATTATCTATATTATTCATTTCACTATATCAAGATCTAGGTTATCATGTCACTTATAAAGGATTTGTTGTACAAGAAATTTTATTCGATTTTCTTTGTTGATTTATGCAGGCATTCTCTAGACAACCCAAAAAGTTTGCTAACAGGCACATTCGAATTTATTCAGTTGTTCTTAGGGTATGAAAACCATTTTTATTGTTGTTTCTAAAATTTGATTGTGATATATGATTATTCTTCAGCCATTTGAGAGTGGATAGCGATAGGTTCTTTCTTGTACCTCATTTTTCATCTATTCCTAAAGTCTTTTGGTTCTTTTATCTGGATAGAAACCCTATTTTCTATTTTACTAAATTTAATAATATATGCTCAATAAAAGTTCAATTTATGCATGCAATATATAGCATGATGTCTTCTATCTCTATGTAAATAGAATATCTAGTGGACATGAAATCGGTATTTACTAATTATATTTGATATTAATTATTCTAATTCCGAATTTGATGTATTAATAAAAAGTGTTATGATTTTCATTACCTAGAATTTCCTGTGGATGAAGTATTAATAAAAAGGGTTCATGAAAACGGGAATGTTTCTCTACCTGAGAAGATAAATTCTGCTAAGCCTATGAAACTGACCATCCTATACGAAGTTGCCATTGATAAACTTGATTTTACCATCTTATTGTTGTTGCAGTTGCAGGATTGGTGATAGAGAATTGCTCTAAAGTTGAATTTTGCATATGGTCCCCGTCTACGGACATGCTACAGCTCCTAGATTGCATAGAAAGCAAATGAAGTTGGTTGGTTCTAATTAGCCTCACATTCCAAATGACCCAAGCAGGACTCTCTCTTTATGGCCAAATACTCACTGTCAAGCCAATTCTCAAATTGAGGCCATCTTGCATTAAGCTGATCCTATGAATAATTAGTAACTTGAATGTAATTTCTTCCCTCTATGTCTGTTTTTTTATATTTCACTTGAATTTGGACCAATCATAGCCTTTAGCTTTGTATTAAAGTTTCTGAGACATAAATGAATGGCTAAAATCTTTTGCTTAAATGTATGAACATAATCTCTTTTTAAATTTGTTTTCATCCCATAAGCAAACCATGTACAAAAGATGTTGCGGCACTTGCAGAATATACATGAATGGCTAAACTTGCTAGAGGAGACAGTTAAATGCATGCTTTTGATAGAGTGCTAAAATCTTTGACTTGAATGTATAATCAAGATTTCTTCTACCATATTTTCATCCTAAAGCCAAACCACGTGCAGGTCTTCTTGTCAAGTAGTCCCAAATGTTGTAACGTTTACAAATTATTCATATGTCCTACGACTAGAAACCCTTCCTATTTGCTTAGAGCATTCATCTTGCTTGCTTTATTTTTCCAGTAAAATTTTGTCCTTTTAAGAACATTAGATAATCTGGCCATCAAGATATATACATTAATTGCATAACGGAATGTGATTATTCTTGCTTAATTGATCCCGTCTGTTTCAGGAACACTGTTGATTTGTGTTGACTGAAGACATGATCCTTCATCAAACATGGATTATTCCCGTGATTTTTCTCACGATAATTAATATCTGCACGTTTTACTAATTTTTCCGCAAGTCGTTAAGAAGCTCAGAAGACATTAATATTTGTGACATCAATCTACCGACTCTACTAATCAGCTATCATCTTCATCTGTTGAGTCTGACCAAATGGTGCCATGCGCACCTCCTAATCAATCCAAATGACTTGCTACAAGATAGCAAAAGATAAAATTCTTGTACCGCTTAAAAAAAGAAATAATGAATTACCCATATTGATTATATCTGTCTGAATCAAAAACCATGTGATTTCAGCTTAATCTAAATATCATTTACCCTAAAATCTAGAGTATATCAACTGGCTCGGGAGATCCATTTTTCTCCCATTTTCTTTATATAATTTTTGCTATTGCTTTTACTTCCTTCTTTGTATTCAGTTGTCAAATGGTGTCATATAGCAGTAGAATAGTTTCCGCATGTCTCAATTGCATTGTGAAAATATGCAGCGCCCATTGCCTGGGAATTCCTCAGCCAACAATCACCATTTGCAAGCACCTATTATATCAGTTCTGCAGCTTGGAGAGAAAAGTCATTATGTAGCAAGATTGCCGATGCCGAAATAGACTGTTCTTTGTTGAAAAGCATTGATGGCATAATCAACTCGAAAGTGTCCCAGCTGAGATTTAAAGCGAAGACCATTTCCAAATCCAAGACCAGAACCTAGTTTGCCTTGTCTCAATGCTGGGTTCCTGAGATCCCTATAAATAGCACGTGTTAGAGAGAGTGAGGACCAATAATTAAAAAAGATGAAAACACAAATTAACAGATTTTCTTCGTATTGAAAACCTTAAAAAATGCACTATTATAGGCATGAAGTATAAAACCCAAATCTCCCACTCTAGAATAATGAAAGACATGGACTCGAACATTGACAGCTGAGTGGGGTTGCAAACAAATCAAGTTATCCTACAAGCTATCCGTCATCAGCTTGTTATATTAAAATTAAAAAAAAAAAAAAAAGTAAAATCTAGTTAATCCTTGATTGGAACAATGCTAGCACCAAGACTCTTGAATATGCATTCCCATGCTTCTCTTTCAACACCAAAATATCTCAAATAAGCAATCGGTTAAGTATTTGATACAATAACTGTGGGGTGATTGTAAATTATGATCAGCAGGTTTTTACCCAAGTAAATTTAATCAATTCAAAAGCTAAATTCTTACAGACGACTCGAGGCATGGTTAGTACCTCCATCCAATGGGGCATAGAGACCTAATGATCATGGCTTTGACTCACCATGTTTGAAAAGCTTACAATATAACCAGAACTTTTGGGAAAGAACTAAAGATTAATGAACAATATATAAAGTAATAAAGATGTCACTTACTGGGAACACGTCGGCTAGAGCCAAGATCAGTTCCGCAATCCATGAAGATAGCGCCTTCCATTGTCTTGTTCTGGATATGATAAGAAGAGATTGAGAAAATGGCATATTTCAACTCGTTAAATTTCATGGATAATAACCAAATGAGAGAACATGTTTGGAGGGAAAAAATTAGCAGCTATTATATAGAATTATACTCGCAAACGTAGGGAATATTTACGCAGGCATGTGGATGCAATAACCATCAATTGGGCCTACTAGACCTTGGAAAGCTTGCCATGGATAAAATCCCACAAGAATTTTAAGGTCTGATAATCGGGGATAGGCTTGCTTGGGCAGGGTTAAAAAGTTCCAGGCCTAGTAAATGAATTAAATCCAAAACCCATCCAAATATGCCGGATCATCTCTAATCCAAAATTTGCTTACTTTAACATTTAAGGAGTCACAGAAATGACACCAATTGTAAGTTCTACCAAATACTAACAAAGCAGATTAAATTTATAATTACTTATATATCTCCTACTTACAGATAGGTGAATCTTTCTAAAATATACAATGACTTTCATATTTTATATTACAAGCCACAGCAAAGCAATGAAGTCCAAATGTACTTACATAACTGTATAATAGATCCAACAAAGACAGAGACAAGCTATTATATAGAATTATACCATGGATCAAGCTTGAGTGCCTTCACAATCTAGAATCATTAACAAACCTATATTTATGCAGTCTCATGATTCCTAAAGTCGACGAGTTTACAGAGAATTTAAGAAGCTTGAAGATAGAAAATTGTGAAAAGCTTAAGAGATTACCACATATGTCACAATACAAGAAGTTGGAGAAATTTCGTTTAATAAGATGTCACAATTTAGTTCGGATTCATGGAAGATTGGAATCTTTATGGAAGTTGTGGATTGAGGATTGCAAGTCTATTAAACAAATACCAGATGTTATGAATGTGAAAACTCTATACTTTTTCAATATTCGTTTCTGCCCTAAATTATGCGAAGTTGCAAGAAAGCATAACGGACCGATTCTCACAGACAACTCTCCAGAATCAGAAGATGAGCGGAGCTTTGTGAGCTCTATGTTGAAAATATGCAATTACTCACAATCAGTGTCATGTTTAGGAAAGAGAAAAGCAGAAGGAAAAGGGAAGGAAATAGAGGAAGTGGGTTGAAACTTGAAATAATTGTAGGAACCGAAATGCTTATTTTCTTCAATAGATCTTCTCATTGTCATTGCAACTTTCAAGCTTACCAATGCCACGCCTATTTCTTGTTAGAGACCGTGTAAGTTACTCGTTTTTCACCCCACTGTTATTTACTTTATATTCATATTATGAATACTGCACTCTTTTTAGTATATTATGTAAGCATGGTGCTTGATGAATTGCTTCTGTTAGTGTGATAGAAGCAACTATAGTGAGTTTTGTCATAGGTCACTTGTTGCGCTAAGAGCACAAGTAGATTGTTCTTTGATAGTTTAGATCTTTTCACAATTTGAGCTATGAGTAATTGATATGATATGATCAACTGCAGGGTCCAAACTTCATACTTTGGATTTTCTGATGTGTTAAAATGAGTGTTGACTACTTTTGCAAAATTGAAATTTTTGAGGGCTTTTTTTGTTCCAACAGAATCAATGCAAATGTTACATGTCAAAATATTCTTCTCATGCATGTATGAATGGGAATATGGTATTCCAACAGGTCAATTTTGCCTTCTCTTATTGAAGTTGAGGAAGCAAACAAATGGGGTGATAATTTATTCTCAATCCCAAATATTGCAAGGGAATTAAGGGAGTCATGATCTAGTAACTTCTAGTTTTCAACCTATCTACATCTTAGACAATGAAGTAGTTAACTTAGTTTTGATGTTCTAGGGAAATTTTTTTTTTCTCTTTTTCACGGCGGGGGCGTGGGTGGGGTTTATGTATTCTAGAGCTCATGTATTAGCTTCTTGACAAAGAAGAGTTTCCTACTTAATGAAAACTTTGTCATGAAATTGTTTTCTTCCTTAATTTATTTTTTCATTTAAAGAAAAATGGTGATTACATATGATTTTCCATGCTGCCTTTAAATAAATCTACTCTCAATTAGTAATTATTTCCACAATGGTCTTGTGCATATATTCCTTTTAATTGTATGTGAGTAGAATACTATGTTTTCTAGTCATTTTCAACGCTTGTCACTAGCACTCCATTGCTTTTGATTTTGTAGCATGTATAGCATCTTACCTGTCCATTTTTGTCCACAGTAGTGCTACACAGAGTGTTATATAAGTTGTAAATATTACCAAGGTAAAAACTCCACAATAGATGCAAAAGGTTATTCTAAGTTTCGCTTTTAAGATAAACTGATAGATATATTTTATAGAAGCATAAGATTCTCAAGATCACCCTAAAAAAAATCCTCGTGATCATCTCAGTAATGAAGTTTTTCTTTCGTGCGAGCAACTTGATAGTCTTAACCATTCTATATAATTAGCTTTTTGATTATTTGGTCACTTCTAAATGTGCTTTAAGTAGATAATATCTAGTGGACTTAAAATAGCTTCTTTAAATAATATAATGGTGATCATTGCAAATGGTGTTGACGACAGTTGTTCTAGTTTCAAATGTTCCCATCTTGTTTATTCAAAGGAATGGTATGAGTTATACCCCTTCAACTATTCTTGTAAATTAGGAAGATTTGACATATTCACTAGATATTTAACGGAAAGATCTATTTGTAATAAGTACCTTCCCTAATTGAGAAGATAAATCCTTACAAGCCTCCAGCATCCTATGGGTGCCAGTATGCTCCTTGACTATCTTGAGTGCTATTGTGTGTGATCTGACATTTGTGCCAACTTATTTTTTATTTGCTTGATTTTACTGTTATATTGCTGTTAGAGTGGCAAAATTAGTGATAGAGAATTACTTGAAAAGTTTGGTGCTTGCAAATAATTCCAAGAGTAGAGGCTTATCTTACTCTTTTTAGTGTATCATCTTTTATACAAGACATGTTACCTAACAAAACTTTAACAACAGTCCCTGATCTTAGCTCCTAGGATACACTAAATATCAAGTAACCATGATCAATCTTTTGCAGCTTTTTGTGAAACCACATTGATGTAGTAGATTCAAGCAACTTGCACTCTTGGTGATACAAACTAATATCCAAACCAATCTCCTCCAATCGACCAAATCGATCACACTAGCACGTAGAAAAAAATACAAACAAGAGATTGAGCTCACCAAATTAGGTTATGCTCCAACAATCTCCTTCAAATGACAATACGAAAATACCAAAGAGTATATTTTTCTCCTCTCTAACAACTCTGCCAAGCTCTTCTATTTATACAACTTTCCTAACAACTTGTCTAACTAACTCAAAGCCAGCTCAGCACACACTTACTAATAATACCAGCTTCCTTATTACTAATAACAACTACTTATTACATGTACATATCAACTTCCTTATTTCTTAAGTCTCCTACTATAAACTTGGAACATAGGTCTAACACTCCTTGGTAATGTATCAATGCCCCCCTCGGAAACACTGTCCTTGTCCTCAAGGACAAAGTCAGGAAATTGATATTGAATAGCAGCCTTATCTTCCCATGTAGCTTCACTAGAAGTAGAATCAGACCACTGTATTAACACTTGTGGAACCTCAAACCCATCACGAACATCAAAACGTCTTCCCAATACTTGAATAGGATAAACACCCCCAAAATCCTCATCAGACATCAAAACAGATGGAAAATCCTGCGAGACAGGAAAAGATCCATGGGAAGCCTTTAAAAGTGAGACATGAAAAACAGGGTGAACCTTGCAAGATGACGGCAATTCCAAGCGATACGCCACTTGACCAACCCGACCAATCACACGATAAGGACCATAGAAATGAGGAGCCAATTTGGAAGAGGATTTAGCCCCTACACGAGTTTGTAAAGCAGTTCGTAATTTAAGAAAAACCCAATCCCCCACCTTAAATTCCACATGCCGACGAGACCTATTAGCCACCTTACAATTTCGCAACTGAGCCCTCTCCAAATTACAACGTAAACGAGCTAGAACAGCATCTCTAGAGAAAAGAGACTGTCGTAAATCCGGATTCTGTACTTCCTTAGAAACATATATAGGAACAACCGGAGGTGGCCGACCATACACTACTTCGAAAGGAGTCATGCCAGCAGAGGAATGATAAGAAGTATTGTATGAAAACTCAGCCCATCCAATCCATTTAGCCCATGCAGAAGGAGTCTCTGAAGCAAAACACCGAAGATAACACTCCAAACATCGATTAAGAACTTCGGATTGTCCGTCCGTTTCTGGATGGTAGGCGGTGCTGAAATGAGGCGAGTTCCTTGTAAAGCAAAGAGTTCTCTCCAAAAAGTACTAACAAATAATGGATCTCTGTCACTAACAATAGTACGAGGAAAACCATGCAAACGTACTACTTCTTTCATAAAGATATCAGCCACTCGTTTAGCATTATAAGGATGCCGCAACAGTAAGAAGTGACCATACTTTGAAAACCGATCCACAACCACAAATATCACATCAAATCATTAGATCTTGGAAGACCGGATATAAAATCCATAGATATGTCTTCCCATATAGCCTTAGGAATGGGTAAAGGATTCAATAGTCCTGCTGGAGCCAAGTTTTGAACTTTTTGGCGTTGACAAACAGCACAAGAGTTCACAAACTTAGCCACATCACCTTTCATACCTACCCAATATAGATGAGCAATCATTCGTCTATAAGTTTTAACAAACCCAGCATGACCTCCAACAGCCGACGAATGGAATTCATACAAAAACAATTGCACCCAAGATGACTGAGAAGGAATGACCAATCTATTATGGTAATATAAATTGTCTTGATAAGGTGAAAACCACGACCCGCATCTTTCCATCTTTAAGCAACTGAATCTTCGTAGAAAGAATAGGATCCTTCAATACATCCTCACGTATAGCAGCCAAATCAGTCCAAATTGGACCAGAAATTCCGGAAAATTCCATATCTTCAAACTGCCTAGAAAGAGCATCAGCAGCTCTATTCTCACTTCCAGCCTTGTAAACAATGTCAAACTCATATCCCAACAACTTGGCTAGCCAATGTTGTTGATTAGGAGTTGTGATGCGCTGATTTAAGAGATGCTTCAAACTCTTTTGATCAGTGCAAACATAAAACGTCGTCCAAGCAAATAAGGACGCCAATGGTTGATTGCCAAAACTAAAGCCATTAACTCTTTCTCATAAGTAGACTTCATAAGATTCCTATCAGACAAAGCTTTACTAAAATAAGCAATTGGACGCTGACTTTGCATCAGTACCGCCCCTATTCCGTACCTGATGCATCACACTCAATCACAAAGGATTGAGAAAAATCTGGCATAGCTAAACAGGTCCCTGCACCAAAGCTTGCTGCAGAGCACGAAATGATTCCAAAGTCACATCAGTCCACTCAAAATTGTCCTTCTTCAATAGATTAGTCAATGGTCTAGCTATCTGTCCATAATTCTTGATAAATTTCCTATAGTAACCGGACAACCCCAAAAATCCACGAACTGCTTTAAGAGAAGATGGAATTGGCCACTCAACCACTGACTTCACTTTCATTGGATCCATGCTACCCCTTCAGCTGAATAATATGGCCTAAATATTCCAATGAAGTTTGGCCGAAAACACACTTCTTGCGATTAGCAGTGAAGTGATTAGTCTTCAACAATTCCAAGACAATACTAAGATGATCCACGTGAGCATCCATATTCTTGCTATAGACAAGAATATCATCAAAAAACACCAAGACAAAATTCCTCAAATAAGGCCGAAATAATTGTTCATTGTTGATTGAAAAGTGGCCGGAGCGTTGGTGAGACCGAAAAACATCACCAAAAATTCATAATGGCCTTGATGTGTTCTAAAAGCTGTCTTTGGAACATCATCATGATATACCCGTATTTGATGATAACCCGCCTTTAAGTCAATCTTGGAAAATATGGTAGCACCGCACAATTCATCTAATAATTCCTCTATTACTGGAATAGGATACCGATCGGCACAGTCACCTCATTAAGAGCACGATAATCCACACAAAATCGCCAAGAACCATCTTTTTTTTTAACCAAAATCACCGGACTAGAAAATGGGGATGAACTAGTACGAATAATGCCAGCATCCAACATCTCATTCACCAACCTTTCTATCTCATCTTTCTGCACTTGCGCATACCTATAAGGCCGCACACTAACAGGATTAGTGCCTTCCTTTAAGGGAATGCGATGATCTTTCTCTATTCGGTGGCAAGACATTGCTAGAGGAAAAAACATCAGAATATTTAGACAACAAAACATTGATTTTCGAATCCAATTGATCCACAATCACAACATTCAAGTCCAACTCTATTAACAACAAAAGATGACATTCATCACCCTCTCCCAACTGCTTCAAATGTTTCTGAGTCGTACAAGACTTTTGTAGAGTAGGATCACCTGATAAAATCAGTTCACCATTCTGAGTTGGTATCTTCATAGTCATTAATTTCCAATCCACTTTAATCTCCCCAAGAGTTTGTAACCAAGCTACCCCCAAAATCATATCAATAGCACCCAATTCTAACACATAACAAGAAACAGAAACAGGAAATCCACTGAGGAATAATATCAAATCAACACATATTCCTTCAGATTGTATGCTATGACCATCCCCAAGCTTAACAGAAAATGGCAAAGTAGGACACACCTTTAATTGCAATTGTTGAACTAGTCGAGTAGACACAAAATTATGACTAGCTCCACTGTCAACTAAAATGTAATATGATGCTGCAACAATAATCCCGAAATTTCATAGTTTTCGGTCCATCAAATCCATTCAATGCTAACAATGATAATTCCATGTGCTCATTACCTCTCAAACAGTGTCCTGTCTCCCTCTACATCTAACAACTTCGTTCCTTCTGCCCTATCAACACACTGATCACCAATATCATCCTCCAAAATTATAACCCGTAACGTTTTGTTAGGACACTTATGATTTGGATTATATGGTTGATCACAATGGAAACAAATACCACGTTTCTTCTTATCTAAATACTCAGCATGATAACTGCTTTGACATTCTACCCCCATTCTGAACAAGGCCATTACTTCCCCTACTTGAACTTCCAGAAGAAGAATCAACCACTTTTTCCCCTAATTTTTTATCATTCCAAACATTTCCACCTCCACCCCTTGGAAAGACTTCCAAGATGAGGATTGACTTCGAGAATTAGTAGGAAAAGTAGAATATGAATTCCGAAATGGAACATTCGAACTATAATTGTTTATAGAAGGAACAAAACGATTAGTACTACGCTCACTCTTACTACTCCTTCCATACTCACTATTATTATCATGCGAAAAACATATTCCATACTCAAATTCCTTTTCAATATTCAGAGACAACTCCATTGCATCAGCTAAAGACAAAGGTTTTAGAGTTTTTACCCGCAGTAAAATATCCTCTCGCAATCCTCCAAGATAATACCCTAATAATTGCAATTCAGTCATATCTGGAGCTTGAGAAGTAATTGCCTCAAAATCCTCCATATAACTTGCGACTGAATTGACTTGTCGAAGAGTTGATAAACTCTCGTAGGGATTAAAAGCCGAATGTCCACCATACCTCAGCAACAATTCCTGCTTCAATGCCGACCAATCTAAATGAGGAATCCTCCGTTTCAACATTTTCAACCAATAAACCGTACGTCCTCTCATAAACATCGACACTAGAGGCACTCGACGATCACTTTTAGTTTGATGAATTTCAAAGTATTGCTCCGCCAATGTAATCCAATGTACCGGTTCAGATCCATCAAATTCTGGTATTGTAATATATTCAGCATTCCATTTGTAATCATCATCATCAAACAAATCATCCGTAGAAATAGTCTTTCCTTTCTTGCGTTCCAAGTGTTCGACATTATTCTTCGCTGATGAATCTCCAATCGATCCTTTCGTTGATTCTACTCCACGTGATTCCTTTATCATTTCTTGCAGCATAGATTGAATACTAGCCAACGAACTATCAATCGCTCCAACTTTCACGTTTGTATCGTGTAATTGCTGTTGAAGCTCTGCTACACATCCCGCATTTCTTCGCCAATTTCTCGAATATCCTTCTCCATTGAATCCATCCGAGCTTCCATCCTCGTCATAGTGGAAGAAAGTTTCCCACAGACGGCGCCAAATTGATACAAACTAATATCCAAAACAAACTCCTCCAATCGATCAATCAATCACACTACACGTAGAAAATACAAACAAGAGATTGAGCTCACCGATTAGGTTATGCTCCAACAATCTCCTTCAAATGACAATACGAAATACCAATGTATATTTTTCCCTTCTACAACTCTGCCAAGCTCTTCTATTTATACAACTTTCCTAACAACTTGTCTAACTAACTCAAAGCCAGCTCAGCACACACTTACTAATAATACCAGCTTCCTTATTACTAATAACAACTACTTATTACATGTACATATCAACTTCCTTATTTCTTAAGTCTCCTACTATAAACCTGGAACATAGGTCTAACACTCCTTGGTAATGTATCACTTGGTAGTTGCGCTGCTGATGCCAATTCATTTCTTAGAGTCATGGATGGGTCTTCTGTCATTTGCTTCTAGAATTAATGGTGTTCTAAATGTATTTTCTTTCCTATGTGTGATATTACAAATACATCAGCTTAAATTTAAATGAAGCATGTACATGATCTCTATAGTAGTGCTATTTGGCATCATACTGAAGTTGGTGATGATTCTCTACAGGTTTAAAATGAATCATTGTGAGACTCAAAACTAGGGAGCCCTTGCTTCAATTATGCACCATTTCTCCTGCAAGGTCATTACCTAAACCAACAATGAATTATATGCATATCCTCTTGACCAATTAGCCTTCAATTGCTGCTGCTTTGTTTAGGTGTCTCACAATTATCATATAGCCATAGGATTGCTTGTATATGCTCAAGCGGTATCACTTTTTATTGTTCATGAATGTGATAGCCATCACTCTGGGACTCACTACAAAAGAGATGGTTGGAGTGAAACCCAGCAAACATAAGTAGTCTCATATAGTAAGAGGATTCACATTATCAGAATGCGTGTACTTAAGGATGTAACTATGAGTAGTTTTATTGTTTATCTAGAAAATAGGAATGTTACTTTGGGATTCTACTTTGTGATAGCCTTCAACATGGTTGCCCATTCTTAATTTAAAAAAACCAATCTTGATCTCTACACGTGTTGTTGTTTGTTGTACCTTGATGCTAAAAGAACTTGTCAACTGGTAACTATTTGTACAATGATTTTTCACGTATAACTTATGCCACCTTCGTATTGAATTGTGATTAGCATGCTATATGTTCTCTTCATTCTTGTAGCCAATCAATTACTCATTTGTTTCTGATGTATTGTTATTATATGCATTAAGAATGTCCATTGCCATTCATAGCACTGTTACATTGAGTGTTGTATAAGCTACAGCTTTTAACATGATGAAACAATCAAGTAATAAATTGCTATGCATAGTTTTGAAGCACATGCAGGCTTGTGATTGTCTTAACATTTCTCTTTTTTCTTATGCAGAAATCTTTATATTCTCAATAATTATCTATATTATTCATTTCACTATATCAGGATTCTAGTTATCAAGTCACTTATAAATGATTTGTTGTACAAGAAATTTTATTTGACTTTTTTTTGTAGATTTATGCAGGTGTTCTCTAGACAACTCAAAAACTTGCTAACAGGGACACTTGAATCTATTCAGTTGTTCTCTAGGTATGAAAACCATTTTTATTATTGTTTCTAAAGTTTGATCGTGGTATAGGATTATTCTTCAGCCATTTGAGAGTGGATAGCGATAGGTTCTTTCTTGTACATCATTTTTTCACCTATTCCTAAACTCTTTTGGTAATTTTATTTGGATAGATACCCTATTTTCTATTTCCTAAATTTAATAATATATGCTCAATGAAAATTCAATTTATGCATGCAATATATAGCATGATGTCTTATATCTCATGTAAATAGAATATTTAGTGGACAAGAAATCGGTATTTATTGGTTATATTTGATATTGATTATTCTAATTCCAAATTTGATGTATTAATAAAAAGTGTAATGACTTTCATTACCTATAATTTCTTGTAGATCATGATGATTTTACATAATTAAGTAAAATTTTCCAAGAGGGTCCATTGAAAATGGGAAAGTTTCTCTACCTGAGAAGATAAATTCTGCTAAGCCTATGAAACTCACCAATCCTATACCAAGTTGCCCTTGATAAGCTTGATTTTACTATCTTATTGCTGTTGGAGTTGCAGGATTGGTGATAGAGAATTGCTCTGAAGTTGGATTTGCATATGGTCCCCGTCAACAGAGATTCTACAGCTACCAGCATAGAGAGCTAGTGAAGTTGGTTGGTTCTAAGTAGCCTCAAATTAAAATGACCCAAGCAGGACTTTCTCTTGATGGCCAAATCCTTACTGTTAAGCCGATTCTCAAATTGAGGCCATCTTGCATTAAGCTGATCCTATGAATAATTAGTAACTTAAATGTAATTTCTTCCCTGTCTGTTTTTATATTTTCAGTTGAATTTGGGCCACTCATGGCCAAGCTTTGTATTTGAGTTCCTGAGACACGTAAATGAATGGCTGGACTTGCTAGAAGAGACGGACTAATGCATCCCTTTGATAGGATGCTAAAATCTTTTGCTTAAATGTATAGACAAAATCTCTTTTTAAGATTATTTTCATCCATTAACCAAAACATTTACAAAAGCTGTTGATTGAATGCTAAAATCTTTGACATGAATATATAATCAAGATTTCTTCTACCATATTTTCATTCTTAAACCAAACCACGTGCAGGTCTTCTTGTCAAGTAGTCCCAAATGTTGTAACGTTTCCAAATTATTCATTTGTCCTACGACTACAAACTTTTCTTATTTGCTTAGACCATTCATCTTGCTTTCTCTATTTTCCAGTAAAACTTTGTCCATTAAGAACATTAGATAATCTGGCCATAAAGATAATGTACACCAATTGCATGACGGAATGTAATCCTTGCTTAGTTGACTCCATCACGTTCCAGGAACACTATTGATTTGTACTGACAGAAGATGGCATGCTCATTTAATTCCAAAATGTGATCCATCATCAAACATGGATTATTCCCGTGATTTTTCGCATGATAACTAACATCTGCACGTTTTACTAATTTTTCCGCAAGTCTTCAAGAAGCTCAGAAGACGTTAATATTTATGACATCAATCTGCTAACTGTGCTAATGTGCTATCATCTTCATCTGTTGAGTCTAACCAAATGGTACCATGCGCACCTCCTAATCAATCCAAATGACTTGCTACAAAATAGCAAAAAGATAAAATTCTTCTACACCTTGAAAAAATGAATTACCCGCATTGATTCTGTCTGTCTGCATCAAAAACTATATGTGATTTTAGTTTAATCTAAATATCATTTACCCTAAAATCTAGTATATTTAGTTTAATCTAAATATCATTTACCCTAAAATCTTAGAGTATATCAACTGGCTTGGGGAGATCCATTTTTGTCCCATTTTCTTTATATAATTTTGGGTTAATAACAAAAATATGACCTGTGTTTTGATCAATTTGCAAACACATGACCTGTGTTATCTTTTTTGACAATTAGATGACCAAGTTTTGTACAAAAGTGTCAATATTATTTAATAATTTTAAAATGACACGTGTCAAAATTTTATTGGTCATAAAAATTAATTTTACATTTTCTTCAATTTTCTTGTTTTCAAAAAATTATTTTTTAATATTTTATTTAGTATTATTTTTTTATTACATTAATTTTTTTTAGACTAATAAGACTCTAACACATTCTCTATAATAGTAATTAATCTTATTGTATGAAACTTGGGTCACCTAATTGTCAAAAAAGATAACACAAGTCATATGTTTACAAATTGATCAAAACATAGGTCATATTTTTGTAATTAACCCTATAATTTTTGCTATTGTTTTTACTTCCTTCTTTGTATTCAGAAGTTATTAAATGGTGTCATCTAGTAGTAGAATATTTTTCGCATGTCTCAGTTGCATTGTGAAAATATGCAGTGCCAATTGTCTGGGAATTCCTCAGCCAACAATCACCTTTTGCAAGCATCGATTGTATGAATTCTGCAGCTTGGAGAGAAAAAGTCATTATGAAGCAAGATAGTCTTTGTTGAAATAGACTGTTCTTTGTTGAAAAGCATTGATGGCATAATGAACTTGAAAGTGTCCCAGCTAAAATTTAAAGCGAAGACCATATCCAAATCCAAGACCAGAACCTGGTTTGCCTTGTTTCAATGTTAGGTTCCCTGAGATCCCCGTTAGAGAGAGTGAGGGCCAAAAATTTAAAAAGACGAAAACACAAATAGCAGATTTTCTTTGCATTGATGACCTTAAAAAAATGTACTATTTTAGGCATGAACATATAAAACCCAGCTCTCCCATTCTGGAATAATGAAAGGCATGGACTTGATCATTGAAAATAGAGTGAGGTTACAAACAAATCAAGTTATCCAACAAGCTACTCATCATTAGCTTGTTTTATATATATATAAACCAAGTTAATTCTTGACTATAACAATGCAGGTGCCAAGATTCTTGAATATGTACCCCCATGCTTTTCTTTCAATGCCAAAATATCTCATAAATTAGCAATCGGTTAAGTGTTTGATACATTAACTGTGGGGTGATTGTAAATTATGACCAACATGTTTTTACCAAAGTAAATTTAATCAATTCAAAAGTTATATTATTGAAAACTACTCAAGGCATAGTTAGTAGCTCCATCCAATGAGGCATAGAGACTTAATGATCATGGCTTTGACTTGACATGTTTGAAAAACTTACAATATAACCAGAACTTTTGGGAAAAGAGCTAAAGATTGAATGTATGATATATGAAGTAATAAAGATATCACTTATCGGGCACATGTCGGCTAGAGCCGAGATCAGTTCCACAATCCATGAAAATAACACCTTCTAGTGTCTTGTTTTGGATATGATAAGAAGAGATTAAGAAAATGGCACATTTTCAACTTGTTAAACTTCATGGATAGTAACCAAATGAGAGAACATGTTTGAAGGGAAAAAATTAGCAGTTGTTATATAGAATTATACTAGCAAATGCAAGGAAAAAAATAAGCATTGACAAAAGCAAAAGGAAAATCAATCCTAGTTAGGACCTAAAAATTGAAATCTCATTCAGTTATGTCATATGCTTCCTATGGTCTGTCTTCACTATAAATCGTGGAGGGCTATTATTTAAATGGTACCCTAAAACTAATTGTTTTGCAATGAGGGCATTATTATTGATTTCCCTTCTCACCACAAAAGTAGATTGGTTTATTCCAACAAAACCTGGTAGTTCAACCTTAGATCCGTAGAGCAAGGATTTTCAATACACCTACAATTAATACATAAAGAGATTGGGCAGAAATCAGATGCAGAGAAAGGGTTTCTAATCTTAGGAACCATGGTGATTTGAGTATTATTTACTTCTAAATTGGCTGTTAGTAAGAGCCTGCCTGTAGAAGCAGAGATAATTTCTAAATCATAAAAAGAAGACCTATATCTAAAGATGAGGAGGAATTCGAAGTAAGAAACACCCTCCTTTTTCATTTCGATATCAATAATAAATTGTTGACCTACAAAACTAAGAGATCTCAGCCCATTCCACCTACTCATGCTTCATTGTTTAGAAAAAATAAGCCACTTCGATCCCTCAGCTTCAACCATTTATTTCTAGATTTTGATTTAAGAAAGCTTTTTTCTGCATTTTTCAAAGAACAATATTAGATAAAGGCAATCCTCTCCTCTTGGAATTGGAGATCATCTGCCCCATTTAAAAACAAGTTCTCTTGAACTTCATGCATCAAGATAGCATCTGCTTTGGCACAATACGTTGCACAATTTTGTCCTTGAATACAACTACTTCCTTAGGAGATCATCCATTCCAAGGCTTCTCTCCACAAGGAAAAGCTTATGCTTAGATTTAGACCTCTGCACCAAAAGGTGCTCCATTTATGTAAAAGTTGATAATTCTACTTCTTGTGATTACTGACACTTTGCATATAATGGTATCAATATTATCCACCTACCAAACTAACATCCTCATCAGTGCCATTGAGCATATCTAGAACAATACTAAGCAGGTTTGACTCCAGAGGTAGTCCTATAATCCTAACAAGCTTAAAGGGTAGCCTATAGTTCTTTGTTTCAAAGACTTAAACAGGTTAAGAGGTGGCTTCCATCTAACTCCTTCATCAGCTGGCAAGTTGCCCTGATACTATTTGTAACAACAGGTACACAAAATGTCAATTAAGATTGCTCTTTACAACACATGCTTAAACTTAGTTTGATAAACTTTAGGTTGCTATTAAAAGGCCCTTTCAAATTTAAGAGTATTGTGCATCATATTTAAGGGTATTGCATCATACCACATGGGATTTCTATGTCATCCAAATAGGTCATATGTTTTGAGTTAAAAAAGTTTCCTTAAAGCTTGTTTACTAGAGCCTTTCTCATTGATTGTGATAAATTCTCACTCACTCTAAACCCTACTGTGTATTCATGGAAATATTTGGAAGTATAAGGGAAAAAAAAATCAATATATTTCTTCAAAAATGCTTGTTAGTTAGCAATTACTACACTAAACTCCATGATTTGATGTAACTAGATTTAGTTTGCGTCAATAGCTATATGAGTTCTTGTGTTGGGGGGTGGGGGGGTGTTGGGGGGGAGGAATTGATGGCCATCGAAATATGCATGTGTTTGAACATGCAAAAGGGGTGGGGCTGAACACACAGTAGACTATAAGTAAAAGACGAAAAAAATGCTAATAAGATATAATAATAATCAGTGAGCATGATAAAAAATCACCTAAAGAAGAAGTAAAATGCTTTTTCCTTGACATAATTTTTTAAGAATAACAATTATACAACATAATTAAATGCTACAAGACCCATTAGGATCTATGCCCATAGGGATGATTGCTACTACCATAGAGTGCAATAAGAGATTTATAACCCAATCATGACATGGTGAGACAACAAAGCGATGCATACCAAAGGCAATGTCAATTCACTATTAGAGATCAGGCATGATCTCCTAGAGCCAACAACACCCTCACCATAACGCCGCACACTGTCAAGACCCCATAGCAATGTCTCCTATGATTAAACCACCTGTCATACCGTTGATGTATATGTTAAGTGTGATGCAGAAAAAGCCAACATGTACAGTTATTAGGTAATAGTTAATTATTTCAAGCCATTATGTATTTGTTGTGTTTCTTAATTTGGAAGCCATGGTCAATGTTGTTTGATCAAGTAAGCAAATGCCTTTATCTACTTATGATTTTTCTTTCTTCTTTTTCTTTTTCTTTTTTTTTTTTATGTACAAGCTTGTACCAATGCGCACAAGCAACCACACAGTATAAAGACAAACAAAAAAAAACAAAAGCCTCACAAAATAAGCATTTAACTGGGGCTACCAAAGACAGATTTAAACCAAAAGATAGAAAGACAAATACACAATCCTTTTGGCAAGGACATGATAAGTGGAAGTATTTATTTTTAAACTTGGATTAAGCTTCTTTCTCATCAAATGTAGTATGTAGGCCTTGCAAGACATGCTTGATATGGTAGGCAAATGTGAAGAGAAAGAAGATATAAGGCATGACATAACTCTTAACCAATTAGGGTAAGAAGGGCATCCGTGCCTACTACAGATTGCACCCCCTACCAAAGATGAAAAAGTACAACCAAAATAATATAGATGGTTATGGTTCCCTAATGCTAAGCTACACACAATGTGTGGGAAGTAATACCCCACATAGAGAGCTCAATCAAAGTATACAACTAGGGATGTAATCGGCCGAGACGTAATAGGGTTCTCAACCCTCTTGACTTATTAAAACCTTATGGGTTTTAAGATCAGGTTTGGATATCTAGTAAAAACACTATAGGGTTAAAGGGTCGGGTTTGAATCATATAATAAACCTGATAGATACTCGAAAACCCATAACCATAATTTAAAAAAATAAATAAATAAAAACATTACTAAAGGAGCAAGTAAAGGAAAGGAAACATAAAGGAGTTACCATCTTTACTATCTCCTACAAATGTTTTTTTTTCTTTTATGTTTACTAAATTAGTTATGGATTTTAAAATTTTTAATTAAAATTTGTTTAAGTCATGTTTGTTTTAATGTTGTTTGATGTGTTATATTTTAGCCTCAACATGAGATTTAATTCAACCATGTTCTTGTATAAGCCTCTTAGATGAGATATGGTGACAAAAGTAATATAGTTATGTGTTTAAATAATTAATCATGAATGTGGTACATCACATATTTTATCTATCCTACATGTATTTTTTCATTTTTGAATGTATAGAAAACATATTTTAGAAGCACCAGCTTCTCTTAAATTTATTATTAAAACTTGAAAATATGTTGGAAAAAATTAGGGTTACAGGGTTATAGTGTTGGGTTTCAGTTTCTAAATCGAATCATGTAGTACATGTTTGGATATAACATGAAAACCCTATAAAGTTATAGAATCAAGTTTGGTAGACCTTTAAAGGGTAGCGGGTCAAATTTCAGGTTTATATGATCTATTCGAGACAGACTCGATTGCATCCATATGTATAGCTTCCTAAGCCAGCTAGCTAACAAATAAATGTTTGGAGAAAGATGATACATTCCACTCCTTTAAATCTACCTTTTCGAGCTTCAACTTTGATACCTAGCTAAACCTCCGAAAGCTGAGAGGGCTACAACTTTGAAGTATCTCCTTCTATAGACTTTAATGGGGAAGAACATGATGACTGAGGCTGAGTTTTCAGCCTGGTATTTGTTTTCAAATTCGTTTAGAAACTCTCCCAAAGCATCAAGGGTGCTATTTCCTAAAGAGAGATAAAAAAGTTGTTTTGACCTTGAACAATTGCACCATCTACTTTTATGCAAAAGAGAAGAGGCAGAAGAGACATTACTCTTTTCGGTGAAATGGATATTTCCACCTACTTTTGCTATAGGTTTCAAAAAGCTAATTTAAGACCTTTTCCTCTTTTTGTGCAAGAAGGACACATGGGCTAAGTAGAAATTAGTCTCGGCAAATTTTATTGAGACTAGAGATCTCTCCCTCCTGCTTATTTCCACCTAGAACCGGATGGAAATTTTAGAGCTAAGGAGCGATGGAAACTACCTCTAGCTCCAAAGGTGGATCTACTACCTCTGTAGCACATAAGAGGATGGGGGAAATGTGAAGAAGAAAGGAAAAGATAAGAGAAAGAAGAGAGGTCAAAAGAAAAAGAAAGTAGCAATCCTAGGAAAGTAGTCTTTAATGGAGGGCCAGCCATTGCTTGGAAAGAGTTTAGAAATTTTTTTCTTTAAAATAAATTTTAATCTTAAATTTGTATTTGTAAATTTTTTATTTGCTTAAAATTATATAATTTGAAATATTAAGATTTCCACAACCAAAATGCTAAGGACATTGGATTAACAAATTTTTCTATAGAATTATTAAATTTTTCATCTTGCTTTAATCATTTTGAGTCGAAAATGAACTTTATACTAACTTTAGGACTAACTAAAGTTCAATAGAGTACTTGAGAAGCATGGAAGTTTATTTTCACAACTTTGTCCACTAAATTGAAGCCAGAGCACTGGCTATAAATGAAGCAATAGATGCACTTATGTGGGAAATAGTTAAGCAAAATATAGCATCCACCTTGTCAATAGAAATGCTAGGCCTAACTTGATTCCCTTTGATGCAACAAATTTGAGCCGGCTAAATATAATCCATTTAGAAAGAAGGGATTCCTTGTTCTATTTGGAGACTGATATGAAGAGAGGATAGATTAACATTAAAAAGAAAAATTGCATGGAAATATATGTGTGTGTGTGTATATATATATGATAGAAAGTCAATAGGAGAGTATCATTGAAATAGATGATGAAAATTCTTCACCCGAAAAAAGCACCTTTGCATAATGAGATTCCTTCTTCAAAACCACCGTGCTATCATAGGTATTCCCACTACATAATTTTTCACACACTGTTAAGTAGGATGTCACCACTTTAAGAATTATGAATAGTGCGCCTTGTTTACCTGCAAGTGATAGGAAAGCCATCAAGATTCCAATTGATGGCACGACCTATTAAATCGAGATTAACCTTATGTGAAAACTAGCACATATTAAAACCTTAGATCGATCATGTTTGTTCATTAAGAATTAAACAAAATTAAGCAGAAGCATACTTGAATCCATAGCAAGCAATGACTTTAGAGCGGTACGATTGGTCTTCTAGATCAACACGTTTTCTCTGAGAGATACTTTTTGTTTTCTCTCTACACTCTCTGATGACGGGATTTAGAAGTGACTAGAAAAATATATATGTATGGCCTGAGGACCATAACCACTATTTATAGAGATAACTCCATGTTATCTTTTCGTATTTCTATTTTAGCCCATCATAAAAGTAAAATTACTCATAAGGTCTCTACACATAAAATGATCATATCCTATTAGATATATTAAAGCCCAAATACCTAAACCTTATTGATCACTTTTAATTGAGCTTAACTTAATGTGATAGTTCATAACACATAATTATTTCACATATAAGGCCAACGTTGGATTAAGGATCCAACACAACCATCATCATTAATAAGGGACATGTTGAATAATTAAGGATAGTTAGTTTTCCCTTTATGCATGACAATGAATCATATAAATTTTAATAAAAGACGACAATAAATTGGATGGAACAAGTTACATATGTACCTTAAATTTAATACTTGTGGTGCTACTCCAATTGGAATTAGCAGGCTCTACTAGATGCAACCCAACTGAAAATTGAGAGAGATTTACCTCCATTACCTAAATGCGAAAAGTTGTCCAAGGGTGTACCATGCACCCCAATTTCTGGTGAAACAGAATGAAGACATCAGTTAGAAAAGAGAAGCATGGGTTTTTCTATTCTTCCCACCCTTCTCCCCGACCGAGGGCATAACTTTATAACTTGCTACATAAGTACGTAAGAAAACGTTTTTGGTGAAACAAAGACGACAAACTAGCAAAACCGAATTATAAACGGAAAATGGGAAGATCCTGAGAGAAGGCATCATAGAGCTTGTGAAGAAGATACACATTGACATCAATTTTAGATGGTGAACAAAGTCGAAAACAACATAGCAAAAAGTTAAAAATGCAACAAAAATTATGAGTAAAGATTGAAACTTTTTAAGCACTTGTGTATCGACCTTTGCCTGCATGGATGCTTTTCTATGCTCACATTGTAAAATGGGTGAATGGACCATAATAGTTTTTTGAGGGATGTTAATGAAGGGTCTCCATGAAAGCAAGGTGTTTGATGAATTGACTAGAGTTAGAGAGAGAGAATACTTCTTATAAACTTAAATAATATAATAATATTTAATTTATGAGCTTAACAAAATCATACTAATGTTAAAATTAAAAAAAATTAGGATATAATACAATAAGTGCAGAAGAATTTTTACCAAAGTTAAAATTTAAGTGTTTATTTTTAGCTTAGGAGTTATTGGCTTATTTATCATATTACATTTTTTCTAGATTTATATGGTAGTTATTAATATTATAATTGTATACATGAATACTAACGTATTATTATGTATAAATATAAAATTAATGCATATGTATAAAATCAAGTGAAAAAAAAAATGTCTACCGTATTCTAAAAAATTATAAATTAAAGAAAAAATTACTAAAATAACATCGGTAAATCACATTTAGGAGTCATGATACTGTGTTCTGCATGTGCCACATGTTGAACATGTGATATAGCAATTTATCTGTGCAAATTTTGGAATGAGTCAATCATGTATCGTGTATCGAACATTTGATATGCGATATAAGTATTAACATGTGTTACATTTTGGAAGTGAACAAAACTGATACCCATACACATATATCTCTCTTCTGAAGTATGATGCACATATGAAATTCTTATATTGCATATCCAAATTGTATTTATATAAATTTTTTTATCGAATTATATTTATATATATATTTTTTTCAAATTAATGACTAAATAAAAATTAATTTACAAATGAGTGACTTTATGGAACCTAAAATCAATTCAATCCTATGTCATAGCATTTGGATGAATTGATATTGAAGGTCATAATATAGTAGGGCAGGCTAGACATCTTTTCAATACAAGAGGTACCATTACTGATCTAATTATCTTGACTTCAACGTAATTTGTTTTTTTTTTTTTTAATTTCTTTCCATATTATTATTGTTGTTGTTGTTGTTTGCAATTTTAAATATCCATTTGGTACCAAATTTTGGTTTAATGCAAAATTACACTAAAAGAATTGTTTTCTTTCTTCAAAGAAGTCAAATGCAATTACTCATATATATTTTGGTCAATCATAAGACTCTAATGGCCCATTTGTATGCAGGAATGGATCAGATTGGAATCGACGATTCCAGCTTCGATGGGGAATTCGATTTCGCCTTTGAGAAGGTAGAATCGCGATTCCATTCTACCCTTATTAATTATGTATAGTGTAATTATTTTTTTATCTTATAATGTATTCATATTTTGTATATAATTTTTAGCCATTTCATTTCATGTAATCTTCCAAACATAGGAATAGATTTATTATTCCCAAACTCATTCTATTCCGATCCAATCCATTCTATTCCAAATTATTTATGCATAGCAAATGTGACATAAGTCCATTTAAATACTAATTAGCAAATCAATTTGAATTTGAAAATAGAGTTGGGCATACGAGCCAAGGACCATGGGCTAGCCTGTTTATCTGTTAAGAAAAAAGGTTGCGGCCAAATTTTTTTGCCCATTTATTTTACCTTATCCGTTTAGCTCTCAAAGCAAGCTGGCCTACGGGACAAAGTGTAAGGAAAAAGAACAGGGAAAAATTAAGAGCCACCTAAATTTCAAGATAAAAATAATATAATAACATATTTTATGCCTATTTTATAAAACTTATCCCCGTATTACATGTCCCATCAATGGTTGTCTTTTATTTGTAATTTATAGCTGAGGCCTCACAATGTCCTTGTGCTGCTTTGATATTTCTATTCTCGGTTTCGCATTTATTATAGAATCATGTATAATATGCCAACTCATAAGTCTCCTAATGATTATTCGCAAAAATTGTATGATAAATACAAGGACACATTTGAGGAGTACTTACTTAACAGTAAAGAAGATTTACTGAGCATGCATGATACAATCATTGCATGTATTCTTATAGCATTGTGCATGGGAGAATCAACTAATATGTTTATTATTTTGGATATCTAATAAGTTATTTAAACACTTTTTTTATATATAAGTAACTAAATACTAATAAAATTAATTGCTGATATATATATATATATATATATAAAACATTAAAAATACCTAAATCTTCCGATTTCTATACAAATTAACATAAAAAAAAAAATTTAAATTTACCTTGGATTTGTGGCCTGATTAGTCCGCGGGCTCAAGCGGGTCGGGCCTGAGCTAGAAAATTCTATGATTTATTAAATGGGCCATAATTGCTTAGCTGAACCTGGCCCCCAAGGCTCATATGCCTACCTCTAGTGCATTGCTTGTTTAAACGACAATTTTAGATTGAAAAAAAAAATCATTGATTTAGGAAATTTATCTAAAAATTTATATTATAAAGTAAATAAAACTTTTATTAAGTTTATAAGATTCATGTTAGCATATAAGACGCTTAAGTTAGGTAGGTTTTTAATTAAGTTTTAATTAAAATTTATTATTAATTTTAAAGAATTTTTTACAATGTTATTTGTGTTTCCATTATTTAATTGTTTCCACAAATCTGTAAAAACTTGTTGCAAGATATAATTTTCAAAGAATTTCAAACATGGACAACACATGGCTCATCAATGTATAAGTAGTTAAAATATAGATCATCTAAAAGCATAGAGTTAGTTAAAGACAACTTTTCAGAAAATCCGTGTCGTTTATACTCAACTTCTAGCCAAAAACTGATTGCATTGTCTATGCTCTCAATTGGTACCATCATTCCCAAACACTCGTATAATTGTGAGAAATTTACCAATTTCTCAAATGTGTTACATTATACTTACAATGTATGCTTGAAAATTTGTTTACAAATATATAAATCCATACAGTGTAAAAACAAAAGCACACTAATTTATTGTTATAAAAAGTAGTCATTATAAAAAGTTAAAAAAAAAAAAAATTTGTATAATCAAGTGCATGAGCTAGCCCAAAAAAAAGTACAAAAGAAATTTTAGTAAAAAAAAAGTATGAAAAAAATTTAGAGTAATCTCATATTTTCCTATGATGCTAAATAGAGAATCCCTTGATAACAACCCATACAATACCATCAAAGATTAACCAAGACACAATAGAGCACCAAAAAGATTGTTTTAATCATCACATAAGTCATTCAATTGACAAATTGTTAGGGATACAATTTAAGAGACAAAATAAATGAATTATTTTGTTATTATTTATGCACATGGTTATAGAGTGTCTTTTAATAGATATTGTTAAGAAATCATTATTTTGACATCATCTGTCAAGTTTAGATGTTATCGGTCCAGTGCTTAATTTAACTAGACCAAAGAGAATGAGATATGTGGGCAAGTTATTACAATGATTAAATGAAAGGATTATGTGGGCTCTAGCCAAATGTAATCATGCAAACAGAACAACAACATGAAGCAGTGTACCAATACAATAAAAACAACATTTAATGCATATGAACAAAAAAATAAAAGCAGGTAACCCAATAGTTGCAAGCAAGAAAACACATCTTGAGGAGTCAATCACCAGCAAGATCATCACTGCTCCAAAACATCATAATTGACACCAAATCCCCAATTAGCACATGAAAGTACCTAAAAAATTCATAAACCATGTCTTAAAGGCATAATTATGGAAAGGAAATTTTAATTATGTACGATTTAACAACCTGTATAGGAATAAAAAAACTAATTTTGGCAAAATCTATTAGCTTCTTTGAAAGATCTTAGAATAACTAACCATATAAAGTTGATATAGATCCATTTCTCGGCTAGCACAATTTACAATGCTTTGAGTTGCATAGTAAATCCATTGGTCTAGCACACTTGAAGAACCCTGAAAGCAACTTGATCAATTGGAGAGAATTGAGTAGACCCCTCAATCTCAAGTCTCTTTACATTTTGTACAAGGAACCTATAGGCATTGTACCATGGAAGGAAAACATCTTTAAATTGATAACAAAATAAAACAAATAGCTATCATAAATAACAATTTAAACATTTATTACTTGCATAAAATATTATACATATATATATGTATGGGAGTTCATAAGTAATAGAATCCCCTTCAGAACTTATAAGCATGATGAAACAAAATTAGAAAAGAGACATAGTGAGTGTTTTAGCATAAAGTAGCAACATGCACAACTGGAGAAATAATGAGGTATAAACATAATGCATTTTATGGATTAAAAAAAAAAACAAATCTATCTCAAGTGAGAATAAATTTTTGAAAAACCTGCAATTATGTGAACCCTAGAGGAATACTGAAAAGAAAGAAGACAAAGAGGAGAAAAAAAAAAAAGAATTCTAATTAAAATGTAATAACTCACAATGCCATAATCATTTATAACTTCAATAGGTAAAGGATAGTTCTTTGAGCTTTTGCTCATCTTCTTTCCATCCTCAACCAAGACTTGACCTTTATAGATAAGATTCCTGAAAGTTAGCTTTGTAAACGGTGCAGTAAGCAAAACTATCAATCATAAAACCTAAAACATTTCTACTTGATTAGTTTTTTTCAAGTAAGGTGAGATATTTTGCATTTTTTAATAATAAAAGTATATGAAAAAGGGATGCACATGTGATGCCTACAAGCTCAACTTAGACATTAAAGAACAAAACTTGAGTAGTATAAAGACACATCAACTGCAAATTATAATTAAAAACGAAAAGCTAAAAGAGATCTACAGCTATGAGTATTATAGAGAGCGAGCAATGCTTGAATGATTACATCCAGTCCAGAAGCATGAAATCTAAAACCAAAAAATTGCATGTCAAAAAGGTATTCAAAGACTAACTATCCACGAGTTTAATCAAGCCCTTTGGCAACAAAATGTCCAGGAAAATTTCTCTCAAAGAGATCGACATTTTCGAAAGGATAATAAAGATAAGCGTAAGGCATGGAGCCACTCTCAAGCCAACAGTTGAAAACCTAAAAATATACTGGACATCAATAATGGGAATCAACAAAATGCTTATAAGATGATGAGATAAGCCAAATGCATATGCAAAAATTTTTGTAACCCTATGAGGACAAATCCATGGATTTTACCATGATAAAGAAATTAGAATAACCCTAATTTCCCATGTGATAAGTTTTCCCTTCCTAACCATTTCATGGGAGGGAGCACCTAATCAAACATTTTGTTAATAGTGAAAGTTTTTATCCTAAGGTTGGATCTCGAACAAAGTTTATTAGCCTCATAGACTATTTTAGAGTTGAAAACTCAAGAATTCCTAAAATCTTTTAGCTTAAAAAAGGCAAAGTAGTGAACAAACACTTTAGATTTAGAAGTTTCACAATGCATTAGTCAAACACCTATATCGTACTAGATTATTAGCCATCATCACACACAAAAATATAGTGGACCTAGGATGGAAATGAGCAATTGAACTCTTACCATGGTTAGTTCAACCTTGGAAATCAAAATTTGACTACTTTGCATACCAATTTTGTAGATCATTAAGCAATTTAGTCTACCATATTAATCAACAATAACCATAGACGAGCAAGTTACATTGCCCCATCACCAAAAAAAGAATACAAAGTGGCCTTATTTTCCTATCTCAATTGTATTTCTACCGATCATAATAAACAATAATCATGGAACAAATAATACTTCGCCCAATCATTGAAAGTTGCTGAGTAGGCATTTCAATGCACAATAGGTTTACTAATTTACACAAAACATATAACTTTCATTAACTTGTTTTTCTTGGGTATTGGCAACATACATCTTCTTACCTCCCTCTCACTGCACAAGGGAATCTAAAACAAAACCATTGGGTACCCTACAGGATCATTAGCATCACTCTCTAAATTTCTTGTCCAATACATGACATTTGCTACAGTCTCAACCCTTTAAACCTAATCCAAAAGCACTCGAAAACCAACACGATATTTATCTAAAGACTGAATCAAAATCAACACAATACAAACATTTTTTGAATTCTACAATGGAGGAGCCAAATAATTAGTCGTAATCTCAAGCCACCAAGCATAAAGAAGTCCTATGTATCCAAATACTTCCTTGGATCCCACATGAGGTGCCCCAAAATGCCATCCTTCATAATAGGTGACCAATTCAAACATTAGCACGACTATATCGAGGATCAAGATAAACTTAATGATATGATAGAGCTTCAATCTCGACGAATCGGTTGAAGAAGTCACGGTCCAATGAGTAGTGAAGAGAGGGAGAGCAACAGAGTAAAGAGAGAGGCAAGAGAAAAAGCTAGGTAGCCTACTGCATGTATGAGATGGAGAGAGCCTTAATTTTGCCTTGCCTGGTTTCATGTTCTAGAAGAGAGGAAAGTGAAAAAAGCAATAGACTTATGTTGTGTTTGCTAACAATGAAATCAATAGAGAGTGAAAGAAATAAGTGGAAGTTTGGTATTTGCATTGTTAAAATAAGAATGAAAAAAGACAAAGATGAGCCTTTCATTTCCATCCAATTTTGGGTAGAGAGGGAAAAAATGAAGAGACAATAGTGTAACATTACAAAAATGCCCTTAGAAACAAAAGATAAAGTTCAAAAGTATAGGATATTTTAATTTATTCATATCAATATTTCATCTCATTTTCTTCCATTTCCATGCTAACAAGACAAAATCAAGTGAATTTCTAATAAAAGATAAAATTGTTTTATAAACATTACTAATCTTATACATTATCTGACATTTAATAAACATGACTAAATTACAAAAGATAAGCAATGTTTGCAATATTTGCAAATGTCATCCAATATCAAAATTATTGTAGTAAAACTTATCAATTGGTGTCGGCTCAAACTTTATGATATGTCTTATAGGCTCTAGGTACATCTCATGAGATTCTCCAAACTCTCACTTAATTTATTCAATGGAGAATAATCTTGATTTTCAACTTCCATCCTAGGGTCAAATTCTTTAATCTCCTATTCTCTTGGGGTGGATTGAACAATTTTCTCTAAGTCAGTGTTCCTAAGAGTTAAAGCGCTAGTAAAAGAACTAAGATATGTCATATTAGTCTACTCAAATTCATTATTTTCCTCAATTGGCTCTCACCCATCTTCTTGACTATTTAAATCTACCCTATGATCCACCAATTCTTTTTTATTGTCCACTATCTCATAGTCCAATTTTAATGACTCCTTAAATTGTATTTTTGAATAATTTTCCTCTAGTGCACGATGGGACTTGTAATTATCTTCTTAGTTACTCCCTTATTTTTCCCAAGAGTTTCTAAAGACTTAACTAACTTGGATACCCACTTTTAAGATGGTTTTAGAGGGATGGTCAATTCTTCTAAACTTATGAGTTTGTAAATTTAGGAGCACAGAATTTCCATGAGTTAGCTTCAAAGAGTACTTGCATTGTATTGGCAAAAAAAAATATATATATATATATATAAATTATCCATCATCTCAATGATCCATTCCAACATGGATTTCTCTCGAGAGTCTTCTTCCTTAAAGCTCAAGAAGGGAAATGGTGGGATGAATGGATTTTACATTGGTTCATAAGACCTACAAGATCTAAAAGTAGTATATTGTCCTAAAAGGTTCCTCACTTGAGTTCAATTTTTGAGTATGGAAAAAACTTGCGTTTTGATGAATGGTATTAAAGAAGTGTGAATGTGGTATAGGTCTCTCACTTTGACATTCAAAAGTCCAATGTCTACCACCACACTCCCTACATACCATATCATCTAAATCATAAGGTCACATATAAAATCTCCTGATAATGAGCAAAAGGGGGGAATGCATTTATATTAAAGGGGTCAGAGGTACAATAATATGGACTGGGGCATTCATAAAACTCATTATCATTTCCAAAATACCAACATAATAATCCTCTGTAACTCATGGTTCAAACAATCATAGTTACTCATTAACAAAAACACTGAAGCAAACAACTAGGCAAGTGCATCTACCACATATAGTATAACAACCCTAAAAGCAATACTTCACAATATTTTTGTGTTTTTAATTAATATAACAAAAAAAAAGGAAGAAAAAAACTATGGCTGGATTAACAAACAATATGTTTTCTTAATATTGTCAATCCCCAGTAATGACACCAAAAACATGGTGTGTGTAATTGTAACTGAGTTTTAATAATTTATTTTTCCTATGTTCTCATTCCTATAATCTGGTCAACACTAGGCAAGTGCATCTACCACATATAGTATAGGAGTGGAGCATAGGGCCATCTCCATAGGGACCAGTAAGTACTATTAGTCACCTTCTTAACTATTATCTAACCTAATAGTTAGATTGAATGAATTATATATATATTAGCCACACTACTTAATTCCTATAAATAATAGTTCACTATTGAAAATTACCGAATCACTTTACTAATGTAATGCAATACAACATCTTAGACTTGCTTCACCAATTAGATAAACATGCATATTAACATATTAATTTAATCTTATTGGCTTCTATAACAACATAATTTGATAGCTATGTTAATGTCCTTCTTAGGATCATTAACATCTAACCATAATCTTATCTACTGGAATCTCTTCATAGTTAATAGTAGATTATAATTGCATTTAGTTTAGGAATCCCATACTAACATAAATTTCATGCAAAAGATTTCATAATCTATCTCTACAATCATGAGCAATCTCTCCCTATAGCCTAGATCTATTCAGCAAGAGGATTTCTCAATATGTTCCTGAAGAAATCTAACCCAATCCCATATCGTGAACTACATAGGATTAGTATACATGAAGATCAACTACAAGAATTAAGGAAATCAACAATGTTAACAATAAAAATGTGCTAGTACATGTTAACCTGTGGTGTCTTAAGCCTAATTCACACTACTCATACATCATACAATACACAAACAACGTAGAAAATGTATGCGAACAATAATGGATAAACATGAATACAACCCTTTTTATTACTTTGATAATGTCAGATGCTTGCTGCATAAATTATAACAATTTTCCTCTTCGTTTCCCCCTAAAAAATATCTATGAAAAACCTTACAACTTGGTACAATGTCTAACCCACAATATGAATAGCTACGAATTACACAAATCAGGTTCGCTATGTTTCAGCGTTACAATAATGAATGGATTCTCCCTTTACAATGTTTAGATCTTCTATTTAGAAATTTTTTGTCATTGGGCACAACTAAATATCATATCATTGTTTCAATTGGCCTTCACTCCTCTTTAAGAAGTGGTTAAATCATCTTTGACATGGAAATTACACAAGTTATATCCCCTATCATAGCCATGACTCGAGCCATGATATATAAAAAATCATATATCCCAGGCAGATCACGAGCATGATGTTGCCTATGATTTCTTCAACAAGGAATTAAACTTCCATATCACTATCATTATGTAGATCGCAATCCTTGTGGCTTTAAAATTTTCAATTAAGTCATGCCCATGATGCAATGTTATGAAGTGACATCTACATCAGATTACGATTGCGATGATGTTTGTGGTCTTCCCTAACTTTGAATGCTTCTTCTTCATGTCATGACTGGAATAATGTTTAGAAATACGTCAGTGCAGATCACCATCTTCATCACAACCGATATCAAGCTTAAATAATGGTCAGTAGAGATCATCATCTTCATCACGACTGACATGGAGACCATGATCTTCATTGTGTCAACATTATTCTGCTTTCATGCTTACGATCTCTTCAATTATGCAACTAATAGATCACTGATGGCATCATGAGCGTGATAAGGTCTTGATCCACTTTTTCAACTATGTTGATACATTCTTGATCTAAATATTGATATTTCATTCCTTAGTCACTGAAATGAATATATCCAAGAATTAAGTACTAGATCCTTTAGGTTAAACTCAAAAAAAATAAGTGAATACAATTTAGCCCTAATTTAATAGAGTATATCCTTTATCAACTTTCTATAACAATGTCTTCTTAATGATGTTCATGTGTCTCTGGAGTTTCATTTTCACCTCTGATGTGTTAATCTCAAATGTCATCTCATTCTCCTTACCTTGATGGTCCTCCTATATTAATTCATATTCTAAATCAATCTCTTGTAGGATCTCATCCATCTCTTCCTCAAGATCATTGGGAGTATAGACATTATCTCAACTTTAAATATAAGCTATTGCACATTTCTATGTTTATTGGAACATTTTACAGACTCTTGTACTATCGGTATTTTTGATGTAGTCGTTTGATCTATGGTAGTGTGGTCTTTAAGCATGGTTGAGGTATTTTTTACATCAACATATAGTTGTTCAAGGCATGCCATACTATATGCCTTTACGGTATCTATAAGAGCTTCCATATCCATATCAGCACTAATATCTTTTATCATGACTTCTTTGTAACTTAGACTATAAATTAATACCTACTTATGATACATTTTAACATTGCTTCCCTAGGTTCAATTCCCAACTCTTTACATACCATACTCAAAAGTCGGGTATAATCAATATTTGTTCTTACTTGATGCGAACGACAAGCTACTACACCGCCGTCCTTGACCAGCTACACTGCCGGCTTTGACCAGCCTTTAAGCAGGCCTAATTTATCAATTATTTCACACGATTTATTTGTATTTATTATTGGTTTAAATTGCATTTATTATTTTCTTTTTTAGATTTATATTTATTATTTGTCTTTATTATTAGTCAATATTGTATTTATTATTTACCTTTTTTAAATTTTGCCTTTTTAGTATTTTCATGTAATAGTATAAATAGGCTTTTAGGCTTGTCTTTGTAATAACAATTGATATTTTGACATCTTTGATATTGAATTGAAATTTTTTTTTTGAATTTGTAATTGCTTAGTAATTGTGTGATTAAGTTCACATTTTGAAATCAATAGTCGAATTGGTTTATGTTATTCAACGCTTCCGTCTTGCATCAGATTAGTATAAAAGCGGGTAAAATCCTGTAGAGATGTTGATAGACTGCAGAATAGGAGGCGGTCGTATTCCTGACAGTGTTCGGGGTACAGAATTCCTACGTTATGGGCGACCGGCACGAAGAGCAGTAGAGGAGACCATGGGTCATAAAAGTCGATGAAAGGAACAACGCTTTGATGACCTGATCTATCGATACAATAACAATAGAAGTAGGAAAGATTATTGGAGACGACCGAAAGGCGATCCAAGGATTAGTTTTGTTACTTATGATACTAATGATGTAGATGAGCTTTTTGAAAATCTAGCCTGAAGAAGAGGTCATGGTAGCAGAAGACTATATGATAAGAGAAATTGCAAGTATAAAGATGAAACCTTTTTTCAAATATGTTGTTTATGAGTTTGATGGTACTGGAAATCTAGATAAGTTTTGGGTTTGGGTTGAGGAAGTTGAGAGTTTTTTTGACCATATGAAAGTTTATGAGGGTATGAAGATAAAGTTAGTGAAGAGTCATTTACGGGGCGATGCATGGTATTAGTGGGAAAAACTTTTGGCAGTGAGACACCTTGAGGGCAAGGAGCCTGTGAGGACTTGGTTAATGATGAAATACCTGATGAAGTGGGAGTTTTTTCCTTAGACTACAAGAAAATCCTTCCTCATAAATTCTAAAGATGCCTGAACCAATAAAACTAATTCCAGAAGTGCCTAAAAAGGAATTTGAGAGACAAGATGATAACTCAACCTTGAAGATCAGAGTGCTTAAAATTAGTGATGGTGAGGACAATAGAGAAATTGATGCTTACAAAGATTATTTTGGTGAGGAATTCGTTGTGGAGAAGCCTTCGTTGATTGACAAACAGGTGTTGATAGTTACTGAAGAGATGGAGGCTAAAGAAACTCCCAACAGATTTAGTGCACTAATGAATGAGATTAAAATGTGGGGCTTGTATTTGTCCAAAAACTTACATCATGACCTAAAGGAAATGCCAGAATTAGTGAGTGCATTTATCCTATCGCTTCATATCAACATGGCAAATGATTTTTCCAATTATCACTCCAATCCATCCAAATTACGCCTAAACAGATTCAAAAGAAACTCAAGGATGAGTTTTAATATGGTGGGGGTGAATGATGTGGTGTGAATTACAATCAAACGATAAGATAAATGGGATAAATCAAGATGATCCAAAGAGAGAAAGAATAAGAGGAAAAGGCAGAAAAAATGAGAACTCGGGGTGGAGTTCTTTACTGGTTGGAGAGAATGGTGCGGACGACAAGCTACTATGCTGTTGTCCTTGACTAACTACACCGCTGCCCTTGACTAGTCTTTAAGCGAGTCTACTTTATCAGTTATGTCATATGATTTATTTGTATTTATTATTGGTCTAAATTGTATTTATTATTTTCCTTTTTAGATTTGTATTTATTGTTTGTCTTTATTATTAGTCAATATTGTATTTATTATTTACCTTTTTAGAATTTTGCCTTTTTAGGATTTTCATCTAATAGTATAAATAGACCTTTAAGCTTGTCTTTGTAATGACAACTGATATTTTAACATCTTTGATATTGAATTAAGAAGATTTTCTTTGAATTTGCAATTGCTTAGCAATTGTGTGATTAAGTTCACGTTTTGAAATCAATCGTCGAATTGGTTTCCGTTATTCAACGCTTCCATGCTGCATCATTACTTCTATATTCCTCAATGATCCCCTATCATAATATGGTCCATCTTGACCTTGCAAGATCTTTCCATTAGCAAAACTAAAATTTTAATATAATTTGTCATTGATATTATTCATTTACATAAGATATAGCATAGCATAGATCAGTCATGTTAGTTGTGTAATGTAATATAATCAAAATGCATATGAATATGCATGATTATTTCATTACTTTGTAATTTGTAATCCCCATAACTACTATTAATGATCTATACTTGAGATTGTAACACGCAAATTCAAGGTATCTACTCCTAGAACTGAAGGACCAGTAGGTTCTTTTGCTACAAGGACATTGAATCACTGCAGCTAAGTATATCAAGGATAATGCTTAGTCTCAAATATCTATACATGATTCCTTAATAAGCAGTCAGTTTCAATGTGTAAAGGCCTAGTTATTATAAATATATAGAAAAATCTAAATAGTTAGTAGCAACTAATTGGAATCTTCTTAGCAACATCGCTACTACTTATTTGATTGATGCCTCGTTTTCTACCTTTAGGGATGATAGTAACAGTATAATATAAATCTAGCACTCTATCCCACAGCTTAAAATTGTACAAGCTTAGGAATTATAAGCAAGGTACGCGAAAAGGCAATTCACAAATTTTGTCAATTTGAATTAGTTTCTTGGCTGTGGAAAATATGAGCTTTAACCACATTATCGCAAGTCACACCATAACATCATAACTACACAAGCACTACACAAGAAGCATAAGCACTACATAACATCAATTAAGCAGAAACATGTCATATTAATTGAAGAGTAAAAAAAAAATATTGGATAATTTTGTCAAACAATTGGTGGATTCAAAGATTTAGTTTCAAAAAAAAAAAAAAAAAACTAGCATAATGAGAATTGGATAATTATCTTAGTATTGTAGAAGCCATGTGTTGCGATAAACAATTGAGAAATTTTCTGAAATTGAAACCCTGAGTGGGGGTGTTTAAAGTTTTTCAGAGCATGCATTTGAACTTGTGTTGTAAGATTGTGCAAATGTATTATTAAAAAATTAACAAGCTCGAGCCGAGCTGAGCCAAGTTTATACCGAGTTTAAAAACATTAAGTCCAAGCTCATGCTTGTTAAGAAATCTCAAGATCGAGCTTGACTCATTTATGTTTAAATGGGCCTATAACAAGCTTGGCTTATTTATGTCTATATAAGCCTAAAACAAGCTCATCTCATTTATATGTCTAAATGAATCTAAGACAAGGTTGGCTCATTTATGTTTAAATGAGCCTAAGAAAAGCTTGGCTTATTTATGTCTAAATGAGTCTAAGATAAGCTTGGCTCAATCTCTTATAAGGCCTGGCTCAAATAAGAAAAATAAACTATTAGGCCGACAAATAATCAATGCAAATTGCCAAAGAGGCAAGTTTATTACTATTTGCGAATTCATATATTGAATACATGTCACATATCATACAATTTATAGTTGGATTATAGAGACTTAATAAGACAAATCATAGAAATATATTTCTTTTAAACATGTGACTACATCATATGTTCTATGTGAAAAATTGTTATATCAAGTATTTTCCTTTTATTTGTTCTTTTTTTTTATTCGTTTATTAAAGTCCATGAATATACTTATTAAGAATATATTAGGTGTTTAGGGCCTTATTGGCAACCATGATTGCTCCAAAGACACTTAAAGTGTGAAACCCCCAATATTTCAATAAATATACTTAGTAAAATTCTACAATATAATTACCATGCAATGGGATTAACTCTTATAATGTTACATAATTGTTAAAATACTAATGTGGAAAATATTTCCTGATGAAAAAAAAAAACTCTTAGAAGGGTTGCTATAATTAAAAAAAAAGAAAAAGAAAATTAAAAAACTAAAGTCATGAAGAGATTTAATAATATGGTCAGCCTCAAGAAAAAGGAGACTTTTGATTTCCATTTACTTAGCTATCAAACTTTAAAACATTACTATACATTTAGAATTAATAAGTGTGTGCGCACACGTGCATGTTGACCTAATATGGATGAGTTGATATCAATTATAGACCATGCCATTAATGACAATAATGGTCACTAACTGGACTGATAACAAAGAACAATCTTGTTTTGTTTGGTGAAAGTCTAGGCTAATGTTTCTGTCAAGATGTTCTTCTCCATGCTTGCATAAATAAGAGCATGTTCTCTCTAACATATCAATTTGGCCACTTTTTCATTGAAGTTATTGCGGAAGTAAGGGGAGGGGGAGATGCCTTATTCACTAACCAAAATAGTCCAAGTAATCAAAAGAGGTTGGATCTTCTAATTCTTTAACAGTTTACGTTTTACAGCTATACATATGTGTAAGATAGTAGATTCATAAAGTCATCAAATTGAATTGGATCCTCTTGATTGCTTAACTGGCTTTTCACAAAGAAGAATCCCCTGCTTTGTGGTAACTTAGGACATGAATTGCCTTGTTCACTAATTCTTTTTTATTTTGTTTCCTTCAAATAAAAGTAAGAATGATTATCACACGCTTTTTTCAATATTACTTTCAGACAAAATCAACTCTTAACAAGTAACTATTTGTACAGCAATCTTACACGTATTCCTAGTCCTGTCACTTTTAAATTTAATGTGTTTAGCATACTATATCATCGTACTATTATTGCCCCTTGCCACTAGCACTTGGATGTGTACGAAAGGATTCAACGTAACTTAGCTTGTCCATTATTTGGCTGTCATCTTTTTTCACCATTATTTAAGTACAATCATAATCTCGCTGGAAAATTCTTAGTAGTTTTTTTCTTTTTGTGAAAACACTTCTTATAATTGTAAAAGTTTATTTTTGTTTATTCATCCAAACCAGCTAGCTTGTGGATTTAATCTCTTATAGCTACATTATTGCAAGAAGAAAATAATTTGATTTTCTTCGTAGATTAATCTAAACATTTGTTGGATGAACCAAAAGCCTACCAAAAGAGACTTTATGATTAGACAACTGTTTTCGAGGTAAAAAGTTTGTCCTCTGTTGTTTATTCTACTTAGTTTAGGACAACAGAAATGCAACCCATCCATCTATGTCAAACTTATTTATGCATAGGTTCTACTGCATGAATATCTTCTCTATGAGCATTCCATAAAGATAGATAAAAGAATGTAATTCCACTAGAGGTACAGATTAAGGTTCTATGAATTTTGACCCAATATGGATATGTTAGAGTGAATACTAATCCAGGCACATCCTTATACTCATCACAACCTTGCATGCAGATTAAGGTTCTTGTGGAATGTGTCCACCTGCGATGCATTTTCAAGCTCCCCAAAGTCTTAAACAATGTCATGTGCATCTTTAGCGTCTAAAGAAGCAAACTTGGGAGTGTTCATGATTTTGAACATTACAATTGTTATGTGACGTGTTTCTTAATTTTCAGACTCATCGTCTTGACATGCCAACTCTATGAAACTTCAAGCACTAAAATATTCATATTTGAAAGGCTGTTAAGATATGTTATTTTGGCAACACAAGACAGATTAGAGAGGTGAATTGCATATTTTTATCTGCATATCTTTAGAGGAAGGATTTGATAAAGATACCACTCACGTAGCATGATCAAAACTATATGTATGATGGCCTTTAAAGCCGCCTAAATTGTTTTTGATGTCATTTGTTACTCTCAAATGTTAAAGCCTCAGTTAGAAGAGTCTAATTATTTTTATGCTTTTATTCCTTTTGCATATATTCTTGGGAGCTTGACCTTGTTTAGGTTCACTATTTAGAAGCTTGACCTTGTTTATGGCTCTTAGAGTCGAATTGATTTTCAGCTTTTATTCGTTTTGTGCATAATCTCTGGCCCTGTTTTGTGTTCAAGTTTATTGTTGTATTTTATTTTTAATTTTGAAATGACAGAAATTAAAGTATACATGGATATGTAAGCTAAAAGTTATGTTCATATTAGAATTAGATTCAAAATGAACAAGGATTAATCAAAGAATAAAGAATAATAACAACTGATTAGATCATTGGAGGAGCAGTAGCTATATACATATCTATACATATATATGGGGGGTGGGGGTAACGGCAGCGAATGCTAAAGATTAAATTAGGCCTATAATGGAGTATAAAATTAAATTGTTATAATTAAAAATCCTAATCATAAATAGGTATAAAGGGCTTGTAAACTGGTTGATGACGAGCCCATTGCTTTACTCATCATCAACTGAATATAGCACATAGGATATTCTTAAATTGCATAGATTGTGCAACCTCTACAGCCAAGTCATTAACGGCTATCTAAGACACAACAGATGTTCTATTTAAAGTATAATTGTTTTAAATAAAGATGTATATAAATTATGCAAAGTAGTCTATTCTATGTAAACTTTTATTGTTTAACATCTGTATTTGATATTTATTTTGATGAAATTCATATTAAACCTTTATTGTTTGGGGTTTGTATGGTTTGGAGCTGGAGATATATCTTTTGGAGTTTGGTGTTTGGAGTTAATGATGGGCTTTTGTGCATATGTTTGTGATGTGTTTGTGGTACTAATGTCCGGTTGATGAGATTTTTCAATCAACCGTCTAATATTTAAAATAAATATAATAATTAAAATATTAACTATTTTAGTTATTTGATCACGATTGGATATTGTATGAGCTGTTAGATGATAACGAGACTAGTTCCATCAAAATTAATGACTGAACTATCCATACAAAATTGCGTTTTATTTTGCAAGGCTCGTATTGAAGGCATATATACATGAATGCGCTTTTAATATGAATTACTTTTAAAAGTAATATCAAAGCCCAGGAAGCTCGATATATTTATTTATAATAATTAAGCCATCAATCTTTAATGATCAATGACTAGGATTTAATAAGGAATTGATGCAGATTTAGACCATCTCTATTTATTTTTCTATAGTTTTCTTTTATTTTTCAATTAATACATAGTTTACATTGTGTCGATTTAATAAATAAATTATAGCCTTTTTGTTACATGGTAGCATTTTAAAAAATTAAATGAAAAGATTTATCTCCAATAGGTGCACGTACATGACGGGTTGAAATGCTGTCGGTGACGATGCTTGCTGATGTCCTGCTCTTTCGCATGTTCTAGGATGGAAAATGCTCTCCTAACGGGGAATTCACTGATATCCTAAAACGTAATCGTTTCTTTATTTGTGTCTATTTAATATTAAATAATAAAAAAAAGAGAAGCTGAATCTTTTGTGGCACTTATTAACAACTGGCTCTCCTACATTTGTGCATGTGCCAAATGGACGTGCTGGACCGAACCGATTCGGCTTGGGAGTAATATTAGGCCACGAAATTTTTGGTCTATTTGGAAAACGGGTAAGGATTTCTTAAGTCTTCCCAGTTGACTTTGATATGCGGATTAAATGAAGTTAAAAAAAAAAATCAATTTAATCTTTTTAATCTATTTATGTAATCAAATAAAGAAATTAAGTATTATGTGATTTATATATATGTTTATCAATTATTGCTATTTTAATTACTTATATATATGGATAAATTTTTTTTAAAAAAATTATGGGATAAGATAACATTTAACAGAATACTAAAAATAAAATATTTAGTTGCAGTGGACCTCTCCAGTTTGCTATATATGTTATGGTACCGTTGTTGCTTGTACGCTTCAAAGAGGACCAAGTCTTAAGGTTAGCTTATTTATGTATATTTATCATTACATAAATGAAATATTTATTTATGTATGTTTATCATTACTTAAATTAGCTTATTTAAACATAGAAGAATCTAACCGAATTTTGATCCGAACATAAAGAAAGGGTGATTTTAGTTTTCTCCGTCTTTTTTCCCCCCTTTCCTGTTAAGTTTAATTTTCAACTTTCTTTTCTTTAATCTTCGCCCAGGCCAACTCAGCCATAAAACGCCAACCCATTTGGCCTGCATGTTTATCAGGCTATGTATTTTTACCCACTTTTAAACAAGCTCAAAAAGGTTAGTATAACTCTTTTTTAAAACGGATAAAAATCAAACAATTTCTTACTAATACGGCTAACGTCCTATGAGTTGACATTCAAGAAAAGAAAAGATCAATCATCTGTTTTGCTGACAGCATCATCTTGTAGATAAAACTTTCCAACAGGATAAATCTAGGGCAATGATTGATAAAATCCTCAACCCGTCGGGAGTTGATCTCCTAAAAGGAAATGTCAAGCTGCAAATGGTGTGAAAGCCTGTTCAATTCTGCTACGTACAATAATTAAAAACCATCATGTCCGAGCTCAACAGGAGACTCTTTAATTCTATACAAATTATAGTGTACATGGTCCACATCTAATGTATTCATTAGATCATGTGCTATAGTCGACACCATACTTCTCAATGAAATACTCGAGATTAGTACCGTAACCCTCATCGTTATAACAATTATCATATTTATTGTCACCCGAAAATGGAAAAGAGTGAGTCCAAGCCCAATACACAACAACTCAAGCATACACATGATTCACACACACGTATTTAAATGCAATGCATTGTCCATAATTTATATCTTTTTAATTCAAGTACAGCAAGTCATCAGTGGAGTACTCACAGATATATATATATATATACATTTTGCATATATATATATTTATATGTACATCATCATCATGAATCTAGCATCAACATTGATTCATCAATCATCAATTTCTAGTTCAATAACTATAATTCAAGCACATAGCAATATAATTTCAAGTTAAATTATTATGCTCTAGGATTTTCAGCACATTAATGAATCAATTCCAGCATATAAAATATCATAGAACATCAATTTATACTAAACCACTCCCAGTTTTGAATCAACATTTTGAAAATTTACATACGTACTTCACTTTTTCCAAATCGCGTGCAAAATTAATTATAAAGGATTATATCATTCGAATACCCAACTACACATATTAGGCATGTTTGGCTTCTATTGCTTAATTAGATTAAACTTTTATATACATATATTTATATTCACTCGGCATAATTTATAATGTTGAATCAACATAGTCATTATTCTTCCAAACGGTGTTGTTATGAAGTTTTAAGTTAGCATTAACGAATGAGAACATGTTTAATAGCCAATTAAAGTTTCTAGAATACACGAACAGGCTCTAAAAAGGCCTATATATTCATGTCCATATTTAGTTTTCCTAACTGATGACATTAATCAATCCGATTCATTTCTCAATTTGCTCAAAGACGGAAAAAAATTCTTTAATCATAAATTTTTAATGAATAACGATGCAGTGGAGATAAATGTAATATTCTGTACGTCAAGAATTACAAATGACGATATTAAATGCATAAATTTCAATTAACAGAATACATACATTCCAGCTTACACACACGTAACTGAATGATTTCCACTAAAATAAACAAACAATACTAATATATATATATATATATATATATTTATAATGACCAATTTTCAGCATGTTTATATTATATTTATCAACCCCATTTCATTATCAATTTAATATTAATCTTGTCATCAACATCAATTTCAATAACAGAAATGCAATCAACATTCAATAAAATAAATATACTTACTAGCTTTGTTGGATTAGTAAGGAATTTTTTTCAAATCCTTCCACCACTACTACTATTTTTTATTATAGATGCTACCAATCCAACTCCAAAATTAATCTTCACTTTGTTCTTCAAAATTACCTAAGAATTAGATGAAATTAGAGATTAGTATAGATGATGGAAAGAGTTATTGATTGAGTATAAAAAATAGGTCATACTTTACCTAATTAGAATTGTCTTGAAAATAATTTTGGAGTTAAAATAATGGAGATCTTTGGTTTTGTTTCAGCTAAAAATAAAGGCAATAAAATGGGTATTTGATGTTTTGTAAATGTTGTTCTCGTGCAAGAAAATAAGAAAGAAAAGAAGTGGGTTTTAGTAGGGTTTTAGGGTGTAATATGTTGCTGAAAATTTCAGACGTGGGGCTCCTTTTTGCTAAAATTCTCAGTGGGTAGAGTAAAGGAAAAAGGAGTATATAGTGTTATGTGTCCAATTCTTATTATAGGCTAGTTGGTTTGGTTTTGATGTAATGTAATTAGAGAAAAAGTGGGTTTTTTTAGGACCATTTGGCTAGAATTAAATGAGTAGGCTAGGAGACATATGTCACCATAAGAATGGAGAGATTTGAGATATTTTGATGAGGTTAGCTAGGTTAAAACATGTAATTTGAGTTGAAAATTATTATTATCATTATTTAGGGGCTTTAGAAATTAGATAGGAAAGCTTTAGAATTAGGTAGACGAAATGGAATAAGTTTTAGCTAAATTAATTTTATGATTTAGCTTGAGAATTCGATTAATGTTCTAATTTAAATTTTAAGGTTCAAATTTACGCATAATTATATACAATCTAATTACATTTTTTCCATTACAATTTTATATATTTAGGAAATTTTCAGGAAACACGGACAATTTCAGTATTATCGAAGTATAAAATTTCACAACTTGATGCGATCAGACAGGAATGTTTATATTTATCTTTGAGGAGTAACCATTTGTTCATGTGTTGTTGAAGTCAATTTTTCTTTTCACCTCTACTGTTATGTTATATTTAACAAGTGTGAGATGCGAGCACAAGAAGGAACAAAGACGAAGAAACAATGAACTAGAAAAGAGAACAAAGGAAATTCTTTATATTTCTAATAATAGAGAAAACACTTACAAAGGTCAATATATATACAAAACAAAAACCAATGAAATAAGGACACATGGCTACTAAGCTAAATCATTAGCCAAAATAATATAAGTTAACAGCCCCCCCTCAAGTTGAAGCTTCTCTTAAGCCCAACTTGTTACAAATTGCATGAAAACGATGAGAAGGCAAAAATTTTGTAAACACATCTGCAGGCTGATCAAGGAAGGAAATGTGCAGCGGTTGAAGAAAACCAGAACTGATGTGATCACGAACAAAATGCACATCAATGTCGATGTGATTGGTTCGACCACGTAAACATGTGTTTTAAGCTATCAACAAAGTAGACTTGTTATCACAATGAATATGCACAGGAGAAGGAACAGAAATGCCCATGTCCCTCGTGATATAAGAAAGCCACAATAATTCTTTGGTTGCAAAGGCTAAGGCTCTATATTCAACCTTAGTGGTGGAGGTTGAAATTGTTGGTTGTTTCTTAGATTTCCAAGAAATCAATGCTTGACCTAAGAAAATGCAAAAACCTGAAACAGTCAGTATAAGTAACAAGATCAAGACTATTATCAGAAGGATAGAACAAACCCAAATTGAAGGTACCCTTCAAATATCGTAGCAGATGGAACAAAGCTTGCAAATGTGTGGTGCATGGAGCTCCAAGAAATTGACTAAGACGATGAACAGCATAAGAAATGTTCGGCCTAGTCAATGTAATGTATAATAATTGACCAATCAGTTGTCGATGGAGGCTCGGATTAGGGAGAAGATCACCAGTAGAGTAATCCAGAACCATTCATGGAGGTAAAGGAAAAGGAACAGGCTTCAATCCTGCCAAGCCAACATCACACGCAGGACATCTAAAATGAACTTTCGTTGATGAACTAACAAGCCTTGATTTGTGCTGCACAATTCGAGGCCTAGAAAGAAATGAGCCAATCCAAGGTCTTTAATAGTAAAAGCCTCATTCATTCGAAACTTAACATGATCAATGAGAGCATGATCGAATCCTGTAATCAATATGTCATCTACATACAATAAAATGAAAGCACTACCAGAAGAACCATGATGAGTGAACAAAGAATGGTCATGAGTGGATTGAGTAAAGCCAAGAGACACAATAAATCTGAAAACTTCAATATTCATATCTTGAGGCTTGTTTAAGCCCATACAAGGACTTACGCAATCTACAAACTTGATTGGGAAGAGCCTTAGTATACCCTTCAGGTGGTGTCATATAAACTTCTTCATCCAAGTGACCATGTAAAAAAGCGTTATTGACATCTATTTGATAAAGAAGCCAATGAAGGGAAGTAGCAACAGCAAGCACAACTTTGACAGTTCTTAAATTTGCTACAGGGGAAAAAGTATCATGGAAGTCCTCCCCTTCAACTTGAGTGAACCCCTTAGCAGCTAGCCTAGCTGTATGCCTCTCAATTGAACCATCCGGTCTATACTTAGTTTTATAGACCCATTTGCACCCAACTGCTTTCTTACCCTTAGGTAATGAAGTCAATTCACAAGTCTCATTGGATTCTAATGCATCCAATTCGTTTTGCATAGCAATAACCCACTCTTTTTGTTTAGAAGCTTCAAGATAATTGCAAGGTTTTTGTGTATTAAAAACTTTCGCTAAAGATGCTACAAACTTATTCGGGTATGAAGCAAAGGTCGAAGAATTAATCAAAGGATATAAGCAAGTATTAATACAGTGTTTAGAGGAAGTGAACTGTCCTATGGTGGTTGTAGCAGAACACAAATCATCAGTTGATGTAGAGACTTGAACAATATGCACAAAGTCCTCAAGCCATGAAGGTGGATGAATTTTCCTTGAAGATCGTCTCAAAGGGATATTCTGATGAACAATATCAGTGTGTAATTGAGATTGTGGACAAAAATAATTTGGAACAGAGTTAGACCCATGATCAGTAGATGACTAAAAATGGGAAGAAGATGTATGTGAGCTAATACTAGAAGGATAGGATTCAAAGGTGATAGAGGGATGAACAATATCATGTACATATTGCTTATCAGTAGTATCAAGAGAAGAATATGATTTGAACGGAAATAAATTTTCATGAAAGATGACATCTCTTGATTCAAGGACACGCTTATGTATCAAATCATACACCCAATATCCTTTCTTCCCAATGGCATAACCAAGAAAAGCACATTTCAACCCTCTTGGTTCCAACTTATCTCTTGGGACAGGATGTTTAGGCACATAACATAAACAACCCATTACTCTTAAATGATCACATGTAGGAGATTGACTAAATAAAATCTCATATGGTGTTTTCCAATCCAACTTTTTCATAGGCATCCTATTAATCAAATAGGTAGCTGTGAGAATGCATTCACTCCAAAAAGACTTTGGAAAATTAGCATGAAACGCATTGCCCTTGAAGTATCTAACAAATGTCTATGTTTCCTCTCTACACATCCATTTTGTTGAGGAGTATAGGTCATAGATTTTTGATGTAATATTCCAAACTCATTGAAAAGTGTTTGACAATCTTTTGACAAGAATTCCATGCCATTATCTGTTCTGACATGTTTGGGTTGTTTTCCAAAATGTGTAGTAACATAAATCAAGAAATTTCGTAAAATGGCACATACTTGACTCTCAGAAGCAAACAAATAAGTCCATGTGCATCTTGAATAGTCATCAACGATGGTAAAAAAATACTTCATGTTTGTAATAGATTCCACTTCATAAGGCCCCCATATATCAACATGAATTAGTTCAAAAATGGAAGTAGACACAAAAGTGCTTCTACTAAAGGGAAGTCTATGAATTTTAGCTTCATGACAAATCCCACAAACAAACTCATTGAAATCACAATCTTTACAATGATCCAAATGAATCAATTTAGACAAGGAGCTGTGCCCAATCGAGCATGCAGCAGTTTAAGTCGATTCTTAGAAGAAGAAATGATAGAATTACATTTTGTGTATAACACTGAACATGAAAAGGGACTAACTCAACAATCATTATTAACATGTCTAAAATTTGGGACAGACTTGGATGTTTCATTATGAGAAAGACTAGGATTAAAGTGAGATGATGATCTATTACAAGGAAAATCTTTGTTAGGACTAAGCACATGTAAGCCATTCACTACACTTGCTGTTGCTGCAACCTTCTTACTGATCTGGTCCTGCAAATAACATTGATGACCATCTAAAAAGGTAGTTATATGTTGGTTAGTGGCTAATGTGTGTATAGACAAAAGATTCTGTATAAAAGATGGTACGTATAGAACATCATGAAGGGTTAAAGTATCATTTAAACGAACTGACCCACTTTTGGTGACTGAAATAAGAGCGTTATTTGGTAATCTAATTTTGACAGGCTGTGACAAGGTTTGAATATTAACAAGAATAGTCAAGTGTGGTGTCTTATGTCTTGTAGCACCTATGTCTAGTATCCAAGAATCTTTGCAATTATCAAAAGCATAAAAACAATGAGTAATATTACTTGCATACTCCATGTTGTTAGGCAAAACCATCATATGATTCACGCATTATGTTCTTAGAGTAGAAGTAGAAATAGAACCAGCCTTAGTTTGCATCACTCGCATGACTTCCATACACACATCACGCAACATTTTGATCAACCATGTTTGTTTTTGTCTCATTACTTAAAATAGATCCATTAAACTGACCAATAGGTGTAGCCACCTTTGTGGAAAAACATTTCCACCAACACTTCCATTCCCATAGTATTAGTAACAAAACTAACATTATTAGCTACAACACTTTTCTTCCTTTTATCATCTTCTTACCTTTAAACCATTCAGGGTATCCAATCAATTGAAAACAATTTTCAATTGAATGTCCTTCATTCTTACAATGTTGACGCTGCACCCTTGATCTAAACTTTCATCTTTCTAAGTTGAAATTCCTCCCTTTAGCAACAAAAGCTGACATCTCAGATTCAACACTCAACACAAAAGAAATTTGTTTTTGTTTCTCTACTTGCTGTACAAGGTAGAATTCCCTATTCACATAAGGCATCGGGTCCACTGACAGTATATGATTCCTCACATTCTCATAAGTGTCATTCAATCCCATTAAAAATTGTATTAATTTCGTGTTTGATTCAAACTCTTGTACTCTTTCTTTCAAATCACATGTACAATACTCTACGGCCACAAGAGCATTGTGGGTAAGCATGAACTTGACTCATTTCATCCCAATACCGCTTTAATTTGTTGTAATATGTACCTATACTCTGATTCCCCTGTTTTAAATTGTTGATTTCATATTGCAATTGAAAAACAAGCGGTCCATTTGGTGTTCCATGTTGTTCTTTAATTTCTTCCTAGAGCTCCTTAGCTGATTTTGCATACAAGAAAGATTGTGATAACTCAGGTGTGATGGAATTAATGATCTAACATCTTACCATATTATCAACCCTAATCTAACGAACTAAATCCATAGAACCATCTAAAGGACGGGACATAGAACCATCAACAAAACCTAGCTTCATCTTAGCCCTAATCCAAGTTTAATTGAACTACTCCAAGCTAGGTAATTCATTCCATCAAAAAATAAGTTTCCTATTGCCATGTTTGGATTATCCGAACCAGATAAGAAATATGGATTGGATATAGAGGCATCAAAGACATTATTATTTAGGATTTGTATAGTAGAAGAAGTCATGATCGAAGAACAAGAAGATTACTGGATTTGTACCATATGCTCTGATACCATGTGAGACGCGAGCATAAGAAGGAACAAAGACGAAGAAACAATGAACTAGAAAAGAGAACAAAGGAAATTCTTTATATTTCTAATAATAGAGAAAATGGTTACAAAGGTCAATATATATACAAAACAGAAACCAATGAAATAAGGACACGTAATAAGTTAACAACAAGAACACGTAATATCTAAATAAAATGGTAATGCTTGCCTAGTGCACTTGTTTACATACCAAATAAAATACTTTTTTGTATTAATTATTCAGCAAATCCTTCAAGTGCACCCATTAAAACTGGTGTTATATTGCCTCACAGCCATGTTAGCATGTTTACCAAGTCACTTGAAAGATTTGGTCTTTTTAATAACTTCCAACTTGGTGGTCTTTGTTTTATAGTAATTTCCTTATCAATCCCTTGCCGCAAGAGACATGGCTTATATTCTTTCTTAAACACATGGGTGGAGGACGCACCTAGGCAGTAGAAAAACATTAGAAATAAAGGAATATTAAATTATCAGCAAAGTCCATGATTTTTGTGCTAAAGTGTATTTCCACCAGAAGCGCATACGGCTTATGTACATAGAAGAAAAACATTTACTGTTATGTTGTATATAAAAATATCTATAATGTGTTAACTTACATACCTTTGTTTGCTTTAGGTCCTGTTTGGATTATCAATTTTTTATTTGTATCGGATCTGTATCGGTTTAGTATTAATTTGGTATCGGTTCATTTTGGTCAGTTTATGAGTAAAACTATCAGTTTGTCATCAGTATCATATCTACATCGGTTCAGTATCTATTTGGCACTAAAATGATGTCAAAATGACAAACTAAAAAGGGCCTTAGAGTTTTTTTGCTTTTCTTTCTATTGACATTTGTTTTCTTTTATAGTTTGTCATGTGCTGTACACTACAACTAACAGAATTCCCTATATTTTTTTTCCATAATAGAGCTCTTGCTCTCTTTTCTCGTTCGTAAGTTCATGTTCTTCATCACCAAAGATTTTTCTAGATTCGCTATTCCATCATGGTATTGGAGCAGGCGAAGCTAGCATTATCTTTCCGCTTATCTTCTTCTTATCTCATTGAAATTCTTTAATGATGTCGAATCAAATTGGAAGTTCAAACACAGAGTTAGGGTTTTTAGATCCTTTGTATTTTGTGGATCTGATGATCTAGGGAAATATTCAGTTTAATGGCTTAATTTCTTGTCGTGGAGTAGATTTGTAAAAATGGCGTTAGGCACGAAAGTGAAATTAGGTTTATTGATGGTCATGTTACTAAACCTAATGAAGGATTGAATGAATTTGTCCAATGGTCTTGATGTGATTATATGGTCTAGTGCTGGATCCTTAATTCAATGACAAGTGAACTTTCTCAGAGTTTTCTTTATGCTCAATCCGCTAGGAGTTATGGAATGACATATGTGAATATTATGGTCAAACCAATGGGCCTCTGATATATCAACTCCAGTATGAAAGTGCTAATCTTAGACAAGGGAACATGTCGATTTCAGTCTATTTTAATAAACTCAAGAAACAATAAGATGAACTGCAAACCCTAAAACCTTATCCTACTTGTAATTGTGAGAGATTTGCATGCTGTACTTGTGGTCTTAAGGATCAATTGTTAGACTTTGAATCACAAATTAGGTTAATGCAAATTTTTATGGGATTATCAGAGGGTTTTGAAAATATACGTAATTGGATTTTGTCAAATGATCCCTTGACGTCTGTCAATAAAGCCTTTTATCTTGTTTTGCAAGTTGCAAAACAGAAAGAAGTAAGTTCAACTTTCAGTAGAAATTCTAATACGATTGCATTTCAAGTTGGAACAAATGTACCAAAATCCAATTTTTATGTTAAAAAGGAGTTTAAGCGTGGAAAACTATTTTATAACATCATAAGTCAGAAGGACATTCGATGGATACATGTTTTGAGTTGATTAGGTATCTTGAATAGTATAAGGGAAAACGAAGTAAAAGGAGTGGAAATAAGATGGCAGCACATTGTTCTTCTTTTAATGAAGTACATGTTTCTCAACACCACTAGATAATTGTGATCTTGTTAGTACACAAATGATGCATTCATCATCTAATGTGTGAAGTATGCTTGACCCTCAGCTGTTATAGATTGTGTGTGCAGAGATTATGAAGTCGATGAAGGATAGAGATAACGGAGATTAGTTGTCAACTAGAGTTGGAGCTATTCACTTTGCATCTACTTTACATTGTTTAGGTACGTCTCTTTCCAGGACTTGTTTTACTGCTGTGAGTAATAATATAGGATCTTGGATAGTTGATTCGGGAGCAACAAAAAATCATCTTCAAACACCTTTTCCATTCCTCTACCTGATAATAGAGTCAAATCAGTTGAAATTTCTAGGACTATTCACATAACGTCCTCTTCATAATCAAAGATGTCTTATATGTGCCAGACTTTAATCAAAATATTCTTTCCCTGAATAGATTTCTTTTTCACCACATTTACATATACATTTTGATCATACACACTATGTTTTCCAGGACCTGAAATGTGATCAAGTCCTAGCCATTGCTCGCTTGAATCATGGACTGTACATACTTGATTCTTTGTCAAGACGTCATACACTACTCTACAGTTTGGTCTCCTTCTTATCTCGTTAATGCTTCATCATCAAATGTTTTGTTTCATGCTAGACTTGGTCTCACCTTTACTTCTAAGTTGTCTCATCTAAACTGTTGTAAACACTTTTCCTTACATGATTTTCTATGCAATACTTATCAATTAGAAAAATTGCATAGATTACCCTTTTCTTTGAGTACAAATGTATCATCTTTTGCTTTTGAACTTTTACATGTGGATGTCTAGGGACCTTATCATGTGGGTTCTATATTGGGGGGCAAGATATTTTCTTATCCTTGTTGATGATTTTTCACGTTGTACATGGACTGTGTTGATAAATAATAAGGCTCAAGTTCCTTCGCATTTGCATCAATTCATTTTGTATTTTCAAAATCATTTTGGGATCATTTCAAAGTTCATTAGAACTGATAAAGGGTCAGAATTTGTTCCCAAAGAATTTGAATCTCTTTTCTTAGAGCATGGTATTGTTCATCAAAGAAAAATGAATTATACACCACAACAAAATGGAAGAATAGAGTAGAAGCATAGACATTTAATAGATACATCATGAGCTTTGTGATTACATGCTGGTTTGCCTAAGTCTTTATGGGGTAAATGTGTTTTGACATCAACATGTTTGATTAAAAGGATGCCAATGTCCGTCTTGAATTGGAAAACTCCATATGAAGTTCTTTTTCACAAAGCATGAACTTAGGATGATTTGCATGTAATGGGATGCCTTGTTGTATTCCTCTTCTCGGGCATGTAAAAGACAAATTTGATGCCAAAGGAGTGAGATGTGTGTTTTTAGATTGTGCATCAAATCAAAAAGGTTATTGGGTTTATGATTTGTCGAATCAGAAGATTTTATATAGTTGAGATGTGCATTTCTTTGAGGATGTATTTCCTTATAAGCATAATAATGATACATTTGTTAATCTTACTCATGTTTTGCATCATACACATGCTTATACACTTCCTTATATTTCTTTTATTTCAACTCTAGTCCTATCAATTAATCAAGACGTTTCTAGTTCTTTTGTCTCTAATCCTTTTATTTCTAATCGTGTTTCAGATTCTAACGATGTTTCGAATTCTTCCCCTTTTGAGAAGATCTACCAGGTCTTGTCCTCCAAAGTGGCTTAATGACTACACACACATATTCATCAGATTATGTCACCTATCTCTGTTTCATCCAAATTGTCTTCTTTTGTTACTTGTTCACATCTTTGTTCAATTTATCTTCTTTATCTTCATTTCCATCTTAATACATTGAATCTTTTGCTCATGTTTTAACTACAAAAAACCTTATTGTTTTTCACAAGCAATTTAAGATGAGAAATGGGTTGAGGCTATGAATCATGAATTAGATGCTTTAGAAAGGAACAATACTTAGGAGTTGACCACTTTACCTCAAGGAAAGAAAGCTATAGGGTCTAAATGGATATATAAAATTAAATATCAAGCTGATGGTAGTGTTGAAAGATACAAAGCTAGGCTTATTGCTAAAGTTATAATCAAATAGAAGGAGAAGATTATCATAGTACCTTTTCTCTTGTTGTTAAGCTTTGTATTATGAAAATTTTGATTCCTATTTCTTCATGGTTTTTGGATGAAGAAATATACATGGTTATGTTATATGAAAGCCGAATCTGGTCAAGTATGCAGTTATTGCGGTCTTTGTATGGTCTTAAATAGGCTTCAAGACAATGGAATGTTGAAATGACAAAATTTTTATTGCACATGGTTTTTGTCAATCTAAAAATGACTACTCTCTTTTTACCATATCAGATTCTTCTAGTTTTCTTGTTGCTTTATTGTATGTGAATAATCTTTTTGCTTACAGGTACTAATGTTTCTGCTCTGATAAGTTGAAAAAGGATTTACTTCACTCTTACTATCAAAGATCTTGAGAGGCATGATTTTATCTTAATGTTGAGTTGTGTAGAACTTCATCAGGTATTTTGTTGACTTAATAGAAGTTTATTGCTGACGTATTATGTGATACTGGTCTATCAGCTACACTAATAGACTGATAGGCAGCGACTGATCGCTGGCCTCTACTTCTATTGTTTGAGCTATTTCAAACACTCTTTGATGAAAGAGTTTCCCTTCATCCCTTTTACCACCTATCTATTTCAAACCTGATACCTATTCACTCCTCTATGACTTTCGATTATTTCAGATTGATTGGAATCAACACAAACTAAGCAAAAAAAAAAAAAAAAAAATAGAATTGGGATGCTATGTGCATTACATATATCAAGAGGATCCATATTGTAATTAATATGTATTAAGCCTGTATTTTGATAAAAGCCAACTAAGCTACCATTGCCCACAGGTTTAAAGTTAGGAGCTCCTGCTGGAGATCCTTTTACTGATCCTAGTTGTTATAGATGTATAGTAGGTTGATTATTGTATTTGACTTTGACACAACCAAACATTTCTTTTGTTGTGCATCGCTTAAGTCAATTTTTGTCCCGGTCTTGTACTTAACATCTAGATGCTGCATTTCATGTTGTCAAATATCATAAAGGCACAAAAAGTCTTGGTTTTTTTAATCCTACTCATTATTCTCTTACTTTGCTTGCTTATTCATATTTTGACCGGGGAAGTTATCCTTTAGATAGAAAATCTATCAGTAGGAATTGTATTTTTCTTGGTTCAGCTTTGGTATCTTGGAAAACTAAAAAGCAACGGACAGTAGCCACCTCATCTACTGAAGCAAAATATCGGAGCATGTCAACTGCAATAAAGGAATTGCTTTGGATATCATGTTTTACATGACTTCAAAATTCCTATACCTCAGCCTATTTCATTATTTGTAGATAACAAGTCAACTCAGCTATTGGCTAATCATCCTTGTTTTCATAGTTGTTCATTGAGATTGATATTCATTTTATTCGGGATTATGTTGCTACTGGTTTCTTGCGGACTGTATTTGTGCCTTCTCATCATCAATTAATAGATTTATTGACTAAACAGGTTCTCAATCTCAGTTAGATTTTATTTTGCAAAAGATGGGCATGAGATATGCTCCATCTTGAGGGGAGGATGTTAACTTATATATTTGTTTGCTTTAGAGTTTTCTGCATTTTGCTTTCTGTTGATGCTTAACATGTGAAGTTGAGGTTGTATATATATCGGACAATACATTACAGCTAATAGAATTCTATAGATTTTTTCCGTAACAGACTCTTGCTCTCTTTTCTTGTTCGTAAGTTCATGTTATTCGTCACCAAGGATTTTTTCCAGATTCATTATTCCATCATAATGATATACATTTTACTAAAGTTTATACATTTAAAGATTTTTTTTCCATACCTATATTGTGTATTTGGAGTTTTGTAGTAGATGAGTTGCATTTTGGAGTTAATTTGTGTTGGATTTTGATGTTTGAGTTTAGAGTTTGTATAGTTTGGTATTAAGAGATTGAATTTTTCGATTATAGAGTGGGGGGGTTTGACTTATGAGTTTGTGTTGGATAGTGGAGCTTCAGTTAGGCTTCGTATTTTGATTATTTGAGTTTGAATGTTTGTACGTGATATATTTGTGGTATGTAATGATTTCGATGTGTTGATCTATTACGATATATTTTGATTAGGGTTTTATTTTGCATGGTTGATATTCATAGCACATACACTCTATGTGTATGCACTTTTGGTACAAATTGCAACTTGCACTGACGACACATAAAGGTATGCACTTTTTGCAATGCAAAATGCTGGAAGGCGAATAAAGAAAAGACTATACATCCTACTTCTATAGATACTTTTATAAGGGTTAATTATAAAAACGTTACTTGTATTTTAATCAATTTGTAAATACACAATTTGTTTTAATTTTTTTTTATAAAATGATATAAGTTTCATATAAAAGTGCCAATATTATTCAATAATTTAAGAATAACTCATTTCATTATTTTATTGGTCATAAAAATTAATTTTACATTTTTTTTAATTTTTTATTTTTAATAAAATAATTTTTTAATGTTTTATTTGTTTAGTAATATTTTTTAAATTTTTTTAGACTAATAAAATTCTAATACATATCCCTCTCATATTAATTAATTATATAGATGCTTTTGTATGAGACTTGATTACCTATTTATCAGAAAAATTAATACAGGTCATATATTTGTAAACAAACTAAAATGCTGATAATGTTTTTATAATTAACCCTTTTTATAATCACCTGCTCTTAATAATTATTTTCTTTTCGAAAGAAGAGGCAATTTATATCCGTACAATAACTTAAAATTGGCATAAAAGCTCTAGAAACTGGCTATATTTAAAATGATTAAGCCTGGCTAAAATTATGATGATTAAACTGGATGATGATCAATGATCTAGATCTAACAAAGAATTAGTAGATCACTTCCGATAATAAGCAAGATATCTTTTTGGAAAACATGAAAAGCTCATAGACTAAGTATGGAAAAATGGTTGTTACATGTAGCATTTGGTTTCCACTACATAATAAAAAACAATGAGAATAGTAAAGCACACCATAAAAGGAGTACTGTTTAACACAAGTCTTTTCTTTTTCCCCGTTTTGTGTTTGGTGTTTATTAGAGTGTACAAGAATTTTTTGTTTTTAATAATTTATCTTGTTCGTTAATAATGATTTTGTCGCACAGTTGATATTTTTGTTTATTCGTTGCAACCATGTACTGGGATGGTGGTTCAAAAACGGTGTAATAGTGCAAAAGGTGAAGTAGGGTGGTGGTTGACGTAGCGAATAACGTAAACGAAAAGATCCATTAACGATAAATCTTTAAAATCAAAATAAAATTGAGGAAAAATCTCCACTTAAGGAATTCTAAAATATTATTATGTGATAAAAATGTTTTGTAATAAGAAGATAATTATATATTGTCTCTAAAAAAACCCTAAGCGTTCAAATACAAAATTCGAACTAAAAACTTAATAGCCCATTTTAGGGCCCTAAATGGAGGTTTTGAGCTTGAAAACATTTTATAAACGCAACAAATGTAAATCTTTAAAAGAGCTTTGCATGCATATATAATAACTAGTATATAATACAACTGTGATGCGCTAAAATAAATAAAAATTATTAAAAATATAAAATAATTTATTATTTAATTAGAATTTTTATCGAATAATCAATTATCTAAAAGAATTTATTAAGATATATATTGCATTTATGCACCAATAGTAAATAAGGAAATGGGGTAAATTTACATTGAACAATCAAAAAAAAAAAAGAAAAAGAAAAGAAACCTACATTAAATTTAGACTTAATACCCATTAGAAAAAGAATGAAATTGTCTTGAAAAAGAAAAAAATAACGCACCAAGATTGGCACAAATGTATCATCTGTAGTAAACAAATAAAAAGAAAAAGATTAAATATATCAAACTTAAAACTTTGTCAACATCTTTTTTAAAAACCACACTACCATGTCATTCCTAAAATGATTAGTCTCTAGACCCCAACCACCACCTTGCACTTTCTATCCTCTATTTTTAAAAAATTCCACATAAAAGATCAATTATACTTACCTTTTTAACTTTTTTTTTTTTATAATGCAATCTATTGTTTTAATTTTCCAAGTGAATAAGAATTAAAATTATTAAAAAAACACATAATGTGGAGAATGAATAAGAAACAATCATGAAGAGAAACATTGGGTTTACATAACTGATAAATGTAGTAAGTTGAGTAATTAAATATTAAAAGTACTATTTTATGCCATGTTTTATAAAGTTATAAATTAGAAATTTACATAAAGACAAATCAAACCATAATACCAAAATCCCTTTTTTTTTTTTTTTTTTTTTTGTAAGAGTTAGTTTTAGATAGCAAAGAACTATTTTTTTACCACATAATTTAACTTTATTGAAGGATTAATTGGTTTGGACTGTCTTCCATTGCAACATCTCTATATTTAGACTTAGGAATTCCAATAATGATCTAATTCAATTAATACATAGCATTGATGCTAAAAAATTTACTAAAAATAATTATAAATTACAAGGTTCATGCCACAGTAAACAAACAAAAACGCCAAAAATGAAGTAATGTAAGTTAGTTGATGGAAATTTATAATAGTGAAAAAGGAGAGAGAATAATGTTTCCCCCCCCCCGAACCTTTTACAAAAATCCATTAATAATAAATGTATAAAATATTATTGTTCTCACTGCAACATTGTGGCATTTTATTTGTTCTCACCAAAGCACTTTTTCAATTAAAGATTTTTCCATTAATAATAAATGTATTAAATATTATTTGCAAACAATTACACAATTAATTTATGTTTAAGGGTAAAATTGAAAGTATGGGATTGCATAATTTAAATAGTATATATACCTATATGTTATACATCTTCACATCTTACAATTTGAATGATGTTCCCTTATTATCGTGGAACAATGAAGATTAAAAAAAAAATGCAAATTGACTTTTGATATCAATGTATATCTACGTTACAAATGAAATTACAAACATAACAAAAAAATATGTAAAACTTAAAACAAAATACACGATAGACCTAATTAAACAATTGCAATACTAAAGATGACATAACAATACTAATCATGAGTCAAAATGTCAACCCCGAAAATTTTTATATTTAGTAAACACGAATAGAATAGTAATTTATGATAGATATCAAGTTTAATATGCAACCAAAAACCCTAGTTAGATTATTTGAAATAGTATGAGCTTGAGTTTAGCCTAAAACCTTGAATAAAAATTTCTCTAGACCCTTAAAGATTTTGTAAACTGAGACAAAAATCGAGGATATAAGTAAAAGTAGTCTTAGATTTCAGGCACATTAGAAAGCTTATATTTAATAGAATTTAATAGCTAGAAACGATAAAGCAAAACTAAACCGACAAAACGACTAAATACGCGATATAAGACTATAATCTGACTCATAACTGAAAATCTAAGCTTCAATTAAAAATTTGGATTGCATCAAAATTTTAGTTAGAAAATTGGAAGTCCATAGGTACCAACTTTCTAAATTGATCTATAGGGCCCTAAAACCTTAATGATGTAAGATAAAACTTTGAAAATATTCAATCACGTAAATTTTAAATTCAAAATTTGAACTTAATCTTAATCTAGAAATTTTTCTAGGTCCTTAAAAATTATTTTGAGAGCAAAACTCTCATATAACTGACAAAATAATACGCGTATAGATAAAATTAGATGAGCTAAGCTAGATATTGTATTATAAAATCAATTTTTGGGATGTAAAAATCTACTCTTCACGGTGAAAATAAAGCCACATACATCCGAAATTGCTCCTCCAATTTCTTCATCATGTGAGACAAGTAGAAGTGGGAGATGTAGGGGACATCTTGACTAACGAAATTTGTACAAACTTACCTCTAATTAATGCAAATAGATGACTCGATATGGGGAATTAATGCACCGGTCTCTCTTGAAGCCATCCAACAAAGATCTACAACTTCAATTTTTTTTTAAAATCCATTTCACACACACACACACACACACACACATGCTAGAACGACTGGAAGAAAAAAAAAATTACAAGTCTAAAACAAGTCAAAACACATCCACATCCCACCAAAAATGAAGCTTGTTCCCATCACTTTCACCTCTTCATAATATACAACACAACAAACAAACTCCCTCTTTCAAATTGAATTCCCAACCGTAACCCACTTACAAGAGATAAAACCAACACAAGTCCACATTTTTCACTTCCACCTGTTCTCTCCCACCGTAAATAACAGGAGCTCCAATTGTAGACAAGGTAATATTGTCCTTAGTCAATTATTTTAGTAAATTTAATTATCTAACTTCCTAAAATTTTCTTGTATAGGTCTTGGGTTATTAAATAAAAAGAGAAAAGCCCTTACTTTGTCTAACAACCAACAAGGTAATATCTACCCTATTTCCTTTAATTTGCTTTAATAAATCTACAATTTTTGTATGCAAAGAAAATTTAGGCATTGGTTATTATGAATTTAGATTAAGTAGCTACCTTAGAAAATAAAGATACAAATTATTGGTTGCATGTGATAACTTTAGTAGTTAGTTTACTTAATTAAATTATATGTCTAGTGAAGTAACACTTTAGAAAAATTAAATTAACCTTAGAAAAATTATTCTAAATTCTCGGTTCTTATAAGAAAATATAAATCCTCATAATTTAAATTAGCATAGATTTAGTAGAATATTTTATAGCTTCATATAGATAAAAACATAGATAATAAGAACACTAAAATATAGAGCATAAGAAATAATACAAGACAATATCATTAGCATTAGATAGCTGTAAAATAAAATCCTTAAAAGACATAATAAATTGGGATTATTAGAAAATTTCTACAAGCAAATAACAGAATAAGTAAAATTACTAAATTCACTTAAATAATTTAGAATAGGTAGTAGATGGTTAAATAAATAGTTATTACTATATTGTAAAGGAAAATATTCCAAAAAACAGATAAAGTTGATAAATAAAGTAAATAATAAATAAAAATCTTAGTTAATGATACCAACTAGAAATTTTCAAACTATATTGAAAAATATATTATTTTCTTGACACATAAAACACAAATTAAAATCAAGAAGAGGAAAATATATATATATAAATAAAAATAAAATAATAATTAGAATTATAAATACCATAATAATTAAATAAAGGAGAATAATCAAACTTGATAGAAATTTAAAAATGTTCAATAACGCTTATTAATGCTTATAATAAAAATAGAGCACACAAAATAAATTATTAAATTATATCATGTTATAGCACTCAAAACAAGCTTTTTAACGCCTATTTATATGTAAATTTTCGAGTTAAAATGAATATAATAGACTTAGATAATGTTTATGCTATAAAAACTATAGAATAAAGCCATTTAGGTCACTTTTTGGAAGAAAAAGCAGTTTACTTGAATTTTTGAAATAAAACAAAATGTAGTATATTTTATTATTTTACACTATTTCTCTACAAGCCAAATTAGAATTAAAAACAATAAAAAATTTTAGAATTAAGAAAAATAGATTTTAGGACACTTAAACACTCATAGGAAATTTTTTACGTAATTATGTATCTCATTAGAAAATATCTTATTCATCTATTAAGTGAACTAGAACAAACTACAGAATTCCTGGATGACTATTACGATTAGTCGTAATGAGCAGGTGAGTAATTCAGATTTATTATATTTGTTGTGTTTGTAAGTTTAGTTACAAAAAATATTAAATACATATAACAATTTGTATGTATCTGGGGTTGGGACGATGCTTGCTGATTGGTGGATGATATTATGTGAAATTCATTAAGGAAAGTGACAATAATTATTGTTTGATGAAACTGAATTAGTATTACTTATGAGTGTCTGTATATTGCTTGATCATCCAAAAATGAACGAAAATGATCAGACTTTAAAATGAATTTGACATGCATAACATGAGTTGCATAAATGCATATAATGTGACAACCTATCACCTGTTAATGTTTCGGATCTCTAGTAAGGCTGTTATTTCTAGATGATATTTCGTAGTTCTACTTTGATTACCTTTGTTTTGAGGGTTTCATAGGAACTAAATGGAAACCGAAGGACGCCGCTCGTGGTATCACGTGAATTGATTAACACTTAGTAGAGTCTCTAGACTTGGATACAAGATGTGAAAGAAATGAACCTATCTAAATAAAGTGATAAGATAAAGTTAATCACAATTCTCGTATGTTTAGTTTCTCCTAGGTAGGAGTCATGGAAGCGCTATGTGGTTTGGTCCTTTAACCCCGATGAGAGGCATAAATCTACATCCTATTTGGATTATGGACTGTCTAAACTTGTAATTGAGCATACGATTATTATTGCATACATATGATTGAATTAAATTGTTTGATAACTCGCTTAATGTGTGATATATCCGATTATTCACTAAGTCGTAGACCCGTGGTTATGCTCATACCCCTATAGCTTTTTTAGGTTGGTATTACACCCGTGGTTGGTATCTTCTGAAAACGTAGCCACGGTAAGTTTGATAGTTGAAGAGGATATGATAGCTACAAGGATAGTATATCTAAATGCCAGGGGCACTAAGTAAATAAAGTTTCATAGACTATTTTGTAGTTTGATATAGTTATGGTTGTAATAAACTTTTTTGTATACAGTAAGTACAATAGTCCATTTACATTTATGTTTCTTATATATATTTATCATTCTTATCACAGCAACCCAAAAGATCCTGTTTATAAACGTTATATCATTAACCAAGATACTACTATATTTCTATACATGTACTATTATTAGTATAACTTGGGGCATGACACAAAATGTTACTGAAGAATTTTATGAGAAGTCAACAAAAGTCATTTGGAGAGAAGGGAAGAGAAAAAAAGAAGAATGAAAAACTTTTGTACCAAATGGTGTGGATTATGCATTCACATCTAGCCACTATGATACTTCTGCCTCTAGTTAAGAAAGTAAAAAATTAAAAGATGAATTAAAAAACACTTTAACAAATTACCAAATAATGAAAACACATAAACATCGTTGAAAAAAAAGAAAAGAATGTATTTCTTCGAAAGAACCCATATTTGAATCATTTTTTTTCCATGTACTACCAACAAGAAGTTCAAAAAATTCAATAATTTGTCATGTAATTATTTTCATGTTTGCTATCCCACTAATAAAACTCAACAAATTACAGATTAATATATATAAATAATCAAATAAAAAGTAAAACTATTAAATAATTTAATATAAATAATGCGTACTTTTATGTTGTCAATCATCATGACTAGGTTGCTATCCTTGCATTCACATCGTCGTCATAATTTGAACTTCATGATAATTAAATTTGAAATGAACAAAATGAACTAAAAATAAAGGAAGAGTAGGAACAGGAGAGAAAGTTATTAAATAAAGGTTCTATTGGAATCTACTGTAACTTCTCCCCTGCAGTTATGGGAAAATGGTAACTTGTGTTGCACGTGTGTGCCCTGTGGAAGTTGGATAGTCGTGAAGAATTGGTAAATTAAAAAAAAAAAAAATAGGGGTCCAAATATACCCATCCAAAATTAATCCATGATTAATATAAAAGTTGGAAAAAAATTGAAAAAAGCCTTTCTACGAAAGGAGTATTTTGTAATTATATAGGTCAAAGGAGGGATAGACACCAAACTCATTCTTGTGATAGTCAAACTATTGATGACAATCGAATTCTCAATGCAACAGCTCTTGATATGCTAATCACTGCATTGATCAGTGTCGTAAGTTTAAATTAATTTATTTCTTCTATACACGTGATTTCAAATATTACAGCTTGAATTCGAAGTAGGCATAGTTTTTAATAACTAAAGGTCGTCCTGATACTCTTGCAAGGTACAAATGAACGGCAAGGTGGCTAATATCTGCTTGAGGCCAGAGGAATTGCCAAGATCCTTGTCCTAAAGTGTAAATAGATTCTCCTCTAAGGTTATTTTCATCCAAAAGCGAAGTTAGATACAATATTTCCTGTAGTAGTCAAGGATGCTGCACTGCTTGTGGATTGTTCATGTGTTATAAAAATTCCATTAATGCATTGGAACTCTGTATCCGCTACAAAGTTTTAGTTATGTATACTGTTACTTTTTATTCAGAGTTCTAATAGATCCATAAGTAAATTATATAGGTTGGATATTCCAATCAATATTTAGCCAATTCACAAAGATGAATATCCTATTTAGTGGAAACTTTTTTCTCATGAAATTGCCCTCTTTCTTAATTTATATTTTTTATGAAAAAAAAAAAGAGAAATAGGAACGATGGTCATTAAAATGTTTTTCAAGTTTACCTTCAAACGAATAAACTCTTAGTTAGTAACTATGTAACTATTCATAAAATGGTCTTGAATGTATTTCTTTGAATTTGATGTGATTAGCATTGTCATTGCTCTTGATGTATTGCATGTATAGCACTTAGCCTGTCCATTATTGTCCATGGTGAAATATTCTGTTATAGATACAAAAGGTTGCGCTGTCTTAATATGCAATGAAACAACTAATTCCCTTTATTTGAAGCAAGAGAAGACATATGAGCAGAATTCTACCTGAACATAGTAGCTATTAATGAGAGAGCATGTTCGGACTGGGATAAAAGCATTGGAAGATCAACTAAAGGTAGTATGCCCACTACGACATACATAACACAATGAATGTTTCTCTTCACTGTTAACTTCTCTTTCAAACATCAAATATCATATTCGTATGCTTCAGAGTGTGATCCAACTTGAGTTTTTGTACTAGTTAAAAGGTAGCCAAAGGACGTTGTTTAGGAGCTCTCACTTCTTTGATTTCTACAAGCACTTAAGTTTTTGTTAATCCTATGCTTTACTTATACTTTTCTGAATTATTTTTTATTCTTCTAATATATCTACAAGCACTCAAGGAGATGCACCTGCTCTGATTGTAAGTGTTATGCTTCTAGTAAAATTTACCTCCTTTGCAGCATGAGACAATGGTTTTTATCAGCATGTTTGCACATCTTCTATACAACTACAGTTGGTCTCTGTATGCTACTTGCCAGACTCATATGTTTGGTATTAATTCTTTGCTAATTAACACCTACAGAGGATTCTATTGTGACTGGTTTTGTCATGCCCCTAAGGATACCTTGATAGTAGCAAGCATGTTATGATACTGTCTGGTGCCCTAATTTTGTATCTTCATGGAATAATGAGACTTTTGGTGGAAACACAAATGTATGCAAAAGCTAAATATGCCATGAAACGTGAGTTGATTTAACTAAACAGGATCTTATTGGTTGCACAGATAAGAATGATAAGTACATATAAGATACATTATATCAAATAAAACTACTACATCAATTGTCTGAATAACAAATTATTATAGACCACAGCTATTAAGTAAAGTCTCACATACAGAACTAATATTCAGATCATCTTCTACTATTTACTGACAGATAAATATCCCATCCTCAAACCATAATCCTTCATGCTTTGGAAAATTACCAGTACTAAACTCTAGGAAGAGACAAGCCAAAGGCGAAGGATGACCTTGAAAAAGTTATAGGGGTACGAGCATAAATCGCAACTCAGTGAATAACCAGACATATCGGACATCAAGCAAGTTATCATATGCTATGTGTCAATCAATCATATGCTCAAATACAAGTTTGGATAACCCGAAATCCAAATAAGATGGAGATTTTCGCCCTTTCATCGTGGTTTAAAGGAAACCTATCTCAATGATCCACCTATCTAGGAGAAACTAAACATAAAGGAATCACAACCAGACTCACTTTAATTATCACTTTAGTATAAATGTGTCCTACATTCATTTCCTGCTTTAAAGTTAGAAAATCCATTAAGTATTAGTCATTTCACGCGATAAACCATGGGCGACGTCCTTTGTTACTACTTATCCCATAGACCTATAAGAATAAAGATAATCTTGCATAGAACTATGAAAAAGTTGTTTATGTATTATGCCGTAAGTGCAATACATGTCAGTTAATTTAAGAGTCAATAGTTGTACTTTCAAGTGATCAAGCACTATAAACACTCAGCATCATGTACTAAAATGTGTTTCAAAAACAACACTATTATTATCACTTTAATTACTATAGCCTTCACGCAACAACAGTCATCTACAATATACATTACCCTAAACCCACAAACATGGCAATTTTGTTATATGTATTATATTTTCAAAATAACTAAGCTACAAACATAAATAGTGTAATAGGTCTGAGTTACTCACTTGTCCATAATGGCTAATTGTAATAATCTACAGAAAAATCCATAATATGATTGGAATCACCTAACAGATTAATAAAATATACACCAATCAGATATCTAACTATATAAACAATTCCTAATGAATGTCTAAGTATCCTAAAATCAGCTTTTATTTTTTCTAAGATTGTTTTCTCATTTCTAATCCAAATTAACTTATAAACAATGTTTGTCAGAACCAGACCGGGGTTTGACCCGATAGGCTAGGGGGTTAGGGGTCAAGGGGTTGGACCGGGTTCAACCGGTGGTTGAACCGAGGTCACGAAAAAATAAAAGTATAAGGGATAATTTAATTATAAAAAACCAATATTGTATAATTACTCAATTAAATCTATATTTAGATTAAATTCATCAATTAATTATTTAAATAAATATGATTTAATTATTATATTTTGTAAATTTATAATAAATATGAATAAATATTTAAATTTTTAATTTTATTTTGTAATTTTTTATTTTTAAATCCGGTTCAATCGGTCCGGGTCGACTGGTTCAACCCGGTTCTACCGCCCGGGTCGACCTGGTCATCCGGGTCTCACCGTTTGTTGCAAAAACGAGTTTTAAAAGCCTGACCCGGCCCGGCCTTAGTACCGTTCCGATCGAACCTGGTTGAATCGGCCGATCCAGGCCAGTTCTGACAACTATCTTAAATAGTCATTTGAAGCTCATAACATCTTTCATTTTTATAATACAACTACAAAGTTTGAGTAAATGAATTTTTCTTATAAAAAGTGATTTAAATGGTTTGAATGTTAGTTATTGTGTAATCTTCAACTAAGCTATATACTTATTTTAATGGATTTTACATGACCAGCGTTGGAAAGCTTGTTAAGTACTATTCAATGGTTATCTTAATTTATTCTTTGTAATTTTTATTTTCCTTACATTTGAGTGCCTATAGATATTATAGGTATCTATTGTTTTTGCTTTTTTAGTAATTTTTTATTATCAAGTTTTCATTATTTATATAGGTATTTAGTGTGCCATTTTTAGGATAGTTGATATTTATTTTTAATATTTATTTTCATTTTGTTTCTCTTGATCCCGATCAAGTTTATATCTATATTTAGGGAAATGACATTATTCTTAATTGTAATTTTTATAGTTTACATTCTTTAATGCCGTGTTGATAATGAAATGTCTAATTATTATTTTTTGTTTGCCAACCTTATCCGTATATGTAGGTTGAAATTTCTATTTTATGGTCATATCCTAATATTTAATTATTTTTTTCATATTGCAAATATGCTTTGGGGTTCAAGCAGGCTTTATTGTACATTAAAATATGAACTACTCCTAAGAATGCATGTAGGATCGAGACTGATAAGATTTAAGGCCTAGTTTTGTTTTGATTTCTTTAGTTTTCATTTATGCTCCTAAATGATTATAAGTTTCTAGTAAGCTTCATTATACGTTGAATCAAGTCTCTCATTCTTATTTTCATTCATATTTCTATGTTTTATAGTGCTTAGATTATATAGTTATTTGTGGCATATTAAAGAACCATAGGGCTGAGATTCACTAAGGGTGTTCTAAGAGTTACATTAGTTCGATTTTTCTTCATGGATCAAGTTATGTATATATTCTACTAATATAAGCCAGGTCTTATATATACATGCATGATGGGGTTCATTTCTATTGTTGGCCAATTTTAGGAGTATGATAACCTAGGTGTACAAGTGGGTTTTCCAAGAGCTCTTTACAAAATGAGATGTAGACTTAGCTTAAAGTATGCTTCATTCAAAATTATCATTGTACAAAGTGATTATCCATAATTCCATAAGAGGACCAAAGCATGTAAGGTCTCATAGGCAATGCAACTATTGAATTTTCCTAGTTATCTACACATGAATATAATATAAGCCCTAAGATAATGTAAATTTTACCTTGGTTGGATGGAACACAAGTGGTGGTCTCCTTATCTTTATGGATTGAAACCTATGTTTAGGATAGCTAAAAGAATAAGTTGTTTTTTTTAGAACCAAACTAACTTGAGATAGTTTTTCTTACCTTTATAATAAATTTTTGAAGCTTGATATGATCTGGGTTATGTGGGTATAAGTTTCAGAAATTCATGGTTTGATGAGTGGGAAAATGTGTTTTTTTTTTTTTATATTATGTTTGTTTTCTGAGTTGGTTAGGGTCAGTTATGAGAGGAAAAAATGGGATTTTGTTTGTTATATATTGTCTTGAAGTGGGGTTTCATTTTGCTAAATTGAGGGAGAAAAAGATGATGTTTTGTTTGCTTTTGTTATTGTGGCTCACTGGGACATGAGGAAAGTGATGTTGATTTCTTATTAAATTTGACTTATATAATGGATAAAAAGAAGTGGATTATGGTTTTGTTCTTAGGAAGGAATTGCTTTGTTTGTGTGTTAATTAATTGTCTCAATATTGTGAGTTGTACATGAGATGTGTTTATGGTGATGGGTGTATGGAATGAAGAGGCTGCTACATGGCAAGTGATAAGTGTCTAAAGACCCTTATTATTCACATGTTTTAATATGATATTATATAGAAGTTATGTAACTTATTAAGGAAAATGATACTTATTAGATTAAAATATCAATTTCAGGGTTAAAAGAAGATTTTAAGCTTAATGAAGATTTTTGGATGAGTTAAGTGAGACTTCGATGAAGAAATAGGAAATTGAAATAGTTGCAACAGACACAAGAATCTACACAAGCTGTGTGGAACATTGGTATTGGATATAAAAAATGACAATAAGCATTTTTAAAATACACAAGGAGATACACAGTATGTAGGATGCTGTGTAGACGATAAAAAATGGGCAGGAGCAATTTTCAATGAAAGCTAGCATGAAGCCGGTAGCCCAACTTTCAAGGCCGATGGCTTAGAAGGTGGCCTTCTTTGTCCAGTTGAGATTTCTCACCAGTTTTCGTTGTACATGGCCTCAAACACAGGCTGTGTAGGATGGTTGTCCAAAAGACAATTTTCCCTTCCTAAAATAGCTTCCTTAACTCATCTTTATCATAATTCCTTATTCTTTTTATGAACCCTAGAGAGGAAAATAGGTTCTTTAAAGAGAAAAATGCCATAGCTTATTAAAGATCATAAGACTACATGTTTAAGGGTTGTAACTATGTTTTCTTTCAATTTTTCCATGTTTTATCATTGTAATCATCTTTATATGGAAAAATAGATCTTTATACCCTTGATCTTGAGAAACTCTAACCCTTATGTAGGGTTGCTTTTATTAATGGAAGTTTATGTTTCTTGTATCTATTCATATATTCTTCATTGTCTTGTGATTGATTTGTGGCCAGAATTAATTACATGTTTGATTTTTTTTAGATAGAAAGAAATTTCATTTAATTGAATAGATCTATATGAATAGAGAAATTTGAATGTAATTCTAGATATAGATTGCATGAATTTTCTGCATCAAGATTTATTATTTTTAAGGAACCATGATCTTTAATGCTATTTTGTATGCATGTATTGATGAAATAAATTTCCTTTAGACATATGGAATTAGAATTCAATCATCTCAAAAGAGAGATTGATGAATTTAGGGTTCTTGCAGTTCAAGAACATAACAATCTATTAATGAACATCTTATGGAAGTTTGAATAGAGTTAGTGATGAATCAAGATTAGTGGTATGTTTTGTGATTGAGATATATATAATTTTAAAGGCGTGATATTATTTGTTTTGGGGTTAGTAAATTAAGTAGTTATTAATTATTCTTGCTATATTCGATTTAGACCAACTAAGTAGTAGAATTAGGGTAATTAATAGTAATTATAGGTCCTGGTGGAACCACCTGTGCTTACACCATTGCTATAGTTGATAGGTACACTTGTCTAGCATTGGTCGCAAAGTAAATTGGGTTTTATTTAATTTGATTGATTGCGATTGGAAAGTCCACATCAATAAGCTAACAAGTTGTTTGACTAGTCTACTTCTTGATTCTTGCATGAAAAAATCACAGTGACAAATTGAGGAATGGGTGGTTTTTGTCAATTAAATATTGTATCTAAATTCTCATTGTAATTTTCGTGAAAAAGAGAAGTGATGCATTGATTCTTCGAGCAATTTAGGTGTTCCTTGTTTCATTTAATGCCTAAGTTACTTGGAAGCTCACAATTTATTGGATGTCATTTTCAAGGTGACTTACATTAGCTAACTTGTGCAAGATAAAGATGTATGTGGCGGTGGAAGCTTGCAACATTACGTGATCGGTCGTTAATTTCCAAATTGTGCCATATTTCATATAGTAAACTTTTAAGATAATCATATAGTAAAATATCTAGGTTATTTCCTAGTTTACTAGGCTATAGGCGTACAATTATATCTATATGAGAGTTTTATTTCTAAAAGTTCATCTAAGGCCTCTACAATACTTTTAGATTATTACTGAGTTCAAATTTTGAGTTTAGAATTTATGTGATTAAATATTTTTAAAGTTTTATTCTATGCTATTAAGGTTTTCAGATCCGATACACAAAATTAGGGTTTTAGTCTTTATAAGCTCAAAATTCTTAACTAACTTAATAGTACAATCCAAATCTTTATTTGACGTTTAGATTTATAGTTATGAGTTTATTTTTTATTTTCATTGCGTATCTATAATCCTAGCAGTTTATCATTAAGTTATTGTCTTATAGCCAATAGGCTTCATCAATTATTCGATTTCTAATGCACTTGAAATCTAGGATTACTTATGATTATATAGTGAGTTTTCGACTTAGATCATGAAATTTTGTTTTTGGTATCTTTTAACATCTAGAAAATTTCTATCTTGAGTTTTAAGTTACAAACAAACTCATTATTATTCAAAATTTCTAACTAAGGTTTTTGTTGGTTCACTAATTCACTACTTATTATGCATTTACCATTCTAATCATTTTACTAGTATGAAAATCCTCAAGAGTTACGGGTTTACTCCAAAATACCCTTCCCAACCAAAGATGCCGTAACACCCGATTGAACACCGTGCTTAGGGACAGGAGTATGTCTGTTGGTATAAAACTTTCGTTAAAGGAGGAAAAGTGTTGATTTGTCTTGGACAGCAAACTTATGCGAACTAGCCTCATCTGTGTGGTAGGTGTCTGGCATTTAGTATATATCAATTCCTTATGGCCCGTTGAGGTATTCACGTTCATAATTATCAAAATTACGAGTTAAATATATAATTTTATGAATTTATGATTTTATATATTTTTTTTAATTAAATAAAATAGATGCAATATTTTTCAGGTATAGACTTTAAGTAGAATTATGAATTTAGATATATGATTTTATATATTTACAATTTTACCAATTTTGCACGATTTTACGCAATTCTACCACTGCAAGAAATCTGAGCTTTAGAGACAAAACTTTTATCTCTAAACATAAATTTTCCTCGCAAAAACCATCATCGCTTTGTCCATTTGAAGAATTATAACTTATTTTACCTATTTTTCGATGCATAATTTATGTTTCTAAAGGCTAATTTTTTTGTAGTATATCAATTTTATACATTCCAGTAAATAATAAAATCATGATTTTGACAACCATGCTGATGTTGGCTTCATTGGGATTTATTTGTCCAAGAGCATTGTATAATATAGCCATAAATATGAAATAGGGCAATTGCATTTCAGTTTTTAACCTTCTTCGGACTCGAGCCTGTGATATTATTCCATCAATCTAATGTTTGGATTTGAAAAGCCGCATATGAGTAACTGTCTTTAGTTACAATCAACCAAACAAGCGAAAATAATGGAATCACCGAAGAGTACGACTGCAAGTTGAACAAATGCATTATAAGTGCCTACTTTTGATTTTTGATAATTTAATTTTTAAATTTAATATATGTAATTTAAATTTGATTACAAAATAATGCATATAATTTGAATTTGGTTGGCATTTATACTAGACTGTAGAAAGTAACATCCAGAAACAAAATTGAAAAATTGAAGTTTCACCTTTTTTTTTTTTTTTTGTTATAAAACATTTTTGTTTCTTATTACCAATTGTTTATTATAGTGAAGTGATAGTGGAGGATAGCTAACGAAACAGGGGTAACGGAAGGTGGTGATTTGTTTCATAAGCTAAATGGGAAACGAAATTGAGGAAAACACTTGAATGTTTGAAAGATAGAACTTTTATCCCATATTGAGGTAAAGTGAGGACAAAAAAGTGGAAAGTTGTTTAGAAGTTTTAGAATTTGGTAATTATTCTTTCCACAATCGACAAATTTAGCCAGCTGATTGGACGTACTATTTTTTTTTTTTTTTTTTTTGGTAGGGTCAAGTTCCATGAAACTTGTATTGTTAAGGATAAGATCAAGACAAGAGTAGTTATAATTAGCTTCAACCCGAATTTAGTTGTAAGAGCATTGAATATTGATTGATTAATGATCCATCCTATGATCGGAAGAATGTGACACTTTACTATTATATTAAATCTGAATTACTTAAAAAATAATAATAATAACTTTATAACCTAATAACATCTCTTCAAATCCAAGATGAAAAGTAAAAATATTACCCAAATAAAATTAAAAAAGAAAAAAATCACAACAGACCGCTAAATAAAAATTACTCTGTGTTGATTAATAGTAGTATATGGGTCAAAGAAAGCAATTTTATGATAAGATGTTTATCAATTATTGCTTGCTTGACAACTACCACATATATAAAACTGCATGTCTCTTCCAAATTGTTTTTCATCTGATATAATTAGGTGGAAATTACAAAAGCAAAGACTTATATTTTGTCTTTTTGCAAATTTTATAACAAGTATTTTTTTATCTTTTTGTTTTTTTTTTTTAATAATTTGTCAATCAATCCGTTGCCGGTTGAGATATATCCTATGCTCATCCATTCATAGACATTTGGGTGGAACCATGGAGGACGTGGCTAGGCAGTGTATAGAAAATTAGAAATATTACAATTTAATATGGAATACATGCTATTAGCAATGACTGACTTTCACGGTTCACATCAGTCTAAATCCTTACCGTTTAACAATCTCTAACTTTATGGTCTTTGTTTTATAATATATTCCCTATTAAATACTTAATTCATCATCCTCAAAGTTTAACTACTTAATTATATATTTTTTCAAAATTCATATACCATTTATGACATTAAAAAAAAAAACCCTGGTATTATTAAGGCAAAGACAAAATAATTACAAAAAAAAGTTGATTTAAGATATCAACGTTTTACAAAGTTCATTTAAATAACTTGAAATGTTGATATCTTATATGAATTTATATGGGAGCATTGATTCCTTTTTAGGACATCTTAAAACTTTGATATCTAAAATGAACTTATCCCTAATGTTAATATTTTTTGATGTAATTTACCCTTAAATTGATACTCAATGTTTAGCTCAATATATATTTAATGTCACGTCCCGGAAAATTAATTCGTACAGTCCCGCCGTAATTATCAAAGGTTTATGGAGTTCGATCAACTCATGGTCCATAAACATCTGATAATTACTGATTAAAATAATGCCGCACTTAAAAGATATTTACAGAAATGGAGACTAGGATTAAGTTTTTAGTACTTAGGGTATTACTTCAGGCGTTTTCTGTTATTTCTTATGGATTTCCTGCAAAGAAGCTGTAGGGTGGTGAGCATAATTCACGTGCTTAATAAGTGGATATAAAAAGGGTAATTATAAACATTATAGGACAAATCACAATCATTTGTTAATATTAAAGTGAATTGTGCGGTCAATCGGGATGCCATCCACGTGATGCTAACCGATTCATCATGATATTAGAGAAATTAACCCCCACTCTAATCTGGGTTTCGAGGAGTTTAACACAGATTCATTTTCCATAAAACCGGGAATGTGCAATGGACCGTTGTCCTCCAAAAACGTTTAGGACTATCCTCAGATAGCTTGTAACCTTTACTGCGACCCCTCTCTTGTCACTTAGTTCAATAAAGGTTAGAAGAAGAAATTCATTCCTACCTGAACGGTTGGTTTTGTGGATGCAAGGATGCAATATGCGATATGGTATGCATGATTGGTTATTAGTTTCATTATTCTTAACAATACATTTTTACTTAGGCGATCAAATAGATATCTCACAATATAATAGATAAGTAAAATCCAATATCAAACCAAGTTAATCAACCATACACATTTTTATAGCTATCTTACAAGCACAAATAATTATAATGTAAATAATATCCCTTTTTACAATTACCATATAAATGAACCACTTACCAAAATATGTTTCGTGGGTGGAATAGATTGCTGTAGAGTTTTACCTAAAAGAATGATTTTGATAAGATGAATTAGTATTATGATGCAAAATCTTGTTTTAGTTGTAGTATGATTATAAGGTTTATTTAAGGAATAAAATCACTTTATTAAAAGATTATAAGTTAGTATATATAAGAAATTAATGAACTTATTTTGCTTTTATTAAAAGGTATTGTGAAATTAAGCACTTTAGGTACTTAATTAATTTTTGAAAAGTTATAATTTGAAAGAATTCTAAATAGTTCGATAAGTGGGTATAGCTTGAATTGCTTAGAAAAGTTATTCTAATTTATATGGTTTATGATTATAGTTTATAATTTCAAGGTTATTGTTTCTAAGAGTTGTTAAGCTTTAAAATTTATAATTTAATTATTACATTAATATTTGTATGCATGTCGTTATTGGGACTAATATATTTAGTTAAGTAAAGTGTTAAGGTGGTTATGAACAATAAATAGAATTTTCATAATTTCTTTATTCACTAGCTATAATTGATTTACTAGCTATAATTGATAAATTAGTGTAAATATTCAAATAAATGTGAAAAAAATTGTAAGTGTCAATAATGTCAGTATGAATATCTTGGAGTAATAATATAACATTTTTTCATTTTTAGGAATCGTTTAGGCATTTTATATTAGAAGTTCGGATTTCACTATTCCTTGTATATTCACAGTGATAATCATGTAATTTTTTAAAAATATCAAAATTTCATGAAAAATTTTGAAAATTTTATATGTTGTAACTAATATTATATTGTACTTACTGTAAAATTTTGGAGCCAAACGAACAAGTTTTGATGTTGCAAATATTCCTCGTCGGAGGTTGGCCAGGATTCACCGACGCCACTTCCAGACGGCAGAGTTGCCCCTTCTAAGGTTATCGGATGGCCTTGTGGTAATTTTAGGCTCCTAATTGTCAAGTTTGATTATTTTCTGATTTCAGATGTGGGTTTGGTGAATTTTACAAATTCTGGGCGGTATTTATAGCGAATTTTGGAGTTTGTAAATTCGATAAAAATTACCAGGTGTCAAAAATTTTTCATGCAAAAATTACCATGTAATTAACATTTTACACGTCCATTCTGGTAGCTACAGTGATTTTTGAAAATGTTTGATAATTTTTCTAATTTAGACATAATTTGCATGCATGCATAATTTTCGATTTTGTTTTAATGTAAAAAAAAAATTGCCATCTGTTTTCACGAAGTTTCCTAATTTTTCCTGATTTTTGCAGAGTTTTGATTGATGTTTATGTCTCCATTTGGTAATTGTTTGGTTAATTTGCTACTTTTTGAGTAAATTGTTGTTTTTTGGGAATTTTCCTTCAATTTTTCCAAAATTTAGAGTTCTTATGTTTTCAGAATGATTATGACATTTTTAGGAGCTGGACAATCCTTGTCTCTATTTTTTGGTGTTTTATAGGGGTTTAGAGATATTTAGGTTAATTTAAGGGTATTTTAGTCTTTTTACTACTTTAATTTTGGTTTATTTGATAAATTCAGCCAACTTTTGCACTATTCATTGATTTGACTATATCTAATTTACCTTAATTTACTTTTCATTCTTACTATTACTTAATTATAATTTACTTATTTACTATTCATTTTACTATTTACTATTAACCTTGATTATTTACTATTACCTTTGTTATTATTTATATAGTCAAGGAATTTTGTTCATTTATTTTTTTGGATTTTAAATTCTTATATTACTTTTCTAATTTGATAATTTCTTTTGATTTTTAAAGGATCATATTCTTAATATATTTTTTTTCTTCCTATTTATTCAATTCTAATATTATCTTACTTAGTTCATATAAACATTCTTATATTACTTTAGGTTTAATTTCTTATATTCTTAAAAATCGGGGTATTACATTTCTACCCCCTTAAATTAGGTTTTGTCCTCAAAACCTTTGGAATTCATAATTTTATCTATGTACATTTTAGTGAAACAACCCAGCATATTTTTCTTCCATAACAAGTTTGGGTTCCCAGGTCAGGGTTTCACTATCGTTGCTTCGCCATTGCACCTTAACATATTCTAGTTTCTTGCCTCTTAGTTTCTGGGTACGTGTATCCACAATACGTACAGGCTTTTCTTCGTAGGTATAATTATCTTGTAGCTCTACAGGTCCCAACTCAGTGATCTTATGTGGATTTGCTACGAACTTCTTTAGCATTGACACATGAAAAACATCGTGATAGTTGGAAAGATTAGGTGGTAGCGCCAATCTATACGACAGGCTACCTACCCGTTCCAATACTTCAAATGGTCCTATAATCGTGGGGTCAGTTTCCCTTTAACTCCAAAGCGGTGCAAACCCTTGAATGGCGTGATTTTGACATATGCATGGTCTCCTATGTTGAACTCCATTGGTTTTCTTTTCTGATCGTACCAACTTTTATGACGGTCTTGAGCTTCTTTCATCTTCTGTCGAATTATTTGAACCATGTTATTCATCTGCTGCAGCATCTCTGGTCCAATTGTTATTTGCTCTTCACGTTCCCAATATAATGGCGATCGGCATTTTCTTCCATACAATGCTTCATAGGGGGCCATCTGGATCGTAGCTTGGTAGCTGTTATTATATGCAAATTCGATTAGAGGCAATTGATTATCCCAATCTCCCGAGAACTCTAATGAGCAAGCACGTAACATATCTTCAAGTGTTTGTATGGTACGTTCAGACTGACCATCATTTTGGGGATGATATGCTGAGCTAAAGTTGAGCTTGGTGCCCATGATGTGTAAACTTTCCCAAAATCGCGAAGTGAATCTCGTGTATCTATCTGAGATTATACTAAGAGGAATGCCATGTAATCGTACAATCTCTCGGATATAGATCTTGGCTAGTTTATCAATAGAATACCCTGTTCGCAGTAGCAAAAAGTGAGCGCTCTTGGTCAAACGATCAACAATAACCCAAATCATATCATGACCGTTTCTCGTCTTAGGTAATGCTGTAATAAAATCCATTGTGATGTGATCCCATTTCCATTGAGGAATAGACAAAGGTTTCAACAAACCACTTGGGCGTTGGTTCGCTTTGATTTGCTGACAAATCGCACATCCAGCTACAAATCAGAAATTTCGTTCTTCATTCTTGGCCACCAGAAGTGTTTCTTCAAGTCATGATACATCTTGGTCATACCAGGATGATTTGTGTATCCTGAACAGTGTGCTTCTTCTAATATCTTGAGTTTGATTTCCTTATTACTTGGAACATATATCCGGTTTCGGAAAAAAGAACTCCATGTGTTTTGCGAGAAATTTTCATCTCCTTCCTGCATACGTTGGCGAAATTGTGTTAAGGAGCTGTCCTCTTGTTGTTTTGCCCTGATATCTTCGATTATGGTAGGTTGTATCTCCAAATTCATTAGTTCACCTTGACACTTTGGGAGTACAAATTCTATCCTTAATTGTTCAAAAGCTTTGACTAACTCTTTTTGAGAAGTAAGTAAAGCAGCTACCTCGCTGTAATTTTTTCCTGCTCAAAGCATCAGCGACTGTGTTGGCTTTTCCAGGGTGGTAATGGATGTCCAAATCATAGTCTTTAATTAATTCTAACCACCGACGTTGCCTTAAGTTGAGTTCTTTTTGTGAAGATGTATTTCAAGCTCTTATGATCAGTATAGATATCACAATGCTGTCCATACAGATAATGTCTCCATATTTTTAGCACAAATACAACTGCCGCTAATTCCAGATCATGAGTCGGGTAGTTCCGTTCATGTGGTCTCAATTGTCGAGAGGCATAAGCCACCACTTGATCTTCTTGCATTAATACACATCCTAACCCGTTTCTAGATGCATCGCTGTAGACTACATAAGGTTTATTGGGATCAGATAACCTCAATATAGGTGCGGATGTCAATCTTTTCTTCAGTTCCTGGAAACTGGTTTCACATTCTGCATTCCACTGAAATTTTACTCCCTTTTGAGTGAGTTGGTTCATGGGTTTGGAGATTTTTGCAAAATCTTTGACAAATCGTCTGTAAACCAGCTAACCCAAGGAAACTGCGTATTTCCGTAATATTTTCAGGACTTCCATTCCAGTATTGCTTGTATTTTTTCTGGATCTACGGATATTCCATCTCCTGAAATAATATGACCAAGGAATGAGATCCGATCTAGCCAAAATTCACATTTCGAAAGTTTAGCATATAGCTGAGATTCTTGCAGCTTCCGTAAAGTCAATCGTAAATGGGTGGCATGTGTTTCCCTATCTTTAGAGTAGATTAGGATATCATCAATGAATACCACAATGAACTGGTCCAAGTAGGCTGATAAAGCCGATTCATTAAATCCATGAACACAGCTGGTGCATTAGTCAAGCCAAAAGGCATTACTAGAAATTCATAGTGACCATAGCGAGTCCGAAATGCCGTTTTTGGAATATCTTCAGGTTTGATTCGAAGTTGATGATATCCTGAACGCAGATCAATTCTAGAGAAAACTGTAGCCCCATTTAATTGATCGAATAAATCATCGATCCTTGGAAGAGGGTATTTATTCTTTATGGTAACCTTGTTGAGTTCTCGGTAATCAATACAAAGTCGAAGCGTCCCATCTTTCTTTTTCACGAATAGTACTGGGGCTCCCCATGGAGATACACTGGGTCGAATAAATCCTTTAGTGAGTAATTCTTGCAGTTGTATCTTAAGTTCCTTTAATTTTGCTGGTGCCATTCGATAAGGAGCCTTGGAAATGGGTTCTGTATTAGGGCATAATTCTATAGAGAAATCAACTTCGCGATGAGGTGCTAATCCTGGCAACTCGTCAGGGAATACGTCCGGAAATTTTCGTATGATCGAAATATTCTCATTTCTCGAAATCTTCTCTTTATCCTTTAAATTAAGACCGGATTCTTTATCAGTACTTGAAATGGCTTCGATCCTGGCAACTGTTGGAGTAGTCTTCTGTTATACATCAGGTAACCTGATTCTTTATCCTTGGAGCATTATGTATTTTCTTTCGCAGTCAATCTCAGCTTGGAATTTGGATAACCAATCGATGCCTAGGATTAAGTCGTATCCTATAATTGGGATCAAGATAAGATTTATAGGGAAATTTTTATTCTGGATTTGAATATCTGCATTGATTATGATTTCACGAGTGGATACTCTATCTCCAGTAAGTGTGGTGATATTATAAATAACTCGAGTCTTTCCAGTCAGGATACCACTCCTTTGCTGGAATTGATGCTAAGAAAAGAATGAGATGCACCCGTATCAAAAAGCGTATATGCAGAATTCCCTTGTATAAGGATATGCCCTGCATAATATTTATAAGTCTTTACATAAGATCGTGATTTGTCTAAATCTTTTCTTAAGTTTTATCCTGAAACTCACATGTTATCATCTCATGAGAATCTCCCTCACTTACAGGATCCTCATCAATGATTGCTTCTTCTTCCTCCATGGCCATTTGCATCCAGTCTTGTTCAGGAATTTCTTCTAGGTTCTTCATTGCATAAATTATGGCAGCAGTCAAAGCAGGGTTTTCTTTCAGCTTTTTACTTCTACAATCCTTCTCCATATGTCCCCTTTTTCCACAACACCTGCACTTAACTCTTAGGCAATCCTTTGTCATGTGATGTTCATTCCCGTAAATGTAACATTTCCCTTGTAGTTGATCACATCTACTAGGGAGATGCTCCTTTCCGCATTTCCAACATTTGATTGCAGAACTCCTTCCAGTAATTATTTGTGGTCCAATAGAATTATGACCTGTGGTCCTATTTTTAGGGATAAATCTCTTAAAGGAACTTCCTCCAGTCTTTCCTTTTATGCTCTTGCATACGATCTCGATTGGCTTCCAACTATCTTGCTTTTTCTACTATTGCTGAGTAAGTGGGCAAATCATAGTCTTCTAGCTTGCACTGCATGAAAGGGTCGAAAACTCTAATAAACAAAGTTTTCTTTAGGGTCTCATCATCCCTATATGAAGCCAGGGCATACTGCAATAGTTTGAAGAATTTAGTTTCATATTGCGTAACAATTTTGTTCCCCTTTTCATGGAGAATAAGTCTGCTACCATTTTCATTTCGACGCTCCGAGGGAAATATTCTTTTCGGAATTCTTCTTGAAATGTTTCCCAGGTGATATTATTACCTAATACTCTAGTTTTGGAATCCTACCAATTGCGTGCTCGAAGTTGTAGCATAAATGTCCCGTATGGGACTTTTTGGTGGTTTGGTATTTCAAAAGCCTCAAAACACCGTTCTATCGTAGAAAGCCAATCATCTACTTCTGCAGATTTGAGATATCTCCGCTGAAGTATTTGTTTGCTTTAATGAACTCAGATAACTTGGCTGTACTAGGAGCTCGGTTTTCTTGTTCGGGAGCAAGCTGGGCTTGATTCCTTTTATTTAATAGGTGTTGTAGTACGTCACCTTGTTGTTGCAACATATTTTGCATGGTAGCCAAAATTTGAGCTACGTAGTTATTTTCATTTGGTTGCCCAGTTTGATTATTATCATTAGCCATTTTTTGCAAAAATTTTCTTCTTGGAAAGACACATATACAAGTAAGAAAATGAGAAAATAAGAAAATAAAAACATCATCTTTCATTTTTGATATTCACATAGAAGGGTTACAAGAACGATGTTTATCATACAAGTTTTAACACTCAAGCAGAAAGAAAACATAAGTACTACAAGCCCTTTTTATTTATTCACAATGCAGTCTATGCATCTCTTAAGTAACTTAATTATTAAACGGAGGGGAGTTGAGATTCAGACGACTAATTTCAATCTCCCAAGTATATTCTTCTGGAATGTTCAGAGGAGTTGAAGTGTAATGTCCATTCCCGTGGCGTTCAGTGGATGATGGAGTGTAATGCCCGTTCCCATAATGTTCAGTAGGAGGTGGTGGAGTCATATTCGTATTGGTCGGAGTAGTAATGTCGTCGTCAGGATATACGACATTAAGAGGTGTGACGGCCACTGGAGTACTAACGTTCAAACTTTCGTACATAGTTTGATAATTAATGTCTAAAGCTACTTCTTCCATACTTATGGATAGAGCGATTGTAGCATCTGCCGGGGTAGCTGAAGCAATAGAAACATAAGGAAACCCTTCATGAAAAGGAAACCAGTTAATTACGCCTTCAAGTAAGTTCAACATGGCTCCCCTATACCAATCAGGAATCAGAAATATCTCATTGGGGTACAGGTATTAGGGGTTAGGCTTTGTTACAAAGTGGACTATTGGTATAACCATATCCATCAACTGCTGTCGCCAGACTACATAGTGTTCAAATGCAGGAATGACCGAATACCAGCTTAGTTAATCTCCGTTTCTTTCGATCATATCATCCCACCAAGATTCCCAACGGGGGTTTGTGTTATCAATGTACTTACGGTTGATTTCATCAGGGGAAAAGTAGACACCGTGACTGGCTAGTTGGTATATCAGATGCTGAAGCCTGATCCTATAATCTACTGGAGCTACCTCATGTAAATGCCGAAATTCTTCCCACTGTTCAATAAAAAATTCTCTTCATCCCTACAATCATGCGTCTATATAGGTTAATGGATGATGTTGTTGTTAGTATATATATATATATATATATTTTTTTTTTCTTTTTTACGATCATCATTTCTGTAATATCTTTTAAGTTATGGCTCTGATACCACTTTAAGACTATCACATCCCGGAAAATTAATTCGTACAATCCCACCGTAATTATCAAAGGTTTATGGAGTTCAATCAACTCATGGTCCATAAACATCTGATAATTACTAGGCTCACTAAATAATGCCACACTTAAAAGATATTTATAGAAATGGAAACTAGGATTAAGTTTATGGTACTTACGGTATTATTCCAGGCATTTTTTGTTATTTCTTATGGATTTCCTGCAAAAGAAGCTGTAGGGTGGTGAGCATAATTCCACGTGCTCAATAAGTGGATATAAAAAGGGTAATTATAAACATTATAGGACAAATCACAATCATTTGTTAATATTAAAGTGAATTGTGCAATCAATCGGGATGCCATCCGCGTGATGCTAACCGGTTCATCACGATATTAGAGAAATTAACCCCACTCTAATCTGGGTTTCGAGGAGTTTAACACAGATTCATTTTCCATAAAACCGGGAATATGCAATGGACCGCTGTCCTCCCAAAAACCGTTTAGGACTATCCCTCAAATAACTTGTAACCTTTACTGCGACCCCCTCTCTTGTCACTTAGTTCAATAAAGGTTAGAAGAAGAAATCCATTCCTACCTGAACGGTCGGTTTTGTGGATGCAAGGATGCAATATGCGATATGGTATGCATGATTGGTTATTAGTTTCATTATATTCTTAACAATACATTTTTACTTAGGCGATCAAACAGATATCTCACACCAATATAATAAGATAAGTAAACATCCAATATCAAACCAAGTTAATCAACCATACACATTTTTATAGCTATCTTACAAGCACAAACAATTATAATGTAAATAATATCCCTTTTGACAATTACCATATAAATGACCCACTTACCAAAATATGTTTCGTGGGTGGAATAGATTGCTATGGAGTTTTACCTAAAAGAATGATTTTGATAAGATGAATTAGTATTATGATGCAAAATCTTGTTTTAGTTTTAGTATGATTATAAGATTTATTTAAGGAATAAAACACTTTATTAAAAGATTATAAGTTAATATATATATAAGAAATTCATGAGCTTATTTTACTTTTATTAAAAGGTATTGTGAAATTAAGCACTTTAGGTACTTAATTAATTTTTGAAAAGTTATAATTTGAAAGAATTCTATATAGTTCGATAAGTGGGTATAGTTTGAATTGCTTAGAAAAGTTATTCTAATTTATATGGTTTATGATTATAGTTTATAATTTCAAGGTTATTGTTTCTAAGACTTGTTAAGCTTTAAAATTTATAATTTAATTATTACATTAATATTTGGTATGCATGCCGTTATTGGGACTAATATATTTAGTTAAGTAAAGTGTTAAGGTGGTTATGAACAATTAATAGAATTTTCATAATTTCTTTATTCACTAGCTATAATTGATATTTACTAGTTATAATTGATAAATTAGTGTATATATTCAAATAAATGTGAAAAAAAATTGTAAGTGTCAATAATGTTAGTATGAATATCTTGGAGTAATAATATAACATTTTTTTTTATTTTTAGGAATCGTTTAGGCATTTTATATTAGAAGTTCGGATTTCACTATTCCTAGTATATTCGCAGTGATAATCATGTAATTTTTTTAAAAATATCAAAATTTTATGAAAAATTCTGAAAATTTTATATGTTGTAACTAATATTATATTGTACTTACTGTAAACTTTTAAAGCCGAACAAACAAGTTTTGATGTTGCAAATATTCCTCGTCGGAGATTGGCCAGGATTCACCGACGACACTTCCAGACGGCGGAGTTGCCCCTTCTAAGGTTGTCGGACGGCCTTGTGGTAATTTTAGACTCCTAATTGTCAAGTTTGGTGATTTTCTGATTTCGGATGTGGGTTTGGTGAATTTTAAAAATTCTGGGCGGTATTTATAGCGAATTTCCGGAGTTTGTAAATTCGATAAAAATTACCAGGTGTCAAATTTTTTTCATGCAAAAATTACCATGTAATCCTTACATTTTACACGTCCATTATGGTATCTACAGTGATTTTTGAAAAATGTTTGATAATTTTTCTAATTTTGGACACCTAATTTGCATGCATGCATAATTATTCCGATTTTGTTTTATTGTAAAAAAAATTTGCCATCTGTTTTCACGAATTTTCCTAATTTTTCCTGATTTTTGAAGAGTTTTGATTGATGTTTATGTCTCCATTTGGTAATTGTTTGGTTAATTTGCTACTTTTTAAGTAAATTGTTGTTTTTTGGGAATTTTCCTTCAATTTTTTCAAAATTTAGTGTTCTTATGTTTTCAGAATGATTATGACATTCTTAGGAGCTGGACAATCCTTGTCTCCTATTTTTTGGTGTTTTATAGGGAAATTTAGAGGTATTTAGGTTAATTTAAGGGTATTTTAGTCTTTTTACTACTTTAATTTTGGCTTTATTTGATAAATTGAGCCAACTTTTGCATTATTAATTGATTTGGCTATATCTAATTTACCTTAATTTACTTTTCATTCTTACTATTACTTAATTATAATTTACTATTTACTATTAACCTTGATTATTTAGTATTTACCTTTGTTATTATTTATATAGTCAAGGAATTTTGTTCATTTATTTTTATTTGGATTTTAAATTATTGTATTACTTTTCTAATTTTTTATAATTTCTTTTGATTTTATTAAGAATCATATTCTTAATATCGTTTTTTTTCTTCCGCTTATTTATTGAATTCTAACTATTATCTTACTTAGTTCATATAAACATTCTTATATTATTTTAGGTTTATTTCTTGTATTCTCTAAAAATCGGGGTATTACATTTTTATTGAATGATACGAAGACAATAATTCCTTTAAAAATATAGCAAATTGATTATCTGTTTAAATCATGACCTCCTTTTGCATTGAATAAATACAAATCTTTCTTGTTGTCTTTGATGAGAGAAGTTATTATTCAAATAAAATGGAAAATGAAAAGAAAAACTGCAATTCTTGGAGTGAACAAATATTACTTTGTGTTTGTAAGCCTCGAAAAATTTCAGTAAATAATTCCAAACTAAACATTCAAAATAAATTTTAAAAATGACTCCCAATTAAAAACGAACTTCAACTAGCCCGAAATCTTAAACAAATCTAGAATTTTCCTTAATATTGAGCAAAGAGAAAATCCTTAGAAGTAACATAAGAACTTAATAGTTTCCAAATCCAAAACCACTACGTATGACAAATTCTATGCTTAACCCTGACTTGTAAAAGTGGGTAGTATAGAACTTAAAAACAAATTTATTAAACAGTGAGTAACGATAAACCTTCCGGTATAAAACCAAATTTTAGAAATTTTGAAAACGTTAAGGGATATTAAATATCTACGGAAATAAATTTTAAAATAATTATTCTCAAATCAAATATGTTGTATGAATATAAAACATCAGTTTCCAAGTTGGCAACGATCTAAACCAGGAAGTCAACTGAAAAACCTAAGCCAACAATTCCCGGGAAACCCTAGTAGGTTAAACCCGGCAATCCCGTAATCCTAAACCAAGGAGTCGGAATATGAGCAAAGAGTGGAGTTAGGTCACAATAATACTAGGATGCTTTAAAAATATGAGATTAGAGAGTTTTCTATCTATTTCAAACCTGGTCGGATACAGACTTCGAAAAGCGTGCTCCGGGATTCGAAATATCAAATATATGATATTAGCACCATTAGGCCCGTAATTTTATAAGAATTCCAAGTACATCAGTTATATTAATTTTGGGTTGCTTGTAAACCCGGTTTTTCTAGTAACCGAGTAAATTTCGGAAATCGGAAACCAAAACCCTAAACAGGATTAGTATGAACAACCTAGGAACCCTAAAACCGGCTTTTCTTCGATTTCAACTTAAAAGAACCTCTATAGAATAATTTAATGTGGATTATTGTTTTAAAGTATATTTCAAATCCTATGAAGTTTTGATTTTGAAAATTTTTCTATTATGGGCTTTCCCGAGCTCCATTATGGAAAAGCGATCCTCGAAATTAGGAACTCAGAAAAATATCCCGGAATACTCTTTAGAACCAAAATTTTATAAGGATTTCAAAAATATACGTTTTATAATTTTTCGACCTATAAAAATTACAATTATAGCCTTTTTCCCATATTTTTCTTACTACCGGTAAAGTAAAGGTCTTGTCTACTATTTATTACTATTCACAAGTACAACCTACTACACACACACCCATACCCTAGTCTTACATTCTTACAAACACTTAATTACATTTTCTTTTCCAAGAAATTTTTGTCTCTTAAATAAATTATCACATTTAACACTTTTATTACATGGATTTCAATTTTCAAACAAATTCAACTCCCCCTCTCTCTTTCCCCTCTATTGGCCTGCCATGACCCCCCATCTTGCCTCCAAATGGATTTATTTTATCTCCTTTTATTACTTAAAACAAATCCTAATTCACTTAATATAAATAATCCTTTATTTTCTCTCTTCTTCACTTTATTTCATTTGTTCCAAAAACTCTCAAAACCCTCTCATTTCCTCCCTCTTGTTGTGAGCTTCCCCCTACATGAATATCAAGCCATCACAAGAGTAGATCTTGTGTTTGATTAAGTTTTTGATGAAATATCTTCATGTTCAGGCATGTAGAAGTAGAGTAAAGTAGAGATCTAGCATAAAATTCAATGTTCATGCTTTTAACCTTCATTTCATACATCATGAGTAGTAGATCTAGCTTTTAGATGCTTATACCATGCTTGACATTTATGATCTTATGGATGATTTATGTTTTCATGCATTAATGCTCATGAAGGCTTTGTTTGTGTATATAGATGTTGTAGTTAATAGATCCTTAGGCAAATAAAACAAGGAACTTACAAAGGAAAAGTTTTTGTTTGAAACGTTCAAAGAAAAATTCGTATGGTTTCAAAAACTATTTTGAAAACCCTTTTATTAACATTAAAACTCATGTTTTATGTGAAAAATGAAGGATATAGGTAAATAGGTATCCTTAAAGTAGTGATTTTTATAAGTTTAAATGAGTTTTGATGAGAATAATGTATAAAAACAAGATGGAATCTAGATGGAAAATTTCAGTTAGTATCAACATATGAAATTCGTAATTGTGAATGTAGGCCATAAGAACACCTATTCATCTAAGCTCAAAATAGAAGTTTTATGTAATTAAATGGAGTCCTTAAGTAATAGGTATCTTAAAGTCTTAAGTTTTAATGCATTAAATAAGTTTTCCCAAAAGGAATCATTCAAAAATTTATTTCAAGAAATTCGGATTTTGGATAAATCCTATTTGAAAACATATTTGCAAAGTGTAAAATGCAAGTTTTTATGTAGAAATGAAGGCTTGGGTAATAGGTTATAATTGAGAACTCAAATTGAACAAGGATTAATTAAATTTTCTTAAGAAAAACTCCAAAAACAAATGGAATGATCAAGTTAAGGAACTAGTTCCTTGAAAGTGTTAGTCATGGAGTTTTACAAATAAAAAAAAAAGGTTTCTTAATTCCTTTTTGTAAATAATATCAAGAACATGCATGCATCAAGTTATAACATGCCATTCATGATAGGAGATCATCAATATTGCATGTATGGTTGATCTATATGCTAAGACATTACAAACATTCACCAAGTTATTTTTCGATTTGGGAAGTTCTTCGGATCAGTCTGATCCCACTCTGTTTTGTGACTGAAATGTTTTCGAACTTGAAAATAATATTAGGAATAGATAATCTTTTAAATTAGATAGAATCGGTTATATTATATGCTCAATTCCGAGTTAATTGAGTTAAGCCTTCAACTTAGGAGAAAACTTACGAACTTAGTAAATAGAATTGCTAAGTTTTATTAGAAATTTATGAGAAATACTCATTGAGGGTATTCCTTGTACTTAGGTGATTTGGAGGATGGATTTCCACTCCTTAGGGACTACTACAACTAGTGGATTTCTCTCTATTGGCCGAGTGAGTTCATTTCTTAATAGTTATGCTCATGTATGTGCTTGTAATTGTAGTGGCATTAGAATTAGGAAAAAGATAAAATTATGATGATTTGTGATCTAATTTTGGTTGAATGAAGATAAGTATATCGAGACGAGAATTGTTGAAAAATCCTTGTATGAACTAGTATAGACTTGGATTGTCTGAAATTCTCTATGATCGCACTTAATCTGCTTAATTAATATGCTACGATTATATGAATAAACTGTACATGCATATCACGTAGTGGGTCACATTACATAAGTTATTATACCTTTGTGGGAAGAAGGCATAATAATTTGGGCAACGAGGGGCCTGTAAACTCGATTGTTGGCATATGGGCTGGAATTGAAAATGTGTGTGGGTGGGCATCTGTATCAACCACAGTAAAAACTTAAAAGTGTGGATGGGCACCTGTATCAACCATAAATGAGAAGTGAAAAAAATTTAAAAGGGGTCGTATGGGCCTGAAACACCTAACCCCGAATGGAGGGTGTAAATCCATTCAACATAAGATTTCCGGATGGTCTTATGTATTATATGCTCATGTGTTTGTGCATTTCATATGAATGTTAATAACTTGTCTGTTATATCCCATAGTCGAGTACTAATTATTGGAAATGAAATCTCACTAGGCTCGTAAGCTTATACCCCAATAGTTTCCTGTTGCAGTATGAATATTTATGGCTATCTCCGATGAGTCGCTATCATCAGGTATAGCTCTTGGACCTAAGGAGCTTTTAATGAGGCCGAGGCCGAGACCTAGACGTAGGCACGAACTTCTAATTGAGTCGCCTAAATTGGTATTTGAAGGATACTATAAGAGACTTTGAGAGTCTGAGAACTCTTAATGTTTTTTACGGGGGTATGCCCCTTGGATCATGTAATAGAATAAATCAAAATGTGACTGCTATGATTTACATTCTTATTACTATGTATGTCTCCTTAAACTATTCCGAAGCAAAGTGAGGTCCCTATATGTTGAAAGTGAGCCTTACACCCGATGTTCAAACTCATGGGAAGATTGAGATTGCTTTACTTGAGTTTAAATATCGAGTGTGGCGGATTGTCACGTTTAGGGTACTCTTTGGGGCGTGACAGTGTTGATTATGCATTGCGTGGGATCAAATAAAATCACTTAATGATAATTTCAATTAGAGAGACACGTGCTTTGATAACTACCACATGTATAAAAAAAGGGCATGTACAAAATAATTATGTGAAAATTATAAAAACATGTTTTGTGATTTGTCCTTTTGAGAAATATATAACCATTAATATTTTTTTCTTTTGTGAAACATATAACCTGTCTTTTATGGATTTGGTTCTTTTGCATCCTCTCAATATTTTTTCTTGTATATTTTCTCAATTTGTAGATCAATAGTTAAGATTACTTAAATATTTAATGCACATTGTAACAACTTTTTAAGTATTTTTTTTTTTCAGAAAATCTAGAAGAAAGTAAATTGAGAGAATCCCATCTATGTGTGAATTGACAAAATAACACCATATTGACTATAAAATTAAAAGATTTATTAGTTGATATATATATCGAACTCCTGAATATACAAGCTCAATCTACTAGAATCTGTTATCCTTCTTATATTTCTTTTTTTGGGATAGAGTGCTGAAAATTATTTTATTAAATATTAGATTGGACATTTTAGGCTGAGTTACATGGGTTAAGTAGTCTTTTTTCCTATATTTTTACGATCTAGAGAGATTTATTGACTTAGTGGGCTTGGAGTTGCATTTGTTGGAATTGACTTATTTAATTCCAACATTTTGAGATATGACTTGTGCATTGTAAAAGATTCATCTTAACCTTCGATTGTCAACACATCCAACAAATGACATTGATTATTAAACTCTATATATAAGCCTAGTCGCCAATAGTCTTGTTTCCTAGTTGTATCTCATCTGATTTTTCAAGTGAAATGTTCCAAGTTTAATTCTCCCTCCTCCAATGTAATGGTAAAAAAAAAAAATGCCTGTTCCCCCTTATTAAGAGGATCCAAAATTTTGATAAATATGTCATCTTGCTATTGGATTTCTAACTAAAAAATAAAACATTTGTGTACATTAATGAGCAATACAATTTGTGTAATTTAATATTATTGAGATTAAGTACTCTTTCATCTATTCCACTACTCTCTTTATCGTCTTTTGAATGTTATGTCATTCCACGATACTTTTCTTATAATACATGAAGCGTGATACTCATACAATACACACATAAGTACATTATCTGAATCTATACATCTAAATTAGAACATTCCAATTTGTTTTTTGGCAACTACAATATATAGAAAAAGTTTAGAAGTATACATGTAATTTATGCATGTATTAATTTTTCACATGTAAACACCAGGTATATAATCCAATATAAAAAATATAAAGAAGTACAAAATGCAAAAACAAGAGCAAAAATTTAATGTGTTAATAAACCAAATATGACTTTATCCTAATGGGAAACGAACTATTAATATAACTATTAGGCTGTCCGCAAAAAAGAAGCTAATTGAATATAAATTCTCTTATTAAGAGAGAGGTATTTATGATAATAAGTATGGATACATTTATCATTAATACTTGTTAACATAGAATAGGAAATAAATAATAATATTTTTTTAAATTACAAAAATGATAGTGAAATAAAAATAATCCCAAATATTTTTCCTTTAAACATGTGATTATATATTCTTTGTGAAAAATTATTTATCAAGCATTTACATTTTATTTATTTGTTATTAAAATCCACGACTATACTTATCAGGAATATATTAGGTTTTTAGGGATTTATTATCATGCCCTAAGGGTATCCTAGTAGTAACAGACATATTATGATATTGTCTGATGTCTAAAACTTGTATATAGAAAGATTGGGTAACATCAGAGAGGATCAAAACGTGCATGTTGATACTAGTTTTGCCTTGGAAAATGACATAATTTAACAAAACAGGATCTTTTGGTTGCAATAATAAGAATGATGAACACATATAAAATACATCATCATAAATAGAACTTTCTAAAGAGCTGTTTGAATAATAAGATGTTACAAATCATAACTTTATAAGTCCTCAAAATATATAAAATGATGTTCAAACATCTTCTAACATATATCACTAGATGGTGCTATCCTGTCTAACTCATAATCCTTCTAGCTTTGAAATCTTACCGATGCTACACTCTAAGAAGATACTAACCAAGGACGAAGGATTAACTTGTAAAGATCGTAGGAGTGTGAGTATAAACCACGGGCTCAGTGAATAATCGGAACATGCCACACATCAAATAAGTTATTAGCAATCATATGTAATGCAACAATCAAATATATACTCTAATATAAGCTTGGATAACCCAAAATCCAAACAAGATAAAGATTTAAATCTCTCATTGGGATTGAAGGAACCATTATTCAATGATCCACCTACCCAGGAGAAACTAAGCATACAGGAATGATAACAACACTTGCATTAATTATCTCTTTATATTTATAGTATTTAACACTCATCTCCTGTTTCATGCTTTAGAAACTCTACTAAGTGTTAATCCTTTCATATATTGATACTATAGGTAGTGTCCTTCATTTGCTAGTAGCTCTTATGGAACCAAAGGTACAATGGTAACCTTTTCTACAAATACCATTTAGAAACCAAGCATCACTAAAGAATCAAAATACTAACATGTAGTAGGCTTTCACACTAATTTTTATCAATTATGTAAATTGTGCAATGTATGATGATTTTATTTATAGTACCAATAGTTTTTAGTCAATTTCAAGGTGATCATGCATAATACAGACATTCAAGAAGCTATATACATTCAAAACATTAGCAAGTCTATTGTCACTTTCATTATTCTAATTTGACAAAACATTTGTACATCACATTATAGATAGTATCCACATGTGTTCACAAACACTTCATTATTATCTTGGCATTACATACACTACAAGAAATTTTGGCTTTAAAGACAAAAAATTCTGTCTCTGAAAGTGAAAAATCTGTCTCTAAAGACTTTCAGAGACAGAATTTTCGTCGCAAATTTCTGTTTCAAAAATCATCGTCGCTAATTCTTTTAGAGACAGATTTATTTTCCGTCGCAAATTTGCTATGGAATTTTTGTTGCAAATTTGTCTCTGTTTTATAATTAGTTATTTTTAAATATCCAATTAGTAAATATTAAATAAAATTATTCGTCACAAATTTGTCTCTAATTCTAAGACAAATTATTAAAAAAATACACATTTGCCTCTTATTTATCCTTCCCAGGAGGTCACCCATTATAGAATGCTACATACTAAGCACACTTAACATTGAAGTTTTCACAAGCACTAAACCGATAAACCAATTCGTATCTTCATGAGTAAAGTTCCACTACTGTTTATTTAAGAGATACCACAATTTACAATATTATAACTATAAACATTTTATATATCTTTTATAGTTTATTTTTATTTTATAATTTCACTTTACATATTTATTAAGGATTTTTCATTAATATTTTATTAAAATAATATATAATATTAATATACAATGTTTATATTTTATAATAATTATTTTTAATTATATATTTATTATAAATATATAATATTTTCAGTAGTATATTATAATTTTTTTTTCCAAGTATGATATTATTATTAAAAAATATTATATATTATGTAAATATAAATAATGTTATACATATAAATTTATATATATATATTTAATGATATATAATAATTATACTTTTTACATTAGTTATTTAATATTTTATATTAAATTAATAAATTGTATATTTTTAATTAATGTGTTTATTTTTTTATTTTATTTTTTTTGCACTTAATAAATTATAATATAATGTAAACAATATAAAAATATATTTTTCATTATTATATTAATAAAATAATATATAATACCAATTTAAATATATTTAACTAATTATTATATATTACATATTTTATTACTTAAATATACTATATTTTACATAGTATATTATTTTTCCCCAAATATGTTATTATATTTTAAATAAAATACAGTATGTAAATATAAATTATGTAAGATATATATAATAAATTTTTTATATTAAAAAATATATGAATAGTCATAATAAATATATATAAAAATTATAAATAATATGAATATATTTTTTTTTATTAATATATTATTTATATATCTGTATATGTTTAAATATACTAAGTTGACATTTTATATTAATTATTTTATTTTACATATATTATTATTGAAATATACTTTATTTTTAATTAGTATTTTATGATATTACTTGCATATAACATATTATATTATCATTATACACTATTTTATTAAGTTATATAATTTGAGTTTTTATATAAGTTATTATGTAAAAGAATATATAATAAGATATAAATATAATATTTATGTTTTAAGTACTATTTTTAATTTATACTTTATTATATATAAATATGTATTGTAATGTTAAATATATTATAAATAATATATATAATTAGTTGTAAATAACAAATGATTATACATATTATAGTTATTATATAATAAAATTAATTTAAAAATATAATATATGTCCTTATTATATAATGCACATTTATATATATTATATTAGATATGTATAATTTAAAATAAATTTTAAACATAATTATTTATATATACATATATGTAATAATTTATTTTAGAGACAAATTTGCAACAGAATTTAAAAAAATAAAAATTGGCGCTAAAATAATTTATTTCCCTCTAAAATCAGAGACAAATTTGCAACGGAAAAATTTTCGTCGCAAATCAATGTGTAATCAGTCGCAAATTCCGTCGCAAAAGCATATAAAAATTAGAAGATTATTCATAATTCATGTCATCATAAATCCGTCGCAAATCTGTCTCTAATTCATTTTTTTAGAGACAGAAATTTTCCGTCGTAAATTTTCTGTCTCTAAAGGCTAGTTTTCTAGTAGTGATATACTTCTAGACCACAAAACACAAGCAATGTAATATGTTTGAGTTACTCATTTTCTCATGATGTCTAATCATAATAATCTTCAGGAAAGTCCACCAGTTGATCGATATCACCTATTAGATGAATATGAATATTCATTGATATTACATATCATTATATATTCGAACTCTTGTGAGCGCCTAAGTGTCATAAAATTGGTTTTTATTCTTTTTAGTCTTATTTAGATTAATGGCTCTTTTATACAATTCCTATATCTTGTATTGGTCCTTTAATGTGATGACCCTATACAAATAGGTACTTATTATTTAGTATTTATTTCATTTTGTTTCTCTTAATTTTGATTGATATTTACATTTATGATTAGGGTGATTTTATGGAGTTTTCTAGTATAATCTTATTCGGGTTCTATATTCTTTAGTGGTCGTGTTGATGGTGAATTTTCATTTATTATTTCTTATTTGTCAACCTTATCTCCATTTATAAGTTAAATTCTTATTATTTATGGGTCACACTCTAGTCTTTAGTTCTTTGGTTACCTTTCTAACATATGTGTAGGCTAAGGAAGCTAAATAGGTATCAAATGTATATTAAACTTAATTAATTTAATTTTCTATTTTTTTTATTGATATAGAGTCGTGATATATAAGATATAACCTAAAAGTTTGATTTAGTTTCATGTTGGAAAGGAAAGGGAAATAGAGTTTTAAGGTCTACATAAGGGGCTGCATGGGCATACAAGAGAGAGGGATGATGGCCTGTTTTTCTTCCCTACCATTTGCACAACCTGTAGTAGAGGGAGGGATGGGCTGTTTGTTCTCTGCCTCGCCTATCTGCACGACTTGTGTTAGGGGTATGCAAAAATATTTTTGCAATTTTTCTTGGTTTTATGAGGGGATTCATGTTATGGCTACAAGTTAATTTCCTTGTTGGGTTTCTAAAGTTTCTTTTTGTTAATTTTCCCTTCAAAAGCCATGTCTTAGATTCATTTTATCTAATATTAGGTTAGTTTTATTATGGTACATGTATCGTAGGACCACTTCCTACAAGGACCGAATATTAGAGTTCTTTGTCCCTATTGCACTTGTTAGTTTTTCTATGATATCTCCTTAGAATAGAACATAGATGATTCAAGTTCGATAGATCATGTAATGATTATCTACATATTCTTAAAGTATATGAACATGGAGCTTCATATCTGTTCATGCATTAATTTTCCTAGCTTTCTATTATAGATATAATATAGGCTTGAATAAAGTTAAAGCTTACCTTGTTTGGCTAGAGATGAAGGTGACAACTCCCCCTTGTAATAAGGATCTAACTACATGTAATAGTGGAAAATAAGTTGTTGAATTCTATATTCAAAGTGACATATTAAGGATATTACGTAACTTTGAACTTGCTATTCTTTGAAGCTAAAATTCTATTGGAGTTCTAGAGATTCTTATCTAAATTTGATGTGCATTGCTGGGTCCTTCAAGTGGGTTCATGGCCGAAAGTGGGGTCTTTGAAGTGTTGAACTTATTTTGTATTTTGTTCCACTTTTGATGTGGGTTATGGTTGGTTTTGTGTGGAAGAAAAGGGGTTTGTTTGTTTTGTTGTTTGACTTGTTTTGGATGGAGGAATATAATTTACATTCAAGCTTTTGGGGAATCAATAAGTTTGTTTGTTTGTTCATTATTCTCATTTATATAAGTCATGAAGGAGCTATGTTTGCAGTGCAAGTGGGAATGATTTTGTATGGTGTTAACTACTCGTTAAAAAAGAAATATGTTTCACATTTTCTTGTGGCCTTTAAGGGATGGTTTGTGTATGTATTTTGTGTGTGAACTAGGGCTGGAATTCACAATGATTTGGGACTACTTAACATGTTTATTTTAGTGTCAATTTGGTTGATCTTACGGTCTAAAATACTTAGATTGGTTGACAATTTGTCAAAACTTTTGACTTAGTCTACTCCCAGAAATTCTAAGGCAATATATGGTGAAAAGTAAGTGAAATATTTGTAGCATATATCTTCATATCCAGCTGTAATTTATGGAATTTGAGGAGAATTTTTCGTCTTCTACAAGTTGATTCAAGTCCTCTTCCCATTTAATTTGTTTTGCTTAGATGTTTTATTGGTTGAAGTCATGTTCAATTTGACTTTAATTTGTACAACTTGCACAAATTGGAGAGGCAAGTGGTGTGATCTCCTCCAAAGAAAAGCAGCCAGTTTTTTGGTTTTTCCTCCATGTGTTATATTTATACTTTAGTTTAATACTTATTTAACTAAATATCTAAGTTAATTTGTTCACTACTAAGTCATACCCGAGTTTATATATTAGTTATATAGAGGTTTTATCTTTAAAAGTTCATTTAAGGCTTCCACAATATTTCTATATTATCTTTGAGTTCATCTACACAATTAAGTATTTTTAGTGTTACCTTATGCGATTAGGGTTTTCTGGGCCTGATAGATCAATTAGGTTTAGTGCCTATAAACTCTAAATTTCTAACTAGAACAATGTTGAAATCCAAATCTTTATTTGAAGTCTAGATTATTAGTTATGGTTCTGTTTCCATCCCATTACATAATTATAACCCTAACGGTTTATTTTTTTTGTTATCATTTTATAACCAATTGGTCCTATAAATGGGTCATCTTTTATTGTATTTGAAATCTAGAATTACTTTTAATTATATCTTGAGTTATTGACTCAAGTTACAAAATCTTATCCTTGGTATCAATTAAGATTAAAGAAATTTCTACTTGGGTCTCAAGCTATAAATGAGCTCATTACTATTCATAGATTCATTCCAGAATTTTTATTAAGTCTTCAGTTCACTATCTAATTCATTTTTCCATTGTTTTATACTAGTGTGAAAATTCTCAAGGATTACATTTATTGGAGCCCATAATTGGTTCAAAGTCACTTGAAGTCGACCTTGTTGCTAAGTTAAATGAAGTATGTGAGAAGAAAAATCTAAAGTTGATATTTGTGGATTTATGGAATTATGATCAACCTATGGGAATAGTGACATACAAGTACATGAAGGAGATTGCACACAATAGAGAAGAAAAAGATGCACTAAACTATGTTGGAGGTTTACTTAATCTTAGTGAAATTGAGGATGATAATGGTTGTAAGGAATGAATAGGAATTGAGAGGTTTCATGAAAATTTAAAGTTAAAATTCCTTGTTTTATGATGGACTAGAAAAACTTATTACATGTGTGTAGATTATTTGCATATGTATAGCTAACAATCATGGTAGAAATTTTTTCCATGTCTATGATATTTTACGAAATTAATTATTTAATCCTATAGTGATTGAATAATACAAATTGATATGATTATAATTGATCGAACAATAATAAATCATTTATAGATTTTTACCTCCTTATTCTTCTTCTTCTTATTATTATTATTGTTGTTGTTGTTGTTATAAATAACCAAAATTTAATATTGGATGGAATCCCAACATAACAAGCCAATAAAAATAATTGTGAAATATTAGAGAAATTACATCCATTGATGGAAAAGCTAATATCCACACTAGTATAATTTCTTCTTATTAATGGAGAGAACGATAGAAGTGATAATAATTTGATAAAATACTAAGAAGCCGTTGTTCCATTACAATTTGTGCTCACACAAATCTTTGTACATGCCAGAAGGAGATAACTCTTGCATCAAATTACAAAAAGAGACTTAAGATCTTTGGGAAAAAGAAAGAAAGAAAGAAAGAAAATTCATCATCCTAAAGTTTCAATAAAAAAAAAAAAAAAGTCATTGCGTTCGCTGCTTTGCACCTACTGTTCTAGCTTTCATAACATTAATGTAATCCATCTAACTAGATGAATACTTGTTTTCTTGATTTTGCTATCCCAATGCTTTCCCCATCAATCATTATTGAACATCTCAAAGTTTTAATGAGTTATAATTATGCTAGGTTATTTAATTTACTCATGTGTTATATTATAATTGGTGTTGACACAATTGGGATACTAATATTAGGACACAAATATGTTTTTGCAAGTATAACGAAACTCCATTTAACACTGCATATATTCAGCAGCTACAATATCCAATCTACCACTTACCAGTACGTTTTGCAAACCTACCCATTTACCATTTGAATCCCTGATAACACACCAATAGTTGATATATATGAGAAAACATCAACAAGTGGGTTTGTATGTATTTAATTTATACCAAGTTACCAATCATGAATTAGAGGATTCAGATTTAAATATACTCTTTCTATAGTGAAAATTCCTTTAGTTGTATGTATATAAGCCCATAATTCATGGGCTCTTATCCTTGTGTTATCTATCAAATTCTCTGTTGAACCTACTAGTTTAAAATTTAGTTTGTTCCTTGATTATCATATACACCACAACATGATACCAAATAATATAAAACCTTTGTGATGTTTATAGTTGGTCAAAAATTCTATGGCTTGTCACTAATTTTAACAGATCGGTCTCATCAATGGTTTAAAGACTCAAATTTTTTAATTGTGTTCACAACATTAAATAAAATAGTTAATTTACTAAGGAAAACTTAATAATAATGATTGTTATTAAGATACTAGAATAATAATTAAGATATCTTTAACTTCTAATATAACTCTAAATAATTAATATAGTCCCTATTTTTTCATGTTTTTGCATTCATTTTTTTTTTTTGTTTAAAAGACCACTATTTTCTATTGTTAGAAATCTTAAGTTGCTAATGGGTATGGTCATTATGATTTGCTACGAATATTTGATTTTTTTTTAACATATAATACTTATGTTTAACTATGAAAGTGTATAGTTATATTTATTTCATGAATTTTATATACTTCAGAAATGATAGCATAATGTGGAGAATAAGCATAAGATCAATAATAAAAAAAGAAAATATTTGGTCCCTAGAAATTCTTCAACAATCCATAGAATCCATCATTCAATTGAATACTATCACACCCTCAGGCCCTAATTAAAAACATAAGCCACTAAAAAGAATTTAAGCCATATGTTTAAAGCAGTGCAACTTCATAGCAATTCAATTGTAAATATGAAATTAGAATCACTAATTATATATTACTAACTTTATTATTGGGGAAAAAAAGTATATTTTTATTTATCTTCAATGTTTGCCCTCTTTATAATTGAATTCTCACCATTTTCAAATGGTCACATATTAGGTCATATGTTCTATTGTGTTTGCAACATTAATTAATATAGTTTATGGTTTTTTTAATGTTTTTAAGAGATAAAAACATCTTTCAGAGATTTACCAATAGAGCTTTATCTAATGAATAGAGTTGGCAATATACTTTAATTTATCTGTTTATTAATTATCTACACATTAAATACTAAGTATGGATGAGAAACTATCCTTTCATAAGCCCAAATGAGTAGAACTCAAAACTATAGCATATAGACTCAACGGTTGATTAGATGCATAACATGAGATTTCACAACTTTTTTTTTTTTCGTTTTATATATCCCTATTATTTTTTCAATTATATAACTGGGCTTCATAATGTCTCTTTTTTTGTTTTTCGCTTTGCATTCCAGTATAATTTCCTTATTAGATCCATTAACTGATATTTTAGCACAAACCTTCATGGAATCCTAAAAAAAACACCATAAAACAATGTCAGCTCTTTTCGTCTCACTAATATCAACCAAACACAACACCAAATAGTAATTGGTCCCCAAACAATTCATCTCGTTTCCCTTCACTTTGTCGTTTCCTTTCTCTCTCTTTTTTCATTATTCGGGTCTATTTAGATGGTCTTTTTTTCATCTGTATCTGTATTTTATTTAAAATGATATATGTAAATATATCTGATTTATAGTTATATTTTAACTATATTTGATCTTTTAATGAGAATTATCAATTTTTTTTTATTTGTATTTAATTCTTCATAAATAATTTATTACAAAAAAGTTTTAAAAAAAATATCAATATCTATAATCTACCAACAAACAAATAGATCCTTCACATTTCACTCTGCTTCCGTCTTATTCTATTTTTCTATATTATTTTGCTTTCCTCGTAATTTTCTACGCCTTGTGAAAGTAGTAGTAGTTAACCAAACAAAACGCAATGTGATATAAAGCAAGTCAAGGAAGAACCATCCTTTTGGTAGCATTTTCTAAGAATTCTTCCGCAGAAGTTGCCGTGAACTCTTGAACCGACAATTATCGTGTGGAACGCGCAATAAGAACGACCAAAGACAAGGGGAGTTTTCGTCTTTTTTTCTGATTTTTTAAAATCGCGTTTTTATAATATTAATATTCCATCTCGATTCTCATATACTTATTGTAATATTATGTTGAAAACGATTGCATTTTTGTGTAGCATCTTTTAGATTTATATGAATATCATAATTAAGTATTATTTTATTAGTTATGATTTATTTAGGAGGTATAATTATGATTGAATACTCAATAATTTACGTAATTAGGGATATAATAAAGTAAACTGTGTCAATAAATTTATTATTATTATTATTATTTTGCTGTTTCTAATTGTATTTTTACATACAATCTGCTGGTAAGATTTAAGTTATTGATTCTAAAAGTAAAAGACAAAGTGCACAAAGGAAAATATAGACATAAGCGTTGTAATTTACAATTATATTCAAACTAATCCAGCATATACCGCGTCCTCCTCCTCTTCTAACTAAAAAACTAAGTCAAGGTCATATAATTAATTACTTTCACTGCCTTCATTGTTTCCTAGAATCTTCTTTGTATGGCTAGCAGGAGCTACTCCTTTTTTTTTTTTTTTTACATGAATGTATCACTCCATTATTACTCCATAATAAAGAGGAGCTAGTAATTTATCAGCAAACACCAATAACACTTTATTGTCTTGGACTCTTCGTCAATCAGACTGCTTTTCCTATACTAATTTCCAATTTTCAGCCAGACTTTTATTCTTTGTTTTACAATAATTTCCCTATTAGCTCTTTTGAGCTTGAGATCTTTGCTCTAAGCTTCATATATTTACCGCTTTTTGTTTTCTGCTTGGAGTGAATTACGCCTGTTTTGAAGATGAGTTCAACGTGCTCTCTCGCTAATGGTAAAGCATCGGATGTCCTTTCCTCCGGCAGTGGATATGAAGTGTTTTTGAGCTTTAGGGGACCGGATACCCGAGACAGGTTCACTGATCATCTCTATACTAGACTCGTTGATGCTGGGATTAGGACCTATCGAGATGATGAAGAGCTTCGAGTTGGAGAAGAGATTGGTCTAGAGCTCATCGCAGGGATCAACCAATCCACAATTGCCATACCCATCTTCTCAAAAGGATATGCTGCAAGCAAATGGTGCCTAAAGGAATTAGCCCACATAGTGGAGTGCAAAAGGTCAAGGGGGTTGAAAGTGATGCCCATATTTTACGATGTTACGCCATCTGAAGTTCGAAACCTGACCGGGGATTTGGGAGGCCTTTCTTCCACATGAGAAACTTTATAATGATGATACAATCAAGGATTGGAAAGAAGCATTGAAAGAGGTTGGAGCATTAAAAGGTTGGGATATTCAAAATGATAGAAACAGGTAAATTTTGATCATCCAATAATCTGTCACTGAAAAAAGAAAATAAAAACAAAAAAATCATTTCGAATTATTCTTAATTATGGACATGGTACAATGGTCATTGACTTTCTTTTTTTCCCACTTAAGGTTTTCCTATAATTTATCTTCTAATCTTTTTCTTTGCATTAATGATTCAGACAAGAAGGGAAGCTTGTAAAAGAAGTCACTACAAAGGTACTACGTGAGCTAAAGAAAGCATATTTGATTGTGACGGATTGCTTAGTTGGAATTGATCAACAAGTTGAAAAATTTTAAGTAAGGTATGTGGTGAAATAGGAGGTGTGCAAGTCCTTGGCATTTATGGTATGGGTGGCATCGGGAAAACAACCCTTGCTAAAGTTGTTTATAATCGTCTTTTATCCCAATTTGAAAATTCTTGTTTTCTTGCTGATGTTCGGGAAACTTCTCGATCCAAGGGAATGGAGTTCCTACAAAATCAACTTATCTCTAGTCTTTCGAATACACAATTTTCAAGTATAACTAATATTGATGAAGGAATTGCAACAATTAGTATGAGATTTTCAGATAAAAAGGCTCTCGTTGTGCTTGATGATGTTGATGAAAATTTCCAATTAAAAGGATTGGTAGGGAAACGTAGTTGGTTTGGTCAAGGAACTAGGATTGTCATAACCACAAGAAATAAGAGTGTACTTGATTTTATTCAAGTTGATTGGCCTTTTGAACATAATAGTTTGGATGCAACTCAAGCTCTTCAACTTTTCAGTAAACATGCATTTCGAGATGACAAACCTCCAAAGACGCATGTCGAACTTTCTAAGAAAATAGTAAAGACAACTGGAGGACTTCCTTTAGCTCTTGAGGTTGTTGGATCCTTATTATGTGCCAAAAGCATGAATTACTGGCATAATATAATAAAAATTGGAAAGAGTTCCTCAAAAAGAGGTTATGGAAAAGTTGAGAATTACCTTTGAGGCATTAGATGAATACCAAAGGCATATATTTCTTGATATAGCTTGCTTCTTTATTGGAGTGGACCAAAGAATGGCAATTTACTTTTGGGATGACTCTGAATTGTTTGCTGAAGAAGCACTTGAAGTCCTTCAACAAATGTCTCTTATAAAAGTAAGGGAAAACAATTCATTATGGATGCATGATCAATTGAGGATTATGGTAGGGATATTGTTCGTCAAGAAAATATAATGGATCCAGAAAAGCGAAGTAGACTGTGGGATCTAGAAGAGGCAACTAAAATATATATGTCAAACAAGGTGATTCCTTACTACCAATCTTTGCAATTTTTTTCCCTTAATTTGCTATTTAGTAAATTAAATTATGATAATATAGTTATGGTTGAACTTTCTGATTTTTTTTCATTATGTTATAAATGTTTTTCATACTATAATCACTACTTGATTTAATAAGAAATCATACAATTCTAAACAATTTTAAATAGTTGTGTCTCTTCCTATATTATAGAATTATTATATATATATTATATATATATAGAAGGCCATCACAATCATATAAAATCAAATATATATCTCTTATGTATGTAATATTATTGATATGTTAATTGTGATAATATCTAGAGTAAATTTATTATTTTCATTAATAAGTATATGTTTATATTTATATCAATGAAGTATTTATACAGCATGGGTTCTAACTTCTTTTTCATTGTTTTGTTTTAATTCCTATATGGTTCAACATCCAAAATTCTATTTTTATTTACCTTAAAACTTTTTTTTTTTTTATATTTCCTAGTTATTCCAAACCAAATTAATTACTCTTTCAACATCATATGTCAAAAGTTCGTCCTAAATTTAATTTTGCCATCACTAACTTATGTCTATCTTAAAATATTTTCTTGATAAGTACATCCTCGAATTTCAACTAGCAACCACATCCAAAAATTTAATCTTTTCATTCCAAGAAAATATCCAGTTTAAAAATAGTTAATCTTTTGCCACATTATTGATTCGTTACCATTTAATTAATATCAGAATATTTATATAATCATTTTCTTTAAATTTGATCAAATAGAGTCTCAATTCTAACCCAAACATTAATTATGAAAATTGGATTTGGTTAGTACACTCATGTCACAACTTATCATGTTTATATTAAGAATACAGTAAATATGTTAGATATCCACATGGAAAATATAATCACAAATGGTAAAATATATGTCCTTACAAATTACACTAATTTCATAGATCCTATTAAGAATCTTTGTAATTATACAAATTGATATTTATTTTTCAATTATACCAATCATATATAACATAAATTATACTGCTAAACTCAGTACAAGTTTTGTAATTTAAAAAAGCATCTTAAAAAATTAACATATTGTCAGATTTCTCTTTTTCAGTCATTTAAGGGAAAAATATAGTTTGGTATGCTTGAGAATTTGAACAAACTTGACCAACACCAACACTACAATTATTTACAGGAAAAGAAGAAAATTCAAGGCATTCGTGTCCAGCTTCACGAGAATTTACGTCCATATTTTACAGAAGAAGGATTAGCTAAGTTGTCTAAAGTGGGGCTTTTTTGGGTAGAAAATTTGCGGGATTTTAGTCTCAGTGACTTTGGCTCATCATCAAATGCGACCTCGTCTACTTTTCTCCCAGAAAGCCCATACGTTTTCTCAAAAGTCAGATGGCTTTCGTGGCCTCGATTTCCTCATGAGTGTATTAAGACAAGCTACTTCTCTCTTTTGAACCTAACAGTTTTAAATCTCTCCGGAGTAAATTTACAAATCATTGGATGGTTGGAGGCAAATTAAGGTGCATAAGTTTTCCATATTTAAATATCTGTTATTTTTATTTCATATTTCCTCATACCTATTACTTTTTTGTGTAAATAGATGGCCAAGAACTTGAAGGTTCTGGATCTATCATTGTGTTTCAATTTGATCAAAACTCCTGATTTTTCATCCCACCTACAATTGGAACGACTGATTCTCCATGAATGTGGAAAGTTGGTTGAGATTGACGAGTCTATCGGTATGCTGGAGCATTTGGTCCACTTAAATTTGACTAATTGCTATAGTTTACACAAGCTACCAAAAGAACTACGTTGTATGGAATCTTTGACAGAACTTCTATTGATGCATCCGGTAATTGAAATCCCTCACTGGCATAATATGGTTAAGTTGGAGGTTTTCAATGCTAGTAGCTGTTCCCAATTGAAGAATTGCATTTCACTAAATAATCTGACTTCCCTGAAGAAGCTTTCTTTGGACGACACTCAAATCACTTTAATCCCTGACTCAATAGGAGAGCTTGTACATCTGGTGAAGTTGGGTTTATGTTGTTGTTATTCTCTGAAGAGACTTCCAGAATCTATTGGAGGTTTGGTGTCATTGACTTGTCTAGATATATCCAAATCTGGAATTGAGGAGCTACCCAAGTCATTAAATAATCTAACTTCTCTCAAGGAGCTTTATTTGGACAACACTCAAATCACTTTAATCCCTGACTCAATAGGAGAGCTTGTACATCTAAAGATGTTGGGTTTACGTGAATGTTATTCTTTGAAGAAACTTCCCGAATCCATTGGAGGCTTGGTGTCATTGACCTGTCTAGACATATCTGAATCTGGAATTGAGGAGCTACCAAATCTTTGGTTACTTAAAGAGCTTGATAGAACTATGGATGAGTGTTACTCCTATGAGAGAACTGCCTTCCACAATTGGAATGCTTAGCAAGCTTGAGAAAATTTATGCTGAGGGTTGTAGATCGTTGGGTGGTGGTTTACCTATGTTACCAGGATCTTTAGATTCACTCACACTTCCATTTGAAATAATGAATGCAGATCCAATTCCAGATCTATCGAATCTAATAAATCTGGTAAGTTTTGACATAGATTTAAAAATAGATCAAGAAGATTGGGATCCAAAAAGATGGGCTCCAACAGAAATTCCAAACCCATGGTGGATAGGGAGGTTAACCAAAGCAGAGAACTTGGATTTGGCCTTTCCAACAATCACCACATTACATCCTGATATAAGTGCCCTTTCCCTACTAACTAATTTGAGGCTCATTGGTTGTGTCCACCTGCAAAGCATCCCAAGGCTTTCCTCAAACTTAACATCTTTGCAGCTCATTGGATGTGTCCGCCTACAAAGCATCCCAAGGCTTCCCTCAAACTTAACATCTTTAAAATTTGTTAATTGTGAGTCACTGGAGATAACAATATCCCATCTCTCTTTGAGAAAACTATCTCATTTGTATATTTCAGAGACACCATTGATCAAGCTTGAGGGGTTCACAATCTAGAATCATTGACACACATATCTTTACACAGTTGCATGATCCCTAAAGTCGACAAGTTTCCAGAGAATTAATAAGCTTGATGATAAAAATGTGAAAAGCTTGAAAGCTTACCACAAATGTCACGATACAAGAAGCTGGAAACACTTCATTTACGGGAATGTCACAATTTAGTTCGGATGCACGGAAGATTAGAATCTTTGAAGGATTTGCAGATCTGGTGTTGCAAGTCTCTTGAACAAATACCAGATGTTCTAAATTTGAAAACTCTGTCCTGTTTTTGGATTAAGTCCTGCCCTAAATTATGTCTCGAAGGTGACATATTCCATGTGGTACCTATTCTCACGGACAACTCTCTAGAATCAGAATCTAAGCGGGGCTTTATAAGCATTATGTTGAAAATATGCGGTTACTCACAATCAACATCATGTCTAGGAAAAGGAAAAGCAGAAGGAGAAGGAAAGGAAATAGAGGAAGTTGGTTCAAACTTGAAATTGTTGTAGAGACAGAGATGCGTATTTGTTTCAATATATCTTCTTCTCGATGTCAAAGACTACGTAAGTTACTCGTTTTTCACCCTACTATCATTTACTTTGTATGTAAGTAAATTGCTTGATGAATTGCTTTTATTAGTGTGATGGAAGCAACTATAGTCAGTTTGTAATCATAGGTCACTTGTAGTCATAACATATCAATTTTTCTTTGATGGTTTAGATCTTTTCACTAGTTAATAGTTATGGCTTAATTGGAACTATGAGGAATTGATATGAAATGATCAAGATTGAGAGCATTCACAGTCTAGAGTCGTTAAAAAAGCTAACACTAGAAAATTGCATGTTTTCTGAAATTGATGAGATGCCAGAGAATTTAAGATACTTGAGAATATCGGGTTGTGAAAAACTTGAGAGATTGCTGCAAATGTCAAAATATAAGAAGCTGGTGGATTTTTCTTTATCGATCTGTGTCAAATTAGTTGAGATTCATGGAAGATTGGAATCCATCGAATGGTTGCATATATTATTTTGCCAGTCTTTAGTGAAAATACCAAATAATTTGGACGTAAAAACTCTAGACATATTAGATATTTCTAGCTGCGATATTGAAACTTGAAATGACTACAGATAGTGTATGCATAGAAGTTCCATTGATCTTCTTCTCAACACCTTTCCAGCTTTCAGGTTCTCTCGTGTTTGTTCATAATACACGTATTTTATATGTTTTTTTTATTTTTTATTTTTGATTCATCAACTCTTTTCTATAGGTTTAAACCTCTAAGATATATAGTCATACTAGTTGTGACAGTAGAGAGTTAGTCTTTACATAATCTAATCATAAAAACTGTTAGTATATGTTATAAACATTGCGCTGTTGTTGAAGAGTTTTAATTATGAATATTGCTCTGTTCAATTTATTATGTAGGCAAGGTGCTTGATGAATTGTTTCTGTTAGCTTAATGAAACCAACCACAGCCAATTTTTAGTCAAAGGCCACAAGCAATAGGAAGAACACATATGGATTATTGGTTTTTAAGATATTTCTTTGTCGCCCTTACAACTCTATTATTAATCTTCACTAGTTAATGAATGCTTTTCTCGTGAAATTTCTCCCTTCATCAATTCTTTCTTTTTTTCCACTTTTTTTTTTTTTTTTTTTAAATACAAAGGTCAACAAATGTTTTTAGGTTACCTCATGACAATTCAAGTTTTAACTAGTAACTTCTAGTACAATGATGTTTCACGTACTCCTAATTATGTGACAGTAGAGAGTTAGTCTTTACATAATCTAATGTGACTTTGCCATCTCTACCGCTTATCACTAGCAATTATTTGCTTTTGATTTATTTAATGTGTAGCATCTAACCTGTTCATTGCATCCACAGTACTACCCTACTGAGTTGTATAAGTTAATATTAGTAATGTGAAATACAAAGGCAAAAGTTTCTGTTGAGTTTCACTTTTCAGATACAATAGTAGATGTTACTTAAAAGCATATAAATACTCTTGATTATCGTAATAGTGAAGATTTTCTTGTGTACGATCCTTTTTAGTCTCAATTGCTATCTATATTACTTCAATCCATATAATTAACTTGTTGATCATTTAAATGAATTGTTGCATGAGCAATTGATTTGATTTTCACTGTCCAAGCATTTGTTGAATGAGTAAAAAAGTTTTGCTAATGGGAGTTTCTATTTTGGCTTGTCTAGGTGTAGAAATCTCACACTAGTAATTTTTCCGAAGTTCATTGCAAAAAAACTGCTCTTCCTTGAGAGAGTAGAACTTCCAAACATTATCTTATGCATCAAACACGCGCACACACACACACACACACATTAATTTCCTAAAGCTTATGGTTCTTTTATATTATTAAATACTCTATTATGTATTATGTCGAGAGCACACTGGCGCTAATATGCTCTACAACCCACTTGTACACCTTTAATTGCTATTATGTATTATCTCACATTTGTATTAACTTGACTCTAATTAGCTTTATTTTACTGTTATATTGCTGTTGGAGTTGCAGATTTGGTGAGAGAATTGATCTGAAGTTGGACATAGCATATAAGTCACTTTCTTTTGGTGTCAAGTTTTTGATCCAAAAGAAAGCAAGCAACGATCTTCCAGCAGCAGCCTGCTCTAACTCCCAGGATGCACTAGAGAGCAGGTGAACATGACCCGTTCTTTGCTGCCTCTATTGACACTGCAGTGATTAAAGCAATTTATTCTCTTGGTGTTCAATCAATACAATTCTCAATATGGCAACTCTCTAAATGCTAATGTCAGCATTGATCAGTGTCCTATGTAATTTATTTCTTCCATACACGTAATTTCAAATATTTCAGCTTTAATTTTAATAAGCATAGTTTTTATTAACTAAAGGTTGCAGTGACACTCTTGCAGGGTAAAAACAAACAGCTTGTTTTTCTAGAAGAGAAGGCTAATATATGCTTGAGGCCTGAGGAAATGCTAGAATCGTTGCACTAAGGTGTAAATAGAATCTCCTATTGTGGTTAATTTCATCTCAAAACCAAGTTAGATACATCTCCTCTTGTAGTCCTAAATGTTTTATTGCTTGTGGATCGTTCATGTGTCCAAAATATTCTGCTTATGGTCTGAAGGCTGCATTTGCTAAAGAGCTCCAGTTATGCATGTTTTTGCTCTTTGCTCAGTTTGTTATGTAATCAAGTTGCTTGATGAATTGTTTCTATTGGTATGGTGGAAGCAACTACGGTCAATATATAGGTGTGGATCACTTGTAGGGCTAAGATCAGACATGGACTATTTGAAAATTCAGATCCTTATTTGAGGCCCTCTAACGCTAAGATCAGACATGGACTCTGAGCAATTGGTTTGATGGATTGTTGGGTTCATGATTTGGATTTATGATGCACTGAATTGAATATGGTCCTGTTTTGCATAATTGGCATTTCCAATAGCTTGTTTTGTTACCTGCCAAAATGTTCTTCTCCGCGCCTACATGAATAGGAGCATATTTCTTTCCAATGGATCACATCAGTCTCCTTATATTAAGACATTGAGGTAGATAGGAAATGCTGAAGGCGTACTCTTCTCAAGCTACAACTGGGGCAACGGAGTCATAACAGGTTGGATCTTCCACATTTGATCATACAATTGGGTTAAAGATTATACATTTCTCTAGTCATTAATAGAGTTAGATCTTTAGAGCTCTGTACTAGCTTATTCATACACAATAATTTCCTATTTGCTCATAATTTCATCCCTTCCTTAGTTGCTTGAGAATTGCGTTAATCTTGCACAAGGTCTCATTTACCTTCAAATTTAACTGTCATAAGCATGGCTTATGTTTTTAATGTTTTCCAAGCTTATTTTTAGCATTATTTCTTCCGGTTTATTGTTAGTAGTTAAAGAATCCAGTAATAAATGCATTCTTAAATATATATTATAAGTTTATGAGTACTTATGATCATTATAACAATGAAGTTTTTCTTTTGTACAAATACCTTTATAGCATCATTAGTTATCTATTTTAATAGGTTCATTTTACTGGTTAGCCAAATTAACTTGATTTTCATTGTAAAATTTACACAGGAACATCAGCTGAATGATCCCAAAAGCTTGTAGTCGAGACTTTCTAATTTGGTCAGTTCTTGTCTAGATCTAAAATTATTTCTAATTACTACATCTGGAGTTTGCTCTGGCAAAAGTTATTCTCCCATTTGGGAGATAACTATGGGATATTATTTCAAACATCATTTGATTCCCTCTTTCCTAGAATTTATGTGGTTCTTTATCTTGTTAAATACTATTCACTTATTGTACTTGATTTACAGTACAAAAATGCATCCATTCCCTCTATATCAACATAATTTACGCAAACATTCCACAGCATATTTTATTTTATAATTTTTTTGTAAGAAGAAAAAAAATCTAGTAACTATGAAATAGCTTTTGCGATCTTGTTAGACTTGTGGTTGTTTCAGATAAGACTGGTGGTAGTAGTTCTATTTTGAATTTGGCCGTCTTGATCATTGATTTTTCATCCAAGCTGCTTTTCTTGTATGTTCGTATAGTTTTTCACATAATCAATTAAAATTTTTCAGAAGAGATTCTGTTATAAATTGGAAAGCCCTTCTCTCCTTGAGATAAATTGTTCTGCTCCTCAAGAGCGCACTACTATTGAATCACTTGTGCACCCTGTTTTACGTGTTATCTCATATCTTTATTAACTTGACTCTGATTAGCTTGATTTTACTCTTGTGTTGCACACTCTTGACAGAGGATTGCTCTGAAATTGGAATTTATTATGTAAGTAACTCTATTTTGGTATCAAACTCTTCGATCCAAAAGAAAGCAGCGAATGGTCTCCCAGCAGCAGCTCTGCTCCGGCTCCCAGGATGCACCAGAGAGCAACTGAGCATGATCCTCTCTTTGATGCCGGCGATGATGCTACAATGATTAAAGCAACTCATTCTCTTGATCACCAAATTGTTCATGTCATTTTCATCCGAAAACTAAGTTAGACAAGTCTTCTTCTCTGGTAGTCCCGAGTGTCGTACCGATTGATATCAAACTGTTCATGTCCCTGAGTATTGTTGGCCTTTGCTTTAGCCTCAACAGCTGCAGCTTTGACAGCTGATTCGGCCGGAGTAAATGGCGTGGAAACATTCTTAGTGCGAGGGCTTTATCTAATCTTGAAAATGGCCCACCAGTTCCAGTGGTATGCCCAACTCATATTTTGTCCTAACATCTCGCATCGAGTCCGATCTTTTGCTGTGTGCCCTTTGTGTATAACGTCAAACTAGTACTCTAATAATAAGAGATAATACTATGAATTGTATATGAATTTTGGTAAAATAAGCGATTAGGTATCTAAATTTTGAAATTGATTAATTTAGTATTTAAAAAAATTAAGGTACATATTGTTAGCGTGTATGAAAAGTTCTTTTAAGTAATAAATCGATTAAAATAAATTAGTTTACAATATAGACCTCTAAAAGTAAAGAATGAATTAAAATTATCCTAAACATAACTTGTAACAATGAAAAACACGACGGGTGAAAGGATCCCTAAAATTAAATCATAATTACAAGATTTGTAAATTTCTATGAAGGGAAAAGAGTAGAGGAGGATTTGTGGATTTGAAGCATTGCGGATTCAAAACAAATGAATCTTAACAATAAATTTACATTGGACGATGTTAGCTACAACTCAAGTGCATAAGTTTAGGTGCTATAGGTTAGCTTAAAAAATGACAAAAAGAGTAACGTACGAGCAAGTCGAGGATTAATTTATTAGCGGAGTTTTGGTAGTCTAATGAGAAACTTATAGTGGAACTTATCAAACTGTATAAAATGGTCAACTGAGAATTGCAAGGAGAAGACTTGTCATAGCTATGGTGGGTATTGGTGGTTTGAATTAATTAGAATTAATCAAGGAGTCAAATAATTTTATGTAAAGGAATTTGGAAAAGTTGGTGTTGGATAAAAACAAGTATTAATAAAGAATGGTTAAGGAAAATTGAACTGGACCTTATAGCTAAGTTATGGAATTCACTCGAGTTGACAAAGTAAAAGATGTGATTAACAAAATGTGAGAATATCGATGGTTAAAGAGAATTTCTATAGAGATCGGAGATTTAGAGATGACATTTGATGAATTTATGCCAATGGATATTGATTTTTTACGGGACCAAAAACAAACTTTAAAAAAAAAAAAAAAAAAAACTATGCTAATGCCAATAGTCACATGTAATTCGAGGATAAAATTTATTATGAGGGAATAAAAAGGCCCCAGAAATGTATTTTAAAATGAATGGTAATTCTGTAATTCCACCTGTACTTCTTCATATTCAAATTAGTGATGCCCCTTTGCTTTTCTTTTATTTTATTTTTTCTTTTTTTCATGAAATAGGGACCAACCTAATAAAAGTTTTAAGCTAATGCTCCTTTTCAAAAATAAAAGGATCGTTCAATACATGCTCCACTCTCTCTCTTCTTCTTGTAAGAGGCACCACTACTCTCCCATCATTTATACAAGTGTTACATTATATAAACTAAATCGCACGTATGGGTAAGTGATAAGTGGATTTCCCATTGTTAATTGTCATAAATTTCATTAATCACTAATATCGTAATGAGATTTAGATAAGAGGCTTTAAGGTATGTATGTATCTATCATGTATGTGCGCTGGGGAGATGAGCTACTCCATAATTGAAATTTATGCATAGATACATCCTAGGGTTATAAGTGAACTAAATTCTTAGTTGTTTTGTAAATATGAAGAATTAGAATTTTGTATATATAAGTTATTATGAGAGCAAAAATAGTCTATTAAATATTATTGTAGTTTGCCACAAGGTTTTGAATCTTTACATACTTGTATTGTGGTATAAATACATGGAGAACTGTTTATTTCTTTTAGTTTCGAGGTGTGACACATAGTGTGCTCCTCCATTTCCACCCCTTGAATAAATAAAAATAATAAACTTGCTGGAAAGTAGATCAAGGTTTTCTAGGTTTTGTAGTTGTTTTCGCCATTGATTTCTTATCTTTTTTATTTTTCCAATTATCCAAGGGGTTCCATGTTTTTGATACATAAACCAAATGTAAATGGTAAATTTATAATTTAATAATTAGATTTGCATCAATTTAGCTCACAGTATGCACCCCACCCCTACCCCCCACCAAGACTAGAAAGCGAGTCTAGGTTTTATAGTTGCTTTGACTCTCTACTTTCTTTAACTTTTTTGCTTCCCAAGTATTCCTATAGGCTTTATTTTCTTGACATTTTGGATTTCAAATCTTCTTTACATGGCTGTCACTCGCTCCATTTCTTATTGTGATTCTTTTTCATGATGTTTCCTCATTATACATTCCTTTGCATTGAGAGGGAGCTAAGAAGTGTTGCCAAGTAACGTAGAGGGAAAAATTAAAAGAAAGTATGATTTAACAAATTTCAAAGTTTGAAACAATGTTTCATCCACGCAGGCCAATAGGAATTTTTAATATAATAGTAGTACCATTGAAGTCATGGAAATAATCAATTAATTACATAAATCATTTTATTTCTATGACAAAAATTGCATATCTATGTCCTAATTTCAAAGTTGGTGGTAGTCACCACATTCCAACTCACATGTAAGAATAGGTTAAGTATATGTAATAATTGCATCACTCGATTCTCATACCCAACTACTACCTTAACAATAAAAGAATCCTCGTAAAATAAGCATATAACTTAACAAATAACCTAATCAATTGGAAAAACTAGTGCACTTGACACTCATATTATATCCATAGTATAATTAAACCATATATACGTAGCTATTACTACAATAGAAAAATTTATTTCATAGTCCCATTTACTCTTTTCCAATCGCGCTTAATAATCAAAGCCCCTTTTCTAATGTATCAGTCTAATTTACTCATTAGTAATTGGTTTATGGCTTCGTACCTTGATCCTTTTGAGTTGTCATACTATAAAGTAATAACTTCTTTCGATTTCCCAACTTTTGATAGCTAACCAAAGCTAGTCTCCAACTAACCTATCCCATATAAGCCATAGTATCACAACTCCTAAGGTTCTCTCTCATAGCATCCAACCTACTAAAATAGCTACTATTAGCCAGTGCAGAGCTGAGTGAGTATTTGTTATCCCTAATATCCTATCCTCATTATTTTTCTACTAATAAATATCTAACACATGTTAAATAAATTAAAAATATATAAAAATTTCTAAAATATATAAAGCATTTCTTGACATGTGTCGGATGCTTTTTTACATGGACACGATGGAGACAACAACCTTGGGGCAGCAAAATTTTTCCATGCACAAGTTGCATATCTAATCCTATGATAAGAATATAGGTGCACAATCCTACTCAACCACTTCATCTCAATATCTCAATTAGGCATAGACACGGTTTAGCTCCAAATTGGGAACCATCACTAGCAGTTCTATAATTGGAACCAGACTAGTTGACCAATTCCAAAGCTGGTTCAAGAACTACTGATTTTCCAGTTCCTAGGCGGTTCTTTGGCCTAGAACCAAGTGAGCTAGTGGTTCCACCAGGTTTTATTGAAAAAAAAAATTAGAAAAATATAGTTAAATATATAGTTATTAATATTTAAACTATTTCATATGGATAGTAAAATTTATTATCTATTTAGAATATTTAATGTATTATTATCAATAACACAAATAAATTTAACTTAAAATCATATATAATTTAATTTATGTAAATTTCTCCTAAAAGCTATTTCCTTAATAATATGAAACTATTTTTTATAATGTAATTTCCTTTTATTAATCTATAGTATTTTACAATCCCATATTACTAACTACAATTGATATTGGATGTGTTTGTGTATAAACAAATATGCATCTAAACAAATTTTCAAAAAAACTAGTTATATAATTAACACTTTTAAACCTAAGAATTATTTTGAGTTTACAATTTATTTTATTAAAAAATTCTTTTTTTTTATTTTTACTTGAAAAAAATTATGTTCTACAATTACAAAACCAAAACCAGAAACCACTAGTTTCGTAGAACTAGATTGGAACCGTAGGAGACAGCTCCAGTTTTGGTTTCTCGATTTCAGGACCCAAAACCAGCGATTATGATTTTGATTTCAATTTCAATTTCGAAGCCTTGCCTATGTCTAACTTAACCAATTTAAATGCCATTGCTAATCCATCCATAGTTTTCTATATTAAGAATAGATGTACAATGTCTAAATCTAATCCATTAATTTTGTCCCAACTTCCCCTCTCATTTGGCTCATTACTTATCTTTGTCATATCCAACCAAGTATAAAATGCCCTTCTATTATCATGTCAATTCTCTTTCCTATGTGTATGTATATATATATATATATATGGTAAATGCTAAATTTAGCATCCGAACATTACACAAAAATTCAATTTGATACATAAACCTTAAAGTAGTCAATTAAATACCCAATAAAAGATTTTATGGTTATTTTTATTACATCGTTTACTTTATTTGCTGACTTGAAAGAATTAGCATATCATTGAATTTTTATTACTTATCCCAACACCATCTAATACTGATAGATTGTTTCCATACAAAAAAGCATAACAAATAGTCTTAGTGATGTAGTAAAAATAATCATGAAAAGTTTTATTGGATGTTAAATTAAAGTTCAAGTATTAATTCGAATTTTTATATAAAATTCAGCTATCAAATTTAACATTTTATCATATATAAATATATACTTATATATATGTTACCTTTAGGCTTCAGGTACACTTAGCTAGCTAATTATTTGTCCTTAAGGTTTTCTTTTTGTTATTTTTTCCCATTGAAAATTAAAAGTTTTGAGTATTTCTATTGGGCCTTTTGTGGGCTTAACATTGGTGCTTTCATTGTTGTTGTTCTACAGATCTTACAATAATCATGGTTGATGGTACTTGTGGTGTAAGCAAGTTACAAGAAGAACTTGTTCGATATGAAAGTAAGCTTCTTCCTTTAGAATCTAAGACTGATCATTTGATTTCTGATATGTCTCAAGTATTAACATTTGTGATGTCACAAATGGAGAATCATAATAGTACTACTAATCAAACATGAGGAACTAGTTCATCATCTTCATTTGTATGTGGCACTAATGATGGGTCTACTCACTCATATACCAGAAACATTAAGTTGGAATTACGTAAGTTCTCAGGATCGAATCTTTTATCTTGGATTTATCAAGCTAATCAAGTTTTTATTTTCACAATGTTCCTGATGTTGAATGTTTAAAAATGGATTATTTTTCCATGGAAAAGGAAGCTTTAGATTGGTATCAATGGCTTTTTCATAATGGTTTATTGACTACATGGTTTGCTTTCCTTAAAACTTTGGAGTCTCATTTTGGCCCTTCATTGTTTAATGGTTTTCAAGGAAAAATTTCTAAGTTGGTTCAAACTGGTTCTGATCAAGAAAATCAACATCAGTTTGAGGATCTCTCTAATCATGTCATAGGCCTTCTAAAGGATTCTTTTAAAAAGCTCTTTTATTTCGGGTCTTAAACCCTTAATTCAATAGGAAGTCCTTGCTTTACAAACTAATAGTCTTTTGCATGCTATAAGCCTTACTAAACTTCATGAATCAAAATTCCTTTACCTTACTTCTTTTTCTAAACCTACCTATTCTTTACATCAACCTTCTACTTTCCACAAATCTACCATTTGGTCCACAAATACACCACCATCTTCTTTTTCTTATAAACTTATACCACCATCTTCTACTACCAGTATTGTTTCATCTACAAAACATACTATTCACCAAAAAACCTTTAACATTCAAACATTTAACCCATTCTAAAATGGCTATAAGAAGAGAGAAAGGCCTTTGTTTCAATTGCGATGAGAAATTTAGTAAAGACCTTGCTTGTAGGGCCAAATTTATGATGCTTATTAAACCTGATGACACATAACCATGTTCTAATGATCCTATTGATTTTCAAGAAGTTTTAGAATTACACAATAGCATGGAGATTAGCTATCATGCTTTATCAGGGGTGCAAGCACCAAAACCTTTGAAAAAGAAGGGCACAAATTTAAGCAAATATGTATCAGTCTTAGTGGAGCTCAATTGCAGTGGCTGCTTGTGGAGAAAGATAAAATTTCATACTTCTCCTATTGATGGACATTTGGGAGTATTGAGAACATATGAGAGGTTAAGTGATTTTTTTTTTTTTCCTAATATGAGGAAGCATGCTGATATTTTTATGAAGCAATGTCATGTATGCTAGTTAATATTGTATCTAACTACATCCCCTGCAAGTGTGCTTTAGCCATTCCTATTCCACAACAAGTTTTTGAGCATCAAAATAAGAAATAACATTACTTTTTCTTGGGTGCATTATGACAAAATTTAAAATAGGAGCAACTATGTTTGCAACTTATCTTCCCCAATATCAAAGCATTTCTAACTTTAATGAATAAAACCTCTTATTCATCTGTGAGGGGATTCTCGTGTGTCACTAATTGTGCCTTCATAAGAACCATGCGGAATTCTCATGAACAAGGGCCAGTTATTTAAATAATCAAATCAATCCATTTTCTTATTTTTCTGCTCTTTCTTACCCCTTTAGATTGATATTTACAAGTGAATAAATATCTAGTATAAAGGAAAAGACTTAGTAGGTGTTGTCAATCAATTCCAAACAAACATTAGCATTAAAATCATTACATCTCAAATGAAAAGGAAGAAATCTCATGGGGCCGCAAACTTCGACCCGTTTATATTCCCAAAATATATTTTGTTTGTGCATTATGAAAATTGGCCGCGTCATGTAAATGTAGAATTTACACCACTTGATCTCCCAAAATAAGTTTGTTTGGATTGTTTGATTTATATCTATATTTATATATTATCTGCATTTGATCCATATCTGTATTTTGATTATATTTGTTTGTTTGATCTATTTACGAGTAAAATATTTATTTTTAATTTGAATTTGTTTTTCCACGAATAATTTATTTGAAAACAATAAAAAAAAAAAGACTGCCAAAACGGGAAAAAAAAAAGGTTAAACAAATGCCTTTAAAAGCAAAAGGTATTAACCCGGGACAAAGTGTAAAAGAAAATCAATATCCTACGTTTTCCTTTTCTCGTTTTCTATGCCGCGTCAAAGTTAACCAAATAAAGTGGAGAGCGAAATAAAATACCATATCATAACACACAGGGATGATCAATTATTCAATTAAATATTTTACTTTACTGTCTTTTTCCTCTTGTTTTCTTTATGCGATGTCAAAGCTAACCAAATAAAGTGGAAAACCAAAAACCGAAGAAATTGCCAAAAAGCAGTTTAACGTATACATGAGTCTTTTATTTATATATTATCAGCAGCGAAGACCAAGACCATGACGAAAATTGCAGCCAGCTTTAACCGAAAGTTAGAGGAAAGCGCCCGAATTAAAATATTGTCCGGATAACTTAAAATTTAATCAACAGCAATAGAAATACACAAGAGTGCGTGATACTGTTTAACCCCTTAGGAAATTAATTAATATGGTGACTTTTTTGGTAAGTTGTTGAACTATTTAGAAGATGTAAATAAATTATAATTTATATATCTGATGAGCCAAAACTCTTACCAAAATGGGTTAAATCGAACCAAAGAAATTTTCCTGAAAGTAGCAAAAAAGATAGAATAATAACGATGATGATGATGATGAATTGATCACATGGACTGTAATGCAGTATAGAAATATTAAAGATTAATTAAATAATTATTTTTTTTTTGCCAGAATTAAAAATTACTTGAATAATTATGCTTTGTCACTTAATGTACCTCACATGCTTTCTCTTCTTTCTTTCTTTTTTTTTTTTTAAATCTTTACATTAATTTTCTCATTTTCTATGCCACGTCATAAAATCAAACATCATGACATATCTGGCTGAAAGCGTGCTTCATGATAACGTGAATGTGGTCTTTATTTTTTATTAGAGACGAGTTCCATTAAAAAATAATTGTCAAGTTGGAGTAGGATAAGCTGAAACCATTTGGTTTTTTCGGTGCTTTTTAAGTGATTTACCTCTGTTTGTTGTTGAAGGTGAGTTCAGTGAATACTGTATCCAATGGTCTGATTCGACCAGTCGCGACAGGGATTTGTCTTAAAATTCTATTGAGATTTGGTTCAACCAAGCCGTGCTGACTCCTAAAATATCAACCCATAGCTCACGGGAGATTTATTAACTCATTACGGACGGTCGAGCCTCATATTTGGTTCGACTAGGTAAAATATAGAGTAACTTATGTCATTCCTGTGGAGTAAAGTTCGGTTTACCATATTATTTAACAATTGGTTACATCATTTTTCATGGTATTGGACTATACAAAATTGCTATACCAAGTGTGGTTTACAATATATATCTAGAACTGGACAAAACTCTCTTTATGAAACAAGATAAAACTTAACATTTTTGTCTCACAAAAATATTAGAACTAAAAAAAAAAAAAATCTCTTAACTAAAATTTTATTCAATGTTGTCTTGTACCATGCGTATCAAATATGGTACGAGAGAATTATACTATCTGGTACTTCTTATACTGTACCATCTAATTCTTTTTGTCCTATCAAGTTCTTGCAACCAAATGTTATCTCTAAATACGAAATGACAAATTTTGTGAAATGTAACTTGAAAATTAAAACCTAAGAACCTTGCTAATTTGTTCAGCCACGAATATTGGAGGTTGAGATTTTAGGAGCTTTTGAATTGAGTACAACTAATCAGGGATGTTTGAATCTGATCCCAAGTAGGATGCAACCGGGACGGGTCATTATAGGATACTCGGCCTGTCCGAACCGTTAAAAACCCTATAGGGTCGTGGGACGGGTTTGGAAAATTACTTGCTGACCCTATAGGGTTTGGGGGCGGGTTCAGGTCATTAATAAAAACTCGATGGGTAACCCGAACCCGTCATAATATAAATAATTAAAAAAGTTAAGTCTAAAATTTTAAAATCACAATTATGGTATTATGATTTTTTTTATTTATGTATTTATATGTTTTTGTTCTAAAATGATCGTATTTATTTTTTTATCTTTATTTTGTTTTATGCATTATTATTTAAAACACATATAACTGGCTGAAGTCAGCTTGCCTCTGCTAGCCAAGATTCATTTTCATATTTTTTTTATCTAAAATAAGGCTAATCAAAGTTGATAGTTTTAAACCTTTATGTTTCTTAATAAAGTTGTGGCATATCTTATAAAAGTCATTCAAGCATAGTTGTAACTAACTATTATGCTCCTATAGGATAAAATTATCGTTAAATTTTGTAATTTAACTAAGTGTTGAGAAGAGGAAAAAAAATTAAGCGGGTTGCGGGGCCGGGCGGGTCAGGGTCAAACCTTATAGAGGCGGGTTTGGATATTGAATAGAAAACCCTATATAGTTGCAGGGGCAGGTTTGGGAAACCCTATTGGGAAGCGGGTCGGGTTCGGATCTTATATAACCCGTCCCAAACCCGCCCCGGTTGCATCCCTAAGCCCAAGGGTTCCTACCGGCCAAGTCGGGTCTAGGAATAAGCGAATCTTGGCTTTGATTTTGGGGAATTGCAACTACTCTATTTTGGAGCAGGTCATTTTCTAAACTATGAATATACTAGTTCACTAGATTAGTCCAACCTCGAACTAACCTACCCAATTTTTTAATGTATAAATTAAAAAAAAATTAATTTAAAATTTAAATTGGAAATTGACCTTAAGAATATTAATCTTTAATTTATTTTCAAAAGAAATTATCAAAGATGTATATTCATTTATACTCAAGTATATTCCATTTGAGTTGAAATATTAGTGATGTGAGAGAAGTGTTATAATTTGAAAGAGGTTTAAAAAAATTAAAAAAAAAACGGTCTCACATTTTTCAGAGAACTCCCTATATAAAATAACTAGACATATTAGTAAATTACATTTATTTCATGTATTGTTATTAAGAATGAATTAAATATTAAGAATTGAAAATAAATAATATTTATTCATAAAACAATTTAAATATTAAATATTTTTATTATTATTTATTTTTTACATTATTTTTTTATTATATATATTATTTTTTATGTAAAATAATTTCTATTTTATCCTCTATATATATATATATATATATATTGGGATTTGGGTCTTGGATCCGTTGGGCAAGTTATGGCAGATCACCAATCATACCCACCCATGGAGCATCAACATCTCTATAAAGTTAGTGTCTGTGCGACTTGATTATAATGTATTGGATCGATCTTAATTATTATTATGGAAATTATTATTTTTTGTTTAGAAATAAAAAACCTCAAGCGGTATGTCCCTCCACAACTTATTGGTCTTTCTACTTGAAAAATATACATATTATATATAATAATTCATTCTTTTCTCTTAAATAGACTATAATTAGAATTTTTAATTAATCAATAAATCAAACAATATATTAAAACTTTCTGAAAGATTCATTTGAATTTAAGGATTCTTGGGAGATAGAGTAGGAAGATACTCTATCTCTATTCATATTTTTTCTACTTGAATTATATACACATAGGCAACCCAACAAGAATGATAAAAATTAAAGTTATTTCCGATTACCTAATTTAAATTAAGTAATCATATTTTTCCCTTCTCTATTAAGATCGAAAAGCCTATAATTTAGTAAAGACCTTGCTTGTGAGGCCAAATTTATGATGCTTATTAAACCTGATGACACACAATCATGTTCTAATGATCCTATTGATTTTCAAGAAGTTTTAGAATTACACAATAGCATGGAGATTAGCTATCATGCTTTATCAAGGGTGCAAGCACCAAAACCTTTGAAAAAGAAGGGCACAAATTTAGGCAAATATGTATCAGTCTTAGTGGAGCTCAATTGCAGTGGCCGCTTGTAGAGAAAGATAAAATTTCATACTTCTCCGATTGATGGACATTTGGGAGTATTGAAAACATATGAGAGGCTAAGCGATTGTTTTTTTTTTTTTTTTTTTGTGCCTAATATGAGGAAGCATGCTGATATTTTTATGAAGCAATGTCATGTATGCTAGTTAATAAAGTATCTAACTATATCCCCTGCAAGTGTGCTTTAGCCATTCCTATTCCACAACAAGTTTTTGAGCATCAAAATAAGAAATAACATTACTTTTTCTTGGGTGCATTATGACAAAATTTAAAATAGAAGCAACTATGTTTGCAACTTATCTTTCCCTATATCAAAGCATTTCTAACTTTAATGAATAAAACATCTTATTCATCTGTGAGGGGATTCTTGTGTGTCACTAATTGTGCCTTCATAAAAACCATGTGGAATCCTCATGAACAAGGGCCAGTTATTTAAATAATCAAATCAATCCATTTTCTTATTTTTCTGCTCTTTCTTACCCCTTTAGATTGATATTTACAAGTGAATAAATATCTGGTATAAAGGAAAAGACTTAGTAGGTGTTGTTAATCAATTCCAAACAAACATTAGCATTAAAATTATTACACCTCAAATGAAAAGAAAGAAATCTCATGGTGCCGCAAACTTCGACCCGTTTATATTCCCAAAATATGTTTTGTTTGTGCATTAAGCAGAGATATGTGAGTGCTATGAGGATGTTATAGGAAGGATGAACAAAGAAAATAGTTCAAATGGTGTACGTGTTGCTGTTCTACATATACGCAGTAAAACAAGATTTCTATCCAAGGTTTGTATTCAAACTAATTCCCAGCACACACACAAAAAAGAGAAGTTTCAAAGTTTTTGTATTCAATCTATCATAGGCATCTTAATATCATAAAGATATCACTCAAATGGTGAAATGAACCAATTTGTTTCACAGAATGATTGATTCGTCATGGAAGAATAAAAGTGCAATATAATTTGCCACTTCACTGCTTGCAAATGAGAATTGGCCGCGTCGTGTAAATGTAGAATTTGCATCACTTGATCTCTCAAAATTAGTTTGTTTGGATTGTTTGATTTATATCTATATCTATATATTATTTGCATTTGATCTACATCTGTATTTTGACTATATTTGTTTGTTTAATATATTTACAAGTAAAATATTTATTTTTTATTTGAATTTGTTCCTTCACAAATAATTTATTTGAAAACAATAAAAAAAAAAAGACTGCCAAAACGGGAAAAAAAAAAAGGTTAAACAAATGCCTTTAAAAGCAAAAGGTATTAACTCGGGACAAAGTGTAAAAGAAAATCAATATCCTACGTTTTTCGTTTTCTATACCGCGTCAAAGTTAACCAAATAAAGTGGAGAGCGAAATAAAATACCATATCATAACACGCAGGGATGATCAATTATGTAATTAAATATTTTACTTTACTGTCTTTTTCCTCTTGTTTTCTTTATGCCATTTCAAAGTTAACCAAATAAAGTGGAAAACCAAAATCCGAAGAAATTGCCAAAAAGCAGTTTAACGTATACATGAGTCTTTTATTTATATATTATCAGCAGCGAAGACCAAGACCATGACGAAAATTGCAGCCAGCTTTAACCGAAAGTTAAGAGGAAAGCGCCCGAATTAAAATATTGTCCGGATAACTTAAAATTTAATCAACAGCAATAGAAATACACAAGAGCGCGTGATACTGTTTAATCCCTTAGGAAATTAATTAATATGGTGACTTTTTTGGCAAGTTGTTGAACTATTTAGAAGATGTAAATAAATTATAATTTATATATCTGATGAGCCTAAATTCTAACCAAAAGGGGCCAGATCAAACCAAAGGAATTTTCCTAGAAGTAGCAAAAAAGATAGAATAATAATGATGATGATGATTGATGAATTGATCATATGGACTGTAATGCAGTATAGAAATATTAAAGATTAATTTAAAATTACATTTTTTTTTTGCCAGAATTAAAAAATTACTTGAATAATTATGCTTTGTCACTTAATGTACCTCACATGCTTTCTCTTCTTTCTTTCCTTTTTTTTATTTTTTTAATCTTTACATTAATTTTCTCATTTTCTATGCCACGTCATAATAAACCAAACATCATGACATATCTGGCTGAAAGCGTGCTTCATGATAACGTGAATATGGTCTTTATTTTTTATTAGAGACGAGTTCTATTAAAAAATAATTGTCAAGTTGGAGTAGGATAAGCTGAAACCATTTGGTTTTTTCGGTGCTTTTTAAGTGATTTACCTCTGTTTGTTGTTGAAGGTGAGTTCAGTGAATACTGTATCCAATGGTCTGATTCGACCAGTCGCGACAGGGATTTGTCTTAAAATTCCATTGAGATTTGGTTCAACCAAGCCGTGCTGACTCCTAAAATGATCAAGCTAGAGTAACCAACCCATAGCTCACGGGAGATTTATTAACTTATTACGAACGGTCGTGTCCCATATTTGGCTCGACTAGGTAAAATATAGAGTAACTTATGTCATTCCTGTGGAGTAAAGTTCGGTTTACCATATCATTTAACAATTGGTTACATCATTTTTCATGGTATTGGACTACACAAAATTGCTCTACCAAGTGTGATTTACAAAATGTATTTAAGACTGAACAAAACTATCTCTATGGAACTAGATAAAATTTTAAATTTTAAATAGTATTTAGATTGTACCATCTAATTCTGTTTGTCCTATCTAGTTCTTACAACCAAACGTTATCCCTAAATACGAAATGACAAATTTTGTGAAATGTAACTTGAAAATTAAAACCTAGGAACCATGTTAATTTGTTCAGCCACGAATATTGAAGGTTGAGATTTTTAGGAGCTTTTGAATTGAGTACAACTAATCAGGGATGTTTGAATCTGATCCCAAGGGTTCCTACCGGCCAAGTCGGGTCTGGGAATAGGCGAATCTTGGCTTTGATTTTGGGGAATTGCAACTGCTCTATTTTGGAGCAGGTCATTTTCCAAACTATGAATCTGCTAGTTCACTAGATTAGTCCAACCTCGAACCAACCTATCCAAATTTTTAATATATAAATTAAAAACAAAAATTTAAATTGGAAATTAACCTTAAGAATATTAATCTTTAATTTATTTTCAAAAGAAATTATCAAATATGCATATTCATTTATACTCAAGTATATTCCATTTGAGTTGAAATATTAGTGATGTGAGAGAAGTGCTATAACTTGAAAGAGGTTTGAAAAAAAAAAAAAAAAATCGAAGTCTCACATTTTTCAGAGAACTCCCTATATAAAATAACTAAACATATTAGTAAATTACATTTATTTCATGTGTTGTTATTAACAATGAATTAAATATTGTGAATTAAAAATAAATAATATTTTATTCATAAAACAATTTAAATATTAAATGTTTTATTATTTTTTTTATTTTTTACATTATTTTTTTATTATATATTATTTTTTATATTAAATAATTTCTATTTTATTCTCTCTCTATATATATATTGGGATTTGGGTCATGGATCCGTTGGGCAAGTTATGGCAGATCACCAAGCATGCCCACCCATGGAGCATCAACATCTCTATAAAGTTAGTGTCTGTGCGACTTGATTATAATGTATTGGCATCGATCTTAATTATTATTGTGGAAATTATTATTTTTTGTTTAGAATCCTAATTAAAATTAATAATTTAAATATGATGAAACAAAATTAATTATCAAAATCACATTTACTAATCAGAATACGAGAATTTTTAAGTACACAGATATATCACGACTTATCACTGCGGTATTCCTTCAACACAATTTTAGAGAAAAATAAAGTGGATAGAACCAAAATCAAATACGTTGGCAAAATGAAATCAAAGCAAGTGTTGGGAAAAGGACATTTGCTGCAGTCCATCAAATCATATTTTAAGAAACAGTGTAGCACCGGACTTATATCGCCAAAATAAATTGTGATATACTTAGAAAAATTATATTATTTGTCTAAAACGCAATATAGATATAATAGTAAAATATGATATCATGACTTATACCAATGATTTGTTTGTAAATATTTACATTTCATTTTATAGATGTGATTTAACAATAATATTTTAGCAATTAATTTAATTTAATTTGAATATTATTAACTTTCTTTTAATAACAATAGACATATATTAGACTCTATTATTATGTATATTGGCTATTAACTTCACAAATATAGTTAACGGAAATAACAGACTTTTGATTTTTTTTCCTCTAATTTTTATTCGTCCTTTCGTGTCTGATCTTCTTTGTGTATGCTTCGCATGGATGATTTTGCGTTTCGACAAATAGTTTTATCTAGACCTCCTGGAAAAATAGTTTTAAAGATGTCCCTCCACGACTTATTGGTCTTTATACTTGAAAAATATACATATATGTATAATAATTCATTCTTTTCTCTTAAATAGACTATAATTAGAACTTTTAATCAATCGATAAATAAAACAGTTTATTAAAACTTTCTGAAAGATTCATTTGAATTAAAGGATTCTTAGGAGATAAGAGTAGGAAGATACTCTATCTCTATTCATATTTTTTTATACTTGAGTTATATACGCATAGGCAACCCAACAAGAATGATAAAAATTAAGGTTTTTTTCGAATACCTAATTTAAATTAAGTAATCATATTTTTCCCTTCTCTATTAAGATTGAAAAGCTTATAATTTAAATATCCATATCAGTGGACGTATACAAAAGTAGAACGTGTGCAAAAGAAAACGTAGTTGTCGCTTAATATATTTCGACATCAAGGCTCAATCCAGTTAAGTCTATAGCATCTACCAATTTCGCAATAGCCAAGAGTAAAAGAAAATGATAACGGTAAGAAGTAGGGAAAAACAAAAAATAAAGAGAATGGTAGAATATCACACAATGGACAAAGGAGGAGCATTACAATTAATTACCAAGGTCTTATCAGTATACATTGGGTTGTTCTTGAAAACAGAGCAGGTTTTCAATTTTCATGAACAAAGAATTACAATTGCATGTTTGCTACAGAAAATCGAGACTTGCGGTAGCATCAACGGATGTACCACAAGCAACAAGTCAGTTCATGGTCAAACATCAAGAGAGCCATGAAGATACGGTTTGTGCGATTAAGATGTAGAATGTCTAAACTGACACAATTAAGATTAATTAATGAATACCTAAAATGAAAAAAAAAATTGAGTATTCATTTTAATTTGTTGAAAGTTCAATAATTAAAAGACACAAAATATCAAATTGGTAATTAATGGACATAGTTGCCATTGATTATTTAGAAAAATTGTGTAATATAAAAAGGAAATTGTATTATTACCAACTTGTCCAAATAAAAATTATATAAATAAAAATAATTATTAAAATAGCATGTATTACATACAATTTATGTTTGTATATGAATCGCATGAAGTACATGCTATTTATATATAAATAGACGTGAGTCGCATGTACTCCATACGATTCATGTATATACATGAATCGTATGTACTACATGCAATTCATGTACAAATACAAGAGTTATGTCTATTATAAGCAATTTAGTGTTGGTATTTTGATAATTATTTTTGTGTAATTTGTATTTAGCCAATCTTATTTTTATGTTTATTTTTATTTTTTATTTTTTAAGTTTGTATGTTTCACCCGTAATATAAGTATTTCATTAATATAGCATTATCATTACTATTTTGTTTATAAAGAATCAATTATATATCATATAATTATTGCACACTTAATATTAATATTATTTACGACATAAATATTTTTGCAAAATCAATATGCTTGTCATGCTCCAAAGCATAAGCTGCCAAAATCTATGGAAGTGATTTTTATATAAATCTCTAATACTTATTAAAGGGTTGACATCAAATATTCAAGCAAAAAATTTGATGCTTGTCCGGATAACACTTCTATTAAGATTTAAGAGAACCTCGCAACTAATGTCAACCAAAATATCAATTAACAAGTACCCTAGCAACCAAATTAGATATCAAATAAACGTCTGTCCCATCTTAGTAATAAAGGTCGGATCCAACTTATCGTGTGGTAAATCATTAAGATCATCACTTGAAATGAAAATTTTAAGCGAATGAATCATAAAACTTAGTATATAATTATTGCACGTAAACAATCATATGCTGCATTGTACACAGACCTATAAGTTTCTAATACGCCACACAAATTGATTTAGTATATAAAATTAGGTGATCCACTTCATCATTTTTCGGTTTGAAGTTTGGAACAGCTTAGATTCCATTTTCAGAATCGAAGCCTATCACCTATTAACACAAAAATAGGACTAAAGAAAACCTATCATCTATGGACACATAAATACGATTGAGCATTCTCACTTGTTCTTTGCTAACACGTGAAAATAGAAATAATGCAATATTAAATTCCAATAGTTAGTTGCTTTGTAACTGCTTTAACGCAAATACGTCATACAACAATGATTATGCATCAAGAATTATCTTGAGACCTAGTAATATGAAAGAATATGTTGATGATTTAAAATATAATAAATAACATAAAGGAATACTTAATTTATTCAATTCACAAAAATCTTTATTCTGCGCTTAATTTCTCACTAATATTTATGATAGAAGCTTATTTGGTTGCCTAGATGGTCTTTTATGAAAATTGATTAACTTAAGTAATGTACGATGGGTCAAAGAACATAAGAGTTAAATAATCAACTAAACCAGGGTTGATTGAATAAGGATAGGGGTAGTCAGTCGATTAGTCTGGGATGGTTGATTTCTCCCCTTCTTTCTATGTGATTGCCAAACCATTCTAAAAAGCCTATAATCTCAAAACATTTGTATATGTTGTGTCCTGATTTCTTACAACGAGAGCAAAAAAATTGTGCGTTAGGCTTCTTTACTTCTTTGCTTGAGATCTGCAACACAAGCTATTACATCATCATTACTTTTGATGGAAATATCCACGTCAGCACAAATTCTTTTTATTGATGCAGAGAACTAGAGAAGTGATAATCATTGGATTAAATACTAAAAAGCCACTGTTCCATTACAATTTGCGCTCACACAAACCTTTGTTCATGTCAAAAGAAGATAACTCCTGGTTCAAATTACAAAAGAAGACATGAGAAGGAACTTAAAAAAAAAAAATCATTTGCATTTGTTGCTCTATATATCTTCTATGCCTATTGTTCTAACTTTCACAATATTAATGTTTTCCATCCGATTGGATGGTTATTTGTTGTCTCTATTTTACTGTCTTAATAGTTAATGCTATCCTAATTTATTTAATTTACAGATATATTATATATTAATTGGTGGGGATACAATTGGAACACTAATGCTGGGACAATGAAACATTAATGCCACCCAGCTCGTATGTTTTACAAGTATAACAAAACTCCATATAACACTGCCTGTACAAAGCTCCTATAATATCCAATCTACCACTTACCAATAGGTTTTGCAAACCCAACAACCCATTTACCGTTTGAATCCTTAATAACATCCCAATAGTTGCTATGTTTGAGAAAATATCAATAAGTGGATCTATATGTATTTAATTTATACCAAGTTACTGACCATGAATTAGAGGATTGGGATTTAAATATACTCTTTCTACAATGAAAATCCCTTTAGTTGTATGGATATATGTCCATAATTCATGGGCTCTTATACTTATGCTATCTACCAAATTCTCGATTAAGCCAAATGGTTTAAAATTTAGTTTGTTGCTTGATTGTCATATACACCGCAACATGATAACAAATAATATAAAATCTTTAGGATGTTTTGTTGGGGGAAATCATATGATTCATCATTAATTCTAATGGGATTTGTCTAATCGACGATCTAAAGGCTCGGATTCTTATTCAACCGTGATCGCAACATTAAAATAAGATAGCTAATATACAAGAAAACTTAATAATAATTATTATTATTAAGATACTAAGAATAATAATAATGTTTTATCTTCCGAATATAACTCCAAAAATATTAATATAGTCCCTATTTTTCAAGCTTTTTGCATCCATTTCTTTATTGCTAGTGAATAGGGTTGGGAATATATGTATGATTTATCTTTTTATTAATTATCTACACATTAAATACTAAGTATGGATGAAGAAGTATATCTTTTCATAAACCCACATGAGTGGAAGACAAAGTTACAGTATATAAACTCAATGGTTGATTATCAATGCATAACATGAAATTTGACAACTTTTTTTTAATTTACAACTTATATATATAAATATATATCTTTATTAATTTTATTATTTAACTCGGCTACATAATGTTTTTTCTCACTTTGTATTCTAGTATAATTTCCCCTTTAGATCCATTAGCTGATTTTTTTAGCACACAACTTCGTGGAATCCTAAAAGAAAATACCATAAAACAAGTTCACCTCGTTTCCCTCACTGTGTCGCTTCCTCTCTCTCTCTCTTTTCACTATTCTTTTCACTTTTCACTCAGCTTCCGTCTTATTCTCTTTTTCTACATTCTCGCTTTCCTTGTAATTTTCTACGCCTTGTGAAAGTAGTTGTAGTTAACCAGAAAAAACGCAATGAGATATAAAGCAATAAGCAAGTCAGGGAAGAACCATCCTTTAGTAGTATTTTCTAAGGATTCTTCCGCAGAAGTTGCAGTGAACTCTTCAACCGAGACGTGCAATAAAAAGAACCAAAGACAGGGGAAGTTTTAGTTTTTTTTTTTTCGAATTTTTTAAATCACCTTTTTCATCATGATGTTTCCTGGAAATAATCAGCAACCATTAACCAAGAACACTTTATGGTCTTCGTCGATCAGAAGATTTTAACAAAGATTCAGTGGATTTATGTTAGTCAAGATGCGGTTCGTCGTATTAAAGCTCTGTTAAAAAATAAAATAAAATAAAATAAATCGTTAGGATCGGTTACATGAACTCGTATGGGCATGAAGGGTTTTTATTGTTCAGCCTTTTGTCAATATAATATCTATCCCAAAATTATATATATATATATATATGGGTTATGTGGAGAAATAAGTTATTGAGAATTCAAAGAATGTTCAGGGCTTATTATCCAAGTTGTAGATGTGCTTTGATGTGCATATCACCTGTGAGTTGACGAAGGAAACTTATTAATATATATATATATATATATATCTATATATGATTTTGGTGGGAGATTTATGTTGTCACTAAATCAAAAGCGAGTTATAAATAGTTATAGATAATGATATGGTGTGAAGATGTGGCAAGCTGAAGATATTATGAAGATTTTCTTAATTATTGAAAATCTATATAGATATTATGAAGAGTTTTCATCATTGCTAAGAATTTTTTTTTCATTGTTGAAGATTTAACAAGATTTTAGGAAGATTCTATTCATTGCCAAAGATTCAACAAGATGTTACGAAGATTTTATTCATCACCGAAGTATAAATATATATGTGTAAATCCAATGAGCATATAAAGAGATATATATTCACAATATGGATATTAGAGGATTCCACTACCTAATATAGATATCAGTTGGTCTCATAAGGGCAAATTCATTCAAAGATATATAATGTAACGTGTGCAACTAAGGTGGTGTTGCAAGTTTGTACACTACGATAAAAATATATGCAATAAAGTTAGTTACAGTGCTAACACTTAACTTTTACTCAATGGCTCATCCACAACATATGGAGTCCTTAATTCTGTAAAAACACTTAGTAGCATCATGCGCCGAGTATTGATCCACTTATGCATAAATGGAAGCAATATCCAAAATACTTAAATTCCATCAAGAGAATTTTGATTAGGAGGTAAAATGTAAATAGGCTTAAAATATATATATTATTTAATTATTTCGGCTTTCACTCGCAGGTTATGCAACAGAGTCCAACGAATCTAGTTCATTTTATTGGAATGATCAAGGGAGATTTTATAGGATAGACTTTGAGTATGGCCCGTTAAACTGATCTAATTGTCATCCAATCTTTCTTATTGCCCCATGCATTAAATGACATGATCCAACAGTTGATCTTGATGACCAAGTTCCATAAATATCTCAAGTCCCTCCTCATTTGGACAAGAGAGAAATCAGAGAGAAACATGGAGGTTCTGCCAAAATTCCATCTCAAGAGATCAAACACTTGTTTATTGTTACTTGTGGAATTCAATGCTTGATAGCTTCTTCACCAGTTACGAGAGCGTTTGAGATGTTCAATATTGTATACTCCTCCTCTCTAATCTACTTTTCTTTTGATCACCTTTGTCGTGTCATTACGTGTAACATGATACTCACATGGCACACACATAATTATTTCACTCAAATCCATACATCTGCAATAATTAACAAAAAATACATCTAGCATTAAATATGATAAAGCATTTAAGAACTATAATACTGTAGAAAGCAAGAATTTTAGCTCATTTACAATAAAAAAATAGTAATAAAAATATAGAGTTTTCTCTTTAAAACTTCCAAACATACCAATTTTTAAACATTAATCTCAATTTTGTGATACGTAAAACTGTCTTAAAACAATATTTTATTTTACTGCAGGATTTTAAGTACCATAAATTGGGACTGTTTTTTAAAAATTGGATTTTCGAGATTTATTTTTTCGTGAGCAACATAATTTTTTCCTTTCCCATATTTTCTTACATGTATATTTTTAATTGTATATATTTTATTCTTTCGTCCCGGACAAAATGGTTAGACAAATGTATGAAAATATGTCATTGAAGACAATACTTAAATGCTCAACTTTAAAAATAAGGGTTTATATATAATTTTTTATTTTATAGTTAGTGATATTTTTTAAATAAAATAAATTTATTGGTCAAAAATAATTATTCTTTTAGTACGGAAAATAAATAATTTTTTTATGTATTTAGTATTATATACAATAGATATTATTTTAATAATTTTTTTATAAAATAAATAAATAAATAAATAAATATATCATAATAATAAAACAGAAATACCATCTAGCCTCCCTGAACCGAACGTATGGTAAATATACAAACTAATCCTTTACTCACGGCGTGCTCCACTTTCAACTGAAAAGTAAGTCAAGTAAGTCAAGTGTCTAATCTTATAATAATTCCATTTGCATTTGCTTTCCGTCTAAGCTTTCTGGCAGCGTAGCAGTGGATGAGGGGTCTTCTTTTCACATGGCTATTACAATGCTTGTCAGCACGGACCAATTACAATGCTTGTCATATAAATTACAGCATCTATCCTATTAGTCTGCATATACTATCGATAAAAGCTTAGGTTAAGCAGTCTAAAACTATTTTTAGAAAAGATGTAAGATTTATTATTAAATTTTATGTAAAAATTATAGATTTGTTTAAAAGATGATATATAGTAGGTCGGAAAAAATGATAAGTATGATAGATTATATAAAAATTATAGGTTGTAAATCGAAAAAATGGTAGATATAATAGATCAGCGACTTGATTCAATTAAGTTGCATATATTATCTATAATGTTATTGAATAGAGTATGTTTATTGGAAAAAGTGTACCTGAATATAAAAAAGTACATGATTGAATGTGTACAAGATAATGGATATAAATTTCTCTTAAGCAAGGGATTTCTTCTTTCAATCAAATTAGCCATAAGGATAGGAATATAATCGAAATAATAGAATCTATATTCCCAATATATATAGTTTCTACTTTCTACGGTTTGATAGTGGAGTTTTTTTTTTCTTTTTTTGCCCTTTTGTTAGAACTTTGTTAACAAAATAATATTATCAACTGCAGGAGCTTTGGAAGTTGGGACGCACAACGCTACCATTAAATTAACTACAAATGATTAATGTAAAAAAAATATTAAGGGTTTAATCATGAATGTAATATATATAAACAGTTTAATAATCTGATCCGGTTAGGGGAAAAAAAACAAAAGCGTAGATTTTCCCTATCAACGAGAATACTTATAAATATTTTATATATTAGATAAGAAATCAAATAAAGAATTTCTGTTTTGATATATTCATTTTCTTATTAAGTGGGCAATGAGTCTTACAAAGTGTGATATTCCAAATAATTGCAACAACCAAGGCTTTACAGTCTTCTTCATTTTCATGTTAATCGTGCAACAATTTCTTGCGGTGTAGTTTCTTTTTTTTCATTACGGCCGCTCAGTGTCAGCCATTGACAAGTCACATCAAGATATTAATTGCGGTCGTAGTATAGCGACTTTGGATGCTCTATTTTTTTATGGGTATTTTATATGTTTTTATTTTTAACTTATATTTAATACGTATAATTTTTTTATGAATAAAAATATTTATTTTTAATTTATATTTAATTTTAATAACTAGACTAAGTAAAATATATATAAAACAGATGTAAAACCAAACTCTCCTTACGCTTATAATTTGTGTTCTTGCAAGTTAGAAATGTTAAATTTTTGGCCAGCTAGCACTATTAAATTATTATTTTTTGGCCAAGCAATATTAAGTTATTAATTAAAGCGAATAATCTCTAAAATTTATTGTCTTTAAATATTATTTAATTTATAAATTTATAGTTAACATTGTTTAAATTTTTGAAATATTTTGTTATATTATTATACAAAGAAATAATAATAATGAGTAAGTGAAAGTAAATTTAAAAATCATATTTTAATCATATTAGTAAATTAAATTGTAAATATATTATTTATTTTTGCTTTATGTTATTAGAGCTCCCATTTTTTAGATTGAATATTTATATTTATAAATCTAAGAAAAGAAAAATACCTTTTAATTCCTTCAAAGCCATCTTACTTTTATAAAAATAGCAAAAAGTAAAAGCTAGCATCAGATATTATAAAGCATTCGGAAATTATATTACAATAGAAAAGGGCGAATTCTTGCTTATTTACTCTGAATTCCAGGCTCTTGACTTTTTGGGATGGAGAGGTCTTTTCACATTGCTGGCACGCACACAAAACTACCTTACGGTATAATTATACATTATCCATGCTGGCGGACAAATCATCAAATAGTAAATAGTTCTTATTTTTCCGCTTTCCTTCTCTCTTCTTTTACTATTCATTTCACAAAAGAAGTTTTTTCTAAGATTCATCCATTCGTTGGTAAATCATTCGTTCATATATATTTACTTATAAATAGCTAATAAGACTGGACATGTACCTCACCCAAAGCGTGTTTCTTCACACCAACATAATTATTTCATTTTAAATCCTCCCAAATTGTCATTGAGGTCTTGACACTAAATTTCCCCCATTACTCCTTGTTATTTTCTAATTGAAGTTGTTATACGATTGCGTGCCTTGTTGTTCTAAAATGAGTTCAACAAGGAAAGCATTCAGTGCTGAAGCATCAAATGTTGATTCATTAAATCAAGAATACGAGGTCTTCTTAAGTTTCAGAGGACCCGACACCCGGGACGGGTTTACTGATCACCTTTACAGAAGACTTATTGATGCAGATATAAGGGTTTATAAAGACTTATTCATTAAATCAAGAATACCATGACTTTTTGTAACCCAAATGACCTTCTATGATAAAAGTAATCTTAGAATGATATATTTTTTCGAATAGATAGAAAACGACATATAATATATAAAATTTCGAGTTAAAATGAGCAAGTTATGGTCATTAAGTTGGAATTTCCTTAAAATCAAATTTTGACGAATTTAATAAAATAGAGTTAGATAATTTAAGTAGGACTTGGATGAAATACTCATTTTAGGTATTTCTTGTCCAGGGGACGAGGACGAAGACCTTCTCTTTCTCAAGGATTACTTCAATTGATAGAGATCGCATATGGCCGAGTGAGTTTTCCTTTACGTTTTATGTATTCGCGCATGTGTTTGTAGAATAGAGCACTAGATATTAGGAAAAAATAAAAATCGGTATGCATGCGAATTATCATGGGAGCTATTTACGTGATTCATTACGTGTGATTAATAAATGATAAGTACATCGGAGCTCGATTGGTTATTTAATATAAATTTTCTCTATATATTTGTTTTATGTGCAAATACTGATTACTCGCCTTAAATGAATTAATATCGGATTAGAAATTCTTTATAACTAAATCCATCATGTATATCACTTACAATATCATATTCGTATTTTGCTACCACTTCTCAATGTGAGACTAAAAAGGTAAGTTGTCTAGCTACATCTTGAGAAATTAAGATTTTTGAGAATTACGGTCTTATGGTGTAGCCGAGTCGGATCGATCGCTTTGGATAAGGAAAGCTTGTAGACTAGTAGTATGGTTGATTGGAACCTTAAGACGTGCGCAAATTTCAAGGAGGTTGATTGGGATCCATTTTATATCATTCCTTAACCCCAAATGGATTGCGCAAATCCATTCTATATACAAAACCGAACTGTCGTATGTATTTATTGGATCATATGGTTGCATTCATATGCTTGCTAAATGGACTTGTTTGATTGTTTTGTTATGAGTACTTTTGCGTAAGGAATTTCTCACTAGGTTAGTTATGCTTATTCTTTCATAGATTTTTTATGTTGCAGAATTATTGCTTTTGTACCCAAGACCACCTTGTCCATCCAGGTATAACTTATGCTTTTGGGAAGCTTTTGAAAGAATTCTATTTGAAGACTTGAGAGTAGATTTCATTTAAAATCTTATAGTTATAGTTATCTGTTCAAGTAAGACTATACTATTTTTTAGATTTATCAACAGAATACCACTAGAATATTGTAAGACTATTAACCTTTAAATTGTGAATATGATGTTTAAGTACTATCTTGATTGCCATATTTTTACTATCTTAAACAAAATATCCCACTGATGCCTCCAATTGTTATGAAAGTACGCTCTGCATATGGTTTCGAAGTTTTTGCATGACTAAGGAACGTTATTCTTAAGTTTTAATATCGTATGCGATGGACTGTTATATTTAAGGTATCTTTTGGGGCGTGACAATAACGATCTCTATCACACCCATGATATATTGGGCAATTGCCCTATCGTACTTATTTTAAAATTTTTAAAGTCTTATGTTTTTTGACTCTCTACTAAGCCTATGTACATTTGTAAAAACACACTAGCTTGTCTATGAACATAACATTAAAAATCATCAAACTTCTTTGTTCACACAAACTCACCTCTCATATAAAACTCAACAAACTTAACTTAAGAAAAACACAATCTTATGATCTATGTTTATTAAGCTCTATTATTACTCTAACCATTTCGGTCTTACTCATATATCACTTTCAACATCAATACATGCATCAATGCATCATAAGCTTCGTATATCATTTTATCAAACACCTAAAGTATATATATCTATTTACATACGTAGTTCAACATACATCATCACGTACTTCTAATTCATATAAAACATCAAAATCCTACTCTTATCTAATATTAACATCAGTTCAAATCATGAATAAGTAAGACAAACAAGAAATCAACTTATCTAATGATTCTGCCAATAATCTCCAAATCTGGTCGGCGACTTAAATAATAATGTTAGGAAAAGACTCAGACCAGAGTTGCAAACTGTCAGCTTCCACACAAAGTTAGCGGAAAGCGCGTTTCTCCTAGGTACAAATAAAATTATTGTGAGAATAAATTAATATTTGGACATATTGCAACACCTGTTCACATTCTCATATCTTTTCAAATACTTACTCATATAATTCAGTTATTTATTATTTTTCCTGCAACCATTAGTCCACAGCTTGTTGCTTGAGTAGATTTCGTCTCTCGCTTCACAAGGAAGGTCGGTGTTGGCTCTTGGACCCATCGTGGTACACATCCAGGTTGTGGACTAGAAAGTCGCCAAGGGAGCTTTTTTAATTTCTTTTTTAAGAAAAATAAGAATAAATAAAAAATTATAAATAAGTTTAAATAAAAACTCAAGATCCTTAAAATTTCTAACCCATGCCTTAAAGATATGTTAAAAATATATATATTTATATATAATCACATCCAAAATAAGAGTTTGAGTGTTAACATATTAAGATCGTAAACAGTCTAGAGGTTATAAAAAAGATTAAAAATAAAATCTAATATCACATTATTAAAAATAAGATTGTCCTTTTATTGAAAGTCTATAAAATAAACTAGGATTATTCTTTTAATAAAAAGTTTATATAGAGCAAACTACATATACATTTAAGATACATTTATGTCTTTGTGTTATTAGTTTGAATATAGATATTGTGAAACATGGAAACAGTTTAAGGTTTTAATGTCATATAATTATATGTTTCTATCTCATTTTTCACTTATGCCCATTTTTCGAACATTTTTTCTTCTTCTTTTTTTTTTTTTCCCCCTAATATTTGTTTGGTGACTCGCTCGGACTTGCTAGGTGCAATGGGTCTATGGGAGGCATAACAAAGGATATTATTCTATATGGTAGTGTATTGTGTTGTGAGTCTATAAATTTGCATCAGGAGACCAAATGACACCAAATTTATAAGTTATATCGTTTTTAAAATTATACCCCCTCCGTACGATCCCGCAATGTTTATATAAAATTTTAGATAAAAGTAGATGTTAGAATGTTGTCACTACCATCAAATGACGCGCCTCAAAATAGAGGTATGTGAATAGTCGATATATATGAGTATGTTAAGTTGCATAACAATTAATATTTATAAGCAAGAACAACTTCATAGCAATTCACTTTGTAAAAGTGAAGTTGAATCTCTAAACTTTATTAGCAACTTTATTATTGGAAAAAGGTATATTTTTATTCATCAATATTTGCCCATTTTTCTAATTGATTTCTCACCATTTTCAAATGTTCACATATTGGGTCATCTATTCTCCTGATTTGCAACATGAATTAAAATAGTTGATGGTTTTTTAAAATGTTTCTAAGAGATAAAAATATTTTTAAAGATTTATCAGTAGAGCTCGATCTATAGCTGATGAATAGAGTTGGAAATATATTTATGATTTATCTTTTTATTAATAATCTACACATTAAAATACTAAGTATGGATGAAGAAGTATATCATTTCATAAACCCACATGAGTGGAAGACAAATTACAGTATATAGACTCAATGGTTGATCATCAATGCATATAATGAAATTTTACAACTTTTTTTAAAATTTACAACTTTCTTTTATATATAATATATATATATATCTTTATTATGTTTTCTATTATATAACTCGGCTTCATAATGTTTTTTTTTCTCACTTTTTATTCTAGTATAATTTTCCCTTTAGATCCATTAACTGATTTTTTTTAGCACACAACTTCGTGGAATCCTAAAAGAAAATACCATAAAACAATTTCACCTCGTTTCCCTCACTCTGTCGCTTCCTCTCTCTCTTTTTTTGCTATTCTTTTCACATTTCACCCAGCTTCCGTCTTATTCTCTTTTTCTACATTCTTGCTTTGCTTGTAATTTTCTATACCTTGTGAAAGTAGTAGTGGTTAACCAAGCAAAACGCAATGAGGTATAAAGCAAGTCAAGGAAGAACCATCCCTTACTAGTATTTTCCAAGGATTCTTCCGCAGAAGTTGCAGTGAACCCTTCAACCGACATGCGCAATAAAAATAAATAAATAAAAGACGAAAGACGGGGGAGTTTTTTTTTTTTTCGAATTTTTTAAATCACCTTTTTATAACATTAACATTTCATATCATATGCTTATATTGTAATATTATGTCAAAAATGATTGCTTTTGTATAGCATCTTTTAGATCTGTAGCATCATTATCATATTTATGTATTATTAATTATGATAATAATAATTTTTTATTTTTTAGGAGGCGTAATCATCGTTATATCCTCAATATTTTAAGTAAATTGGGATGTGATAAAGTAAAAATATGTCAATATTTTTAAATGTTTGATTCTAAAAGCCAAAGCCTATTTGCTGTGATTTAAAATTATATTCAAACGACCCCTGCTCTCACCAACGGACATGCAATGCGAGTCGAGGTCATATAATTAATTGCTTTTACTTTCTGAATTTTGTGCCTTTTTCCCTTCATGGCGGCCACTTGCCTCCACGCCTTTTTCATCATGATGTTTCCTGGAAATAATCAGCAACCATTAACCAAGAACACTTTATGGTCTTCGTCAATCAGAAGATTTTAACATAGATTTAATGGATTTATGCGGTTCGTCGTGTTAAAGCTCTGTTAAAAAAATAAAAAAATAAATCGTTGGGATCGGTTACATGAATTCGTACGGGCATAAAGGGCTTTTATTGTTCAGCCTTTTGTCAATATAATATCTATCCCAAAATATATATACATATTTATGGGCTATGTGGAGAAATATGGTATTGAGAATTCAAAGAATGTTCAGGGCTTATTATCTAAGTTGTAGATGTGCTTTGATGTGTATATCACCTGTGAGTTGATGAAGGAAACTTATTAAATATATATATATATATATATATATCTTATTATATCTAGTTGGTGGGAGATTTATGTTGTCAATAAATCAAAAGAGAGTTATAGATAATGATATGGTGTGAAGATGTGGCAAGCTGAAGATTTAATAAGATATTATGAAGATTTTCTTAATTATTGAAAATCTATATAGATAATATGGAGTTTTCATCATTGCTAAGAAATTTTTTTTTTTTTTTTTATTGTTGAAGATTTAACAAGATTTTGGGAAAATTCTATTCATCATCCAAATATAAATATATATGCGTAAATTCAGCAAATGTAATGCGCTCTCTTTTATTAGAAATTATATGATGAATATATCCCAACAAATAATTCTACTAAGAAACTATGAAACTAGACATCATCACGGGACGGCTCCGAACCGCGAACCGCTTAGAACCGTCATCGGCGGATCCTGACCCAGAAACTGCCCCGTTGGTGACGGTTTCGAACCGTCCAAGGACCCGGCGATTAGCGTGGCGGAACCGGCGATTCCAACCGGGTCCGGAACCTCCAAATATTTGAATTTAAAAAAAAAAAAAAAAACCTGCACAGTTCTTGAAAGGAGTGGGTATGGGGCTTTGGGGGGGAGGGAGGGTAGGGTAGGAGGGGTAGGGTTTTTGTTTTTTGTTTTCATTTTTTTCCATAAAAAATAAAAACCGGTTCACATGAACCGGAATCGGAACCGCCAGAACCGGCGGTTCCTTGGAACCGTGAACCGCCCCAGCTCTCGCTATTTCGGTTCGGGTTCGGGTTCGGAATCGACCCGAACCATGCCGATGTCTATATGAAACCATTTACACGTGAAGGGAGTGGATGAATTTCTCTCAATTTTGTAATGACTTAATTTTAAAAGGAAATAACCTTTTGCTGGCATGGAGTTACAAGACCCATAATATGCAAAATATATATATTATTTGAGACTACTTTTGGAAGGACCAAACCGCTACACCATTTGCCAATTTTATGAGGTAAAAATTGATCATTTCTTATGGAGTATTGGGTCCATGACACGTTTATTATCAAGAAAAATTATCTTGCTTTTTCTTTGCTTACTCTTGACTATTCTATCATTATGATGAGACCCATTGAGCATGTAAAGAGACTTATATTCACAATATGGATTCCACTACTAATATAGATATCAATTGGTCTCATGAGGGCAAATTCATTCGAAGAAATATAATGTGATGTGTGCAACTAAGATGGTGATGCAAGTTTATGTACTGCGATGAAAATATATGCAATAAAGTTAGTTATAATGTCGGCACTTAATTTTTACTTAATGGCTCATCCACAACATGTGGAGTCCTTAACTCTGTAAAAGCACCTGGCAACATTATGCACCAAACATTGATCAACTTATGCATAAATGAAAGCAATGCCCAAAATACTTAAATTCCATAAAGAGAACTTTGATTGGGAGGTAAAATGTAAATAGGTTAAAAAATATATATATTATTTAATTATTTGGGCTTTGACTTGTGGGCTTTATAACAGAGCCCAACAAATTTAGTTCATTTTATTAGGATGATCAAGAGAAATTTGATAGGATAGACTTTGAGTATAGCCGGTTGGACCGATCTGTTTGTCCTCCAATATTTCTCAGTCTGGTTCATGCACTAAATGACATGACCCAACAGATAATGTTGATGGCCAAGTTACGCAAATATCTCAAATCCCTCCTCATTCGGACAAGAGAGAACTCAAATAGAAACATTGAAGTGCTGCCAAAATTCCATCTCCATAAGACTATTATTACTTGCAGGATTCGATGCTTGATAGCTTCTTCACCAGTTATGAGAGCGTTTGAGGTGATTAATATTGCATACTCCTCCTCCCTATTCTACTTCTCTCCTGATCACCTTTGACGTGTCATTATGTGTCACTCTTCTTAGGTCACGTGTAACATGATACCACACATCACACACGTGACTATTTCACTTGAATCATACATCTACAATAATTAAAAAATAAATCTAGCATTAAATATTATACAGCATTCAAGAACTATATATTGTAGAAAGTGAGAATTCTTGATCATTTACAATAACAGAAATAATAATAAAAAAAATAGAGTTTTATCTTTAAAACTTCAAAACATACCGGTTTTTAAACATTAATCTCAATTTTATGATACCTAAAATTGTCTTAAAAACAATATTTTATTTTACTATAGGATTTTAAGTACCATAAATTGGGACTGTTTGTAAAAATTGGATTTTCAAGTTTTATTTTTTTTTCAGTGAGCAACACATTTTTTTTCTTTTCCATGTTTTCTTACATGTGTTTTTTTTTAATTGTATATATTTTATTCCTTTGTCATGGACAAAATGGTTAGAAAGATGTATGAAAATATGTCATTGAAGACAATACTTAAATGCTCGACTTTAAAAATAAGGGACTATATACACATGTAGCAATTTTTTATTTTATAGTTAGTGATATTTTTAAAATAAAATATATTTATCGGTCAAGAATAATTATTCTTCTAGTAAAAAAATAAATAATTTTTTTATCTATTCAATATTCTATAAAATAGATATTATTTTAATAATTTTTTTATAAAATAAATAAATAAAAATTCCATAATAATAAAACAGAAACACCATCTAGTCTCACTGAGCCGAGAGGAAAGGAAAAAAAATATTATGGTTTTTTAAAAAAGTTACAAATTTCCATCCAGATCAAAATAATATTGATTTTAGGTAACATGACCTCGTCTCTTGAAGAGACGAGGTCACTAAGGTCTACGAGCCTAAAACCCTCGATGGACCTCCTTATTCCCCATTCCTTCTTCCTTCGCCATTTGCACTTTCAAAACCCTAACCCCCAGTTCAAAACCCTAACCCTAATTCGAAATTTCAAGTTGATTGAGCGCACTTAGCTCCGTCTATTAGTGATTTTGGATCACCTGACGTTGAGGAAGAAGCAAGTGAACAACGAACGACGACGATTTGTGGTATGAGTCCTCAAATTTCGAAATTTTTATTGAATTATTGATGCTACATTGTTGAATATTCGTTGTATGTATTGTTGAAATATCGGCTGGTGTAAGATTCCGAAATTTTGCAATTTTTTTTTAATTTTCGATGTTACATTATCGAATATTGATTGTGTGAATTGTGCGAATATTGATTGTTATATGTAAAGTTCAAATTTTTTTTTGTATGTCTATGTGTTCATATATTAATTATGGGAATTTAATATGATAGATAGGTTTGTTGAAAAAAGGAAAAATTTTACGTAATAGAAATCAACATTTAAAATTATAATTTATTACAAATTAGTAATTTTATTTTCATATAAATTAGATTAGAAATTAGTGATAGAAATCAACATTTAAAATTTTACGTAAAAGGAAAAATTAACTCTATATAAAGTCATACAAATAAAGTAGATTAGAAATTAGTAATATTAATTTTAAGTTTAAAATAAAGCCATATCATTCACTTCTTTTGCTAATTTTGTTCATACACCATGTCAACATACTATTAGAAGACTGGGTTATATATAGTAGCATTAGGAGTTATGATAAATATTAGGGGAGTTCGATTCATAAGCATGATGTTGCAAATTGCATGCATTCAAGTTATTTTTATGAGATGGCAAGGTCGGTGAGGAAATGGATAAGGCGAAGTTTGTACTGTACGCTCATAGTAACATTGTTGAAGGGAATGATGGTTTTGGTTATGATAAGCGGCCAGTAGCTTTGGTCAGTATTAGTAAGAACTCTATGTATGAGAAAATGTTGGACATCATTTGTAATAGACTGAAGGTAAATAGGTATACACATCGGGTGGATCTATATCATAGGGTAGGTATTGAAGATAGGATGCTACGTTATAATATTATTCCAGTGACCGATGATGATGCTGCACAGGAGATGTTGGTGTATACAGAAGGGTTAGTGGTTATTTATGTGCAGATATTCGAAAATGCATTGCCACATGCATTTGTAAGGGAAATGGGCAATGATAGAAATATTGGGAGCGATGGGTTGGTAGATTCAAATCCACTCAAATTCAGACAATAAGCAGCGCACGGGTGGAAATGTGTGCACCCACCTCGATAAGTGGTCATGATACAGATGCCATGCAAGACTCCTCAACAAGTGAATCAAGTGAAGACTAAGATGATGATGGAAATCATAATATCGAAGTTTTTCTCCAATAGCATGCTTTTCTTGGGGTACAACCAAGGAGAAATGATTGGTACTGCTTCATTGCTCCTACTGACGTTGATGCAGTAAGGAGCTCAGTGCTAATACCCCTTTTCAATGATGAAGTTGGTAGTGGTTATGCTGCATATGATGATGAGTAGGAAATCAGTGCTGGGAATTGGAGCTTCAACGATGAATTCAAGGTTGGGATGCGATTTGAGACAAAAGATCATCTTATACAGACAGTTAAAATGTGACACATAATGAATCATTACGATTTCATGGTGGTGGACTTGAACCCAAAATCATGGGCAGTTAAATGTATTGATACATATAACAAAGGTTGTAAGTGGAGACTCAGAGGCAATTATAAGAAACATGGTAGGTGGTTAACATCACTAAGTATGAAGGACCCCACACCTGCTTGGATGAAATCATTGAATAGGATCACTCTTAGTTAGATTTCATTAGCATGTCCAGGAGCATCATATTAGAGATTCGTAATTCTCCAAGTGAGGGCTAAGTACCTCCAATTGAATATCTTAAAACAGTTTGGGTATCATTTTCATATAAAGAGAATTCGTAGGCGAAGAGAAAAGCTATTGAGTAGGTGCATGGAAGTTGGGAAGATTCATATGTAGAGCTCCCTCATTTACTTAATGCAATAACAGAGGCAAATCCAGGAACAAAGCTTGAGTGGCTAACTGTTGGTTTAGATACCGCAGGACGTGTGTTCTTAGACAGGCTTTTTTGGGCATTCGGTCCTTGCATCGAAGCTTTCCAGTACTGCAGGTATGTTTTGTAAACATGATTGAATTTATTTATGTACGGTTGATATCTACTAAGTAACTCATACCCATTAATTCATTGTAGACCCGTGATTACAGTTGATCACACCTTCTTATATGGCAAGTACAAACACAAATTACTTATTGTAGTGGCAGTAGATGGGGCAAACCATATAGTCCCATTGGCATATGCTCCTGATGACGAGGAGAAAGCGAACATATGGAGTTAGTTCCTTACGAAAGTGTTGGAACTCGTTATCAAAGCCCGATTCAATATCTGCTTGATATCAGACCGGCATGCCGGTATTAAGAGTGCGGTGGAAGGTGAAAATGCTGTGTGGCCTAGAGGTTGGCCTTATCTCTGGTGTATCCGGCATGTTGCCAGTAACTTCAATTCGAAGGCCAAAAGTAAGGAATGTAAAGAAATAATAAGAAGAGCAACCTATCAAACTCATAGTAGAAAGTTCCATGGATACTTCAATGCAGCACTTCAAAGGAGTCCTTGGACATCATGATATTTTCGCGAGTTGCCTCCATATATGTGGACTTTATCGTATGATGAAGGCGTAAGATTTAGAATTGGTACAACAAAATGGCTGAAATTTTCAATTCAGTTATAAAGAATGCTCAATGCTTACCCGTGGCAGTATTGGTGAATAAAACCTTTTACAATTGTAACTCTATATTTAATAAGAAAGGAGAGAAGCAAGCGAGGCAATGAGTACGGGTTAGTTGCTCACTGAATATGTTGCAACAAAGTTTGAGAGATGAAACAACGTCTCAAGTTCCCATGGAGTCGCCTGTTTCGACTATCAGGAAAGAATATTCGAGGTTATAACTGGTCCGCGCCCTACCATGTTTAGTCAGAAGTGGGACCACATACAAAAAGTAGAGTTAAGAGCATGCAGATGTATCCATAACAAGTAGCAGACATACATAATTCCATGCTCACATGCAATGTGTTGTTCCATTCAAATTGCAACATTTTGATATTTTTGTTAATTGATAGTATACTTTTTCCCCTTCAATAGGTTGTGTGGGACCCTTATAGTTTTGTTAGTGTGCTTCCATCTAGTTGAGCATCACTACCCAGATAGAGTGCTCAGACAGTTTGATGACTTCCAGGGGATCCCACACTTACTTGACTACATGAGAGCCCTTCATGAGATTAACATGTGGGGGTGTTCCGAATGGAACTGGCAGGCGGAGCACATTAGGTGGATACCTGAGTGTGATGGTCAACGTTATCGTATTGTTGAGATGCCAGATATGCCTACTAGTACATCTGATGATTACTTCTGGTGGTACCACGTGATCACCCAACGTTGGATCAGTCGCACAGGGCCTATCATATGCTATATGATAAGGTCACTAACTCGATAAGCTGTGTAAGGAAATGTACTATGTTTTCATTACTCACTGATATACATTTTTTCTATTGCTTGCAGGCAGATTTTATTTATAGAGTCCCACACACGCCTCTAGAGATTACTCCTTCCATTGCATGAGATGTCATCGTGTAATTGATGAGTTCATGGGACTCAATTTAAACGATCCACCGCCACCAGCAATAGCACCAGCATCTGATGACCCACAGCCTCAGGCAGTTCAGAGATGACATCCACATAAAGAGAGGCATGGGCGGGAACGGGGTTAGGAGCAAGGCTGTGCTCGAGGTATACAGATCATGGACGAGCTTGAGCTGTCAGACATACCTTTATTTGATCAACTTAGCTCTTCCCAGTTCCATCATCACGAGGTTGGCCCATCATCATCATCACATACACATCGGTTAGACACCCCCATGCTAGATTCCTCATACATGGAATTCCATACCCCTTTGGCTCCATAAAAGAGGCGACCATCGCCATCACATGATATGGGAAATGACTCACACAAGTGGAGCTAGACCCTATCCCATTTTATCCATACAGTGGTGCTGGTGGAGATGATGACGTCACAGTTATATAGATTGATCCATCCATACAGCATTCTCATCAGCGTACACCATTTGCCCTGACCTTTGTGAGATGGGGACGAGGAAGGCGGGGTAGACACCACCGATAGTAGATAGTAGATTTTCTCATTTTTTTTTATTGTTGGATATATATTCTTAGTTTTTTTTATGATTAATGTATTCCTTTTCTCTTGTACATTTGATGAAAACAAACAATCGGTTATTGATTTCATATTATGTTTTCTCTGAGTTTTATATTATATTTGTGATGAAAAGTTTGACAATATATTTGTGGCTGAATGATTTGGGATTGAGACTACGTTTGGTTGGATTGAGTTTCGAAATACTATTGAAGTTTGGAAGTTGTTTAGCCGTGGTGGAGGATGGCTAATTGCTTATAAACTGTTTTTATCTAATTTTGACATGTTTTTGTTATAAATGTAAAAAAGAATCTGTTTTCCAAAAAACAAATAAAATGAAAGAATTTTACCTGACCTCGTCTCTTGAAGAGACGAGGTCCGACGAGGTATAAATTGCAAAGGTAACCTCGTCTCTCGAAGAGACGAGGTTAGGCATTCGTCAAGTTGCCTAAAATCGAGATTATTTTGATCCCGATAGCAAATTTGTAATTTTTTTAAAACAGTAATATTTTTTCCTTTCTCCCTAAGCCGAACAATTGTAATTATATACCAACGAATCCATTACCGACGGCGTACTCCACTTACATCTGAAAGGTAAGTCAGGTTTTAGTCTTATAATGGGTCTGTTTGGATATTCTGTTTTTCATCTATATCTATATAAAAAAGATATGCGTAAATATGTTTAATTTGTATCTATATTTGATCTATTTGATATTTCTATGAAAATTGTCAGCTTTTTTTATATGAATCTATTTTTTAATAAATAATTTGTTAGAAAAATGTTTCAAAAAAAGTGTGCACCTGCTCAAAAAAGCTAACTAAACAGACCCAATAATTGCATTTGCATTTACTTTTCGCTAAGCTTTTTGGTAGCGTAGCAATGCATAAGGATGCAACCGGGGTGGGTTTGGGACGGGTCACATAAGATCCAAACTAGACTTGCTTTTCAATAGGGTATCCCAAACCTGACCTGAGACCCTATAGGCTTTTCTATTCAATACCCAAACCAGCCCCTATAGGGTTTTGACCCTGACTCGCCCCATCCCGCGACCCGCTTCATTTTTTTTTTCCCTTTTTTCAACTCTCAGTTAAATTCAATTGCATCTAGGGATGTAAGCGGACAGGTTTTTATAGGGTACCCGACCTGCCCAACCCGATGAATACACTATAAGGTAATACCCTATAGGGTTTGGGATGGGTTTTGGAATCAATAATAAAACCCTATAGGGTTTGGGACGGGTATCGGGAATCCTATGGGTTATCGAGTTTGGGTTTTAGTATACCGTTCCGAACCCATCCCGGTTGCATTCTTGATTGCATCTTTTAAGAAAATATTAGGTGGTAGGCTAGCAGCTAGACTTCGGTATGGTCTAAACCGAGCTAAGCTAGTTACAACACACTCGCCAATTCACAGGCTCATCGAACTAGCTATTTTATTTGTTAAAACAATAAAAATTAATAATATTGTAAAAATAATTTTTTAAGAGATAAAATTAAAAATTAGCACAAAAAGACAAAATAAAGTTAAAACTATTGACAACCATTCTTAAAGCAAAAAATTAGTGGGGTTTTGCTTTTAAAAATTTCAAACTCAATTTTTTTAATTTAATATGACGGATTTAGGGTTACCCATCGAGTTTTTTTAATGACTCGAACCCAATCCAAAACTCTATAGGGTCGACATGTAATTTTTCAAATTCGCTCTATGACCTTATAGGGTATGATTTTATAAGGTTTTTAACGGTTCGAGTGGGCCGGATATCATATAACGATCCACTCTGATTGCATCCCTAGCAGTGCATGTGGGGTCTTCTTTTCACATGGCCGCTGGCGCACCGACCAATTACAATGCTTGCCATATAAATTACAACATTTATCCAACCTATCGTTGTATACATTTGTCTGCATATATTATATATAATGTTATTGAATAGAGTATGCCTGTTGGTAAGAGTGTACGTGAATATAAGAAATTGCATTATTGAATGTGTACAAGATAAAGGATACAAAATTCTCTTAAGCATGGGATTTCTTCTTTCAATCAAATTGGCCATAAGGGTAGGAACATAATCGAAATAATAGAATCTATGTTCCCAATATATAATAGCTTCTACTTTCTACTGTTTGACAGTGGAGTTTTTCCCCCCCCCTTTATTAGAGTTAGTTAACAAAATAATATTATCAACTGCAGGAGTTTTGGACGTTGGGAGGCACAATGCTACCATTAAATTAACTGTAAATGATTAATGTAAAAAAAATATTAAGGGTTTAATCATGAATGTAATAAATATAAATAGTTTAATGATCTGACCTGGGTAGGGGGGGAAAAAAACAAAACAGTAGATTTTCCTATCAACGAGAATGCTTATAAATATTTTATATATTAGTTAAGAAATCAAAAAATAATTTATATTTTGATATATTCATTTTCTTATTAAGTGTGCAATTAGTATTACGAAGCGTGACATATTTTTGTTATAAATTTTGACATAATGTTTGATTCACTTCATTAGAATGGAATAGAATTGAAAAAAAATTATAATTCTTTTGTTTTATAATTAAGGGTATTAAAAAAATAGATATTTTTTATAAGTAATAATAATTCTTTTAATGAGAAAAGAAATAAAGACTCATTTTCTATTCCATCTTTACATAAAATACGTACTCTTTATAATAAAAATCATTACAAACCACATAAAAAAATAATTTATTTTATAATAATAAAAATTCAATTCCAATTTTAAACAGTGCAAAAAAGACAATGTTAACGGAGTCTAAGTCTAACTTGCCATTGATAGAACCTATTGTACTAGGGCTTAACAAATTTTAGATGGGTTATGAATGGAAACCTTAGTAGACATTTAATACAAGAATATAAATGAATACTCCTATTATATAACTGAAAAAAGAAATAACATAATTATACAATCTGGAAAAATGAATACCAACATTAAATAATCAGAAGAAAAACATAGATATATAAAATATTAAAAAAATAAAAACTCATACATATATTTACTATATAATTTACACCATAGATATAATAAATAATTGCAACAACCAAGGCTTTACAGTCTTCTTCATTTTAATGTTAATCATACAATGATTTCCTGTGCTGTGGTTTCTTTTTTTAATCACGGCCGCTCAGAGTCAGCCATTGACAAGTCACATCGAGATATTAACTGCAGTCGTAGCATAGTGACTTTGGATGCTCTATTCTTTTTTTTTATGAGTATTTTATATGTTTTTATTTTTAACCTATATTTAATACGTATAATTTTTTTTATAAAAAAATATTTATTTTTAATCTATATTTAATTTTAATAACTAAACTAATTAAAAAATATATAAAACAGATGTAAAACCAAACACTCCTTACGCTTATAATTCGTGTTCTTGCAAGTTAGAAATATTAAATTTTTGGCCAGCTAGTACTATTAAATTATTATTTTTTGGCCAAGCAATATTAAATTATTAATTAAAGCGAATAATCTCTAAATTTGATGTCTTTAAATTTTATTTAATTTATAAATTTATAGTTAACATTGTTTAATTTTTTGAAATATTTTTGTTATATTATTATACAAAGATATAATAATAAAAAGTAAGTGAAAGTAAATTTAAAAAATCATTTTTAATCATATTAGTAAATTAAATTGTAAATATATTATTTTTTTTTTGCTTTATGTTATTAGAGCTCCCATCTTTGAGATTGAATGTTTATATTTATAAATCTTAAAAAAGAAAAATACCTTTTAATTCCTTCAAAACCATCTTACTTTTATAAAAATAGCAAAAAGTAAAATCTAGCATAAAATATTATAAAGCATTCAGAAATTATATTACAATAAAAAAGGCGAATTCCTGTTTATTTACTCTGAATTCGTACTTGTTTCTGCTTCTCAGAAGGAAACAGAGTAGCAATTTAGCCTCCAGTAGGCCTCCAAGTTCTTGACTTTTTGGGATGGAGAGGTCTTTTCACATTGCTGGCACGCACACAAAACTACCTTACGGTATAAGTTATACATGTACTCCGTGCGGAAAGGCAAAAGAGAAAAAATGAACGGTTTTTTGTTCATAAGTTAAGGAAAATGTATAAATATGCAACAGTATGGTTTTGTTTTTTTATTTGTATGTGGATTTTTTAAAATAATATATATACATATATTTTATTTATATTTAATTTTTAATTAGAACTGCTAACTTTTGTTTATCTATATATAAGTTTTTATAAATAATTTGTTAGAATTTTTTTTTAAAAATATCTATATCTGTAATCTATTGATAAACAATAAAACCTTAATAATTGCTTTGTTGTATTATATAATTTTTTGATAGGAATGGAAGAGATTCGGTTAATAATAATACAGTGAATTCGCATTCGCACTATATGTATGAAGATAAAATAGAAAAGAGTGGAAACAATTTTTATCATATGGAATAAAAAGAAAGAAGAGAGAAAAAGAGGAGTTACAGAAAATATCTGTTCTATTTTATTATATTACTTTTTAACACATAAGTAATAGAATTCGGTGGCTAATAATAGTATTGAAAGAGCGGATTTTCCATCTCGAGCATCCAGCTGACATTTTCAAAACTTGTTTTGCTTTGCATAGGGGTTTAATTTCCTTTTTTAAGTCCTTTAACCAAGGTTTTAGGACACTTCACGAGGGAATCCTAAAAGAAAATATCGTAAGATAATTTCACCTCTTTTTCCCTCACTCATGGCAACAAATCATCAAATAGTAAATTGTTCTTATTTTCCCGCTTTCCTTCTCTCTTCTTTTACTATTCATTTCACAAAAGATTTTTTTTCTAAGATTCATCCATTCGTTGGTAAATCATTCGCTCATAATCGTATTATTTATAAAAAACTTATATATTTACTTATAAATAGAGTAAATGACGAGATACAAATACAAATAAAAAATCAGATAGTAGAAACGACTGGAGGGCTTCCTCTAGCTCTTGAGGTTGTTGGATCTTCCTTACGTAATAATAAAAGTAAAGTAGAATGGGAAGACAAATTGAAAAAATTGAGAAAGGTCCCTGATATAGCATGCTTTTATGGGAAGGACCATAGAGTTGTTATTCACTTTTGGGATCCAGACCAATTTTGTCCGAGATATGATCTTGATGTTCTCCAACAGAAGTCACTTATAAAAATTAAAGATAATTTGCTATGGATGCATGATCAATTAAGAGATGTTGGAAGGGAAATTGTTTGTGAAGGTAAGAAATGAAACCTGAAAAGCAAAGTAGATTGTGGAATGCTGACGAGGGTACAAAAATTTTTATGACAAAGAAGGTAATTTCTTCCCACATTTACCATATTTTGTTTTTATTTTTAATTAATAAATTACATTTTTTAGCCTTTTTTTTTTTTAATCTTTCCCTCCTTCTTATTAAGTTGTAAAAAGCTTTATTGAAGCATCATTAGTTGTCATTGAAAAGTGTAGATGATAATGCACGTTTGGTTTGAAAATATTGAATTAATTGGCTAATTCTCCTTTGTAACTATCAATTAGCACTTGTTCAAAGTATAATATAGATAAACAGCTAAGTAAAATCAAAGTGATAAAGATTAATGCTATGTTTGCATGGGTGAAAAGGTATAATCAAAGCAAGTTGTTTGAAAATGTCAAAAGAAGTATGTTTGGATATTCTAATAAAAAGTGGAAATGGGATGGAATAAGTAGAAATTGGTGAATTTTCACCCAAGTGACCACTCCTTTCCTCAAATTTAGATTGAAATCAAACTAACCAATAAAAATATTAGGAAGTTATAAAAATGCCCAGATGACATTATGTACTAGTGTACTAGGAATAAGAGAAATGATAAATTAGTAAAATTATCATATTATTTTTCATCGTTTCATTTCCATTATGTTAGTAAAGGAGGGAACGTGGCATATTTCCAATTATTTCTTTGCATTTCAACATTTCATATTTAAACAAAGGGAATAGTTCTATAATCCTTTAATTTATTTTCTTCCCTTTTCTTTTTGTAACTTTCCTATGAATTTTCCCATACCCAAAAGTTGTCAAATTTAGTATAAGATTCAAAGAGTTGACTGTAAGTTTGTGGAATTTGCTCTCTTATGCATCGATTTTTCTTTTTATAATTTTACTCCCATCAACTACTAGAAATCCACATAGGTCTTTTCTTTTTCTTTTTTGTTTTTTCGGCAAAATTTCAACCAAAAAGTATATATGACTAAGAGGGTAATTTCTTTACTACCAATTTCTATTTCTTTTGCTTTGCTATTTAGTAAACAATTTACGTTTTGGTAGTGTAATTTTAATTTTAACTTCCTCACTTTTAGTATAATGTTATGAGCTCCTATTCATGCTATAGCCCTTACTTGATTTAAAACAATAAAACTTTAGACATTTTGAAGACTTGTAACTCTTTTTAATTAGCATCTCATTTCAAACAAAATAATAAAATTTTAATCTATGCCCATCCTAAAATTTTTACTATAATTTATAAAGGATATATGTTTTAAGATACACGGTCCCATCTTATTAAAAATTATAAAATATATTAATAATAAGAAATTGCTTAAAAATTTCTTTCTACAAGTTGTTTATACTAGACATATGACATAAATAGGTTTTCATATTATATAAAATGGTATTATATAAACTTGAAATTTAAAAAAAAAAATATAGAATCCATGAAGAATTTTACATGTTTCATAATTTTATAAGGTTTAGAGGGAGGATGGGAAAAAATATTGAGCCTTAAAAAATAATAAGGCCAGGGGATAAGTGCTTATTAATAAAAAAAATAAAATTAAACAAAAACAAAAGTACTCTAATCTTTCAATTTCATCTTTTATTGTAGGATTGAAAACTTAACAATATAATCTTATATAAAGATGAAAAAGGAAGTAGATTATACAACTATTTTTTAATGTATATATATTATTTTGGTCAAGTTTGATGCAAGAAAACCAGGTTTTAAAGACAATTTTTGTTTCTAAATATAAAATTCCATTGCAAAAATTTATCATTGTTGATTTTTTAAAGAGATATAAGCCATTTTGTTAATTTTTGTCGTAAAATTTTTATCTATAAAGATAATTTTTTTATAGTGAAATAGAAAGAAAGCCCACAATTACATTCTAATCTGGTTTAGTTTGACTCATATTGTCCGGATTCTTTACCTACTCTTGGCTTACAATGATTATAGTCTGGTTTCTATAAATAACTCAGTAGTCATGATGAGAAGACCCCTCCCGTGGGAGAAGAAAATTATAAGATTTAGTTTAATTATTTTTTATTTTTCTACGAAGTTAAAACTAACGAATTATATTATATGGGGTATCAATAAATTTATTGTTATTTTTATAGGAATTTTAAATAATATCAATATACACATTATAAACTTAAGATGCATCCTTACTAAGAATAAATTTAAAAGAGTCATAGGCCATTTTCTTATATATTGTCACGGTTAGCACTTACCAGTGCATCTGAAACCTTTCTTGGCGTTTTTAGTAATTTAATTTGAACGAAGTTGTGCGATCAAGTAATGCACAAATAAAACGGGGCATTTCGTCTTGGACCAATGGACCAAAACGTGATTTTTGGGTTTTTCTTATTGGAGCATATACTAAGATGAAAATATCTATAAATCAAAGTTGTTATTTTCTAATTTGATCGAATCAATTCAAAAATATAGTTTAAAAATTAAAAGAACATTAAGCAATAATACAGTTTAAAAACACTTAACCTTACATCACATTATTGATTGGTTACCGTTGAATTAATATTAAACAATCTATATGTAATCATTATTTTCTAATTTGGTCAAATCTAGTTACAATTTTAACCAAACATATATTACATAAACCGAATTTGGTTAGCACGTTCATGTGATAGCTTATATGATGTCTGCGTTAAGAACTTAGTAATATTATATGTTAAGTGTTGGCATGGAAAATATAATCGCAAGCCATAAAAATATATGTTCTTACAAATTACACTAATTTCATAGATCCTATTAACAATCTTTATAATTATATAAATTAATATTTATTTTTCAATTATACCAATCATACATAACATAAATTATACTGCTAAACTCAATACAAGTTTTGTAATTTAAAAAAGCTTCTTGAGAAATTAACATGTTCATTAGATTCTTGTTTGTAAATAATAATTCGAGAGCAAAACATAGTTTGGTATGCTTGAGAATTTAAACAAACTTGACCAACAGCAGTGCTACAATTATTTGCAGGAAATGAAGAAAATTCAAGGCATTGCTGTTGGGTATTTTGGGAAATCACATCCATATTTTATAGAAGATAGATTAGCTAAGTTGTCTAAAGTGAGGCTTTTCTAGGTGTGGCCGTTGTTGTGGTTGGAGTCTAATTGCTCAAGGGCAGTTCCACTAAAGTCTCTACCAAAAAACTCAAGTAATTTCTCAGAAGTGAGATGGCTTTTGTGGCCTTACTTCCCTCACGAGTGCATTAAGACGAGCTATTTGGCCACGTAGGGCTGGTGAGCTAATTCGCTAGTAGTAGATTAGAGCTGACCCATGCTCATGCCTAATTGCAACATTATGGGGGATGAAGATGTTTGTTTTTGCCTTTTCTTTTCTTTTTTTTTAAATAGGCTTTGCTCACTTCAGGTTGTAGTTTATGTTCGTCGGGCATCGATTAGCAATATTAGTTGTAGGAAATAATCTTTATATTTAATTTTATTTACAAATTCATGGTTAGCATTGCTTAAAATTTTGAAATATTTTGTTATATTATTATATCACCATCATAAGAGGGTAATTTAAAAGAATTTGAAGAGAAAGTAAATTTAGAATTCAATATTTCTATTTGCTTCATCATATTTAGGCTCCTATCTTTGAGATTGGAGTATTTCCATATGTAAATCTGAAAGCAAAAAATACTTTTAAATTCTCGCAAACCATTTCACTTTTATAAAACAACAAGAAATAAAAACTATCATCAATTATTATAAAGCATTCAGAAAGTATATAACAATGGAAATGGTGAATTTTTACTTATTTATGACAAGTATTTCTTCATTATAGTTTTTTCTTGTAATTGATAAAATAGTTATATAGATGATGAAAATATACTATTAAAGGCTTAAAAATTAAATGCTCCATCTTAGAAATAGGAAATTAAGTGTATAAAATTAAATATATGTTTAGTAAATTATATTAAAAATTATAATGGTTGTGCTATGGGTGTATGGGGGAGGCTAATATGCATGTAAAAAGGGGCGGGTGTAAGTCATGTGGTTCCCCAGCGGTACCACTTCACAGTGGCGGCATTACAGCACCACACGGGTGCTTCCATCCACTGCTACTTGTGGTGTGAAGGAAGTCCCACATGGGTTTGGCCAGCCCCTTTTTACATGCATATTAGCCTCCCCCATACACCCATAGCACAACCATTACAAGTGCTTGTAATGATTGTGCTATGGGTGTATGGGGGAGGCTAATATGCATGTAAAAAGGGGCGGGTGTAAGTCATGTGGTTCCCCAGCGGTACCACTTCACAGTGGCGGCGTTACAACACCACATGGATGCTTCAATCCACTGCTACTTGTGGTGTGAAGGAAGTCCCACATGGGTTTGGTCAGCCCTTTTTTACATGCATATTAGCCTCCCCCATACACCCATAGCTCAACCATTACACCCATGATGACCTTACTCCTAATTTAAATTGCACATTACTTACCTATCTTAAAATCAATTTAATTTTTCACGGTATCTTAAACATTTGTTATTTATTTAGATTATTATTGAAACTCAGAAAAGACTGTCTATAAGTCACACTAAAACAATTAACCTACCATTAACTCACTCAAAATTATTTAGTTTAACCAGACAAAGCGCAACGTGCCATGACAATGACGAAAGCATTTTCTAAGGATCCTTCCACAGAAGTTGGTCGTGTGATGTAACCGACAGTAAGCAGAAAACGCAATAACAAAGACCAAGACACGACAATCTTTTTATTTTCTTCTGTCATTCGCTAAAAGAAGATTCCTCGTAATGATTTATTTTCCACCGTCCACACTAAGACGGGATAAGTGCCTCAGGCAAAGCGTGTTTCTTCCTACGAACACAATCATTTCATTATAAATCCTCTCACTTTGTCATTGAGGTCTTTGCACTATATTCCATCTATTACTCCTAGTTGCTTTCTAATTGAAGTTCCTATACGTTTGTTTGCTTGTTATCTTAAGATGAGTTCAACAAGTAACATATTCAATGCTGAAGTATCAGATATTGATTTATCTTATCAACAATACGAGGTCTTCTTAAGTTTTCGAGGACCTGATACTCGGGCTGGATTTACTGACCACCTTTATAGAAGACTCATCGATGCAAATATAAAAGCTATAGAGACGATGAAGAGCTTCGAAAAGGAGAAGAGATTGGGGGGATCTCCTTCAAGCGATCAACAAGTCGATTATTGCCATACCCATCTTCTCCAAAAGATATGCTGAAAGTAAATGGTGTCTAAAAGAGTTGGTAGAGATTAATAATCGTAGGAACTAAAGAGATGAAGGTGATGCCCATATTTTACCATGTTACACCATCTGATGTTCGAAATCAAAATGAAAGCTTTGAAGAATTTTTTGCATTACATGAGCAGAAGTATGACAATGCTATTATTAAGAAGTGGAAAGAAGCTTTGAGTGAGATTGGAAGCTTGTGTGGTTGGGAAATTCCAAGTAATACTTATAGGTATGCTCTAAAGATCTATATGTTAATTTACTTCTCCATTTTCCTTATTGCTTTTTACAAGTGTCTCTTTTTTAATTATTCTTGATTTCTTAAATTGCAAAAAGTGTTTCCCTTTTCACATTATCATTATTTGGTAATTAACCTTTTGCTCTTAAGTCTAACCTTGTGACTCATTTCCTTGCATTGACTCGTTAACATATCAGCCTGGAAGGCGAGTTGGTAGAACATGTAACCAAAGAGATGTCATTTGCATTGAAGAAAGCTTATGTCAGATACCCGATCACCTCGTTGGACTAGGTTGTCATGTTGAAAAAATTTTAGAAATGATGAGTCTTGAAACACATGCTGTGCAGGTCATTGGTATCCACGGAATGGGCGGTATTGGAAAAACAACTCTTGCTAAATTTGTTTATAACCATCTCCTCTCCAAGTTTCAAGGTACCAGCTTTCTAGCAGATGCTCGTTCTAAAAACATGGAGAATTTAGGAACCAATTTGAGATCCGATATTCTTGCTAGGAAATCATCGGATTATATCAATAAGGAAACAACAGTTGAAAGATTTATAGACAAAAAGGTTCTCCTTGTTATAGATGATGTTGATGAGAAAACCCAAATAGAAGATTTGATAGGGAAACGAGGCAAGTACCGATTTGCTTCCGGAAGTAGAATCATCTTGACTACTAGAAATGAAGGTTTCTTAACACAGGTTCAAGTGGATGGGTCTTATGAACTATGTGGGATGGACCCTGGCCATTCTCTCCGACTCTTTTGTAGACATGCCTTTGAAAGAGACAACCCTGAAGTGGACTATACCACCCTTTCTAAGCAGATAGTAGAGACAACTGGGGGACTTCCTCTTGCTCTTGAGGTTATTGGCTCTTCATTACGTAAAAAAGGCAAGCAAGAATGGAGAAACATGTTGGAAAAATTGAAAGATGTTCCTGCTAAACATGTTCAACAAAAGTTGAGAATTAGTTATGATGAACTAGATGAGCGGCAAAAGCATATATTTCTTGATATTGCATGTTTCTTTATTGGACAGGATCCAAAAATCGTAATACATTTTTGGGATCCACGAAAATTTTACCCAGAAGAAGCAATCTGTGATCTTCAGCAAAGGTCACTTATAAAAATCCAACATGATCGTTTTTCGAAGGGTGATTTATTGTGGATGCATGATCAACTAAGAGATCTTGGTAGAGAAATTGTTCGTGAAGGTAAAATCATGGAACCAGAAAAGCAAACTAGATTGTGGAATGAAAAAGAGGCTAGTGAAATTCTTATGACAAAAAAGGTAATTTCTTTCTATCTCAACCACTGTTTTCTTTTAATTAGTAATTACATTTTGACAATATAAATTTTATATTAATTTTTCTCATCGATCTCATTAAGATGTGCTAGTCTTTGTTGGAAGATCAAGAATGGGTGAATTAGTTGTCTCTAGAAAGATAACGATGCTTCTTTGATTTGAAAATATTAATTTAAGTATCTAATACTTCTTTATAACTATCAAATAGACTTGTTGAAAGAATAGATAAACAACAAAGTAAAATAAAAGGTAATAAAGATTAACTATATATTTGGATGGGTGGAAAGTTATGAAAATTAAATAATGTTGGTGGACATACAGGCCCAACTTTGGATATTTAAAAAGGGGAGTGGAAATAAGATGAAATAAGTAGAAATAGGTGGAAATGTTTCCGCCTAATGACTTTTTTTTCCCCAAATTCAATGAGAAATCAGTGAAATAATGGAAATATAAAGAAGTTATAAAAATACCCAAATGTTATTATGTGCTAGTGAAAAGAGAAAGGCTGACTTAGTAAAAATTTCATATCATTTATCGTCCTTTTACAAAAGTATTTCAACTCATTTTTTTTTCATTTCCACTTTTTATATCAAAACAACAAAAATATTTTATTTTCCCTTGATCATTTTCTTTTTTCTTTCTATATGTACGTATTTTGTTTTTATTTTCACTTTACAGAAAAGTTGTCAAACATAATGCAAGGATAAGAGAGTTAACTATATGTTTGTAGGGATTTCCTCCTTTATGCATCATTTTTTCCCTATTCTACTATCATTAGCTATTGGAAATCTATATAGGTTTATTTTCTTTTTATCTGGTAAAAATAAATTTCATCTAATAGAAAAAAAAAAACATTTACTCATATTTATCTATATCAATGGAATGATAAATTAAGAGCTTAGAAAATCTATATAGATTAAGGTAAGCATGGTTGCAAACGAACTGAATTGAACTTTTGAAGGCTCGAGCTTGAATCATTTAATAATTGCCGAGCTTGAGCTCAAATCGAGCTTTTCATTGGACTTGAAGTTCAAGCTTTAGCTTAGTTTGTTTAGCTAAACGAGTTTTGTTTTGAGCTCGAGTTTGGCCTGTTTACAAATTGAGCTTGGGCCAAACCAAGCTTTTTATCAAGACTAACGAAGATTTTATCGAACCTAAAATTTAAGTTCGACTTTGACTCTTTTGCCATTTAAGCTTTTAATATCATGATTTTTTCCAACTTAATTATAATATATAAGAGCATGGTTGTCAAAATTATGATTTTATTATTCACTAGAATGTATAGAATCGGTAAAATCGTATAAAATTATATCAAACCAATAAAATCACAAATGTATAGAATCATACATGTAAATTCATAACTCTACCTAAAATCTACAGCTAAACAATGTTGCACCTAATTTAAGTAAGAAAAAAAATAAAATTATAAACTCTTATCATCGTATATTTAACTTGCGATTTTGACAACTATGTATAAGAGCTACTAAATATATATACATAAATATTAAATTGAAACTAATTTTTTCTATCTTAATTATTATATTTATATATAATAATATCATAGATATAAAACTCACGAGATGTTAACAAGCTTGTTTATGATCCTGGTGATGAGTATACTCGCCTATTCATAAGCTAACTCATAAGTCTAAACTAAAGCTCGAGTTCGAACTATGTGTACTGAGTTTGAGTAGCTTGAAAACAACTTAGCTTGTTTGCAACCCTCACTATGAGGTTTGCATGCAATTATTACTGAAGTATATATGACTAAGGGGTAATTTTCTTATTACAATTCTCTATTTTGTTTCATTTGCTATTTAACAAACTAATTACATTTAGTTAACATATTTATAATTTGAAAATTTTTTAATTTTATTATTTTGCCATGAGCTCCTCTTCATACTACAATTGTTACTTCATTTAAAATAACATGACATAACTTCAAGCATCTATGAAGACTCTTTAACTATATGCGCGCGCACACACACACACACATATATATATATATATAATTATTCGATAATATTTATGACATATTTAAACAACATATGCTAAGGTCTTTATTATAACCTAATGGCATGAACATTATGCCTCCTAATGAATTGATTTTAATTTGATTCCTCATTCCCTTAAAAAGTTGTAATAGATAAAGATCCTATGAGCAGAGAAAAGGAAAAAATAATAATAATATAATAATAATAATAATTACGAAAATGCCTTTAGAGGGAAAAATAATTCTAATTTTAAGTAGCTTAAATCTATCTTTTTAAGAGACAAGTTCAGTCACAAATTAACTTGTTTCTTTAAGAGCCGAAGTGTGTAGAATTACACTGATCTTGTTACTTGAAGAGAAGAGTTTGACCAGGAATATAAAGAAAAATAAAATAAAATTTAATAAGATATAAATATATAAATAATAAAACGTAATGTGAAAATAGAAAAAAAAAGTAAATATTAAATGTTTATACTATTTTCCATGTGAATAAAAATTAGTTATAATTTATTAACAACATTTAATATGTAATTAAGAACAACACACTACATAAATATAATTTAAAATTATATCTATTTGCTTTATATAGAGTACCATGAAAAAAACATTCCCACTTCTAAATGACATGTGATTTTTTTTTCTTTCATAACCTCTAAAAGAGAATTATTCTCGTTTGACACTGCTAATATTTTAACTTAAGTGGGTTGTGCTTGTATATATATAAATGCACATCCTTGATAATTATAACTTTAGTGATTACTTTAAAACTATTTGCGATACAGTATCCTTGTTAAATAATATTTAAAGGATGTTCATTTTGATGATAAGATAATGGCAACTTAAGTACCTATGCTTTTAAGTTTTTGGTAATTTTTTGGCAATTTAGTAGTGTATATTTAGATTTTAGCAATTTTTAGTCAAGTGTTTGTTATTATCCTATCATCAAAATGAACGTCTGTCAATAATTATTTAACAAAAACACTGAATCGCACATACTTTTGAATGTATGGGTACTAATTTATCAAAATTTAAAGACGGGATATTAACTTGCCAGAAATTGAAAGTACATGCATTTGATATGCCTTTATCACCCCCACCCCAACCCTTACCCCCAACCCAATATTTGTTTTAAGGTTTTAATAAATATGTGCTTAGTGGCATGAGAGGAAAAATTCTTGTCTCTTAGAGTGTCCATGCGGTACTTGACCATCTCTCATATCAACATTTACTTGCATATTGGATGGCAAGTCATCTTACTCTTCCTTTATTTTCTCAAGTCTTTTTTTTTTTTTTGGCCCCTCCTATTCTTTAGGAGCGCTCTCTGGGCATTGCCACAGTCCTCTATATGCTAGGAAAGCTCAACTGTTCTGACTAGTTTCGACCTATCTTATCCTCATCAAGAGAGTAGTATCAGCATCCAACTAGTTTACTCACGAGAGGTTAGACTTTACCTTCAAAGTTAATACATTCCCTAAATAAACCAGCTTACTGTTGTTAATTGTAATGCTACATGCTTGAGTTAAACAATCTCAATAGGTTATCAACTCGCAGATTATGATATTTTCCCCTACCTAAATTCATGATGTCTTTATCATGAGGCAAATCTGCTTCCACTGCCCACTCCTTCAAGATCTTAACCTTATTTCACACCTATCATTAACCTACTTAAGACCATCCCACTAGTACTTAGAGCTTCCACAAGTTTCCTCTTGCCCTTATCTACTCTCCATCTTCCAAGATCTCTTATTGTTTAGTTGACAAAAAGTTGGGTTTGCTAAAGTTCCTTAACCCATTTGCACTTTAACCCCACCTCCTGAAGTAGGTACCATCTGGTAATGATGTCCTTCACTAGAGACCGCTCCTCACCTTGAGCTTCTTTCGCACAAGCTAAATCGACAACATAATTTAGGTAGATTCTTATTTCAATCGTGATTTGTGATACAAGTACCCTCTGGCAACGATTTCCTTCCTTTGGTGGTCGCTTCTCTTAATGAGCTTGATCCACATAAGTAAACTTGACTACAAGAGGTATGATTAAATAATGTACATTGGGTAGTATTTAGGGGACCCAATAGAGCTGGGAACTTTTTAACTCTGATATCACTTGTCACGAGATGCAAGGCTCTCTCGTCTTGAAGCACTCGTGCAACGCTTGACCATTCCTAATATCAACATATCCTTGCATTCTAGATGGCAAGCTAGCCTACTCTTCATTGATTTTCCCAAGACTATTGCAAGTCAATCATCCTCTTTAGGAGTTACATTACCATAGTCCTCCATATGTTAAAAAATTAACTACTTCGAATGGTTTAGACCTACCTTAGTCTCATCAAGAGAGTAGCATCAGCTCCTGACCAATTTGCTCATGACAAGCTCGACTTGCCTTCAAAGATAACCCGTTCCTCGTTTAAACCCATTCCTCAAGCAAATCATCCTACTAATGTTACTTATAATGCTACATGCCTGAGTTGCACACTCCTACTAGGTTCTCAATTCTCGAACAGTGGCATTCTCTAGGTCCTACATTCTTAATATCTTCGTTATGGGGTAAGCTTTATTCACGGTATCTAAACTTTTTTTTTTGTAATATTTTAATATCTGAAAAAAAAATGCACTACGATAGTACCCAAACTTTTTAAAAGTTTCACACACGGTACTTGTCTGGCCATTTCTTCGGCAATTCGCTGACATATAACCGAAACTTGATTAAAAATTATTTCTCTCTCCTAGTCAGCATGTTTATTTATTATTTATTTCCCACCCCCTCTTTTCCCTCTTTGTCTTACATCTATTCTTGCTAACCCTCAAAAAAAAAAAAAAAATCTAGAAACCCATATAAAAAAATATCTTTTTGTTTCTTTTTTCCTCTATCTGTTTTCCTCTCTCACTCTCTCCTCCTCCTCCTCTTTAAACCGAACAAGATATGGTTTTTCTGATTTAGAGATTTAAGGTTTTTATTTGATTAATTGTTCCTTTTGTATTTAGATTTGAATTACAAGTTTAAATTGTAAATATTAATAAAAGACAATGGTAAAAAAATATAAATGCATGAAGTAATTAACATCTTGGTCGAGATAAATTGAAGATTTATAATAAAAACAGAAAAGTTCTAATCAAAGTGTGGCTAATAAGCCATCGCCCCTTGTTTTGGTTTTGGTTAGGTCGTTTCAAGAGGGAGTATGTTGTATCAATGGCTTATGCACATTCATTTTGTTCATTTTGTGAACAACTGAAATTATGTGTGGAATGAAACAGAAGTTCAATTTAAATTGGTGGAGAAGTTAGATTTTGTTGTTTGACTTTTTATAGTCACACAGTTGGCTTCAGTTTTCTATTTTCTTCATTTTCCTCTTTTTCTATCTCTCTTTTCTCCGTTCTTCCTCGTTTTGTCTAGAGAATTAGTAGCATGTAAAGTCTTCTCTTTCACTAATGGATGCATTGGGTTTCTTTAGCATGGTTTTAATAATGAGTCTAGAAGTCTTTCAAGTAAGAAGTCAAGAAAAAGGAAGGTAAGGTTATGCGTATTAGCTGTTTTCAACTTATGGATTTTACGTTTTTGGGTTATGTACATTAGTTAAGAAAAAGAAAAGTATGATAAGGTTATGGATATCTGGATTTTGTTTTTTTTTTTTTAATTTAAGGATTGTTGAAGAAGAAGAAGAAATGTAGGGGAGGGGGAGAAAGAGAGAAAAGAGACAGGGGAAAGTAAATAAACATGCTAATTAGGAGAGAGAGAGATAATTTTTTTAATCAAGTTTTCATTCCACGTTAGTGAATCACTGGAGAAATGGTCAAAGTTAGGTCAAATATACGGTACATGAAACTTTTCTGAGTACCATTGTGGCACAAAAATTTTCTTAGGTATTAAACAGTTACAAACCAAAAATTTCAAGCACCGTGAATGAAACCTAACCACCCTACCCCTCCCAGACCTTCTACTCCAACCCTACACCACCCACCACCCACCCCCCACCTCCTCCTTCCCGCGCGATCATTATGAGGCAAATCTACTGCAACTATCTACTCCCTCAAGATCTCAACCCCATTCCTGCCCATCATCAACCCATCCAAGATCATTCCTTCATCCTTTGATAAAGCCTATTGTCGATTTGCCCAATGGTAGAGTTTGCTAAAGTTCTTTAACAAACTCTTGCTTCAACCCCAACTCATGGCAAAGCTACCCTATAGTAATGATGTCCTTCTCTGGTGGCCGCTTCTCATATGGAACTTCATCCATATGAGCTGAATTAACAACTAGATTTGGGTAGATTTTTCTTTTGATCATGATTCACAACTCAGCCACCTTTTGACAATAATGTCCTCTCTTTGGTGACTATTCCTCTCATTGAGCTTCATCTACATGAGCCAACTCAACAGCAACAACTACCAACAAATATTGTACACTGGGTAGTATTTAGGTAGCTCAATGGAGCTGGGAACTTTAGCTCTAATACTTCATCATGGCATGGGAGGTTTTGCCCTTTTGAAGTGTTTATGCAGCAGTTAACCATCCCTCATATTAGCATTTACTTGCATTCTAGATGCTAAGCCTACCTTCTCTTCCCTAATTTTCTTAGGTCTGTTCCCAGCCCATTGTCCTCTTTAGGATTGACGTTGCCACGATTCATCACTTATCGGGGAGGCTCACCTGTTTTGATAGGTTTCAGCCTACCTTGGCCCTATTAGGAAAGTGACATCAACTCATGACCAGTTTGCTCAAGGATGGTTAGACTACACTTAGAGTTAACCCGTTCCCTAAACAAACTACCCTTTTAATGCCGCTTGCAACGTCACATACCTGAGTTGAACACTCCTACCAGGTTCTCAATTCACAGACTGTGACACTCTCCCCTAACTAAAGTCTTGACATCCTCATCGTGAGGTAAATATCCTACTACTACTTACTCCCTCAAGATCTGAACCTATTCCACACCCATCGTCAACCCACGTAAGATCATTCTACCATGGCTTCGAGCTTCCATGGGCTTCCTCTTACCTTCACCCATTCCTCCATTCTCTAAAAGCGCTTCGTGTTGAGTTCTTTAATGGTAGTGTTTGTTAAAGTTCTTTAACGTTTTTACCCCTACTCATGATAAAGCTACCCTTTGGCAACGATGTCCTTCTATAGTTGGCACTTCTCACCTTAAGCTTCATCCATACAAGTTGAATTGACAACAAGATTTGGGTAGATTCTTATTTCAATCATGACTTGTGACATAGCTACCATCTAGCACGATGTCCTCCCTCTACTGGTTGCTTCTCTCATTGAGCTTCATCGACATGAGCCAACTTAATGACAAGAACCACCCATAAATATTTTACACTGGTAGCATTTAAGTGACCCATTGGAGCTTGGAAATTTAGCTCCAATATCACTTGTCATAAGATGAGAAGTTCTTCCTCTTGAATGCCATATAACGTTTGACCATCTCTCATATTAGCATTTTCTTGCATTCTAGATGACCAATCAGGATCATTTTAATTTTTTATGGGTCTATTTTGAGTTCATCTTGCTTTTTAGGAAAGCCTCATTAGCTTTGCCATAGTCCTATATATGTTTGGGAGGCTCAACTTTTCTTACTGGATTTGACTGCCTTAACCTGGTGAGAGCAGCATTAGCCCTAACTTCTTTGCTCACAAGAAGCCATACTCATTTCAAAGTTAACCCGCTCCTCAAACAAACCACCCTACCGACGCACTTGCAATTCTACCTATCTTGGTTGAGCACTCTCATCAAGCTCTCAACTCTCGAATTGTGACACTTAGATATAGTTTTTGTTTTAAATAGACATTTGGTTTTAAAGATTTTTTACAAAACCATAACCTGCTGACAACGCTGCTTACTCCAATGATGACCTCAAACTCTTTTATTTATTTATTTCAATAGTGTCGAATATTGTATGTGTTCAATATCTCTCGACGATCTAAGAACTTATAATAATCCATACTGAACTTTGAACATCGCTTCTCTACGCTACTTTTACAAGAAATTATTCATGTTATCCTTGTTATTTTTTGGTTTGCTTTAAGTACTTTATGTTTCACTGGAAGGATATGTGGCTTTCTCTCACTTGTATGAGATTATATATTCACCCACTTATATCCAATCTTAAATAACACACAAAAGAATTGTTAATCATAAATTATGTGTCTTCGTAAAATTTTGCATAATAAGTAAATATCAATTTAAAATGAGAAAGAAATATAAGTGATTCTCTAAACTTTAACTGCGATATAGATATATTTATAAAGTTTTAAAGATTGTAAACAATTTATCTTATTATTTATTTATTATTATTATTATTATTTTTGCTCAAGTAATTTTGTTATTTAGATTTTTATGTAACCGATTCAAAAATGCATATTCCGGAGTATTTCTATGCTGAACTCGAACTTCAGATATATTAAGTACTTCATTTTTTTCTTTTTCTTTTCCCTCTTTTCTCTGCTAGTTGAACTATACACGTAACATAAACTTGCGGGTCAGCGGATGCAGCATTCCTGATATGTTGAGCATAATAATATGAAATTCATATGCTTAGATAAAATTCATAAGATATTAATTGCAATATGTATATGAAGAAATAGAAGCGACAACTGGAAATTGAATTTCATATTATTATGTGCATTTTAAAACAAAAATTGGACCTAAGCACATAGCTATCAGAACCTTAAAAAAAAAAAAAAAGGCTGAAACATATTGTATTCTTTGGCCCATTTCATCTAAATAATCAAGGTTGTGTATTTATCTATACACAAGCATATCTCACGAGTTGTAAAATTAATAATATGAGATTAAAGTAATTCTCATTTAGAGTTTATGCAAGGAAAAAAAAAAAAATGTAGTCGTATGGATTTTTTTTTTTTGGTGATATTCTTTATAAAATAAATAGATATACTTTAAATTATATTCATTTATAGTTTGTTGTACTCAATAACACAATAAATGTTGTGAATTGATAACTAATTTCTATTGACATGAAAAATAGTGTAATTATTTAATTTTATTTACTTTTTTTTTTTGTTTTTTTGGCATTACTTTTATTTTATATTTAATTATATCTTAATAAATTTTATTTTTTTTAAAAAAATTCTATTCCTAGTCAAACTTATATCTTCAAGAGATAAGATTAATATAATTCTATCAACCTTATCTTTGAAAGAATATGTTCATTAGTAATTGAGTTCATTTCTCCAATGGCTTGTTTAGTATGCAGGAATGGAATCGCGATTCTGACTTCCATTCCATTTCTTGCTTTTGGAAGCGTCATAAGAAAGCGGAATCGCTATTCCTTAGAATCAACATTTTCAGCTTTTAAGTGGAATCGTGATTTCATTCCACCTTCCGTTAAGAACTTTACTTAAATTATCTTTTTATCTTACATAAATTTATTATCTTATTTTTTTAAAGGTATTTTTTATACATTCCAATATAAACTAATTTATATCAATTCTATTCTATGTCCGTATCCAAACAAAGGAATGGATTTATCATTCCCATATTGATTTGATTCCATTCCATTCAGTCGAGTCTTAATCCATTCCATTCCGGACGATTTTCGCGTAACAAACGTGACACAAGAGATGAGTTTAAGTAGCAAATTTCATTAGCAGGACCTAAACCTAGAATCAATATATATATATATATATTATAACACAACAATACCTAAATTTTTTAAATGTCGGGAAATAATTAAAAATACATTTCTCTGCACTAGTTGTCAAAATTTTCACCCTTCTCTCTTAGGCTCACTTTTTTTACATCCTCTCTCCTCTCTCTTTCTCACTCTGCTTCTTCTTTTTCTTTTTCCTTCTCGTTTTCTGCCACAAAAAAGTAACATAACAGCAAACAAAAAGCCAAATAATCGGTGCCCTTCTGCCATTTCACCAAACAAAAAACAAATGAAAAAAATGAAGTATTTTGATGGGAACAAAAAAAAAAAAATAAAAAAAATAAAAAAAATATTCCATTAACAAACATATTTCAAAAGTGGGTTAAAGCTTGATTTTAATTTTTTTTCCCACCCAAGCTGTTTGATCTCCGAAATTTTTTCCCTTTGGTCCTTGTCATGGTAAGCGTACATCGTGTGATGAACTCAAGAAGCGCCGTTCCTCAAGCTTTTTCAGACATTTGGAACTTGGAGATATTGAGGATCATTCTTTAGGTGAATGAAGATTGGATGATAAATACAGAGATCAGCAACCCCTGCATTTCTCTAAAGATATGGTTGGAGATATTAAAGCACTCAAGACTTACGAAGTCGTTCAATATCCATCTCGCAACCGTTGTGATGAAATCCTTATCAATTTGGTGCAGAAAGCGTGGGAGTGCTATGATAAGCCCTGTCGCAGTGGCTTCTGGTGGGTCTCTAAAAGAGTATTTAAGATGCTGCTTGGATTAAAATAAATAAATAAAATCAAGCTTAACCCATTTTTTGAAATATGTTTGTTAATGGAAGATTTTTATTTTATGTTTTGTTCTCATCAAAATACTTCATTTTTTGTTATATGTTTTTGGTTTGGTGAAATGGCTATTAGGGTGCTGTTTATTTGTTTTTTGTTTTTTGTTATGTTACTTTTTGGTGGATTTGAAAAACATAAACCTTTTTTTAGATTTGGGATTTTGAAGAAGAAGAAGAAGCAGCAGCAATAGGGGAAAGAAAGAGAGAGGAGAGATAATGTTAAGAAAATCAACCTTGGATAGAAAATAGTTTAAAAATTTGATAACTCAGAGAGATAAATGTTTTTCACTTGATTCCCCTTTATACTTCAATGATTCATCTGAAAATACCCGATTCTAGCCAAATATACCGTGTGGAACATTTAAAATGTTACGTTCTCTTGTTGTACAATTTTTTTTTTTAATGTATTATTCAATTACAAATAAAAGGTACCACCAATTAAACTTATTCGAGTTATCAAAAACTAGAATCCAATGCTATTTTCGTAATTAAATATTGTTTTTCTTTTTTTTTTTTTCTCTTCCTCCATACAGACATAGCAATGGTTTAAAAACCAAATTAAACCGGAACCGTTTTCCAAATTTTGGTTCGGTTTTATAGAACTGGTGCTTCCCGATTCCGATTTTGGAACTACGGAGCCGCCTCCTTTTTCAAATAAAAATAGAAAAAAATAAATGTTAGTTTTTAATAAAATAAATTTTAAAACTCAAAATAATTAATTAGTGTAAAAGTGTTAAATTATTTAACCAATTTTTTTTTAATTTGTTTAGAATATGCATTTATTTATATACAACACAATCAATATCAATTGCAGTTATTAATATGAGATTATAAAGCACTATAGAGGATAAAAAAACTACAATACAAAAAATAGTTTTGCATTATTAAGCAAATGGATTTTATTTTTAGGAAAAGTTTATATAAATTAAATTATATATGATTTGAAGTTATATTTATTTGTGCTGTTGAAAATAACATATTAAATATGGTAAATATGTAATAAATTTTAATATTCAATGAAATTATATAAACATTAATAATTATAAATTTAACATAAAATTTTTAATTTTTTCTCTAATTTTTTTAAATGAAACCAATTGGAACCATCAGGTTCCACCAAATTTTAGACCATGAAACTACCTAGGAACCGAAACATCGGTGATTCCTTGACTGGTTCTACAACCAATTAACCGATTCGGTTTCAATTTTAAAACTGTCGATGACAGTTTTAGTTTGGTTCCTGATTTGAAATCAAACCGTGCTTATGTCTACTCCATATGAGCATACTATTTCAATGTGTTAATTGCATTAATATTTTTAGTAATTAAATATATATGTTAGCAAGTGATACATCTATGATGTATGTGCAAAAATAAATATTCTTAAGCATGTCTAGGGAATAGACCACGACGACAATGACGACAATAATAATAATAATAATAAACGTTGGGATGGTGTGAGTATAGTTGAAATAATACACATGCTTCGTAAGTGAGATTTGAATTTTAAAGAAATGGATTTGGTTTTGGTTTTCTCCACAAAATGTGGGATTATAGAATTTATGTGCTGGATGATGTAGTAGCTAGGGAAGGTAGATCTTCAAGGGATGTGGAGTCCAATAGCTTGTATGCTTGTAATGGTTTTGCTCTACTTTGTTAATTTGCAGTAGAGATACAATGATAATTTGCAAAGGAATGACATATTTAGGTGTCTAATGATCTAGAATATCTATATATATATATGTATATATATGGAATTTTGTATTTTTGATTTTTTATATTTTTTTATTTGTTACACAAATATTCAATTTTATTGTCAGTAATGTATTTTTTTTTTCCCTCTATTAGGAAATTATACCAAAAGGATCAAAGTTTGAGGGTATGTTTTAATAAAATATTAGCGTTTTAAGTGATTAAAAAAAAAAAGACCCATGCTTTATAAAGTGCTGCAAATAAGGATCTATTATTATTACATTTTAAAATATGCCAATATTTCTTATTTATGTAAAGTCACATTAGCGTCATTTGTAATATTAGAAAATAAAATGTTGATCAATTTTTATAACTTGATTCATTTTTTAACACTTAAAATATTGATACATATTTGAATTTACCTCCAAATGTTAACCCTTTTCTCCCTTTTCATTTATCTTTAAGTATTTCCACTTTTTTTTTTTTTTTTTTTGTTCGAAAACCTTTAACTAGACTGATTAGCTCAAGTTCTTCCCTTGTCTCACAATTCATCCTAAATTTGATCCCATTTTTCCCAACTATGTCTGTCTTAAACTATATATAAATCCATTACACGTCATTGTAAGCTAATATCTCTTTCAAAAATTTTTAACCTTATCAATTAGCCAACAATTAGCTCAGGTTAAAGGGTCTATGTTTAATAATCTTTTTTTACTAAATCTGATTAGCTAATAGTGAATTAATTCTTAATACTAATCCACACATATTACATAGAAAAATTCTATGATCTTGATATTAATTTCAAAGATACTGATCTTGTCTAATGTTAGTTTACCAATTACCATTTACTTTATTTATTCTAATGGTTAGATAATTAACCATACGATATATTAACGGAACGATAAGTTTCCATATTACATTTTTGTTAGCAAACTCATATCGTGCTTGTGATGCGTGTATTGAGAAGTTGCTAAATATATTTAAGTATCAATATAAAAAATAATAATGCGAACTAGAAAATTTGTACCTTCACGAGCTTAATTAATTGATATACAGCTATAAATTATATACAAATAATTATTAATGTATCGTATTAGACGAAGCACATATAACATAATGTACAATTGTTTACGTGGAACAGATAATATCCAAGGCATTTGTGTTGAAACGAATGAAAAATCATTTATGTATTTTGCAGAAGAAGCATTTGCTAAATTTTTTTTTCGGGCAAAAGAGAAGTCTTTCATTGACTACTCAAATCATCCATCATGTATAACATGAATCATATTAAACTCATTATAAGTTTCATATCCTTGAGATGTTATCATAAGTCAACTTACAGAATGCTACATTTATTTGTAGGCAACAAAAGAAATTCTGGGCATTTGTATTAATCCTACTGCGGACTCGAGTTTGTGTTTTACAGAAGAAGAACTTGCTAAATTGTCTAACGCTAGACTTTTTTGGCTGAAATACAATCCTGCTCGTTTTTTTCGCGTCGGTTATGATGATTATAAGGATGTTTGGGATTGGTCATCATGGGCGGCTCCATCCAATTTTGTCCCAACGAAGCCACACCTTTTCTCAGAAATTAGATGGCTTTTATGGGAACATTTTCCTTATAAATATGTTGGATTACAGAACTTCTCCTTCATAAACCTAACTATTTTAAATCTCTCCCATAGTTCTGTCACACTTGAATGGAATGGTTGGAACCAAATAAAGGTATGTAAGTTTTCCACACTAAATATTTATTAATTTCTTTATTTTCTATCTACCTCCGCATGTCTTAATTCATTTATTTAAATATCTTTTGTGTAATTAGATGGCCAAGAACTTGAAGGTTCTAGATCTGACAAGCTGTACACAATTGGTCAAAACTCCTGATTTTTCATCCCACCTACTATTGGAACGACTGATTCTCCAAGGGTGTATTAAATTAGTTGAGATTGATAAGTCCATCGGCAAGCTAGTGCATCTGGTCCACCTAAATTTGAACGATTGTCTTTCATTACGCAAGCTACCAACCGAACTTAGTTGCATGGAATCTTTGACAGAACTCATCCTTGATGGTACCAAAGTAGTAGAAATCCCTCGATGGGGTGGTGGTGATGTTGGTATGACTTCCCTCAAGAAGCTATCATTGAGAAGGACTCAAGTGACTTTTATCCCGGACTCAATTGGAAAGCTTGTTCACCTATCGGAGCTCATTTTATATGAATGCAAGTCGTTAAGGAAACTTCCAGAATCGATTGGAGGTTTAGTGTCACTGATTGAACTAGATATATCATATTCTGGAATCGAGGAGCTACCCAACTCAATAGGTTGCTTGAAGAACTTGGAGCTATTGGAAATGGACGGAACTAAAATAAGAGAATTGCCCACTACGATTGGAATGGCTGGAAAGCTTGAGAGGATTAATGCTTCCTATTGTGACAAATTGATTGGATTGCCGGAGTTACCTGAATCTATAATTGATTTAAGGCTTCAAATTAAGCCAATGGTTACAATTCCTGATCTATCAAACCTAACACAACTGAAGCGACTGGTGGTGTCAACAAAGAAGTTAAGGATTCGATCTCCAGCAGGGAATGGAAAGAAAGATTGGGTGCCTAGCTCAAGCATAGAACGAACTCCAGTAGAAATGCCCAGCCCATGGTGGATAGGGAAATTAAGCAAATTAGAGAGGTTGGATTTGGTCTTTCCAACAATCACCACATTGCATCCTGATTTGGGTGCCCTTTCTCTACTCACTGAATTAGAAATCAAGAGATGTTACCACCTCCAAAGCGTCCCCAAGCTTCCCTCAAACTTAACAAAGTTGAAAGTTAGTTATTGTATGTTATTGGAGACAATATCTGATCTCTCACTTCTAAAAAAGCTATCCACTTTGACAATCAAGCGGACGCCATTAATCAAGATTGAGGGCCTTCATAATCTAGAATCATTACAAAAGCTAAGATTAGAATATTGTGTGTTTTCTGAAATTGATGAAATGCCGGAGAATTTAAGCTATTTGCAAATATCATATTGTAAAGATCTTAAGAGATTGCCGCAAATGTCAAAATACAAAAAGCTGGTGGATTTTTATTTAATGGACTGTGGCAGTTTAGTTGAGATTCATGGAAGACCGGAATCGATTGAGAGTCTACGTATTTATTCTTGCAAGTCTCTAGTGAAAATACCGAATGTTTCGGATGTAAAAACTCTCAAGATATTACATATTGGTTTCTGCCCTAAATTATTCGACGACGGATATATGTATCACGAAGGCCCTATTCTCACGAACAACACTTTGATATCAGAATCTCTCACGAAGGAGCTTCTTGTGCTCTATGTTACAATACCGGATTGGCGAATGGTAGCGGAAAGAAAAGGAAAGAAAAAGAAAAGGAAAGAAAAGGAAAGAAAAGGTTGAAACTTGAAATGACTTCGTGACAAAGTATGCATAGAAGTTTCATTCATCTCCTTCTCAACGTCATTCCAGATTTCGGATTCTCTCTGTATTTGTTCATATAACGCCTATTTCCTATAAAAGACTAGGCAAGTTATTCATTTCCCTCCGTTGTCTTTTAATTTAACTTTAATGTCTTTTTCTCGTTCTTCTGCTTTTTCTTTTTTATTATTGTTATTTGGGTTTCAACTTCCGAGGAATATAGGAATATAGTCTCCGCATAATCTAGCCATAAAAAATTTCAGCATATACTGTAAAACTTGGGCTGCTGTTGAGGAGTTTTAATTATGAATTTTGCTCTGATCAGTTTGTTACGTAAGCAGGCAATTTAATGAATTGTTTCTATTAGTAAAATGAAAGCAACTACATGCAATTTATAGTTGTAAGCCACTAGTAGCATTAAGAGTACACAAAGATTCTTGGTTTATATCTTTATTTGTCACCTTCCTTACACTATTATTAATCCTTCATTTGTTAATCGGGTACATTCCCATTTGAATAGTGAGTAAATGATTCGATGGATTGCAGGGTTCCAATGGTCATACTTTGGATTTTTTCATGTGCTGTGAAATGAGTGTCATGGTCTTTCACAAAACCGAGATTGCCGAGGGCTTCTCTTGTATGGGTGAAATCAAAGCAAATGTTACCCATCATGATATTCTTCTCCATGCTTCATGAGTGTAGGAGCATATGCTATCTCCAACAGAGTTAATCTGGCCTCCTCTTTTTGAAGTCATTGAGGAAGTAAAGGAATGGAGGAGATGATATACTCTGTCCAAAACACAGTGAAAGAGAATCAAAAGAGGTTAGATCTTGTAAACTTCATGATGGTTTATAGAAAATAATACACCTTTGTGAAAAGTTTTCTGACGAAATTGCGTTCTTCCTCCATTCTTTTTCTTTTTATTCTTGATAAAAAAAAAAAAAAAAAAGACAAGCAATGGCCACCACAAATGTTTTAATGTTACCTTCAAACAAATCAACTCATTAGTTACTGTTAATACAAAGATATTGCAGACAAATATTGACAAGGTGAAATACAAATGCAAAAGGTTGTGCTGAGTTTTGCTTTAGAGTTAAGTTAGTAGATATTGTTTAAAAGCATATAAATTCTCATGATTGTCTTAATAATGAATATTTTTTTTTTTTCCTATACACCTTTATAGTCTTAATAGTTATCTACACTATCCATTCCATTTAATAGTTATCTACACTATCCATTCCATATAGTCTTAATAGTTATCCACACCTTTATAGACTTAGTGCACAAGCAATTGACTTGATCCAAGCATTTGTTGAACGACCCAAAAAGTTTGCTAATGGAGAATTTCTACTTCAGTCAACTGTTATCATGTATGTAAGTTGTTTTTTGTATTTTTTGTTAAATTCACTATTGCAAAAATTATTTTTTCTGGGAGATTAAAATAGTCGAGCCTTATTATGCGTCATATGTCTATCTATTTTAATCTCCAAAAGCTTATATGGTTCTATTATCATGTTAGTTATACTCTATTATATATTTTATTAATTAATTTAATAGTGTATTAATGCAATCATTCCCTGTACAACAATTTAATATATGCAGATATTTTGCAGCATGTTTTCCTTTAATTCTACTTTTAAGGGGAAGGGGAAAAAACAAAAAAGTAGTGGACATGAAATTGCTTCCTTTATTCTAAGTTTCAAATGTTGCCATCTTGATAATCGAAAGAGTGGTCAGATATTTTACTGGACAGATCCATGGTATTAGTTAGCATCTCTACTTGAGAAAATAAATCCTTCTAAACCTCCAGAACCCAGTAAGTACCATTATGCTGCTTAAACAACCTGAGCGCTTTTAATCACTATTGCATATATTTTCAAGTTTGTGCCAAATTGCCTTTACTGAGTTTTATGTAATTGTTATATTTTGAAGAGTTAGTGATAGAAAATTGCTCAACAAGCTACGTCTTTGCAAATATTTATCAAAACTAGGTTTGCACAATATTTACTATCATCTCTAATGCATGTTATCTTATAGAACCTTGGCAGCATCCCCTGGTTTAGCTCCCATGATTGACTGAATGTCCAGTGAGCATGATTGGCTCTTTGCTGCTTTCAGTGAAGCCATATTGGTTTAGCACATTCAAGCAAATTACACTCTTGACAGCTGCACAGCTAATGCCAAGCCAATCCTCAATGTCATGAATGGATCTTTTGTCGGTCAATCTTGATTGATGGTATCCCAAATGCATTTCCTTTCTTATGTGTACTTGTGCAAATATTTTGGCTTAAATTGGAACAAAGCATAGTGCAAGCTCTCTGCATCCCTAGAGCTGTTTAGCACCGTACTGAAGGGTGTGCTTCCTGCAGGTTAAAAATGAGTGCTGAGCCTAGAAGACCCTGGCTTCAATTATGCACCAAATCCCTTACAAGGTCATTTTCTTGCTCGATAGCAAATTGGATGCATATCATCTTGGCAAGTACTTTCCTAAGTTATAATTTTACTACTTCTATATTCAGGTGTCTGTCATGGATTGCTTGCATTTGCACATGTAATGACACTTTTTATTGTTCATAAATGTGATGCTTATCATCATATGCAACTTTCATCATGAGGAGCCCTTCCATAATTTTGTTAAAGGAAAAAAAAAAAAGAGAGAAAATCAATATGGTATCAACATGTCTTTTTAATTTGTTATCACCTTTAAACTAAAATAAATTGTCAACTTGAAACGATGTGTACAATAATTTGTTAAATATTACTAATATCACCTTTAAATTTAATCATGATTAGCCTGCTGTAAGTTCTCATCATTGAAGTAGCTTGTCACTAGCACTCAAGTGCTTTTAATGCATTGTTAATTTTTGCACTTAGATTGTCCATTGCCATCCATAATATCATTACATTATAAGTTCTATAAGTTATAGATATTAACAAGATGAAACAATTGTGTAATAGATACAAAAAAAGGTACAGAGTTTCACATTTGAGATACATTGCTAGATATAGTTTAGAAACATATGAGCTTCCTTGATTGTCTTACCATTGAATTTTCCTGCATTTTCTATATTAATTTTTATTTTTTCATTTTGTGCAAACACCTTTTGTAGCCCCAGATAAATATCTACTATCTCATTTCATTCAGTTAGCTTGCTGGTTGTTAGTTACTTGTAAGTGATTTGTTGCACAAGGAAATTTCTTGACTTTCTTTTAGATTATTTATGCAGTCATTTGCTAATTAACTCAAAAAAGCTTGCCAACAGGATTTCAAACTTACTCAGTTGTTGTCTGGGTATAAAAATCATTTCATTGTTGTTTTCAAAGTTGATTGTGGTAAATATTATTCTCTGCCCATTTGAGAGAGGAGAACTATAAGTTGTTATCTTATACATTAATATTTACCCCTAAAATTTTATGATTGTTTTATTTCTGCACATACTCTATTATCTAATTTACATAATTGAGTAATAAAGAAATGAAGCTGTTTCCTTTGCATGCATTTTATAGATGATGTCTTCTCTATCATATGAGAAGGATATCTGTAGACATAAAAATCGGTATTTGTTAGTTATATTTGGGTTCATTGTATAGGCGTTACTTTTTCTTGGTTATGATTTTGAAGTCTTAACAAAGAGTGGCATGACTGTCATCCTCTAGCATTTCTATGGAATAAAAGATTTTACATTACTTTCTCTACCTACGAAGAAGATAAATTCTTCTAAGCCTCATAAACATACTAAGCATCTATATGCTACTTTGTTCACTTAGGTTTGTTTCATTTATATTACATATTAGTTGACATCTGTACCAAGTTGTCTTTGAAAAGCTTGATTTTGCTCTTGTATCACTATTCGGGTTGCAGCATTCATGTTAGAGAATTGCTCTGGAGTTGGGACTTGGCATATCTGCTCTCTTTTGGTACCAAAAGAGAAGGGCAACCGATAGCTTCCAGCAACAGCGTTGCTCCTGCTCCCAGAATGCATGGAGATAAAGTGCAGATGGTTCGTTTTAATCCGCCTTGAGCTGATGGCACTGCAATGAGTGAAACAGCACATTCTCTTGTCAGCCAAATCCTCTAGTCGAGGCCATCTTTTATTAAGCTGGTTCTGGTATTGATCAGTCACTTTAATTTTTATCCCTTATATGTCTAATTTCATAATTTTTCTAGTTGAATTTAAACTAATCAGGCTTTAGCATTGTCTCAAAATTTCCGTGACACTCTTGCAGAGTCAAAAAGAATTAGGAGAGGTTGCTAATTGGTACCTTTCAAAGAATGCTGGAATCTCTGGCAAAGTACAAACAAAATATCCTAAAAGATTACTGTATGGTGTCGGAATTGTTTGGATCTCTACTCATGAAAGAATGAGACTTATTATGTTTGTTACTTCATCATGAGAAAAAGGTTGTATATTATAAGAAATGGAATTGAGCACAGCTAGATTTCCTCATACACTTAGATCGCCCATCTTGATCTCTACTTTTTTCTAGTGGGAAGACATGGTATAGTCCGACCACAAAGATTACGTACACTGCTTGCATTTCAAATATTAAGGTCATAGTTTGTTGGTTATTCAACCTCTTGTAAATAAATCGTTGCAGCAAGCAAAATAATTTGATTTTCTTTGTAGATTAGTCCAACCATTTCTTGTATGAACCGATAGTTCGCCAAAAGAGACTAAATAATTGGATAATTGTTATCAAAATAAAAGCTTCAATCACGCTATATCCAAAATTGACTTGAGGCGAAATTGTTCTATCATATAAGGAAGGAGAACTATTGGATGTTATTTTACACATTTTTTTTTTTCCCATTTCCTAAAATTTGTATGGTTCTTTTACCCCATCAAATTGCTCTGTTATTCATTTTACTTGAGGACACAGAAATGCAGCAACTCCATCTATGACATCAACCTGATTTAGACATAGATTTTACAGCATGATTATCTACAAAGCAATGGTGATGTAGCTACACTAGAATTGGAAGTCACTCATAGTTGTGCAAATTTTTACTTAACATGGATTAGATTAAATTCCAAGCAGTCAAGCACATAAAAAGTAAAAATGAAGACAATCATTATTTACACTAGCATTGGAAGCCACTCATAGTTCTGCAAATATTTAGTAATCCAATAACCATTATAAGTAAACAATATACTGGATATCCAAAAAGTTTAGAAAAGTACTAACATCTCATCTATATTCCATTCTATTTTAACATTGTGCTAATCAGCCATTAATCCCATTTTCGAATTTAACCATTAGTTATTGTTTGGCATTTGCATATGAAGGGTCGATTCTGACATATCTTCCATCAATATTTTTTTCCCCAATCTTTTTTACCACTCTTTTTTTTTTTTTTTTTTGCCTTTTCAAGCAAATGTCCCCAAAAGTTATTTAATAGATTTTACTTAATCAAATCCTTTATTTTTTTTTTTTTCAAGATTCATCGTGTTTTTCTTTTCAAGGAAATGTCCCCAAAAGTCATTTCATATTGTATACATAGATATGAAACGTTATTTTTCTTAATCATTAAATGCACTTAGAACAATCATATACAAGTTCTAATACAAATATTTATTTTCAACGATTTAAGAACTATTATATAACTAGGAAGTTGGAAAATATACTTCGAAAAATGAAAAAGAAAAAATCATAGTAAGTGCTCTAGAGTTTGAGGCGATACTTTTATATAAGTTTTAGGATACAACCAACTTTCATGTCCTTAAACACTACCTACTCAATTGTTGTCTAACACGTATCAACTACTTTAAGGAAAAAAAAAGTGAGGGTAGTGAAAAGGGGCACAAAAAGTTTAATTAGGTACGAAATTGAACAATTTAAAAGTTCAAATACCTAAAAGGGGCATGAAAATTTTAATTAGGTATGAAATTTGACTTTTTAAAAGTTTAAGTATCTAATTGTCTACTTCATCAAACTTTCAGTACCAAAAGGGCCTTTTTCCCTTTTGATTTATTCAGTTATTCAACTTTCTAACTTCCACTCTTAATGTATGTTTGGTTAATGACCACATTTTAGAAGGACTAGTTGAAAGTAGTCATATAGTGATCACAATTGACACGTGGCTTATATGCTAGACATCCACACTAAATCTAAGTCATTTGGTAGATTTGGTATATGTGACCATTGTGGATCTAGCTAAAGATTATTTTTGGCAAAAACTCCTTTGATTCATGTATTAAAGAAACTAAGGGATATGATTGGTCAAGATGATGTTCTTTGATAGCTAACTACTCAGTGAGTTGTGTATTCATATGACTTTGAGAGATGCACTTGAGCACATGAATATACACTCCAAGTGAGAGATTAGAATTTGAACATAATTCATGTGCACTTATGGTTTTAACATGTATTAACATGTAGATGCGCATCCAGTCGTTGAATGTTTGTCACAAATAATTATTTGGCTCTTATATTATTGATCAATTAATAATATTATAATAGAATATTGTCATTTTATGTTAGTTTAGGATCATAACTTATATATATTTATTACATATTTTATATGTGTAGATATCCTAGGACAGCTATTAAAATAAATGAGTTCTTTCAATAGGTTGCCCATACATTCCATTGCTAAAGTTATTGTCCTTAGTTGGATGTGCATAATATAAAAATGTCGTGAGAGCCTTCAATAACGCTCAATCATTCTCGCACACTATCTTATTCTATAAGATGTCCCATCACTCAAAAAAAAAAAAGGGGGGTCTCTACACACAGTAGGTAGAAAATCATCTTTCCACATTTGAAGTTGCTATGATTTAATGGAACAAGGTAGGCTTCCAGTTTATTCTACACCCTAATTTTCACATATGTTGATATTAGGGATTTAAATTTACTTAAATCCTAACATAAAGTATAAACAAAATCTCTTCTAAGTTTATTTTCATTCCATCTAAGCCACACACGTCTTCTTGTCTAGTAGTCCTAAACGGTGCACCATGTGCAGATTGTTCATGTAGTCGTACAATTCTCATTTGTAACTCTATTAAAAAATGAGTGAGATTTAGTGTGGTTTTTGCTTTATCATGAGGAAAAAGGTTGTCATTGTAAAGAGTGAAATCCAGTGCAATCAACCTTTCCCATTTGCTAAGACCATTCATCATGATTTCTACATTTTTCCTTTGAAATGTTGTCCATTAAGGACACAACATAATCTCACCATCGGTCATTGCATTTTTAAGTGACCTAGTAACTAAAAGAGTGCGAGTTGCTTAAATGATCCAGCCATGGTTCATGAAAATATAATCCTTCATTTAACACTAGACAAAAGACAAATTTGATTTCTCCAGATTTTTTCTCATGGTTTTCACCACAGGAATGGACTAATGACTCGTATAGTGGCTTCATCCCTTTGCCATCAACTAAAATCTCCACCTAGCATATATGAATCATGGAGATTCCATTTCTATCTGTCTATCTATATATATATAGAGAGAGAGATCTTGAATGGATCCACAATGGAGGATTTAATAATTGTGTTGTAGTATAGCATTCTTCTCCATCTCCGATTGATTTACTAGGTGCAGGTATCATATAAGATCCACGAGAGAATCTTTGCATAAATAAGTCCTATTAAAACAGTCATACGGCTGTTGGCTTCAAGTTTCTTTTTCTCATTAACAATGACCATTTAATTTGATTTCTTCATTTTTCCTTTTTTTTATCTATTTTTCCATAGTCGTTTCATAATAGAGCATGTCAAATTATCTTTACTAATTTAATTAAATAACTATTGTCTAAGGTTAAATAAGTAAATTTCATTTGCTACACTTGGTGGACCAGTTGGGTGTGAGAGAAGTTATATGCTCGGTGACCAAGCATGCATGTGATTAATGACCAAGTCAATACATGTGGTCTCTGAGTTTATAATATGTGGCTAGAATTATTTGAGTAAACTTAGTGGTCAAGTCTTTACCATCAATTATGGTCTTTTAGCTAGCATTTGTGTGATACTCTTCAAATATAGATAGTGAAACTTTAATCACAGAGGCATCTTTTGATGTAAAAGCTTGTAGTTCATCCAAACTCTAAAATTAAGTGTGATTTGAGCAGAGCAATCCCAGGATGGGTGACCACCGTAAAGTACTGGCACCAAAAGAACAAAATCTGCCAAAGTGGGCAATACCTCGATGGCAAAATTATGGGATGTTGCAGGTGCTATCAGAGCAGTTTACCAGCCGAAAGTGGAAGAGTGTGTCCTCACTGCTTGGCGTGTGGCCAAAGCAAATAATACCTTGATGCGCAGAGTTCCGGGACATTACAATTTATGTATCAAGTGAAAAGAGTAAAGTAAAGTAGTAATACGAGAGTTTGTAACAAGTATGACTTTAACATTTGTGTGAGTATAGTATGTAATTTGTAATAGTGAAGCTTAATATTATTAGTAAAAAAATATTTGAGAGACATTTTCTTTTTATAAGTTGGCCCTTTCAACTTGCAAAATTATCATTATTATTTGTGCCCTCAACTGCACATAGCATAAAGAAGTAGCTAGCCTTTAATTCTAAGATTTATTCCCTTCAGTTATTCGCACTTTTTGAGATGGAGTCTGTTAAATTCCATCGATCTAAAAATTGGAAAGGTATTTTGTTAATTTGCAGCAATGGCTCCTCCTTTTTCAAGCCATTTCATCCTTTGCTATGTTCAGCACCAGCAAGGCTAACGACCCCATAGGGTCTCAAGGTGCAAGAGCCCAAGGCTTGCATTCTACCGTGGATGGTGGGGGATAGCAAACGAGATGGAGGTAAAATAGTACTGGAGTGATTTGTTCGACAAGCTAAATGAGAAAGGAAACTAAGGAAAAAAACTTTTAATTTTTGAAAGATAACACTTGAGGTGAACTGAGGCCAAATAGTGGAAAGTTGTTTCAAAATTTTGAACCGTCGGCGTCATTCGATAATTTGAATAACTATTATATCCTCTTGAGAATGAGACTGTGAGGAAAGGAGAGAATCGAATGCGTCAATGACTAGAAAAGGTGGGATTTTTAGATATTTCTATTTACTATCTTTTTCTTTAAATGTCTAATTAACCTTAAAAAGCTGAAAATAATAATAATTATTTTTTTTTTAAGATAGCTAAAACAAAATGGCATAACATAATAGAAAGAAGGAATCAGCTTGATAGAATACTCTTATGATTCTTCCCACAATCGACGAATTAGCAGGCAGGCTGATTTCACGTGGACAAATTTTTTAATTAAAGCAAGTTCCATCAAAAACTAATATTATTAGGGCAAAGAACCAGACTAGAGCTGTCACTCTTAACTTCAAACCGAAAGTTGGCGGTAACAGCGTTTGCCTTGAGCATTTTTAAGTTAAAAATTTATCAGATTAGATTAATATTCAATGTGTAAGATAAGAAGACGATAAATTCTTTTTGAAATATTAAAAATGATTGATAATCCAAGCCATGACTTATTATTGCATGGGATGAATGGGACACTCTTCTATGAAAAATACAGCTCTTTGTTGTTGTCTTATTAAATAGGAGAAGTAATATCATTCAACTAAAATGAATAAAAAAAATGGCATTAGGTGGTGTGAACAAAAGCCAATTTATGATAATTCCTTGAGATATGTATCAACAATTGCCTGCTTGACAACTACAGCATATAGAAATGAAAAACTCTATGGTTTTTCCAAACTCTTACTCGTATAATAGGATAGGTGAAAATTTTAAAAACGTGATTTATACTTTGTCTTTTTATGAATTCATCACTAATGATCTTTTTTTCTTTTCTCTTCCTTCTTTCCTAGCACATATTCTGGCTTTCATGGATGACGTACGAATGACTATATTCAATTTCAAATAGGAATCGAATCAGGATCACAATTGGTGATTTTAAAACCCGATTTGGATTGATTGGATGGTTTCAAGACTAACTAGGGAATTACCTTTTTTTTCATTTTTAGATGGTTCATCTACCCAACAGTCGTATTTGGTTCCACCGTTAAAAAAAACAAAAAGAGTCAATTTATGATAATTTTTTGAGATATGTATCAACAATTGCCCGCTTGACAACTACAACATATAAAAATGAAAAACTGTATGGTTTTTCCAAACTCTTACTCGTATAATAGGATAGGTGAAAATTTAAAAAACGTGATTTATACTTTGTCTTTTTATAAATTCATCACTAATGATTTTTTTCTTTTCCTTCCTCCTTTCCTAGCACATATCCTGGATTTCATGGATGATGTACAAATGATTATATTCAATTTCAAATAGGAATCTGTCAAGGATAAGGATACGGATAAGACTCTATAACAGAAAGATTTATCTAAATCCCCTTGCTGTTGTAATCCTTGTTTTTAGTAACAGCTGTGTTTATCAGTTTCCTATTTTGTAGCTTACCTTCTGTTGAGCTTCTTGTATATATATATATCATGTACATCTCTTTATAGATTAAGTAAGTAATAAGAAAGTTTCAATTATTTTGTGTATCACAAAACTCTTTATGGTATTAGAGCAATCCATCTCCAACGAGTTTTTTTTTTTTTAAGATCCAATGGACCAAAACAGCGCAATCAACCCAGTTACAACTGTTAATCTAACCTCAGAACCTTCCAAAACTCTCATTGCTATCAATAATGCAGCTCTCTCAATCAAACTCACACCGACTACTTTTTCCCCATGGCGTTCACAGTTTATGTCTCTCCTAATTGGATATGACCTTCTTGGCTATATTGATGGCACAATTACTCCACCAGCCAAAACCCATGCAGATTACACCCTCTGGTATCGTCAGGATCAACTCCTGCGTCTTGCAATCATCACCTCCGTGGATGTTGCAATTGCTCGTAATATCTCCATGACTGAAACATCCAAAGAAGCTTGGGATATTCTTAATGGTCTTTATGCCAATAAATCTCGTGCAAGAGTAATGGTGTTGAAAGAAAGACTTCAGCTCCTAACCCGTGGCAACAAATCTGTGTCAGAATACCTATGTGACATCAAGCAAATTTGTGATGAATTGACTATGATCGATAAGGCCGTGCCTATTGAGGATCTTACCCTTTATGCTCTGAATGGATTAGGATCTGATTTTAAAGAAATTGCAGCTTCAATTCGAGCAAGGGACACACCTCTCTCCTTTGAGGAACTCTATGATCGGCTGGTTGCATATGAGGACTATTTGAACCGTGAAGAATCGAAAACAGCAGTTTTGGTTCCAACTGCTCACTACACACAAAAGTCTAGCTCCAACTACCCCAGAAACAACAAAAATAACAGAGGCAGCGGTAGCTATGGTTTTTCCTCCCATTCAAATGGCTCTAATTCGTATTCACGTTCCAACTTCAATGGATATCGAAATCGACAACAACAATTTGGATACAGATCAAATGCCCAAAATAGATCCTTTCGTCCTCCTTCACGTTGCCAGTATTGTGATCTTCCAGGACACATTGCTAAATATTGTCCTCAACTCTTGCACAAACCACCTACTGCTAATTATGCAACCCATTCCTCCAATGCTAATTGGATACTTGATTCTGGAGCCTCCCATCACATCACCACCGATCTACACAATCTTCACTTTCCATCTGAATATGATGGACCAGAAGAAGTCATTATAGGTGACGGTACAGGTTTGGATATCTCTCATGTTGGTTCTTCCCATCTTATTACACCAAATGCATCCTTTATTTTGTCTAACACATTGTGCGTTCCAAACATTAAAACCAACCTCATATCTGTTTCTAAATTTTGTAAACAGAATAATGCCATTATTGAGTTTCACCCCTCTCATTTTATTGTTAAGGATCAAGCCACGAGGAAACCTCTGCTGCGCGGACCAAACAAAGATAATTTATATCAACTTTCTACCTCTCCTTCCTCCACTTCAACCTCACCATCAGCATATGCAGCCTCTTCTACTGTCTCCCACGACCATTGGCATGCTCGGCTTGGACATCCCTCCTCCAAAATTCAAGACTACATCCTCAAGCACTTTTCTCTTCCATGTTCCTCTGTCTCATGTAATCGCTCTAAGTGTCTTTCGTGTCAATGTAATAAGAGCCATCGGCTCCCTTTTAATGTTTCCTCTATTTCTAGTAAAGCCCCTTTTGAATTGTTATTTTCTGATGTTTGGGGTCCATCCCCAGTTGTTTCCATCGATGGTTATCGCTATTATCTTATCATTGTTGATCATTTCAGCAAGTATACTTGGACTTTTCCAATGAAATCCAAAACTGAAGTTGTTCCCATCCTTCTTCAATTTCAAGCGAAGGTTGAAAACACTTTTAACACAACAATTAAATCCATTTATACTGACGGATGCACATAATTTTTAAAATTAAAAAGCCACTTTGCAACCAAGGGAATCTCTCACTTCATCACTCCTCCTTATACACCACAACACATCGGTCTTGCTGAAAGACGCCATAGACATATAGTTGAAATGGGGCTCACCATACTCCAGCATGCTTCCCTTCCTAACTCATTCTGGTCTTATGCCTTTACTCACGCTACTTATCTCATCAATCACCTTCCCACTCCGACTTTCTTATCAATCACCTTATCAACTATTATTTCATCAAACACCTAATTATTCTCGTCTCAAAATCTTCGGTTGCCTCTGTTTTCCTTGGCTTCGACCATATACATCACATAAATTGCAACCTCGCTCCAACCCTGCATCTTTCTTGGTTTTTCTGTTCCTCATCACGCTTACAAGTGTTTTGATCCCAAAACTCATAAACTTTACATCTCTCGTCATGTTGTCTTTGATGAACATATCTTTCCTTTCTCCATCTCTTTTTCTTCTTCCACTTCCATTCCCATTCCTCCTTTGCTGTCAATTCTACCACTTCTCCCACTCCCCATATTATTCCCTTGACTGTTCTCTCATCTCCTTCTCCTCAATTTCCTTCACCACCTCCTTTATCACCTACGCCTCCTCACTCCCCTCCACCTCCCCCTTCGTCTTCTTTTCATTCCTTAGACACAACTCGCGCAGTAGACCCTCCTTTGGCTTTGACTCCTCTTCCTCAACCTCCCTGCACCTCGCGCACCATTCCATGACTACCAGATCGATGAACAATATATACAAGCCTAAACGTGCCCTTCATACCACTAAACATCCCATACCATCTGCTATTGAACCAACTTCTGTCTCTGCTGCTCTTGCTGACTCTAACTGGCGTGCTGCTATGTCCACTGAATTTACTGCCCTTCAACGACAGGGTACTTGGCAACTTGTTCCAAAGACTCCAAACCAAAACATTATTGGTTGTAAATGGGTTTTTCGCCTCAAACGTAATCCTGATGGTAGCATCTCCCGGTATAAGGCTCGATTGGTCGCAAAAGGCTTTCATCAACGTCCTGGCCTTGATTATTCTCACACTTTCAGTCCAGTAATTAAACCAGCAACGATCCGGTTAGTTCTCTCCTTGGCCGTCTCTCACAACTGGCCTTTACTTCAGCTTGACGTTAACAATGCTTTCCTTCATGGGTCTATCTCTGAAGACATCTACATGCACCAACCACCTGGATTCATTGATTCTGACCTTCCCACACATGTTTGCAAGCTTCGGAAGTCACTTTATGGTCTAAAACAAGCCCCTCGGGCATGGTATAAAGAGCTACTTTGTTTTCTTCAGACTATTGGCTTCGTTCACTCTAAGTCTGATCATTCCTTATTCATTCTAAATAATCAACACGGTCGGGTATATGTTCTAGTTTATGTAGATGATATTATTATCACCGGTGATAACACTTCTATGCTACAGAAATGCATCACTCAGTTATCATCTCGATTCTCTTTGAAAGAACTTGGCTCTCTTCATTATTTCCTGGGTGTCGAGGTCATCCTAACATCTCAAGGTCTGTTTTTAAGTCAACATAAGTATGTTCGTGATCTTCTTCAGCGCACTCATATGCAGGATGCCAAAGAAATCCTCACTCCCATTGCCACATCAACCTCCTTACATCTTTGTGATGGCTCCCCTCCTACTGACCCTAAACAATATCGAAGTGTCATTGGTGCTTTACAATATCTCTCTATGACTCGGCCTGACATCTCCTTTACAGTCAACAAATTGGCTCAATTTATGCATCATCCTTCTGAAATTCATTGGACTGCAGTCAAACGTCTCCTCCGTTATCTCAAAGGTACAATGTTTCATGGTCTTCTCATTCGCAAAACGCCCAATCCTACTCTCACTGCCTTTGCTGATGCTGATTGGGCTGGTAGCAAGGATGATTACAAAAGCACATCAGCTTATTTGGTTTATTTGGTGGGAATCTCATTTCTTGGCGTTCCTCAAAACAACGTGCTGTTGCTAGGTCCTCCACAGAAGCCGAATATCGAGCTCTTGCTGCAGCCTCAGCTGAAGTTGCTTGGATTCGCTCCCTCATTCATGAACTTGGTTTTTCCTCTTCACAAACACCGGTTCTCTACTGTGACAATATTGGAGCTACTTCTCTCAGTCTTAATCCAGTGTTACATAGCAGAATGAAACACATTTCCATTGATGTTCACTTCATTCGTGATTTGGTGCAGCAAGGTCTACTTCACGTCTCTTACATCTCCACCAAAGATCAACTAGCTGATGCCCTCACCAAACCTCTATCCAAACAGAGATTGCTGTTCTTACGTTCCAAGCTTGGTGTCTCCAATGGGACCCCAATCTTGCGGGGGCGTGTCAAGGATAAGGATACGGATAAGACTCTATAACAGAAAGATTTATCTAAATCCCCTTGCTGTTGTAATCCTTGTTTTTAGTAACAGCTGTGTTTATCAGTTTCCTATTTTGTAGCTTACCTTCTGTTGAGCTTCTTGTATATATATCCTGTACATCTCTTTATAGATTAAGTAAGTAATAAGAAAGTTTCAATTATTTTGTGTATCACAAAACTCTTTAGAATCAAATCAGAATCACCATCGGTGATTTCAGAATCCGATTTAGATTAGTTGGGTGGTTTCAAGACTAGCTAGGAATTACCTATTTTTTTTATTTTTAGGTGGTTCATCTATCCAACGGTCGTATTTGGTTTCACTATTAAAAAAAACAAAAAACAAAAGAAAAGGAAAAAAAATCAAAGATAAATAAAATATTAAATATATAATTTTAAATGTTTAAACTACTTCGTATGAATAGTTAGAATTTATTAGGTTTCTATATTTTTTAATATGTTGTTTATTAACAACGCATATTTATGTCTGGTTTGGTTTATACAAATCTCTACGACAACGTGAAATATATTTCTTTAATAATGTGGGTTAATAATATTCTTTTTTACCTCTACAACATTTTGTAGTCCTACATTGTTAACGCAACAATTAAAATTGGATTTGTTTGTTTGTACACAATAATTATATATCCTAAACAAATATTAAAAAAAGTTATAAGACTCTAATACTATTATACCCAATTATTATTTTGAGTTTATAATTTTTTATATTTAAAATTAAAATTCATTTTTATATTTTAATTTTAATTAGTAAAATGTGGGGGTTCCACGATTTTGGAACAGGACCAAGAATTTCTGGCTTTTCAATTTCCAAACCCGTGAAGATGTCAGGTCCAATTAGACGGTTACAATATTTCATTTAAAAGTTTTCTCCAATTTGTATGTTAATAATAGATATTGTTTAGATGTTTAAAAGACCTTGTTACATCATTATAGCGGGATCTTATTTTTTGTAATTTCAGCTATTGATTATACATAATAAAAAAATAAATAGATTTTTCTTTTAGGAGAACATAAGAGAAAGTAAATCGAGAGATGATCGCCATCTCTAAGTGAATCGACAACAAGATCAACACCTTTTTAACCATAAAAATTAAAAGTTTAGGTCGATATAGAATATATATATATATGTATGTATATATAAAACTCTTGGATATTCAAACTTAATCCAATGAAATCCGTTATCCTTATCTTATTTCTTCCAAAAATTCATTCTCATTATGATTGTCAATTTACATATGAGACATTTTGGATGTTTTGTATTAGTAAAGAAAAATTATGAGTTTTTAAATCATACTCTGATACCACATGTAAGATAAATTTATAAGTTTCATAATTTAATATTTCATAAATTATATTGCAAAATCTTTGAACTTTATGATTTTCATAACAATAAAAAAATAGATAAGATACATACCTTTATCTATAGGCATAACAACTATACTGTGAAAACATGAAGATGTATTTTAGCATAACGAGGCTAATAAAAACTAAGACTACTCTGTTATCTAGGAATTTCTTTCTATCGGAGTAAACTGTGATCTTTTGTAATGAAAGGTACAGAAAACATGCACTATGCAGCTCTCAGCTATCTCAAACAGGAAACTTTTCTAATCCCGTCGTTAGACCGACTCATCACTCACGTACAAATTAAATGGATTATACATAAAAAAATTAAATGATTTATCATAATTAAAAAAAATTTAAACCATTTATTAATATAATTAGACCGGTCTCATTGTAACCACCATTTACAGTACAATTTTCCCTCAAACAAATGATCAAGCAATATGGCCAAAGATTGGGGAGTTTTGAGTTCATCATGTTGAAGAAATTGGCATTGAGCATTCATACTGAGCTACTTCTGCTATATTTTCTCATTCATAACATGAAGCCACGAGAGGCTGGACTATCTATATATATTATCTACTCCCCCTGGGGTTCTTCAGAAATTTATCTGTCACTGGGTGTTTCTTGAAGTAGGAAAATACAAAACTACTGGTAAAAGGACAATAAATAGCATTTGTTTTAGGAAATATGCATCATATTAAAGGCCATAAGAATTAAAATATACTTTAAGAGTTTTGAAAATTATCCACAATTGACAAAATAATAATATTTAGAAGAATATCTGCAATTTACGTGTGTATTTATTACTTATACATAAATAATAAATATAAAATCCAATTACATGACAAAAATATATATAGGTATACTAAACGTCAGGGTGAAAATACGTGTCTATCCCTTTTAAAAAAATTATCAATATAAAATAAATTTTTAAAAATTTATCAAACTACAATTTGAAATTACGTTTTTAAGTTGGGATATTTAAAGTTAATTTACACGTAAATGGCGTGTCTAAAATATAATATCATGTTTTGATATCTTCGTAAACTGTATCTTTTAATCAGAATATACTTCTTTACATGTAAACAGGGCGCATAATTAAAAAAGTTTTATATACATATCTAAATCGCCTTTATCAAAGCCGATATAACGCTATAATTTTTTTGATCGTCCGATATAATGCTATTTGCTTTGGACGTTGTGAGAAATGGGAACTGTGAATGTGATTTATCTTTTTGCTTTGGAAATTGCATCCTCTCACGTGCTGACTGTTGCGGACACATAATTCAAACAAGTACAGTAATAAATAATATAGCTCTCCGGTAAAAGACATTTTCTTTGGATATTGTGCCCTTTGCCTGCTGACAAAAACACTGCCGTAACGCTAGCGCCATGTATGTCGCCATTATGTAAAGTAATAACAATGTGGAATAGATAAATCACCTGTATAAATTTTTATATATTCTATATATAAGTTCTGCTTTTAAAATTGTATATTAATAATTATTTTTATTTTTATTTTAAATAAGTAATTATTATTACTATTGATTTAAATAGAAAATTATTTTCTAAAACAAGGATAAAAATTCAATTTGTTAGTAACCCAAAATATTAATTCATCCAATTACCAAGACTGATCGACGTCAGTGTGAATGCTTATCGCATAATAAATTTCCAACTTTGTGGTCTTTTTGTATTTTTTTTTTTGTTTTTTTATAATTTCTTTATCGGTCCCTTGCCGCTTGAGATACAGCTTTCAGCTTATGCTTATCCATGAATAAACATGTGGATGGAACTATAGAAGACATGGTTGACAGCACTCAGACATATTAAAAAATAAGGAATATCAAGCTATCAACAATGACCAAGACTTTTATTGGTTACATCACCTTTAATGCTTATCGTATGGCGATTTCTAACTTTATGGTCTTCGTTTTATAATATTTTCCGTATTAAATTTTGCTCTAAATTTGACGTATTATCCCTGTCTTTAGGAGGTTGATTCCTATTCATCTTAATTTGCAGTTTTTACTTTTCTTTTTTCTATATTTTTTCCTATTTTTAATTTTTGCAGATAATTACATTAATTAGACTGAAAATTTTTTCTCATTTTGTAAATGTTTGAAAATGGTGAGACTCAAATAAAAAAAAATCAAAGGCTCATATAAAAAAATTGTCAAACATTAATAAGGTTTAGAAATGTACTTATTTCTTTTTTTTCATAGTACTAATAAAAGTTATTACACCTTCTTTTCTTTTGATTTATTATTATTATTAATGACTAAAAATTCTTACAATTCATTCACTATCTTTAACGTAATTATAAAACGGAACACTGTCAGATATTCTCCGTCATAATTATGAAAAGAAAAGGATAAAACACAGTATAGAAACAAGACTAACCCGGACCTGAAACCCTCGAATTCTCGAGTCCAAAAATGTGGACCTTGAACCGGAACTGTGGAACATGCGTTTGATCAAGGTCCTTGGACCTATTAGTTTACGTGTCACGTTGTGGACTAAGGACTTGTGCTATTTTTTAAACATAAAATTAAAAAAAAAAAAGAATTTTAATTTTAAGTAAAACAAATTTTAAACTTAAAATAATAATTGGATCTACAAATATTAACGCCGACCCATTTTATGTAAAACTTTTTAAGATGTGTATATATTTATACACAAATAATGGCTACACGTGGAAACTTTTTTATAAAAACTATACTTTATTATCACAGTTTGTCCAATATAGATTGATAGTTGACTGATACTCACAAGAACATATAGCCTAGTAGTACTATTGAATCTATTTTTCAATGTGCTATTATAAAATAATCTAGAGGTTCAAAAGAATATTGCAATAAAAAAAAGTCTAATATTATCAAGGAAAATGACTTTGCTTTTAGTAGAAGTATTTATAAACCAAATCAAACATGCTTCTATGATATATATAGTTATTTACTATAAATATTATGAATAGATAATAAATTTTTACTACTTATATTAGATAATTTGTAAATGCATGTGAAATAGCTATTCAATTCTCATTTCCTTCTATGTAAAGTTGCTGCTATTATAGTAATTAGATGTATTTTGAGTACTTAATTCTTATGCTAAGTTTCATTCGTGATACTCGAACTTTTTGGCTTATAATAGTTTATTACCTAAAAAAATTATTTACAATGATGACACCCAAATTTTTAAAAAACTTTATGCATGGTACCTTTAGCAGACCCAAAATTCAGCCATTTCTTTAGCCAAAATCTAACGTGGTAAACGAAATTCATTAAAAAATTATTTTTCTCTCTCGTGATTAGAATATTTTATGTTCCTCTCCCTTTCTTCTTCTTCTTCTTCTTTTTCTTCCTCGTAGCCCACAAATTTTAAAAAAAATCACCCAAAATTAAAATCCCAAAAACCATTAGTTTTTTTCTCTCAAGCTCTCTCCTATGGTACTTATTCTTGTTCTTCAAATGAATGTCAAAAGAGTATAATAAGTTGCAAAAAAAAAAAAAAAAATTAAACATTGGCCTACAAATTAACCAAAAAGATAATTAATAAAACACCGAGATGATGAACATCAAAGGGAAAAAATACATAGTAGTCAAATAAAATCAAACATCACATATCAGTACCAATTTCTCCTCTCATTGAAGAACTCTCTATATATGTGGTTATCTGGCTTAAGGCCGGGCTAGCATAGGGTAGATCACCTGTCATGGCTCAAGGGTACCTTAGTCGTAGTATATATACCACACATATATACTATTACCAGTTTACCACTAGAGAATAACATAGTTTCAAACAATAAGACCTTTTAGTTGTTTCGATAAGAAATGACAAATACATGAAAGCCACAAATAAGTAAAATAACTTATTTTTTATTATTTTTTAATAAATTATTTAGTGAATAGACACTAAAGTGCATCAAAATTATAGACAATCAAATACAGTTAAAACTAAAGTATAAGTAGTAAAATACAAAAAAATACAACGATGTTAACTTTTTCATCAACAAAAACACTAAATTGAAACTATAGACATTAAATAGTTAAAATTGAAAGTTCAAACACTAAATTGCCATATATATATATATATATATATATATAGGCACTTATGATGCCTTTATCCCCAATTATATATTATTCATACTAGCAGATTATGCGTACACACTATAAGTGTAAAAAATAAAAGAAAATTGAATGATTTTTGTTACACTAGAAAAAAGAGAAAGAAAGTAAAGTTACAAAAAATAATTTTTCTATTTAATAATATCATTTGTTGATACTAATGATAAAGATTTGGTTAATAATAGTATTAACAGATGATGCACTGGTATTGTATATGCGAAAATAAAATAAAAATGAGCAGCAACAATAAGGAAGAAGAGAGAAAATGACACATGATTTACAAAAAATAATTACCCTATTTAATGATTTTTTTTACACTAATGATAAAGATTCGGTTAATAATAGCATTAGTGTTGTTGAGTGGATTTTCTATCCCGAGCATCCAACTTAGATTGCACAACAATCAGAACAAGAGCAAGAAAAAGAAACAGATAATCGCTTGATTATTTTGCTTCTTGTTTTAAAGGAATCCTTATTTATGTTTTCACCTGTTTACAAACAAAATTTTTTTATTACGCAACCTGAGCATTTTCACACCTTATTTTGCTTTGCATAGTGGTTTAATTTCCTTTTTTAAGTCCATTAACTAAGATTTTAGAACACTTCACGAGGGAATCCTAAAAGAAAATCCCGTAAGAAAATTTCATCTCTTTTTCCCAATTTCCCTCACTCATGTCAACAAATCAGCAAATAGTAAGTAGTTCCCCTTATTTTGTCGCTTTCCTTCTTTCTCTTCTTTTACTATTCATTTCACAAAAGAAATTTTTCTGAGATTCATCCGTTCGTTGGTAAATCATTCGTCTATAATTATATTATTTATGAAAAAATGAATATATTTACTTGGAAATAAATTACAAGAACGATATACAAAGATAAATAAAAAAAAAAATATCTAAACCGGTCTAACGGATAGTAAGGCGAAACGCGCAAGGACAAATAAAGACCAAGACGCGGCGTCCCATGTGTGCTTAAACTTTATTTCCGTCTTTTACGAGAGGAAAAGATTCCCAGCAGAATTAAATTTAATTTCCACTGTCCACGCTAATAAGACAGGACATGTGCCTCACCCAAAGCTTGTTTCTTATACAAACTCAATTATTTCATTTTAAATCCTCTCGCATAGTCATTGAGGTCTTTGCACTAAATTTCCTTTGTTACTCCCTGTTGTTTCCTAATTGAAGTTGTTATACTCTTGCGTGCCTTATTGTTTTAAGATGAGTTCAAAAAGTAAAACATTCAGTGTTGAAGCATTGGATATGGTTCATCAGATCTAGAATACGAAGTCTTCTTAAGTTTCAGAGGACCCGATACTCGGGTCGGATTTACTGATCACCTTTACAGGAGACTCATCGATGCAAATATAAGGGTTTATAAAGATGATGAAGAGCTTCGTAAGGGAGAAGAGATTGAACCAGAGCTCCTTCAAGCGATCAACAAGTCGATTATTGCCATACCCATTTTCTCTAAAAGATATGCTGAAAGTAAATGGTGTCTAAAAGAGTTGGTAGAAATTAATAATCGTAGGGCACAAAGAGGGATGAAGGTCATGCCTATATTTTACAATATTACACCTTCTGAAGTTCGAAATCATGGTGGAAGCTTTGAAGAAGCTTTTAGATTGCATGAGCAAAAATATGACAGTACCATTACTAGACAGTGGAAAGAAGCATTGAGTGAGATTGGAAGCTTGTCAGGTTGGGAAATTCCAAGTAATATTTATAGGTATGCTCTAAAGATCTATACGTTAGCCTACTTCTCAATTTTCCATGTTGCTTTTTACATGTTTCCTTTTCTTTCTTTCATTTTTTTTTTCATTTTTTATTTTTCAAATTGCCAACAAGTGATTCTTTTGGAATTATTATTTCCGTTTACATGATATCATTTTTTGCTAATTGGTCTCGGGCCCTTAAATCTAATCTTGTGTCTCCTTTGCATTGAATCATTGACATTTTAGCCAAGAAGGCAAGCTCGTAGAAGATGTAACGAAAGAGATGTCACTTGCATTGAAGAAAGCTTATGTGAAGATATCCGACTCCTTAGTTGGACTAGATTGTCATGCTGAAAATATTCTACAAATGTTGAGTCTTAAAACACATGCCGTGCGGCTTATTGGTATTTACGGGATGGGTGGTATCGGAAAAACAACTCTAGCCAAATCTGTTTATAATCGTCTCATCTCGAATTTTGAAGGTAGCAGCTTTCTTCCTGATGCTCGTTCTAAAAGTATAGACGATTTAGAAGGAAAAATGACATCGGACATTCTTGCAAGGGAATCATCGAATAATGTCGATAAGGGAACTATAGTCAAAAGATTTCGGAACAGAAAGGTTCTCATTGTGATAGATGATGTTGATGAAAATACCCGAATAGAAGATTTGATAGGAAAAAAAGACAGGCAAGATTGGTTTGCTTCAGGAAGCAGAATCATCCTTACCAGTAGAAACAAGGATTTCCGAAGGCAGGTTCAAGTTGATGAGTCTTATGAATTAAGGGAGATGGATCACTCTCATAGTCTCCAACTCTTTTGTAGGCATGCCTTTGAAAGTGACGACCCTGAGGAGGACTATGCTATGCTGTCCAATCAGATAGTAGAAACAACTGGAGGGCTTCCTCTAGCCCTTGAGGTTGTTGGATCTTCCTTACGTAATAATAAAAGTAAGGTAAAATGGGAAGAGAAATTGAAAAAATTGAGAAAGGTCCCTGATAGAGATGTTAGCAAACAGTTGAGAATTAGTTACGAGGAATTAGACGAGGGACAACAGATTATGTTTCTTGATATAGCATGCTTTTTTATTGGGGAGGACCATAGAGTTGTTATTCACTTCTGGGATCCAGACCAATTTTGTCCGAGATATGATCTTGATGTTCTCCAACAGAAGTCACTTATAAAAATTAAAGATAATTTGCTATGGATGCATGATCAACTGAGAGATGTTGGAAGGGAAATTGTTCGCGAAGATAACATCATGAAACCTGAAAAGCGAACCAGATTGTGGAATTTTGAAGAGGCTACAAAAATTTTTATGACAAAAAAGGTAATTTCTTCCCACATCTACCATATTTTGTTTTTTTTTTATTTGGCAAATTACATTTTTTAGCCTTCTTGTTTTGTTTTTCTTTCTGTTAAATCTTTTCCTCCTTTCTTATTAAGTTGTAAAAAACTCTATTGAAGCATCAAGAATGGTTGGATTAGTTGTCATTGAAAAGTATAGATAACAATGCTCGTTTGGTTTGAAAATATTGAATTAATTGGCTTATTCTTCTTTGTAACTATCAATTAGCACTTGTTCAAAGTATAATATAGATAAACAGCTAAGTAAAATCAACAGTGATAAAGATTAATGCTATGTTTGCATGGGTGAAAAGGTATAATCAAAGCAAGTTGTTTGAAAATGTCAAAAGAAGGTATGTTTGGATATTCTAATAAAAAGTGGAAATGGGATGCAATAAGTAGAAATTGGTGAACTTTTACCCAAATGACCACTCCTTTCCTCAAATTTAGATTGAAATCAAACTAACCCATAAAAATATTAGGAAGTTATAAAAATGCCCAGATGACATCATGTACGAGTGTACTAGGGATAAGAGAAATGATAAATTAGTAAAATTATCATCTTATTTTTCATCGTTTCATTTCCATTATGTTAGTAAAGGAGGGAGCGTGGCATATTTCCCGTTATTTCTTTGCATTTCAACATTTCATATTTAAACAAAGGGAATAGTTCTATATTCCTTTAATTTATGTTCTTTCCTTTTCTTTTTGTAAATTTCCTATGAATTTTCCCATACCCAAAAGTTGTCAAATTTAGTATAAGATTCAAAGAGTTGACCGTAAGTTTATGGAGTTTGCTCTCTTATGCATCGATTTTCCTTCTTATAATTTTACTGCCATCAACTACTTAGAAATCCACATGGGTCTTTTCTTTTTCTTTTTTGTTTTTTCGGCAAAATTTCAACCAAAAAGTATATATGACTAATCTGTTTGGATTGGCTTTTTTCCGGCAGATACAGACACTTTTTCAAACTTTTTGCTAACAAATTATTTATCAAGAAATAGATATAGATAAAAAAAAATTGACAGTTCTCATCAAACGATCAAATAGAATAAAAATACATAAAATTTAGATGCAAATCGGATATATTTACATATATCATTTTAAAAAAGATACAGATACAGATGAAATACAGGTAATTTCTTTACGACCAATTTCTAGTTCTTTTGCTTTGCTATTTAGTAAACAATTTACTTTTTGGTAGCGTAATTTTAATTTTAACTTCCTCACTTTAAGTATAATGTTATGAGCTCCTATTCATGCTACAGTCCTTACTTGATTTAAAACAATAAAACTTTAGACATCTTTGAAGACTTGTAACTCTTTTTAATTAGCATCTCATTTCAAACAAAGTAATAAAATTTTAATCTATACCCATCCTAAAATTTTTACTGTAATTTATAAAGGCTATATGTTTTAAGATACACAGTCTCATCTTATTAAAAATTATAAAATAATATTAATAAACAAGAAATTACTTAAAAATTTCTTTTTACAAGTTGTTTATACTAGACATATGACATAAGATAGGTTTTCATATTATATAAAATGGTATTATATAAACTTGAAATTAAAAAAAAAAAATTATAGAATCCATGAAGAATTTTACATGTTTCATAATTTTATAAGGTTTAGAGGGAGGATGGGAAAAAAAATACTGAGCCTTAAAAAATAATAAGGCCAGGGGATACATGCTTACTAATAAAAAAATTAAAACTAAACAAAAACAAAAAGTACTCTAATCTTTCAATTTCATCTTTTATTGTAGGATTGAAAACTTAACAATATAATCTTATATTTTTTTTTTTGGCCAAATAACAATATAATCTTATATAAAGATGAAGGAGGAAGTAGATTATACAACTATTTTTTAATATATATATATATATATATATTATTTTGGTCAAGTTTGATGCAAGAAAACCAGGTTTTAGAGATAATTTTTGTTTCTAAATATAAAATTCCATCGCAAAAATTATCCTAGCTGATTTTTTTGAGAGATATAAGCCATTTTGTTAAATTTTCGTCGTAAAATTTTTATCTATAAAGATCGATTTTTTATAGTGAAATAGAAAGAAAGCCTACAATTACATTTTAATCTGGTTTAGTTTGACTCATTTTGTCCGGATTCTTTACCCTCTCTTGGCTTACAATGATTATAGTTTGGTTTTTATAAGTAACTTAGTGGTCATGATGAGAAGACCCCTCCCGTAGGAGAAGAAAATTATAAGATTTAGTTTAATTCTTTTTTATTTTTCTACAAAGTTAAAACTAACGAATTATATTATATGGGGTGTCAATAAATTTATTGTTATTTTTATAGGAATTTTAGATAATATTAATATACACATTATAAACTTAAGATGTATCCTTACTAAGAATAAATTTAAAAGAGTCATAGGCCATTTTCTTATATATTGTAACGGTTACCACTTACCAGTGCATCTGAAACCTTTCTCGGCTTTTTTAGTATTTTAATTTGAATGAAGTTGTGCGATCATATAATGCACAAATAAAACGGGGCATTTCGTCTTGGACCAATGGACCGAAACGTGATCTTTTGGGTTTTTCTTTTTGGAGCATATATTAAGATAAAAATATATAAAATCAAAGTAATTATTTTCTAATTTGATTGAATCAATTCAAAAATATAGTTTAAAAATTAAAAGACATTAAGCAATAATATAGTTTAATTAATATTAAACAATCTATATGTAATCATTATTTCTAATTTGGTCAAATCTAGTCACAATTTTAACCAAGCATATATTACATAAACCGAATTTGGTTAGTACGTTGGATAGCTTATATAATGTCTGCGTTAAGAATTTAGCAATATATATATGTTAAGTGGTGACATGGAAAATATAATCACAAACCATAAAATATATGTTCTTACAAATTACACTAATTTCATAGATCTTGTTAAGAATCTTCATAATTATATAAATTAATATTTATTTTTCAATTATACCAAGCATACATAACATAAATTATACTGCTAAACTCAATACAAGTTTTGTAATTTAAAAAAGCTTCTTAAGAAATTAACATGTTCATTAGATTCATGTTTGTAAATAATAATTTGAGAGCAAAACATGGTTTGGTATGCTTGAGAATTTAAACAAACTTGACCAACAGCAATGCTACAATTATTTGCAGGAAATGAAGAAAATTCAAGGCATTCGGGTTGACTATAGTTCGGAATCACGTTCATATTTTACAGAAGATAGATTAGCTAAGTTGTCTAAAGTGAGGCTTTTTTGGGCGTGGGATTGGTCGTGGATGGGGGACCGTAATTGTTCAAGTGCAGTTTCACTAAACTCTCTACCAGAAAACTCAAGTATTTTCTCAGAAGTGAGATGGCTTCGGTGGCCTAATTTCCCTCACAAGTGCATTAAGACAAGCTATTTCTCTCTTTTGAACCTAACAGTTTTAAACCTCGCCTATAGTACATTTACAAACGATTGGGATGGTTGGGGGCAAATTACGGTACATAAATTTTCCAAATTTAAATATTTGTTATTTTTTCATATTTCCACATACCTTTTTACTTATTTGTGTAAATTTTTGTGTTTTAATAGATGGCCGAGAACTTGAAGGTTCTAGATTTGACATGGTGTGAATATTTGGTCAAAACTCCTGATTTTTCATCCCACCTACGATTAGAACGATTGATTCTCCAATGGTGTAGTAGATTGGTTGAGATTGACGAGTCTATTAGTTTGCTGGAGCACTTGGTCCACTTAGATTTGAGTTATTGCGGGAATCTACACAAGCTACCAAAAGAACTATGTTGTATGAGATCTTTGACAGAACTTCTCATTGAAGGATCTGGTATAATTGAAATCCCCTACTGGCATAGTATGGTTAAGTTGGAGGTTTTCGAAGCTTCTAATTGTTCCCGGTTAACGAACTACATTTCATTAAATAATTTGACTTCCCTCAAGAAGCTTCTTTTGGCAAACACTCAAATCACTTTAATCCCTGCCTCAATAGGAGAGCTTGTACATCTGGTGGAACTGGATTTAAGAGGATGTCTTTCTTTGGAGAAACTTCCAGAATCCATTGGAGGTTTGGTGTCTTTGACTTCTCTTGATATATCCAAATCTAGAATTGAGAAGCTACCCGACTTAGTAGGAGAGCTTGTAAATCTGGTAAAGTTGGATTTAAGTGGATGTTGTGCTTTGGAGAAACTTCCAGAATCCATTGGAGGTCTGGTGTCTTTGACTTCTCTTGATATATCCAAATCTGGAATTGAGAAGCTACCCAACTCAATAGGAGAGCTTGTACATTTGAAGAAGTTGAATTTACATGAATGTTATTTTTTGAAGAAACTTCCAGAATCCATTGGAGGTTTGGTGTTATTGACTTCTCTTGATATATCCAGATCTGGAATTGATGAGCTACCTGACTCAGTAGGACAGCTTGTACATCTGGAGGAGTTGAATTTACATGAATGTTATTTTTTGAAGAAACTTCCAAAATCCATTGGAGGTTTGGTGTCATTAACCCGTCTATATGTCAGCCAATCTGGAATTGAGGAGCTATCCCACTCAGTGTTTGAGCTTGAAAATTTGGTGAATTTAAGCATAGATTCAAAAACAGATCAAGAAGAATGGGCCCTGAAAAGACGGGCTCCAACAGAAAGCCCCGGCCCATGGTGGATAGGGAGGTTAAGCAAAGCAGAGAGGTTGGATTTGGCCTTTCCATCAATCACCACATTACATCCTGATTTGAGTGCCCTTTCCCTACTTACTGATTTGAGGTTTATAGGTTGTGTCCGACTGCAAACTATCCTAAAGCTTCCCTCAAACTTAACATCTTTAGAATTTTCGCATTGCGAGTCATTGGAGATAATATGTGATCTCTCTTATCTGAAAAAACTATCTCATCTGAGGATTTCAGAGACTCCATGGATCAAGCTTGAGGGCCTTCACAATCTAGAATCATTAACATGCCTATATTTATGCAGTCTCATGATTCCTAAAGTCGACGAGTTTCCGGAGAATTTAAGAAGCTTGGAGATAGAAAATTGTGAAAAGCTTAAGAGATTACCACATATGTCACAATACAAGAAGTTGGAGACATTTCATTTGAAGGAATGTCACAATTTAGTTCGGATTCACGGAAGATTGGAATCTTTAATGAATTTGCGGATTGAGGATTGCATGTCTATTAAACAAATACCAGATGTTCTAAATGTGAAAACTCTAAACTTTTTCGAAATTTGTTTCTGCCCTAAATTATGCGAAGGTGGAATAGCGCGCATGGGTCCGATTCTCATGGACACTCTACAGCCAGAATCAAAATATGAGGGGAGCTTTATGAGCACCATGTTGAAAATATGCGGTTACTCACAATCAGTGTCATGTTTAGGAAGGACAAAAGCAGAAGGAAAAGGAAAGGAAATAGAGGAAGTGGGTTGAAACTTGAAATAGTTGTAGGGACGGAAATGCATATTTGTTTCAATAGATTTTCTTCTCATTGTCATTGCGACTTTCAGGCTTACTAATGCCACGCCTATTTCCTCGTAAAGACCGGGTAAGTTACTCGTTTTTCACCCCACTGTTATTTACTTTATATACATATTGTGAATGCTGCTCTCTGTTGAGTATGTTATGTAAGCAAGGTGCTTGATGAATTGCTTCTGTTAGTGTGATGGAAGCAACTATAGTGAGTTTTTTTTGTCATAGGTCACTTTTAGCGCTAAGGGCACATCTAGATTATTCTTTGATAGTTTAGATCTTTTCACTAGGTCTAAATTTGAGCTATGAGTTATTGATATGACATGATCAACTGAGGGGTCGAAAACTTCATATTTTGGATTTTCTGATGTGTTAAAACGAGTGTTGACTTCTTTTGCGAAACTGAAATTTTTGAGGGCGTTTTTTGTTTGAATGGAATTGATGCAAATGTTACATGTCAAAACATTCTTCTCATGCCTGTCTGAATGGAATATGGTATTCCAACAGGTCAATTTTGCCTTCTCTTATTGAAGTTGAGGAAGCAAACGAATGGGGTGATAATTTACTCTCAATACAACATAATGCAACGGAATTAAGAGAGGCGCATGATCTAGTAAATTCTAGTTTTCAACCTATCTACATCTTAGACTATAAACCCATAGAATAGTCAACATAGTTTGGATGTTCTAGGACTTTGGGGGTGGGAGAGGTTATGTACTCCAGAACTCCTTTATTAGCTTCTTGACAGAGAAGAGTTTCTTACTTAGTGAAAACTTTGACATGAAATTGCTTTCTTCCTTAATTCGTTTTTTCATTTAAAGAAAAATGGTGATTACATATGATTTTCCATGTTGCCTTTAAATAAATCCACTCTCAATTAGCAATTATTTGTACAATGGTCTTGTGCATATATTCCTTTGAATCATACGTGAGCAGAAAACTATATTTTCTAATCATTTTCAATGCTTGTCACTAGCACTCCACTGCTTTTGATTTGTAGCATGTATAGCATTTGACCTGTCCATTTTTGTCCACAGTAGTGCTACACAGAATGTTATATAAGTTACAAATATTACCAAGGTAAAAACTCCACAATAGATGCAAAAGGTTATGCTAAGTTTGGCTTTTGAGATAAACTGATAGATGAATTTTATAGAAGCATAAGATTCTTAAGATCAACCATGATCAACCAAAAGGAAATCCTTGTGATCATCTCAGTAATGAAGTTTTTCTTTCGCGCAAGCATCTTCAGTCTTAATATTATCTATGTTATTCATTCTGTGTAATTAGCTTTTCGATTATTTGGTCACTTCTAAACGAGTTGCTGCACAAAAGCTTTTTGATTTTTATTTGGTCACTTCTAAATAAATTGATGCACAAAAGCATTTTGATTATTTGGTCACTTCTAAATGAGTTAGCTTTTCAATTTTTATTGTCAAAGGCCCTTACTCAATATCCCCAAAAGCTTGCTCATGAAGACTTGGGTCAGTTGTTGTTGTCTAGGTGAAGAAATAATTTTTTGTATTGTTTTTGCCGTTCATTGTAGCAATAACTATTATCTTCTCTGTGAGAGGAAACATCATATATATATCTTTATTTATTTATTTTTAATTTCTAAAACTTATGCGGTTCTATTATCTTGTTGTACACATCTTTTACCTCATTTAATATTATACAAATCCATTTATTTCCTCCACATGTACTTAATTTAAGCAAGCATCTTATGCCATGATTTCCTATGTGTGCTTTAAGTAGAAAATATCTAGTGGACTTAAAATAGCTTCTTTAAATAATATAGCAGTGATCATTGCAAATGGTATTGATGACAGTTGTTCTAGTTTCAAATGTTCCCATCTTGATTATTCAAAGGAATGGTATGACTTATACCCCTTCAACTATTCTTGTAAATTACGTAGATATAGCATATCCACTAGATTTTTAATGGAAAGATCTATTCATAATAAGTACCTTCTCTAACTGAGAAGATAAATCCTTGCAAGCTTCCAGCATCCTATGAGTGCTAGTGTGCTCCTTAACTATCTTGAGTGCTATTGTGTATGATCTGACAATTGTGCCAAAGTATTTTTTATTTGCTTAATTTTACTGTATATTGCTGTTAGAGTGGCAAAATTAGTGATAGAGAATTGGTTGAGAAGTTTGGTGCTTGCAAATAATTCGATAGTAGATACTTATCTTATTCTTTTAGTGTATCATCTCTAGTACGAGACGTGTTACCTAACAAAACTTTAACAGTAGTCCCTGATCTTAGCTCCCAGGATGGGACTAGATGTCATGTAACCTTAATCAATCCTTTGCAACTTTTTGTGAAACCACTTTGATGTAGTAGATTCAAGCAACTTGCACTCTCGGTAGCTACACTGCTGATGCCAATTCATTTCTTAGAGTCATGGATGGATCTTCTGTTAGTTGCTTCCAGCATTAATGGTGTCCTAAATGTATTTTCTTTCCTATGTGTGCTATTGCAATTATATCAACTTAAATTTGAATGAAGCATATGCACGATCTCTATAGTCCTAGAGCTGTTTAGCATCATACTGAAGTTGGTGATGGTTCTCTAAAGGTTTAAATTGAATCATTGTGAGCCTCGAGACTAGGAGCCCTTGCTTCAATTATGCACCATTTCTCCTGCAAGGTCATTTCCTAATCTAACAATGAGTTATATGCATGTTATCTTGACCAATTAGTCTTCAATTGCTGCTGCTTTGTTTAGGTGTCTCACAATTATCATGTAGCCATAGGATTGCTTATATATGCTCGAGTGGTATCGCTTTTTATTGTTCATGAATGTGATAGCCATCATTCTGGGAATTCATTACAAAAGAGATGGTTGGTGTGAAACCCAGCAAGCACACTTTGTCTCGTATAGTAAGAGAATTCACATTATTGGGATGCATGTACTTAGGGATGTAACTAACTATGAGTAGTTTTATTGTTTATCTAGAAAATAGGATTGTTACTTTGGGATTCTACTTTGTGATACTTTTCACCATGGTTGCCCATTCTTAATTTATTTTAAAAATGAAAAACCTATCTTGATCTCTACATGTGTTGTTGTTTGTTGTAACTTGATACTAAAAGAAATTGTCAACTAGTAACTATTTGTACAATGATTTTTCATGTATATCTTATGCCACCTTCCCATTGAATTGTGATGTGCATGCTATCTGTTCTCGACATTCTTGTAGCCAATCAAAAGCTCATTTTTTTCTGATGTATTGTTATTATATGCATTAAGAATGTCCATTGCCATCCATAGCATTGTTACATTGAGTGTTGTATGAGCTACAGATTTTAACATCATGAAACAATCAACTGATAAATGCAAAAAGGTGTGCGGGGTTTCAAATTTGAAATAAGTTGCCATGCATAGTTTTGAAGCACATGCGGGCTTATGATTGTCTTAACATTTTTCTTTTTTCTCATGCAAAAATGTTTATATTCTGAATAATTATCTATATTATTCATTTCACTAGATCAAGATCCAGGTTATCATGTCACTTATAAAGGATTTGTTGTACAAGAAATTTTATTCGATTTTCTTTGTTGATTTATGTAGGCATTCTCTAGACAACCCAAAAAGTTTGCTAACAGGCACATTCGAATTTATTCAATTTTTCTTAGGGTATGAAAACCATTTTTATTGTTGTTTCTAAAATTTGACTGTGATATATGATTATTCTTCAGCCATTTGAGAGTGGATAGCGATAGGTTCTTTCTTGTACCTCATTTTTCACCTATTCCTAAAGTCTTTTGGTTCTTTTATCCGGATAGAAACCCTATTTTCTATTTTACTAAATTTAATAATATATGCTCAATAAAAGTTCAATTTATGCATGCAATATATAGCATGATGTCTTCTATCTCTCATGTAAATAGAATATCTAGTGGACATGAAATCCGCATTTATTAGTTATATTTGATATTAATTATTCTAATTCCGAATTTGATGTATTAATAAAAAGTGTTATGATTTTCCTTACCTAGAATTTCCTGTAGATGAAGTATTAATAAAAAGGGTTCATGAAAACGGGAAAGTTTCTCTACCTGAGAAGATAAATTCTGCTAAGCCTATGAAACTGACCATCGTATACCAAGTTGCCCTCGATAAACTTGATTTTACCATCTTATTGTTGTTGCAGTTGCAGGATTGGTGATAGAGAATTGCCCTAAAGTTGGATTTTGCATATGGTGCCCGTCTACGGACATGCTACAGCTCCTAGATTGCATAGAAAGCAAATGAAGTTGGTTGGTTCTAATTACCCTCACGTTACGATGACCCAAGCAGGACTCTCTCTTTATGGCCAAATACTTACTGTCAAGCCAATTCTCAAATTGAGGCCATCTTGCATTAAGCTGATCCTATGAATAATTAGTAACTTGAATGTAATTTCTTCCCTCTATGTCTGTTTTTATATATTTCACTTGAATTTGGACCAATCATAGCCTTTAGCTTTGTATTAAAGTTTCTGAGACATAAATGAATGGCTGGACTTGCCAGAAGAGACAGGCTAAATCATCCCTTTGATAGGATGCTAAAATCTTTTGCTTAAATGTATAAACAAAATCTCTTTTTAAATTTGTTTTCATCCCATAACCAAACCATGTACAAAAGATGTTGCGACACTTGCAGAATATACGTGAATGGCTAAACTTGCTAGAGGAGACAGTTAAATGCATGCTTTTGATAGAGCGCTTGAATGTATAATCAAGATTTCTTCTTCCATATTTTCATCCTAAAACCGAACCACGTGCAGGTCTTCTCGTCTGGTAGTCCAAATGTTGTAACGTTTACAAATTATTCATTTGTCCTACGACTACAAACCCTTCTTATTTACTCAGAACATTCATCTTGCTTTCTTTATTTTTCCAGTAAAATTTTGTCCTTTTAAGAACATTAGATAATCTGGCCATCAAGATTATTCTTGCTCAATTGATCCCGTCTGTTTCAGGAACACTGTTGATTTGTGTTGACTGAAGATGGCATACCCATTTAATTCCAAAACGTGATCCTTCATCAAACATGGATTATTCCCATCATTTTTCTCATGATAATTAGTATCTGCACGTTTTACTAATTTTTCCGCAAGTCGTTAAGAAGCTCAGAAGACATTAATATTTATGACATCAATCTGCCGACTCTGCTAATGAGCTATCATCTTCATCTGTTGAGTCTGACCAAATGGTGCCATGCGCACCTCCTAATCAATCCAAATGACTTGCTACAAGATAGCAAAAAGATAAAATCCTTGTACCGCTTAAAAAAAGAAATAATGAATTACCCATATTGATTATATTTGTCTGCATCAAAAACCATGTGATTTCAGCTTAATCTAAATATCATTTACCCTAAAATCTAGATTATATCAACTGGCTCGGGAGATCCATTTTTCTCCCATTTTCTTTATATAATTTTTGTTATTGCTTTTACTTCCTTCTTTGTATTCAGTTGTCAAATGGTGTCATATAGCAGTAGAATAGTTTCCGCATGTCTCAATTGCATTGTGAAAATATGCAGCGCCCACTGTCTGGGAATTCCTCAGCCAACAATCACCATTTGCAAGCACCGATTATATCAGTTCTGCAGCTTGGAGAGAAAAGTCATCATGAAGCAAGATTGCCGATGCCGAAATAGACTGTTCTTTGTTGAAAAGCATTGATGGCATAATCAACTCGAAAGTGTCCCAGCTGAGATTTAAAGCGTAGACCATATCCAAATCCAAGACCAGAACCTGGTTTGCCTTGTCTCAATGCTGGGTTCCCTGAGATCCCCATAAATAGCATGTGTTAGAGAGAGTGAGGACCAATAATTAAAAAAGATGAAAACACAAATGAACAGATTTTCTTTGCATTGACAACCTTAAAAAAATACACTATTATAGGCATGAAGGTATAAAACCCAAATCTCCCACTGAGTGGGGTTGTAAACAAATCAAGTTATCCTACAAGCTACCCGTCATCAGCTTGTTATATTAAAATTAAAAAAAAATAAAATAAAATCCAGTTAATCCTTGAATGGAACAATGCCGGCACCAAGACTCTTGAATATGCATTCCCATGCTTCTCTTTCAACACCAAAATATCTCAAATAAGCAATCGGTTAAGTATTTGATACAATAACTGTGGGGTGATTGTAAATTATGATCAGCAGGTTTTTACCCAAGTAAATTTAATCAATTCAAAAGTTAAATTCTTACAGATGACTCGAGGCATAGTTAGTAGCTCCATCCAATGGGGCATAGAGACCTAATGATCACGGCGTTGACTCACCATGTTTGAAAAGCTTACAATATAACCAGAACTTTTGAGAAAGAACTAAAGATTAATGAACGATATATAAAGTAATAAAGATGTCACTTACCGGGAACATGTCGGCCAGAGCTGAGATCAGTTCCGCAATCCATGAAAATAGCGCCTTCCAGTGTTTTGTTCTGGATATGATAAGAAGCGATTGAAAAAATGGCATATTTCAACTTGTTAAATTTCATGAATAATAACCAAATGAGAGAACATGTTTGAAGGGAAAAAATTAGCAGCTATTATATAGAATTATACTCGCAAACGTAGGGAAAAAACAAGCATTGACAAAAGCAGAAGGAAAATCAATCCTACTTAGGACCTAAAAATTGAAATCTCATTCAATGGTGTCATATGCTTCCTCCAGTCTGTCTTCACTGTAAATCTTGGAGGGCTATTATTTAAATGGTACCCTAAAACTAATTGTTGTGCAATGAGAGCATTATTATTGATTTTCCTTCCCACCACAAAAGTAGATTGGTCTATTACAACAAAACCTGGTGGTTCAACCTTAGATCTGTAGAGCAAGAATTTTCAATACACCTGCAAATAATACTGCATCAAGAGATTGGGCCTAAATCATATGCAGAGAAAGGGTTGCTAATCTTGGGAACCATGGTGATTTGAGTATTATTTACTTCCAAATTTGGCAGCTAGTAAGAGCCTGCCTGTAGAAGCAGAGATAATTTACAGATCATAAAAAGACGACCTATGTCTAGAGATGAGGAATTAGAAGTAAGAAACAGCCTCCTTTTTCATCTCAGCATCAATATTAAATTGTTTGCCCTACAAAATTAAGAGATCTCAGCCCATTCCACCCGCTCATGCTTCATTGTTCAGGAAAAATAAGCCACTCCAATCCTTAAGCTTCAACCATTTATTTCTATTTCAATGTAAGAAAGTTTTTTCTGCATTTGACAAAGAACAATATTGGATAAAGGCAATCCTCTCCTCCTGCAATTGGAGATCATCTGCCCCATTTAAAACAAGTTCTCTTAAACTTCATGCATCGAGATAGCATCCACTTTGGCACCATACGTTGCACAGTTTTGTCCCTGAATGCAGCTGCCTTCTTAGGAGATCATCCATTCCAAGACTTCTCTCCACAAGGAAAGCTTATCATTAGATTTAGGCCTTTGCACCAAAAGGTGCTCCATTTGTGTAAAAGTTGGTAATTCTACTTCTTGTGATTACTGACACTAAGAATATAATGGTATCAATATTCTCCACTTATCAAACTAACATCCTCATCAGTGTCGTTGCACATATCCAGAACAATACTAAGTAGGTTTGACTCCAGAGGTAGTCCTATAATCCTGACAAGCTCAAAGGGTGGCCTATAGTTCTGCCTCAAAGACTCAAACAGGTTCAAGAGGTGGCTTCCATTTAGCTGCTCCACCAGTTGGCGAGTTGCCCTGATACTATTTGTAACAACAGGAACACCAAATGTCAATTGAGATTGCTCTCCACAACACGTTCTTAAACTTAGTTTGATAAAACTCTAGGCTGCTACTAAAAGGCCTCTTAAAATTTAAGAGTATTGTGCATCATATTTAGGGGTATTGTATCAGATATCACATGGGATTTCTATGCCATCCAAATAGGTCATATGTTTGAGTTGAAAAAAAGCTTCCTTGGAGCCTGCTTACTAGAGCATTTCTCATCGATCTTGATAAATTCTCACTCATTCTGAACCCTACTGTGTATTCATGGAAATATTCGGAAGTATAAGGGAGAAAAAAAATCAATATACTCCTTCAAAAATGCTTGTAGGTTAGCAATTACTGCACTAAACTCAATCTGATGTAACCAGATTTGGTTTGCGTCAATGGCTGTATGAGTTCTTGGGTTGGGGGGGATTGATGGCCATCAAATAATGCATGTGTTTGAACGTGCAAAAGGGCATAGGGCTGAACACACAGTAAACTATAAGCAAAAGAAGAAAAAAATGCTAATAGGATATAATGATAATCAGTGAGCATAATCGCCCACAGAAGAAGCAGAATGCTTTTTCCTTGACATAATTTTTTTAAGAATAACAATTATGCAACATAATTAAATGCTACAAGACCCATTATGATCTATGCCCATATGGATGATTGCTACTACCACAGAGTGCAACAAGAGATTTATAACCAATATCATGACATGGTGAGACAACAAGGCGATGCATACCAGAGGCAATGTCAATTCACTGTTAGCAATCAGGCATGATCTCCCAGAGCCAACAGCACCCTCACCATAACCCCGCACACTGTCAAGACCCCCAATGGCAAATGCTTGATATGGAGCCATGTCTCCTACGATTGAACCACCTGTCAAACTGTTAATGTATATGTTAAGAGTAATGCGAGATAAGCCAGGTAATAGTTTATTATTTCAAGCCATTATGTAATTGTTGTGTTTCTCAACCTGGAAGCACGTTCAATGTTGTTCAGTCATGTAAACAAATGCCTTTATCTGCTTATGACTTTTCTTTTTTCCTTTTTTTTTTTTTTTATATGTACAAGCTTGTACCAATGTGCACAAGCAACCACAGAGTACAAAGACAGACCTAAATTTCAAGAGCCTTACAAAATAAGCACTTAACTGGGGCTACCAAAGACACTTTTAAACCAAACAATAAACAAGAAGATAGAAAGACAAATACACAATCCTTTTGGCAAGGACATGATAAGTGGAGGTATTTTTCATTTTTAAACTTGGACTAAGCTTCTTTCTCATCAAATGCAGTGTGTAGGTGGTGCAAGACATGCTTGAAATGGTAGGCAAATGTAAAGAGGAAGAAGATAATAAAGCATGACACACAACTCCTGCAAATTAGGGTCTGTTTAGCTAGCTTTTTCCTAAAGATACAAACATTTTTTTCAAACTTTTTTCAAACAAATTGTTTATAAAAAAATAGATACAGATAAAAATACAAATAAACAAGAGCCCATGGTTCGATACAATAAAAATGCAAGTTGGACATATTTACATATAAAGTTTCGATACAGATACAGATACAGATACAGATACAAGTAAACAAGAGACCATCCAAACAGACCCTAGGATAAGAAGGACATCCATGCCTACTACAGACTTCACCCCATACCAAAGATGAAAAATACAACCAAAAATAATATAGATGGCTATGGTTCCCTAATGCTAAGCCACACACAATGTGTGGGAAGTAATACCCCACAAAGAGAGCTTAATCAAAGTATAGAGCTTCCCAAGCCAGCTAGCGAAAAGATAAACGATTGGAGAAAGACGACACATTCCACTCCTTTATATCTACCTTTCAGGGTTCAACTTTGACACCTAGCTAAATATATGAGAGCTAAGTGGGCCACAACTTTGAAGTATCTCCTTCTATAGAGTTTGATGGGAATGACATGATCGCTGAGGCTAAGTTTTGAGCCTGGTATTTGTTTTCAACTTCATCTAGAAACTCTCCCAAAGCACCAAGGGTGCTGTTTCCTAAAGAGAGAGAAAAAGTTATTTTGACCTTGAATAATTGCACCATCTACTTTTATGCTAAAGAGAAAAGGCAGAAGAGACATTACTCTGCGCTAAAATGGATATTTTCACCCACTTTTGCTGCAGGGTTCAAAAAGCTAATCTAAGTCTTTTTTCTCTCTTTGTGCGAGAAGTAGAACACATGGGCTAGGCAGAAATCGGTCTAGGCAAATTTTATTGGGACTAGAGATTTCTCCCTCTTGATTATTTCCATCTAGAACCGGGTGGAAATTTTAGAGCTAAGGAGCGATGGAAACTACCTCTAGCTCCAAAGGTGGATTATAGCATACAAGAGGATGGGGAAAAGGTGAAGAAGAAAGGAAAAGATAAGAGAAAGAAGAGAGGTCAAAAGAAAAAGAAAGCGAGAACCCTAGGAAAGCAGTCTTTTGTGGAAGAGGGAAGCCATTACTTGGAAAGAGTTTACAGGATCTTCTTTGAAATCAATTTCAGACTTAAATTGTATTTGTAAATTTATTATCTGCTTATAATTATATAATTTGAAATATTAAGATTTCCACAACCAGAATGCTAGGGACATTGGGTTAACAAATTTTTCCCACAGAATTATTCAATTTTCACCATGCATTAATCATTACAAGTTGAGAATGAACTTTATACTAACTTCGGGACTTGCTAAAGCTCAATAGAGTACTTGAGAAGCAAGAAGTTTATTTTCACAACTTTGTCCACCAAATTGAAGCCAGAGATTTAGCTTCCAGAAAGTCCTCAATGCACAGGCTACACATGACGCAATAAATGCACTCATATGGGAAATAATTAAGCAATATATAGCATCCACCTTGTCAATAGAAATGCTGGACCCAACTTGACTCCCTTTGATGCAACAAATTTGAGCCGGTTAAATATAATCCATTTAGAAAGAAGTGGGATTCCTTGTTCTATTTGGAGACTGATCTGAAGACAGGATAGATCAGCATTAAAGAGGAAAATTGCATGAAAAATACTCGACATAAAAGGACCAGATAATATATATATGATACAAGGTCAATGGAAGAGTATCATTGAAATAAGATGACAAAAATTCTTCACCCGAAAAAAGCTGTGTTCATTTGCTTTTGCATAATGAGATTCCTGCTTCAAAACCACCATGCTGTCATAGGTATTCCCACTGCATAATTTTTCAAACACTGTTAAGTAGGATGTCACCACTTTAAGATTTATGAATAGTGCGCCTTGTTTACCTGCAAGTGATAGGAAAGCCATCAAGATCCCTATTAATGGCACGACCATCATCATTAATAGGGCGGACATGCTGAATAGTTAAGGATAGTTAGTTTTTCTTTTTATGTATGACAATGAATCATACAGATTTTAACAAAAGACAACAATAAATTGGATGGAATAAGTTATATATGTACCTTAAATTTAATACTTGTGGTGCTACTCCAATTGGAATTTGCAGGCTCTGCTAGATCCAGCCCAACTGAAAATTGAGAGAGATTTACGCCTCCACTACCTGAACGTGAAAAGTTGTCCAAGGGTATACCATGCACCCCAATTTCCGGTGAAACAGAATGCTGTATGAAAACATCAGTTAGAAAAGAGAAGCATGAGTTTTTCTTTTCTTTTTTTTCCCCAACAGAGATATAACTTGCTACATAGATACCTCCAAGAAGCATCCCTGGTGGAATTTAAACTAGATCTCATGCAAATAATCATGAGAATTTTTAAGCCTAAAGAATCTGTTCCTAAACTAAAGCAGCATAAATTGTTGCCCTTCAACCATACAAATCATTTGAGTTTTTCATTAAGCTAGGAAGAAAGAAAGATAGCAAAGAACTGAGAAGGGAAGTGGGTAACCAACTACTGGTTCTCCAGCGGCTAAAACCAGAAGTCCAAAACAAAACCTAAAAACCAACGCAATAAGTGGCTTTTTCTAGCTCAAAAGTTGCAGAAATAAAAAGGAAATGACCTGAATAACAAATGACTGTTGGGAGAGCCATTCAGGTCTCGGCCTCCTATATGCTATTATAGCATTAGAATCACATAGACCCTTGTTCCATGAAACATCAAGCTTCTCACTCCCCCGAATAAATTAGGATGTTTGATGCAAAGACTGAAATAACAGACATAAATACATTTATGAAACAAAAGAACAATGAACCAAGAAATGTGTAAGAAATTTAAAAAAAACCTCCATCGAAAATTCATATTGATCCTACCACCCTATAATCAACGAAAGAGGACTTCCAGTATTGCTGCAAAAAACCAAAGGTGTTAAAAGGTTAACACTTGACAAAACACTATAGACTATGTTTGATTGTTGAGAAATTATGCTAAATGTAATGACTTAAGAGTGCATTTGTTTCATGGAAAATGATCTTCAAAACATATGAAAAAGAAATATATGACCAATGAAAGATAACTTCCCCTTCAAATTTTTTTTTTTTTCCCCTTTTCTCTGCCCAGTAAAATAACATTCGACACCACCTCCTATAAACTCAACACTACTGATAAACACAGCCACTAATTAAATTGAAAGTACTACAATATGAAACACAATAGATCACAACCAAGGGATTCAGCAAATGATCTCCGCAAAACAAATGCAAACTTGAAGTTCATAGGCTATGTTTACATTCACTTCCAACATTTTCTTAACCACCAAACACTAGGCCTCTCTCCAAAACACCAGCTAAAGGTGCCTTTGTTCCACAACGAATGCCTTCCAAATTCTTTTCAAGTTTTCAAGTCCTTCTTTAAATGCTTTAAGAGCCAGTGGAATTAAGGTCTAAACCATTGAATACACCCATAGTAATCTCAAGAGACATGCACTGACCTTCCAATAATGGTTGTCAATGGTACACGTCAACACAAAATAAGTAAGCCATTACAACACGCCATCAACCCCCTCAACCAAGAATTTTCACTGGGCAGGCTTGGAGTTCCATGTGGGCACGATAGCATGTTACCCAACCAAAATGTAAGAACCAAACAAGATATGGAAGCTAAAACTCCCGCCTCTACCTGTTTAACTTTAGGTGTGTACTGCATCATCGTGCTAACATGGATAGAACTCCAGTCCTTCTAATTATTAAGGAAAATTCTATTGCCCTGCATTTTCTTTTTTACAATGGATCACCTAAGTTATTGGGGGCTACTGGTTGAACCATTAAAATAAATGTTATATCAACTCGTAAAATCATTTTAATAGCCAGATAAAGGGCTGAAGTTCCGCCGACGGACCGTAGAAGTTCTCATTGATTACTAATCTATCCTTCATCCACCACAATTACTCTAATTTACACATTAAACGTTGCATTTTGGAATGGAAGTACGGTAAGAAAACGTTTTCCGTGAAACAAACACGACATAACTAACAAAACTGAATTACGAACGGAAAAGGACAAGAACCTGAGAGAAGGCAGCATTAAGGAAGCACAGAGCTTGTGAGAAAGGTCCACATTGACATCAATTTTAGCTGGTAGACAAAACCGAAAACCACATAACATAAAGTTAAGAAATTCAACAAAAATTATGAGTAAAGATTGAAACTTTTTGGGTTTGTGTACTGACCTTTGCCTGCATGGATGCTTTTCTGTGCTCCCATTGTAAAATGGGTGAGTTGAGCATAATAGCTTTCTTGGGATGTTAATGAAGGGTCGCCATGAAAGCAAGGTGTTTGATGAATTGACTAGAGTTAAAGAGAGAGAATCTGGAGACTTTGGCAGTCGGCAAAGGAAGGAAGCTCTATTGAAAAATCTGCTTCTGGTTCAAGTTCCATTTCCTCTTTATCTCTTTGGAAATTTTATACGGGGAAAAAGGTATATTTTATTTTTCATATCATCATCATCAAAATCAAAATTTATAGAGAAAATCATAAGTGGTGCAGAATTTATAAAAATTATAAATAAATCCTATAAACTTAAATAAATTGATGATATAAATAATATTTAATTTGTGAGCTTAATAAAATCATACAAATATTAAAGTTTAAAAAAACATTAGGATATAATATGATCAGTGCTTAATAAATTTTTACCGTAGTTAAAATTTAAGTGATTATTTTTAACTAAGGAGTTATCTGCTTGTCTATCATATTGCGTTTTTTCCTAAATTTATATGGTACATATTAATATTATAATTGTATTACATTATTATGTATAAATATAAAATTAATGTATATGTATAAAACCAAATGAAAAACATGTCTACCATGTTTAAAAAATATTACAAAAATATAAATTAAAGAAAAGAATTACCAAAACACTATAGTGTATCATATTTAAGAGTCGTGATACCATTATGTTGAGCATGTGATATAACAATGTACCTGCACAAACATGAGAATGAGTTAATCATGTATCGCATATTTTATATGCAATATAGTGTATCACCGATACAATCAGTAGAAGTATACGTCATCACAAGAAGCCTAGCTGGCTGAAAGACTATGTGTAACAGAATTTACATACAGATTACCAGTTGTAATAACAAGATATAGAAACGGATCTTAAACAGATTGTAAAATAAATTGTAAACAGCATAACAAACATCACGCTATAAATAAACAAAACAGGAAAAAGGATGAGTTATCCCCCTGATCATGTTGAGTCTTGTGTAAGATTGGAGAGTGGCTTCTCGAAATAGCCAAGAATACCTGCATACACTCGATACACATAAACACAGAGAGTTAGTTAGAGAGAGTTAGCAACCCTAATTCAGAAAGAGGGAAAGAAGAGAGAGGTGTGAGACTTATGAGTGAGTTCTGTCGAGAGAGAGAGTGAACGTATTGGTTTTAGGGTTATAACCGGGCTGGGCTTAATCATAGTAAGGTCCATTATTTGGTTCTCTCGCTGAGTTGCTTGCCATTTCGTTCTTTCATCCATGGCACCTGAGACCAGAAACACCATGTTAGAAGACAAATTTGATAAACTGCAACAACAATTGAATCAAGATTTAGATCAGAAAATTTCCTTGTTAATAGATACCATTCAACAGAAATTTGTTGCATTATTGATAGAGAGGAATCAGACTCATAATTCTCCTATTGTTAATGAGCCATCATCTTCCATTATTGAAGGCAATGATATCTTAAAAGGCATCAAATTGGAAATTCAAAAATTCAGTAGGGAAGATGTACATGGTTAGGTATCCAAGACTAATCGATTCTTTAATTTTCATCACATTCAAGATGAACAGCGCATCACCATTGCTTCTTTTGCTTTAAAGGGAGATGCCTTAGATTGGTATCAATGGATGTATGATAACTAGCAATTAAACTCCTGGACCAATTTCAAGAAATTGATTTCAGATCGATTTGGTCCTTCTTCATACAAGGATATTCAGGGCCAACTTTCAAATTGACACAATCCACCACTGTTTCTATTTTAGTGGATATTTGTAGCACACATAACTTTTTACAGTTTAGAGTGGTCAAACATTTGAACTTAACTGTATTCCATACTGCTTCTCTTAATGTCATGATTGCCGATGGGTCAAAGTTAGTATGTGAGGCTCAGTGTTTGGATGTTCCTGTGAATATTCAAGGAATTCATTTTAAAGTACCATTTTATGTTCTGCCCATTGAAGGGGCTGAGGTGGTTTTAGGAGTGCAATGGCTTAAGCAGTTGGGTCCTGTTACCATTAACTACAACTCCTTAACATTGGCATTTGATAACAAGGGTACTAAGGTGTCTCTATATGGTGAACATGCATTGCCAACAATAGTTACTGCCCATCAACTATAGAGAATGTTCCATATGAATGCAGTGGCATATTGTTTTTCATTAGAGGCTTAGAAGGTAGATCCAGCAACTCAATCCACCAATAACACAACTATTAAAGAAGTGTTGGGCAAATTTGCTAAGTTTTTTAAGACACCATCATCCTTGCCTCCTTTACGCCAAGTCCAACATAGAATTTTTTTGGAAGATTGGACTAAACCTATAAATGTCAAGACATATAGGTATCCACATTTTCAGAAAAATGAAATTGAGAAGCAAGCGAGAGACATGTTGGCACAGGGTATCATCCAAGATAGTATCAGTCCTTTCTCTTCACCAGTGTTATTGGTTAAGAAAAAGGATGGATCTTGGCATTTTTTTTATAGACTATCGTGCTTCAAATCAAGTCACCATTAAGGGTGTAAAGACCCAACATGCCTAATTCTCAAATTAAGCATACCAAGTCCCCAACCACGTATAACTCTTACGAATTATACGTAAGATTATCTTAAAAGAATGTGTTTATATTGAACATTGCTAAACCAATTTTAGAATTTATGAAGTCGTTTAGTTAAATTTCTAAATAACTGGATTCGACAGCGGAAAATCAAATTTTATAAAACAACTTATAAACTTCTACTCCCTACAGAGCAATCCAGTTTTCTAAGAAACCAACTTTATAAAAACACTTTATGATCTACTCTTAGGGGTAGATAATCATTTACAATCAATTGGGCATTAACAAGTCCTTAAAAGAAAATACAATTTATAAATACATCCAGTCCTCTTACAAAACAAAACAAAAGAAGAAACAAAATACAAGTAATATCTCGATCCTATCACACTTCACTCATACTCCCATATCTTCAGAATCGCCCAAAACCCGGGACAAACATCATCACATCAATCATCATCACCATCTCCATCACCATCCTCATCAACATCAACATCAACAACAATAATAGGAACAACATCAACAACCTCCACATCATCATCAAGTCATCATCTCATCATCATCATCAACAACAATAATACCTGCAAAAAGAATAACAACAACAATAATGAGCCGGAGCTCAGTACACAGTAACACAATCACACACGGAGTGGCACACGACTTAAACTATATGCAATGCTCAGCCATAGATTATTATCTTTTCTTTAAAGTAAGTAAACAACTATCACAGGAGCACTCACACTCCGAATCAAGCCATGGGAATCTGGGGATCCTGAGTAACGCTCACGACGCTCAGGGGGTTTATATAAGCAGCCTGAATACTTATATCTCCTCGATAACATTACACTGAAAAGAAACAGTAATCTCATCCAGGGCTTATAGCCATTACCCAACTCTACTTAGACTCAGTCCATAACATAAATCTAGTTCACACGCTCCCATAAACGTTGAACTAAACTATGATACTTCTTTCCAAGTTTAAATAAATGTTACACGGTTACTATATTCCCTTCAATTACTCGCCGAGCCATGTCATTGCATCATGACAAGTGGCCTAAGCGCCTATTATAATATTGTCATTGCATCATGACAACCCGTCGAGCCAAATCATTGCATCATGACAAGTGGCCTAAGCATTTATTCTAACATTGTCATTGCATCATGACAAGTTGTCGCTCCTCGAACCGGATTCAACGACATAAAGCACAACCAACACTCATCAATTATTAAGCCGAGTTTAAGTCTTAATCAGTTTAGAATGCCTATCCTAACATTCAACACGCAAGTTACTGCATACCTTATATATGAAATCCAAACGGAGTCTCAAAAGGAATTCCAGAAGATAAATCAGATATCCACTTCTGTTAAGGAAAGAGCTCGTATAAGAAACTAAACTAAACTAATCATCCACTTCATCAAAATCATATAAGAACTTAAGCTATTCATCCATTCATCTCAAACTCATTTTATTAAATCCTATTTGATCAGACACTAATGTGGAACTCCACTATGGCTGCGAAGATCGCCCTGCCAAAATATGGACAGTTCTCCTTCGTCTGTCAAAGAATTCTCTTCTCTTTATTTATAGTGCTTTATTACAAAAGCATTAACAAAGAATTCATATACCAAAAACATTCATTTTCCAAGTACACACACATTTGAAACAACATATTCCCCATATTATTCAAAGATCATCATAATTCATTCATCTAAGCTAATTAATAGCTATTAACCCATTTTAGCTTAACATTAGCTAAATTGATTAAAATTAGTCATTTGATTCATTGACTAAGTCAAGTTGATTAAACATAGACAATCTAATTCATTTTAGCTTAGTAAAGTTCATTAAGTCAAATTGGACTTAGATTAATTACTAATTCATTATATATCTAAGATCTAGTCACTTAATCCCAAGTTAGCTTAAACCTAGCCAAATTCATCAAAGTTAAACAATCTAATCCATTTTAGTTCATTCAAGTTCATTTAGTCAAGTTGAACCTAGGTTTGTTAACTAAGTTCATTTTATAACTAACTTCTAGATTTAATCTGATTATTTTTAAATCTATAAGTCTACTTAACCCATGTTTAATTACATGAATTAATTCACTTAGCACATCAAATATCACTTATCTATCTCATTTTAGCTCAAAAAGATCTATTTCCTAAGCAAAAACACATTTCACAAACAAAAACAAGTTTTGAACTTTGTTTATAAAAATATAATAACTGGAAATAAGTCAAATTTGATCATCGATACTTTTGGAATTTATAAAAACTCAAAACATAAAAGTTGTATATCTCTTTGCAAGCTTTCTAACGAAAGTTGAATCACCTCAATCGGAGGTCGGATGAAAAAGTTATGATTAAAATATGAAATAGTATCGCGGCAAGGAAAATACGAGTCACGGCCATGATTTTTGGAAAGCTGTCATAAAATGGTTTTTGAGTTAAGAATCATGACCGTGATTTTTGAGTTTCAAAGTTTTTGACCAACCCGAGGCTACCAAGGGATGGATCATGATCGTGATTCATGAAAACTTCCCAAAACAGAGCTTTTCCTCTCAAAATCACGCCCGTGATTCATGAAATTTGTCCAATCCGAGCCTACCAAGGCTTGAAACATGCACGTGATTCATGGTTTCCCTTGAGTTACAAATTTTTTTGTTTTTCAAACTTCATTTTATCAAACTTTTACACATTCTACTTCAATCAAAACTTTATAAAATCTATATACTACCCATATCAAGTCTAAACAACACTTTTATACTCATTTAACTACATCAAACAACTCCAACTACTTCAACGAAACTCAACTTCACTATTCATCATCTTCTTCATCACGACTTAACTCCCAACAACATTAATCCAACATATACATATAAACAACAATCCCAACTCATTTTAACATCAATTTATCAATTAAATAAGCAAACAACAAGTAAAACAAATATAACTTGAAATAGAAAACTTAGCTCTAGAGAAGAAAAGAAGTTGGAGCTTCATCCTCTAGCTCGGTTTTCTCTATCTAGTTCATCTCTTAATCTTGATTCATCATCTAGTTGGCTTTGATCTTGAGATTCAGGTCTTGAATTTGGAGAGGGAAAGAAGAAGAAGAAGAAGAAGAAGAAGAAGAAGAGGGAAACGTAAAAAAAAAAATGAAAGGGGAAAGAAAAGGCAGCCAAAAGAAATTAAAGGAAAGGAAAAGATATAGTTTAAAATTTAGATATTTTAGAAATAGGGTATAGTTTTAGAACTATCAAATCAATATCTATAGTTTCAGAAGTATTTAAAAGTTTGTTTCGGAACCAATACGTTAGAAATTAAGAACTTGCAATAAGAACTTAATTTGAGAATTTATTTTAGATAAAAGATATTTAATTTGAGTTCGGATTTAAAAACTGATATTTTAAGATAAGCAAATGAACTCAAATTTTACTGAGATTTAGTAATTAGTGTTTAGGCTAAGAATCAAGGATTTAGGAATTCTCTAAACACTTTGATGACATGTTTAGGGAATTTGAAACTCAAATCTCAAACCAACTTAATTATTAGCTAATTAAATTATATCAACTTGTCTATTTAAATCCTATAATTCATTTTAGTCATTTAAATTTATCTAAAACCAATTTCTATTTTAGGTGAAGAGTTGGGGTATTTCAAAGGATGAGTACCCAATACCTACAGTGGATGAACTTTGTAGATGAGTTACATGGTGCTTCAATATTTTCTAAGCTAGATTCGCGATCTAGATACCATAAGATTCGCATGCATGAAGAGGATATTGGGAAAACAGCATTCAGAACCCATGAAGGACATTACGAGTTTCTTGTAACACCTTTTGGATTAAGCAATACTCCAGCTAATTCCAAGCCATTATGAATAATATTTTCAAACCACATCTTAGAAATTTGTTATAGTTTTCTTTGATGATATTTTGGTATATAGCTCATCAGTAGAACACATGTTCAGCACTTGACAGGGGTATTTCAAATTTTACTTGAACATCAGTTTTACTTGAAGGAAAGTAAGTGTTCTTTTGGTCAACCAAAAATTGAGTATTTAAGACACATAGTGAGCAATAGTGGTGTTGAACCAGATCCTACCAAAGTTGAAGCTGTCAAAGCATGGCCTAAACCATCTACAGTAAAAGAATTGAGAGCTTTCTTAGGGTTATCAAGCTACTATAGAAGGTTTATAAAAAACTATGCATCTATTGCTGGGCCACTCACTGACATGTTACAAAAAGACCATTTTTCATGGAGTCCAGATGCTATTCATGCTTTCGAACAGCTCAAGAATACATTGTGTGAGGCTCCTATCCTCAGATTACTGGAAATTTTCTCAGCCTTTCACAGTAGAAATAGACGCTTCTGGGGTAGGAATTGGTGCTATTCTTCTTTAGAACAATCAACCGGTTGCATATTTCAGTAAAAAAAACCCCTATGTACTTACAAGAAGCTTCTGCCTATGTCAGGGAGCTGTATGCAATAATGGAAGCTGTGAGAAAGTAGCGACAGTACTTGTTGGGGGTTCATTTTTCTATTAAAACTGACCATTGCAGTTTGAAAGAGATCTTATCACAGACAATTCAAACTCTAAAACAACACAAATATTTGTCTAAGTTGTTGGGCTATTCTTATTCCATCTCCTATAAATTTAGACAAGACAATGTTGTTGCTGACTCACTGTCTAGACGAATTGATGATCAGGGCAATTATTTTGCTATTTCGATGCCAAATTTTTAGATACTTAATGATCTTAAACAAGAGTATGTGAACTTACCATCTTTCCAATCTCTATTGTTTGACCTAGAGAAAGGCAAAGCTATGAAGTGGGTATTGCAGTAGAAGAATGACTTATTATATTATGGGACTCGGTTGTTTTTTGTGCTTCGATCTAAAGTCATTCCTCTTCTACTACAAGAGTTTCATAGTTCACCAGCTTCGAGTCATTTTGGTGTTCTTAAGACCTATAACCATCTCGCATCAGATTTCTTTTGGGAAGGTATGAAAAGGATGTGGAGAATTATATTCGAAATTGCACTATTTGTCAACAAGTCAAATATTTGACTAGATCACCAGTCGGCCTATTACATCCTTTACCTATCCCTGAGCGAGTGTGAGAATATGTCAGCATGGACTTCATTACATCCCTCCTTAGGTCTCAAGGATTCACAGTAATATGTGTGGTAGTCGATCAACTATCCAAATACTACCATCTTGGGTCACTGGGCTCTCATTTTACTGCTACTCAAGTGGAAAATTTATTCATTTACATGGTTATCAAATTACATGGTATTCCTCACTCTATTGTTTCAGACAGGGACCCCATATTCACCAGCAACTTTTGGAAGGAACTGTTTCATCTTAGTGGAACTAAATTGCACATGAGTAGTGCATACAACCTTCAGTCAGATGGACAAACAAAAGTACTGAACTGAACTATTGAACACTATCTCAGGAGCTATGTCATGGATTATCCAAGGGACTAGGTTCGTTTCTTAGCATAAGCAGAGTATGCCTAAAATGTTTTTTATCATGAAGGAGCCAAATGTACCCCATTTGAATTGGTCTATGGAAGATCACCTCCTTCCATACCATCATATATCAGGGGAAGTTCAATGTTAGAAGCAGTTGATGAAGACCTGGTTCAAAGGGACAAAGCTTTACAGATACTTCGGGACAATTTAGCTAAGACACATAATAGAATGAAGCAACTAGCAGATAAACATCGCACTGATGTATCTTTTGAGCCAGGAGACTTGGTCTATCTTAAACTTCATCCCTATAAACAAAGGTCTTTGCGCACAGGGTTTCATAAACTTTCTAAAAGATATTATGGACCCTATCGAGTTATTAATAAGGTGGATACTGTGGCTTATCAACTTGAACTTCCATCTCATGCTTCTATCCATGATGTTTTTCATGTTTCTTTACTAAAGAAGGCTAGGGGTGTCTCTCAACCATCTCTACAGTTGCCACCTGGTTCAGATAGTGGTGTCACTATCATTCAACCACTCATAATTTTGGACACACGGGTTACTTTAGTAAATGGCTAGCAGACTCGACAAGTTTTGGTTCAGTGGGTAGGGTTACCCCAAGAAGAGACAACCTGGGAAAATTTTGTGCAGTTCACACAGACTTATCCAGATTTCAACCTTGCGGACAAGGTTGCTTTTCCAAATGGGGAGAAAAATGATGTAATCAGTAGAAGTACACGTCATCACAAGAAGTCTAGCTGGCTTAAAGAATATGTGTAACAAAATTTACATACAGATTACCAGTTGTAATAACAAGATATAGGAACAGATCTCAAACAAATTGTAAAACAAATTGTAAACAACATAACAAACATCACACTATAAATAAACGAAACAGGGAAAAGGATTAGTTATCCCCCTGATCATGTTGAGTCTTGTGTAAGATTGGAGAGTGGCTTCTCAAAATAGCCAAGAACACCTGCATACACTTGATACGCATAAACACAGAGAGTTAGTTAGAGAGAGTTAGCAACCCTAATTCAGAAAGAGGGAAAGAAGAGAGAGGCGTAGGACTTACGAGTGAGTTCTGTCGAGAGAGAGAGTGAACGTATTGGTTTTAGGGTTATAACCGAGCTGAGCTTAATCATAGCAAGGTCCATCAATCACATTTTGGAAGTGTATACATAACTAATACATACATATTGTAATTCTAATGTGTGATGCATGAATGAAATCCTTATATTGATGAAATCATTATATTGCATTTTTAAATTGTACCTGTATAATTTTTTTTATTGGAATTGAATTTATGTAATTTTTTTTAAATTGATGGCTAAACAAGAATTAATCTATACAAATGGTGACTCCACAAAACTTAAAATCAATTCAATTCTATGCATTTAGATGAATTGATATTGAAGGTGTAAGCCCCGGAAAATTTCAGTAAATAATTTCAAGATGAACTTCGAAAATAAACCCTAAAAATCACTCCAAATTAAAACCGAATTTCGACAAGTCCTAAATCACGAATGAATCCAAAAATTTCTTAATCATGAGAAAATGAAAATCCTTAAAAATAAAACAAGAACTCAGTGGTCTTCAAATTCAAAACCACGATGTACGAAAAATTCCATATTTAACTCCGACTTATAAAATCGGATAATATAAAGCCCAAAGACAAATTAATAAAAAGTAAATAATGACTAACTGTCGGAAATGAAACCCAATTCAAGAATTCTGAATGCGTTAAAATATATTAAATACTTACAAAAATGAAATGTAAAATAAATTTCTCAAATCAAATATGTTGTATAATCATAAAATACCAGTTTCCAAATTGGCAAGGATCTAAACCGAAAAATCACCCGAAAACCCTAAGTGGAATACAATAGCTTAAGTCCAGCAATCTAGCGCCCCTAACCCTAGAGGCTGAGATGTAGTTTAAATATGTAGAATAGCTCGTAGTAATACAAGTTTTCTTAAAAATATCATATTGGTAAATTTTTTATATATTTCGAACCCGTTCGGATACAGACTTCGAAAAGCGTGTCCCGGGGCTCGAGACATAAAAAACATAATAATAGTACCTTTAGACTCGTAATTTCCAAATATATCAGTTATGAAATTTTTCAGGTTATAAAAGTTACAGTTATAACCTTTTTATCATATTTCCATTATTACCGGTAATTGATTAGTCTTTTGCACTATTCACTTTTATTTCATTACAAAATTTTATTATTTTTATAAAGCCTTATATTATTAGATAAATATTTTATATATTATAGAAAATTTTGTTTTTCTAAAATTTATTTAGTTCGGGCTTTTACGGGATCAGATTCTGTTTAAGACCCGATACTAAAAATAAAATAAAATAATTTAATATTTGAAAAATATTTTTATTTTCATAAAACAATTTTTTAGAATTTTTCGGGTTATAAAAATATCATTTATAGCCCATATTCGCGTATTTTGATTATACCGGTAACATATTTGTTAAAATACTAAAATAATTCAAATAATTATTTAATTTTAATTATGAAAAATCTGCTACAAATATTTGGAATAAATTTTCCAATTTTATTTTATTTTAATTTATTTTATTAAGAAATTACTTTTACAACCCATACCTTCAAATACACCTTACACATATCACTTCCTTTTCACTTCAATCTTCCTACACATTATCCCACACGTCATGGCAGAATTTTCCTTCTTTATGGCTGCCATTGTCCTTTATTTACTCCATTTTTGACTAAATTAATTATATTCTACTCCTTCTTAAGAAAGTTACATTACACATTTATTACACAATTCAAATTTAAGTCAAATTTCATCAAATTTCTCTTTCTCTCCTTCCTCATATTCACGTGTAGCATGGGTCTTCTTTGGCTGCCCTTGTTTTATTTTTTTCTCTCATTTATTCAATTAAAACACTCATTTTCTCTCTCTCCTTCATTTACTCATTCTTTCTTTTTTCATTCTTTAGTTTTTCTCTCTCTTTTCCTCTCTTTCTTTTTCATTTCCTCCTGTTCTTCCATAAAAAACAAGTTGCCCCCACTTCTAAAAATGGCTTCCACCCTTCATTCTTGAAGATTTTTAAGCAAATCTTCATCTCAAAGTCTCCATAGGTGATATAGGTAAAGTGTAATGAATGTTTCATGTATCAAATGACCTTCCATAAGCTTAAAAGCTTAGGATGATGATGCCAAAAATGAAATACTCCTTTTCTTTATGATTAATCTCTTGTATCACTATTATTTTCTTGTTTAAAGTTGATATATTTTGTAGATCTAACTTTTTGTAGCTTTGATTTTCGCTCATGCCATAGATCTTGTTATTTAAGTTGTTATTTTTGTTATTTCTTATGATTTATGCATAGATCTATCATCCACATGTACATCTTAGTGATTCATGCATTTATAACTAGTTTAGAAGACTAGATCTAGTGTTTTGAGTTCATAAAATGCATTAGACTTTGTTTTATGTTCATGAGCAACTTGTAGTAGCATGATGATAGTAGAAATGTTTTAGAAAACCCAAGATCTATTTTATTTTCAACAAAAATAATTTTTGAAAATTCGGATGAAAATGGAACCATATTTAGAATAGTTGTTTTTCAACTTCAAAATGTGTATTTTTCATTTAAAATGAAGGGCTTAGGGTATAGATATTATAAATAAGAGATTTTGATGAATAAAGTTTAGATCTATGAGTTTATAGTTTACTACCATGCATTTATTTTATGTTTATGTTCATATTAAGTATAGATCTTAGTTTTGAACTCAAACAAAATTGTGAAATTCGTATTTTGGCAAGACCCATATTTAAAAACCACTTTCCAAGTGTCAAAATGTAATTTTTACTTAAGAAAATGAAGACTTAATATATGTGTATCATCAAGACTTCTTTTTACAAGAATCTAATGTGATTTTCAAAAGTTATTTTCAAAATAAAAATGTTATTTTCGGATTTTGGCCAAGGCATATTTTAAAAACATGTTTTCCAACTCAAAAATGAAGTTTTTATTTAAGAAATGAAAGGCTCTTAGGATAGGATATGTAATGAATGGATTTTCATAAGTTTAGATAGATTTTATCAAAAGATATGTCCAAAAATGAATTTTGCAAATTCGGATCCCAATCAAGACCAATTTTTAAAATCCATTTATCAACTCCAAAACTCATGTTTTACGTGAAAAATAAAGTATATAGGTAATAGGTATCATTAAGTAATGATTTTTACAAGTTGAAATGAGTTTTGATGAGATCAATGTATAAAACAAGAAATAGAATCAAGATGGGAAATTTTGAGTTAGTAGTCAATTTGTGAAATTCGTAATTTTGAATGAAGGCCATAAGAACACCTATTATCCAAGCTCAAAATGAAAGTTTTATGTAATGAATGGAGTCCTTAAGTAATAGGTACCATAAAGTCTTAAATTTTAATGCCTTGCACAAGTTTTTCCCAAAGAAACCATTCAAAAAGTGGATTTCTAAAAATTCGGATTTTTGAGTAAATCATATTGGAAAACATATTTGCAAAGTGTAAAATGCAAATTTTTGTGCAAGAATGAAGTCCTTAGTGGTTATGTATGATTAAGCCTTAATTTCCTAAATATCAAATGATTTTTACCTAAAGAAATCACTCAAAAACTAATTTTCACAAAATTCGGATTTTGGAATCAACCTCACTTGAAAACACATTCACAAAGTGTAAAATGGAAATTTCTATGAAGAAATGGAGGTCATAAGTAATATATATGATGAAGACTCAATTTTAACAAAGATAATTATATTTTCTTAAGAAGTAAACCCAAAACAAATAGAAATGATCAAAGTTAGAAAACTAGATTTTTTAAAAAGTAGTTATGGTTGAAGTCTTGCAAAATAAAGAGTTCCAAAATTTTCTTTTACCAAAAATCATCAAGATCATGCATACATGAAACTCATCACATGCCATTCATGTTAGGAAATCACTCATATTGCATGTATAGCTAATTTATATAGTAGGAACATTACAAACATTTACAGAACTATTTTTCGGAATCGGAAACCGTTACTGATCAGATCTGATCTCTCTGTTCTAAGACCTAAATATTTTCAAAACTTGAAAATAATATTATAAATAGATAGATCTTTCAAAGAAGATAGAAATCGATATATAATTTGCGAGATTCCGAGTTAAAATGACCAAGTTATGGCCGTTTTAAGTTGGAATTTCTGCTTAAGACGAGAATTACGAATTTGATAGTTCGTATAAAATCGTTTGGATTAGTTTTGAGTTGAAATACTTATTAAAGTATTTCTTCCTTTTTAGGTGTTCCTGAATCCGACGATTCCCTACCACCGGATTGCTGTTACTAAGAGACCAGTGATCCAATGGCCGAGTGAGTTTTCTCCTTGTTTTGTTACCTTGATTGTGCTTGTAGTTAGTTGCATTAGAATTATAGGAATAAGATAAAAATCGATATGAATGGGGATGGGATATATGATGAGACTATGATGAATGTATGCCAAAGAATACTAAAGCATATTGAAACCGTGATTCGATTAGATAACTGCACTGTTCATATTATTTCTGTTATGTGTGTGATATTGGTTGGTCACTCTAAAGAATGTATGAATATTTTTAACCTAAGCAAAATTAAATTGGTCATGCATCGCATCGGACATATTGCATTGGTAGCATGCTACTCCTACGCAGGTCGATCGGTATGGTCCGTTGATGCCTCGTTTGGATAACAAGCCCGGTGCCAGAGCTCATTCAGGGGTATTAAGGCGCATGTGGATGCATTCCTTGGATGAGCCAAGCCGAGTCGAGTGCTAAGAGCCGAGGGCTTAGGAACTAGATGCGGTCGTGTAGACTTCAATACCATTCCTAGCCTAAGATACGGAGGGAGTAAATCCGTTCTGTGTATGGGTTCCGAATACCCATGCATAATTGCTTGCTCATGTGTTTGTTCATGCATAGCATATGACTGATTATAACTTGTTTGTTATGGTACGAAATTAAGGGAATTCTCACTAAGCTAGTGTAGCTTATACCTCAATAGTTGTTTAAATGAACAGGTTATCTCAAGAATGCAAAGTGGAGACTGAATTGGTTGGAGCAGGGAATGACTCCGGGATTTCGGCAAAGAATAAGAATGTTTGAAGTTATCAGCTAGGTTTTATGATTTGTCTTGTAATAGTTATGTAGGGAAGTCTGTGGATGAATGTAATTGGAGTTGAATGATTTGTATTTGAAGTATAGTGATTCGTATATGAAGTATAGAGATTTGTTTCTGAAGTATAGTAAATTTGTATTTCCTTTACATTGTTACTCAAGTGTACCAATATAAAATGTATCTCTCTAATGTGTCTCATCTATGTGTTAGACGCCTTGTGCATAGTATGGAAGTATTCGCGTGATTGAGGTGGTCATTCTTAGGCTTTAATATTGTGTAAGGCGGACTACCACGTTTAGGGTACCCTTCGGGGCCTGACAGAAGGTCATAATACGATAGGGCAGGCTAGACAGCTTTGCAATACAAGAGGAACTATTACTAATCTAGTCATCTTGAATTTAACGTAATTTATTTTTTTTTCCTTTCTTTCCATATTATTATTATTATTTACAATTTTAAATATCCATTTGGTACCAAATTTTGGTTTAATGCAAAAGTACATTGAACGAATTGTTTTCTTTCTTCAAAGAAGTAAAATGCAATTACTCGCATATATCTTGGTCTTAGTCATAAGACTCTAATTAAATAGTAATGATCAAATCAATTTGAATTTAGACGGCTCATTGCTTGTTTAGACAATAAATTTAAATTAAAAAATCATTGATTTAGGAAATCCATCTGACGATCTATATTATAAAATTAGAACAAAAATTTTATTAAGTCTATGAGATATAGTGTTAGCATATAGAACGTAGTATTCTAACCATATATATCACTTAAGATAGGTGTTAAACTTAAAATACTAAGCCCAGCCTACTATCAAAAAGCCTCGATATAAAAGCTTTCTTTCCACTACTGTTCCTCCTTTTGCCTCTTCTTACTATAATATTTAACCCTAATTCTCTCTTCTACTTTTCTAGGCTTTGGTACTAATGATGTGTTTTATGTTTGTGCAAGGTGAAATGGAGAATGATAACTTGGCTATTCGAGTCAGCTTATAACTCCCACAAGATGTGTCACACCTTGAGGGGTACTATAAATATGGTAATTCGTCGTACACAATATTAAAACCTAGGAATGACTTCCTTTGTCAAGCAAAGGTTTTTATATTATGCACTAGGTGTATAACACATAAGAGAAAACGCATCAGAGTAGTACAATTTACATTTGTGGCAATTAAGTAACAAATCTAGAAAAATACTAAACATGAAACATAAATATAGTCAATTACAATTCTTAGGAGCATACCCACGCTAATGTCTTCAACACTACATAAATACATTTCCTAGTAATCTTCCAAAAAATCAATATCATCCATAAAGAAATCTCAAACACAAAAAATTCCATCTATGCTTCTCCTTCCTCCGTAAAAGGTCAATAATCCACCATTTATTTTCTTAATATCATGTCATCTAATAGAATCTCAAGCACACTTGTTTTAACAAAATCTAAAAGGGTGTAAGCTTACAATGATCTTAGTGAGATATTCCCTTTTATTTGCACCATAAGTTCAAACAAGTTTATTAATTTCCATGCATATCCTATGCATGTTATGCAACAATCACATGATACAAACAATTATATATGGGTATTCAAAAACCATACATAGAACGGATTTACACTCTTCGTATTGAGGGTTAGGGAATGGTATTTGAAAGTCTTCATGGTCTTCATTGCTTAACCTTGGGTGTACCCTACCCTCAGCAATCGATTGACGTAGCTCATCCTTGGAATGTATCCCCGGCACGCCTTAGTTTCCTAAGAATGAGTATGGTCGCGGGCCCTCTTGGCTTCGAACCCTTCCTATTCTTCGCGTAAGAGTAGCAGCTTTTGACATATGATTGGACGAAATGCAATGTATGCCTATTTAGTTATATTAAATCTGAATAAAATTAAAGTATGCTTAATGGTGATCAAACAAATATCGTATACACATAAGTAGCATTTAATATTGACGTTGTACTCAAACAATCAATTGTTGGTTTCGATATGCTTAGCATTCCTCATCACACATTAATAGAAGCACATACATAAGTACCTATAACTTCATACATGTCTATTTTATCATGCATTTATAAATCTAGTGCAACTATCTACAAGCACAAGCAAGGTAACGAAATTATGAGGGAAAACCCACTCGTCCAATATTCTTAGTCGTAGTAATTCTTAGGAAGAGGAGTCTCGTATTCTTCGTCACCTAAACAAAATAAATACCCGGAATGAGTATTCCATAAAAGTTCTACTTAAACTTTTTAACTCTATCTTGTTATTCTGTCAAAATTCGGATTATGTAAAATCCCAACTTAAAATGATTATAACCTACTCATTTTAACTCAAAATTTTCATATAAGATGTCATTTTCTACCTACTCGAAAATATCTAACTATTTCTAAGGTTATTTTTAACATTTGAAGTCATTTGGGTTCGAAAACGAGCTGGTACAATTCTAACACAAAAAATTTAGCCTCAATTTGTAAATTTTTCTAAATTCTATTTCATCCAAAATTCCATAGTAAACACATAAATATTTATATAGTTGAAAAATATTTTTAATATATAGATAGACTCATATTATATGCATGATTCTAGTGATGTTGTCTCAAAAATAAAATTTGTAAACAATCTTTGAGAAAAATAGAGTTTTGTGAAAAGTCATTCTTTGACTTGTGATTAAATTTGCCAATTTGTAAACACGTGACTCAATCAACAAAAAAATCATGATTCCATATATATTTTGAAATCTCAAAGGTTTCATGTTTGAAAAGAATTCTATTTAATAATTTATTTTACAAGACATGGTTTTGCTTATTGGTGGCATAAAACTCTAAGTATATTTTCTTATAGAAATTTCTCTAAGTTTAGTTCTTAAGCAAAATTTTAACTCTTAGATTTATGAATGTGGATCTTAATTAAAGAAAATCATGATTTTATATTTATTTTGAGTCCATGAGTATTTCATTTTTATATTAAGTTTCTCATAACAAATTATTTTCCAAAACATAAAACTTTATGTGGTTGTGAGGAAAAATCATTCTGAATTTTATCATCTTTAAAATGTCTTAAATTTTAGCATATCAGAAAAATTAAATGAATGGCTTGTTCTAAATTTTTATTCTCATAATAACTTTTTTTTCTAATTTCATAAATTTTCAACATACAGACCTTTAAGGGGTTGTTGGAAAATTTTTACTGTGTTGCAAGTGAGTGTTTAATTATTATAACTATCATTTATGTTTCCTTAATTTCATAAAAGGAAGATGAATTTACTTCTTAAAAATTAGTTCATTAAGTTGTATACCGATTTTATTTTCTAAGTGAGTTTTTGACTAATGGTTTGATTTTAAACTTTGTTTGGTTCTTAATGCTTATCAAAGTGTTGGTAAAAATCTTATAAATAAGTTTTTAAGAAAAATTTGCATAACGAAGAATTATCAACATTAAGACTTAATAATAAATTTATTTTAGTATTTGAAAAGAGAGTAATTGAACCATATAATTAAGTCTTGAAGAAACTTCACATAAAAACAACATTAAAAAAAAAACTTTATGATAAAGCTATTTAAATTTTTGAAAAGGAGATTGTTGAATCTTTATTATAAGTTTTAATGGAAATTATTTTCCTAATTGTCAAAAATTATTTTCATAAAGAGGTTAGTTTTATTTTATAGAAAAAAAGAGCTCCTTTTATTTCTTTGAAAAGTTTAATTAAGACAACAACATTGTAATTATGCATGAATATGAATTTACAATTAAGTTATATGAGAAGAGAAAAATAACTCATAGAGAATAATAGATATAAAAAAAATTAAATGAGCATATATGTAAAGTCAAGTATTGGAAAGTCTTAGCTTACATTAAGGCTTCCCGGAACTTAGAATAGACAAGTTCCAAAAGAGGAAAGACAAAGCATTAAAAAAAAAAAAACCTTAAGGAAAAGAAAAAGAAGAAAAGTTCAGAACTTTTAGATTTTATTCAACTCTTCTTGAACATAGACATGCGCAAGTCCCTTAAAAAAAGTAAGAAAACAAATAATAAAAATCATGGAAGTCTTAGATTTATATCAAGGCTCCCCGAACTTAAATTATGGATAAGTTCAAAAAGAAAAAAGAAAATTGTTTTGACTTGATTAGAACAAGTTTAAGACTAGAATGATTAGTCATAATAATTTGCATGTAATAAATAAATGTACAAGAGATAAAATAAGTGCAAATAAATAAATGTTAGTCTAGTGAGCTTATATGCTCAAATAAATATAGATATGTACATAGTCATATTTACATGTATAGATAGTTAGATTATATTTCACAAATATAACAAGATAAACACGATATCAACATGATCATAATATAGATGAGATGTGGGTCTCATTTTTTTGACATTATCATCCCTAGCTTTTATGCATCGTGGGAATATTTTATCCATGGATAATGCATTAAACAACACCTACACTAACTATAGATGTATGGGAGAAGCGTTTACCTTAAAAAGAAAATCAAAGAACTGTGTTTGTGATGGGATAAGAGAGGGGGCAACAAGAGGAGGATGGAAAATGATGCCACAAGAAGAGGAAAAAGAGAGAGGAAATGAGAGACATTTGATAAAAGTTATGAAGTGTAAGAAGGTGTAAAGGTAGTAGGTACTTATAGATGTAAAATTAGTGATTTTTGTGTGAAAAATAAATGAAAAAGAAAAAGAAAAGGGAGGAGGCAGCTACTACCATTTCTTTTCAAAGGGGAGAGAGAAGAAAAAAAATTAATTTTTGTAAAAAAGTATAAGAGAAGTTAAGTAAAAAGTGTAATAAAAGTTTTATGGGAAAAGATAATTGTAAGAGATGTAAGAGGTAGGTGTAAGAATAGATATAAGTAAAAGTAGAGATAAATGAATAGTATTGAATAGTAGATATAGTACAATGCACAGTAGACTAGATAAATAAATAATTAGTAATGAAAATACGCGTAAAAGGGCTATATCTGATATTTTTAGAAGCCGTAAAATTCTAAAACTGATATTTTATGATTCCTTATCTCATTACGAGTTTAAATGTGTTGTCAAAATATTTTTACCATCTTGCATGTCAGGACCCCAATTTCAAAATCTGATCCTGTTCGGGTTCGAAATGAGCGAATTTTTGATGAATCTGATCTTTTTAGGTTGTATCACATTATTTTGAACTAGAATATGAGGTTATCTCATTTTTAATATTTTAGGGTTTCGCACGCGGGATTGACGAATTTAGTCTTACTAAGATTTGTTATCACCCTAGGTTGACTTTAGGGTTACAGTCTGGCTTTCAACTTTCAAGTTTTACTTGTAAGGTTATAAAATCAAGGGGTTTATGTTTATACTATATTTTTGGTTTAAAAATTTAAGTTTTACTTTATTTTTATGATTCATCCATTATTTAGCAGTTTTCGAGATTGTTTAGTCGAGTCTAAGATTATGTGTTGACTCGATTTGACTTTTGGTAATAATTTAAAAAATTTTATTCTAAAATTCACAGAAGGGATTGAGGTTTTAAAATTTTGTCATCGAATATTTGCTTGGATATATTGTCTCAGTTTTCGTGTTAGAGGTCAAGTAGGTGAATTATTTAGCATACGGATTTGAGTCGAACGATTATTTAATTTCCATTTTGTTTTTTAAGGTTCTCTTTCTCTTAAGGTTATGAAATTCATATTTGATATTGTTTAGAGTCTCTAGAGTTTGGTTTTAACTTGGGTCGGTTTCAGGGTTTTGATTTCGGTATTTAACTATAGGATTATTTTCTAATGGTACGAAAAGTTCAAGAGTTTATAAGGTGCTTCTTCTAAAAGGGCTTCATACTTTCCTTCTCTTCTTTCTTTGTATTTATAATTTATCTTTACAGTTGTAATTTCTATTAAATGTTAACAGAAAGTAGCTACTCTATTACATTGACTACTACTCTAGTTACATCAACTCTTATTAGTTGCAACTATTTATAGTTTAAACACATTTTAATTGAATGATAACATACTCTTGAATCTATGTAACATAATAATCTCTTAACTTCAAAGGTTATCCCATTCTTATTTCTTTGCTTATAATAGATTTCTCCCCTTCTAGAAAAAAGGATCTTGTCCTCAATGTCAAAATTAGGGTAGGATAATTTGAACTCTAAAAGATCCTCCCATGAAGTATTCTCGGGTGAAATCCTAATCCATTGGACTAAATTTAAGGCACCAACTGACCACCCCTTACAAACTATCTCAATCCCACTATAGCAAGAGGATGAATTATCGAATGAGTCTCATAAGCGTCTTTAGGCAGCTCTAATGATGCATTAGATTGCCATATTGCTTTCTTAAGAACTGAACAATGGAACATAATGTGAATTCTAGCTCCATCAGATAACTCTAGCTCATAGTAGATGAACCAGTAGGTCATAAAACTACCATAACAACGCTTCAAGAACTTAGAAAAGCTGACAAGTGATAAAGATGTTTGTTTGTAAGATTGTAATCAAACAAACATGAAATCACTTGGGCAAAAGTGAACTTCAAATCTAGGCAGAAGCCTTCGTCTTAGCTTATGCTTAAGATAAATGATCCTTTGGTTATTTTAGTGTTTCATCCTGTCCATCAAATGTTTCGTAATAGTATCCAACTTAGTAGATCCTCGTAAAAATGAAATAGTAAGAGGTTTTCTACCATACATCACTTCAAATGGAGTGGTATTTCGCCCCTTCATGCAATGAAATGTTAAAGGATAATTCAGCCCGTGGTAAGTACTTAGCCTAACTTCATGGTTTATTGATAACAAAGCAATGTAAATATTGATAGATAACTCGGTTAAAGACTTTAGTCTATCCGCCAATTTGTAGATGATAAGCAACACTATATTTGAGCTGTGTCTCACTCAATCTTATTAGCTCCTTCTAAAATTGGCTAAGAAAAATAGGGTCACAATTTGACACTATTGATCTAGGAAAGCCATGTAAACAAACTACCATTTGCACGAATAACTAAGCAACTTTAGTAGCATTAAAGTTAGAATGTAGTGTACCTAAATGCTAGTACTTTGAAAGCCTGTTTGCCACTATGAGGATGATAGTAAAGTCCTATGATAATGGTAAACACGTAATAAAGTCAATTGAGATATCTTCCTAAATCCTCTCCTATATTGGCAAAGGTCCCAACAATCCTCATGGGGCCCTTGTGATGTACTTCACTTGCTAGCATGCACTACATTGAGAAATATAATCTGCAATCATTTGCATCATACCCTTCTAATAAAATTGAGATGAAAATGCACTTATATGTCTTAAAGGTACCAAAATGTCCCCCTTCTTAAAATGACAGGAATTAATGTTCATGTTGGTACCAAAAATAGGCTTTGTTGGAAATACAACAATCCATTCAGCCACTGTAACTTTTAAGGGTACTATCTTTAGTCCATCCAATCAATCACTTCCTTTAATTCTGCTTAGGTAGCATATTCCTTCTTTAATTGAGACATCAGGTCTAAGGAAGGAATAGAAAATTACAGGAAATGACCATCATAGTGTATGGATAGTGAATTGGCCACAATATTCTCTTGTCCAAATTTGTAAACTATGGAATAGTCATATCCAAGCAGCTTGACCATATACTTCTGCTGTTATGGAGTTTATATTACCTGCAATAATAGGTCCTTAAGGCTCCTCTAATCAGTTAGAATATGTGTTCCCAATATGTATTGTTGACATTTTCTCATAACTTCGACCAAAGCATGTAATTCCCTTATATAAGCTAAAGCTTTAGACATATGAGGTGGAAAATTCTCACTAAGATAAGCAATATGTTTTCATCTTGTAATATCACTGCTTCTATTCTCGATCATGATGCATTTGTCTCAATAACAAACTGTTTTGAAAAACTTAGTAGTGATAAAATAGGAGTTGAAATTAAAGCACTCTTCAATTGATTGAATGCCATATCTACCATATCATTCTACTTAAACTAATCCTTTTTTAACAAATCAGTAAGTGGTGCAGCTGTAGATGTATAGCCTTTAATGAACCGCCTGTAATATACCAATAATCTCAAGAATGCTTTTAATTGCTTTATTGAAGATGGTGTCAACTAATCTTTAATTGCTTGTACTTTAGTTGGCTCAGGACTAACTCTTCTCTTAGACACTATATGTCCAAAATATTCTATAGTGTCCATCCACTCTAAACACACATTTGACTTTTTTACATAAAAGGTATTTTGCTGTAAAACTTCAAACACTATTGTTGAATGTGCTACATGCAATTCTAAAGTCATACTGTACACTATGATGTCATTAAAAAAAACAATGAAAACTTACATAGATATGGCTTATAAATCATATTCATTAAGAATTGGAAAGTAGTTGGAGCATTACTTACCCAAAAGGCATTACAATAAACTCATAATATCCTTCATGGGTCTTAAATGTTGTTTTATGTATGTCCTCATTGTGCATCCTAATTTAGTGATATCACACGTATAAATCCACTTTAGAGAAAATAGTTGCATGTCTCAATTTATCAAGTGACTCATCTATGGTTGGAATGGGGAATTCATCCTTTTATTGTTACTTGATTTAAAGCTCGGTTTTTTATACAAAATCACCACATTAGAACCTGGTTGACCAAAAAGGACTATTACTATGTTGAATGATCACTTGCTCTAGCATCTCCTTCACTTGTCTCTCAATCTCACTTTTTTAAAGTGTAGATATCCACATGGCAGACATTAATAGGAGAGACACCTTGTTTTAAAATCTACAATTCTAGTTAGAGGCAATGATGAAAGGGTGTTAAACTCAAATTATTTTAAGTTTCCCTCTTAATTTTGCAATTATAATGGCATGAAATAATAATATAACAATATAATAAAATATGGAAATTAAATTATAAGGGATAAAGATCAGACAGTAATGTATAGAAGTTCCTATGACTCGGTTCTCTCTTCCAGCTCACGATGGAGATCCGATTGTCTTTACCGATTGTGATCCACTATATTAAAAATAACTAAGAGACAAGTCAAGCCACTTTGACCCTCTGAGTCTCCTAGCTATCCACTAGCTAATCACCCAACTATGGTTTTTAAACACGCTCAACTATCTCACACAAGCTCAAAGGAATGAAAGAACAAACTGAAATTTTGTAACACTAAAGATTCTATAAAAGGTTATAGAATAGTGAAAATTGAGAGTAAACTTTGTTCATAATTGCTCAATATGATTTCTTTTTCATCTATATTTTTTCGTTCAAAACTCTTCTCCTTATATTCTTCAAATCAAAATGGTAAGATAGGAAAAAAAATCTTACAGTAAATATCTTCAACGTTATTTTCTTATTGTCTTTTTAAATTTGAAAATCCATAAAAATATCTCAAATAATCTCATGATAATAGCATTTGAAATTTGCATAAAATTTGTTGAAGATGTCTTTCTGTTATGATAAAGATACTGCAATTTAAATTTGAAATCCCATGAAAAAAAATCTGGAAAATTCATCCAATAATATGTGCTTAATTTTTCCTTGATATTTTCAACTATAAATCCCATAAAATCATCATGAAATTTATTCCATTGTTATTTGGATAACTTCAATATAATTTGCATATGAAATATCCAAATAAAACCGATAATATCTTGTAACATCTTCTAGTAAGATATTCTCAAACAAAAAGTATAGAGATAAGTCTTCCATGGACAAGGTTATTAAGATATCCCATGATTTGAGGAAGTGTAACCATTATCTATAAATACAAAATCCTTGCCTATCCTTATCTAATATTCTTTAAGTAAATCTTCAACAAAATATCTTAAAATCATCCTTGCAAAATTTCATGGAATAAACCTGCTTAAATCTTGAAGAACAAGACTATGAACATTTATGAATATGCTTTAATGAATATGATTCAATCTTTATAAAAATAATCCCTAACATATTTAATTTGACTTTTGTGGAATGCATCAAGCATATTACCTAAATATGGTTGACAAGTGGAGTTGGGCCTTCATAATCATCAAATATTTGACTTATATAGAGTTTTTCGCAAATCTAGAAGAATTCGTCATAAACTAGGTTGAAGGATTTTGATAAACTTTTGACCATGTTAAGCATTTTTGTTTTCAAACACAAAAATTCTAGAGTAATTTCTAACAGAGTACCAGTTCACTATTTTTCTTCCAATAAATTTCTATCAAACATTTTCACTGTAAAACTTCTTTAAATCATCTTTAAACTTATTCAAAACAATCTTTCTCATATCTAATAACTTGTGTTTCATAAAATAGAATCTTATGGTTGTACTCATTAAAGAAACATGTTAGATATATTTAACTCTTTTTGTTATCATCAAAACTCATTTAGAGAACTCAACAATATCAAACAACTGAGAGAATCCACCCAATACATTATCTAATAGTGTATTGCTGGTGGTACTCTCTAATTCTGTATCCTCCTAAGCCACTAAATGAAAGTAAGATGCAATAGCACCTACTTGGATCATTCTTTGCAATTGGTGATGTGTAATCCGAGTGGCCCTAATAGTTTAATCTTCTAGTAATGTTATAGATTTTCCCTAATACACAAATGTCATCATTAAGGCATTGTAATCTATAGTAACTGGTCCCAATTGCTTCAACCATTGCACACCCAACACCATTTCCGCCCTTTATATAGGTTGGACATAAAAAGCAGCCAAAAATTTGAACCCCTAAATATTTACCTTTGCATATGAACATAAATCCTCACATTACCACTTTTGGCCATCACCTATCACTACGTTAAAGTTTTGCTATGTAATAATTGGAAAACGCAAGAATTTGGCCACTTTACTCTACCTTACACAAAATTGTGCATATTGCTTGAATCAATCAATACCAATAAAGATTTATGTGCCACAAATCCTTCAAAATGCAACGTTCTTGGAATAATCGCTCCTGTAATAATATGAAATAGTTATAGAGTCTAAACATTCATTTTCATCAAATATAACCGCTTCCCATTCACTGTCATTCTCAATTGGTGCAATTTCATCAAATAATTGCAAAAGGAATTTTGCTTTACATTTGTCATTTCTACTGAATTTTTCATCACAATTAAAACATAAAAGCCTTTCTCACGTCTCACATGTATTTCTTCTGGTGTAAATATTTTTATGGGTAATTGTTTAGAAGTAGGTAAGATTTGTGTTTGGGTATGTGTTACGAAGTGTTTGATTTGTTAAATTGTAGTGATGAAGTTTTGGTAGGGTAAAATGATGATGAAGAAGGTTGTGTGAATTTGTAAGTGTTTAATTGATCATTATATTTGTCTTCGTGTATTGGTGGTAACCACATTGCATTCATTAATGTTTTGGGTCTAGAAATTTGGACTTTGCATCTTAATGCTAGTTTAAGTCCTAAAATGAAGCAACTCATTAAAAAGGACTCTAAAAATCCAATTATGTGATTGGATAAGGCTTAAAATTGAGTTTGATACTCAAATATAGTTGTTTACTACACCAATTTCAATTGAATACCTTGGACATCCTCATAAACTAAGGGTCTAAATCTTGATGACAATGCATCAATAAAGTTCTACTACGAACTCAATTGCTTATTCTTATACATCCATTGATACCATTGCAATGTTTCCCCTTCTAATGCGAATGAGCAATGGTATTTCATTTCCCCGTCCTAAATACCATGAAAGGTAAAAATTGCTTAACCTTGAAAAACCACCCGAGCACCTCTGCTCTTGAGAAATTTGGGATTTCTAACTTGATTCCCTTAAGTAGAGATTCCCCGTGTGAAAACAATGAATGGAGAGAATTATGATTCGAATGAGTGCTCTGATCTTGATTCTGATTCAACTCTATCTTGTCAATTCTTGAGCTCAGTTGAGTTAAAGAATCTTGAATATCAATAAGAGAATCCTTCAAAACGTTAATATCATGTGATCTTGAGCTCTAGTTGCAAGAACCATGGAGACGAGAGCACCAATATGTTAGCCTTAAAACAATAATCCTAGCCTACTATAAAAAACCCTCAATATAAAAGCTTTCTTTCCACCATTGTTCCTCCTTGTGCCTCTTCTCATAGTAAGATTCAACCTTAACTCTCTTTTCTCTGTATTTTGTGTTTGTGCAAGGTAAAATGATAACTTAGCTATTCGAGTGAGCTAATAATTCCCACATCATGCTTCTTTTGAAAGGGTTTCCATACTTTCCATCTCTTCTTTCTTTGTATTTATACTTTAATTTTTACAATTGTAGTTTTTGTTGAATGTTAACAAAAAGTTGCTACTCTAGTTCATTGAATTCAGCAATGATGGATATGTGAGATGTGGTAAATGATAAAAAGAGATTTAGAAGAGAGGAGCAGCCACATGACCACTTCCTTCTGTATTAAGATTTGTCAAAAACCTTGAAGAGAAAAAAGTATAGTATATATATTAAGACCCACTTCTTAACAAGACAACTATCTACTTAAAGACCTATTTTGTTTAAATCACTAAATGAAGGTTTAACTTGAACTTTTTAGTAACACTTCAAATTTGAAGGTTTGGATAACATTCAAATTCATTCAAACTATTTCAACAAAATATTTTATCATAAACACTATATTGATATATATATGTATATAAGTTTTCAAAATCAAAACTAGCCATAGTAAAAACATGTTTTTAATGTCATTGAACATTAAATGTATTTAATCAAACATTAAAAACTTAAAAAAAAACCATTATAAAAATATAAATATTTATCAACATTTTTATCAATTTTTTTATTATTTAACATCAAACACCATCCATATCACTTCCATTATGATCAAACACATGTCACAAGCATTATTAGAGATATCACTCTTTTCATCGCGTCATTGAGAACATTAATATGCATATTCATTATGATTATCATTTTCCAAAAAATTTTCCTAAAAACTAAAGTATGTCCAAATACTCATTTCATAATAAAAAATCATTTAAAAGTTTATCCATTTCAACTTCATTTCTAAGCAAGATAATTTTTTAATTCTCTAATGATTCGTTCACTTTAGTAAATTAATAAGACTGTAATGGAATTCCTATTACGAAGAAATAGAATAGAGCTGTAATAGGATTTTTTTTATTAATTTTTCATTTAAATGGTGGTATTTTGAAAAAAAAAGGAGACATTTCCAGCATTAAATTAGTATTTATAGATTTGAATAACGAACAACTATTCAATATTTTGTGTAATAAGGATTCATTGTGGAATTGCTATTTAGTAAACTAAACGTCGTAATAGCTGTTCATAAGGAATAAGGCCGTAATGGAATTATAATTACAACGAAGTGAACGAGCAGTAAGAGAATTGCAAGAGCTTTTCCCCTTGAAGTTGAACTAATAAACAATATGGAAACCTTTATCTTATGTCATAACTCTAAAATATCTTTTCTAATTGTAGAATATGATTCTTTATTGGATGTGCAAATTGTTAAGTCTTTTGAACAAGATACTTATTTAGCATATTTTGACATTTTATCTCTATGTAGGCATAAATGAAGCTGTTTGAAGGAGTATAAATAATTTTTTCTCCCAGGAGACCATCTTTGAAGTGAATGAGCTTACCAAAATTATCTTGAATAAACCTCTTTGTACTCCTAACAAACTTGTTAGTTGGTCATATTCCACTGTTGAAGCTGGTTATGTTGCTTTTAAGAATAAGTCACCCCTGCTCAACTGTAATGTTTTTAGAGATGGGGTTGAGATGTTTTTTCTTGTGTACTGTGGATGTTCTTTTTTTATTTTAATCAAATTTATTTATTGAAAAACTCTATTTCAAATCAAACTTTGTATACATCATTATAATAATCGAAGTAACATGAAATCATCATCTAAACTCACATTTCCAACATACTAAACACAAGCATCAATCATAAGCACATTAAAATACATCCTACACCTACATGCCACCAATAAACATAACCACATATTTGTTTCGTCAATTGGTCAATTAATTGCTAATCTTAATCCACCAAATGATACATCATACCACCTAAACACCAGCCAAACACATTACTAGACTAAGATTCAAAATTTGACTTATCAAATCTTATTGAGAAACTCCTTTGAACTTCTAGAAACTCAATCAATATACTCGAAAACTCCTTAAGTTGCTCCCAACTACCACAACACCAAAAATTTCTACAAACTACTATAATTAAATCATACATCAAAAGGATCACCACGACATATCTAACATCCAAGCTAAGGTAATTAAATCACAACTAGTCATCTATATGAAAAGTACGCCATTAGCTTAAACTATACTACCTAAAGTTATAAATTCAAAACCTTACTATTAAACACATGGAACTAGAGATCTAAAGATCAAACTAGCACTTTGAACTTAAATCACTAGATAAAGGTTAACTTATAAAATTAGATGTAATCTTTAGATATGAGATCTTACTTTCACTCAATTCTTATTTGAGTTTAACACCTGTCTACTATTCCCATGCAAAAAAAAAAAAAAAACAATATACAAGTTGGACAAAATTAATTATATTATCCGATTGCAAAATTGCATTTGTGAATTAGGATGTCAAATTTTGTATACAAATTGCATGAAGAAATTACGATATCAAGTTTCATTACCACACCTACATCACGTGTGATAAATGTGATATACGCATCACTTTTTCCAATCGCAATTTAGCTCAACTATTTTGCACATACATCACTTTTTTGAAATGTGATACACATATGATGTATGACAACTTCAATATCCCAGTCAAATCATGATTTTGGTATGGTAATTTGGTAATTATTTTTATTTCAACCTTATTTAAGGAATTAATTTCAATTAGTGTCCTAAGGAAATCATTTTGTTCTTATTTCATTTGATTAAAGGGTAAATGTCAATCGACACCTTAGCTTTAGTTATTTGCAATCAAATACTTGAAATTTAAAATGTGAATTTACTATTTATGAGCTTTTGAGATCATTTATAGTATTTTATGCAAGGTGATTTATTGCTAAATTGGGTAAAATTTAGGTAGATTACAAAATTTGATAGAATTCACAATTAATTACAAAAATGTACAAAATTTTAGGCATTATACTTTTAATATTTGAATAGTTGATTGCAAAAATAAGTAAAATTCAAATACTAAATGTAATAATTAGTCTTGATTCAATTGATCAAAACTTATTAATAAAAATTGTCTCTAAAAGAATTAAAGAAATTTACTGACAAAATGTCGATATTTGTAAATGGTAATACAACATATGAGATGTAAAAAAAAAAACCTACTTTTACCTATATATAATTTGGGCAGCTTAGTAAATATTAGTCTTTTGATCATTTTTTTAATTAGAATATAATACATAAAGCAAATACCGCCATTAATTGGACTCCATAATTATACCTTATTTTATAAATTACTTTTAAACATTTTTTTAATCGTTCCCTCTCTTCTAAATTTTAGAACTTTAATTGTCACTCGATTAAATCCAAAAAATTGCCTTCCTATTTTTTTTCCTCTTTTTCGACCTTCATTCAATAATTTCTCTTCCATTTTCATTTGCTTAAGATAGATATACTAAGGGGTCGGTTTCGGTTCGAGTCCTATATTTTAGGACCCATAACTGCCTCGACTCGATGGTGGAGCAATTCAAACTTGTGGACCCACCGATGCACAAGGCGGTCCAACTAGTTCGGACCCAATTATTTTTTTAATAAAATAATATTATTGGAGAGAAAAAAACCATACAATATAAACATCAAACGGACCTTTTTCATTACAATATAACATCAATTTGAGGGGGACATTATACATTAACTCTATTACATGTGATTGGTTAAAAAAATAAAAATACGAGTTACCTGGTATATTTTGATTGCCCCAAAATGCTTACACATGAAATTCGGAATCAAGCCATTGTAGCTTGTGTATTTATTTTATTTTTTTAAATCTTTGATGTGCTCATTAATTTTAATTGTGAAATGTAATGTCGACTTTAAGTGATTAATAATTTATAACTAACTTTGGAATAACAATTTTGGGCCTATGTCATTTTTAAAAACTCTACAGCAACCCATGTATTTTGTTAAAACACCAATTTAAATTTTTATCTTTTTTTGAAAAAGTTTTTTCTTTTATATATGTTGTACTTGAAAATTGGGATAAGAACTACTCACCTTAGGATAAGTCGGGGGTGCCCACCACGATGCTTCTTCCCCGATGAGTTGTAATCACTGAAGTATTCGTTTTCCTTGCTAGTCAACACAATAATCTCTTGCAACCGTTTTTGTGCCTTACTCCAATCATCTATATAAGCAACTGTCCTAGCCATAACAGGAGTTATACGTGCCTTGTGGTCATCTAATATATTGCCAGCATAGCTAAAAACCTGCTCCACTGCAACCATTGATGCTGAAGCCACAAGCACATGCCTTGCGATGGGGCACAAAATTGTGAACATTTTGTATGTCGTTTCCACCACTTGTTAACATCAAAGTCCTTTATTGTAAACCTTGAGATTTTTCATACAAATATAAATAGATAGAAATATAAAAGTAGAAAATAGAAAGTTAATATTAAACTCAACCAAGACCTTAGAATAAAACCACAAGTAGTAATGAACCTATATATAATTTAAAACCTTAAAACAAAGTTTTATAAATAATAAAAGATAGTAAAAATAAGATTTTCATAACCAGTGTCAAAAGTTTAAAGTACATAATTAATTTAAATAAGACTTTAAGTGTATTGAATAGTGAATAAACAATTAAGCTTATAGTTAGAAAACGAAAATTTATGGATGAATCGTTAAGGTTATAGATACACAATAAAAACAAAAAAAGATCCATGATTCACAATATAGACTTCAAATAAATATTTGGATCACACTATTATTCTAGTTAAAAAATTATAAAGCATTAGAGACTGAAACGAAAATTGGCCTATTGAGCTTAGAAAACCCTGATCGGGTGAGATAAAACCCTAAAAAATAATTACTCTTGTAAACTTTAAACCCAAATTGAACTCGATAATAACCTAAAAAATTTATGGAAGCTTTAAATAGATTTTTTGGAGATAGAACTCCTACATAACTGTCATATTGGTACCCGTTTAACTTAATAAACTATCTTAAAACTAAGATAATTAATTAAATAATATTATATTATATTAATATATGTGTATATTCGGTGCATAATGTGTAGAATTTACGGTGGAAATATGCAAGGTTACGGCTGGGCTTGTCTAGGAATTGCAGTAGCCTAAATAGACGGAAAATTTACTAAAACAAGTCAAGTTGACTAGGTTTAAACCAATTAAAGTTACTCAAATAAGCTACACAATTAATGCAAAGGAAGCTAAGCTAATATAAGTTGCATTTCGATGGAGATCTTTGGCCAAAAGTGTTCTGGCTGCTGCTTCCTTCTTCCTTCTTCCTCAACCTATATATGTACACATGTTATTAATATACAACAAACCAAAGCCTTAATTTACACCAAAACATCAGCTAATAAACTATCTCAGCAACTACTTAAATCGTCCTCTGTAAACCACCAACATAACTTAGAAACTAAACATAACAATCTAGCTCCATTAGTAGACTTCAAGCTTACAAAGGATAGGTTGTAAGCCCTTAGATTTTTCGATAAATATAAGTAAACCCTATAACCGGAAGTCAAACCAAAACCTTAAAGTTAACCTAATTTTATGATTAGTCTAGTGAATCTAGATCCGGTAATCCTGTGTTCTTAAACCATAGACAACGAAATTAAGATAATTGTGGAAAATGGTTCATAATAATATAGGCAAGCTTAAAAATATCAAATTCATAATTTTCTAGTGTCTTTCAGATCCAAACGAGATCAGTTTTCAAAAACCATGTCCAGTGCATCGGATAGTGAAAATATTCCGACAACACCAATAGACTCGTAAAAATATAAGGTTTTCAAAAATATTAGTTTTAGAATTTTTCGGTAACTAAATAAAAATATCCGATATAAGTCATTTACGTGTATTTTTTTACTAGTAGTATTTTAATTGTCTAGTCTACTATTCACAATACTATTTCTACTATTCATTACTATTTCATTATCTCTACTTTTTCTTACACTTTTCTCTTACACACTACCATACATATATCTTGCAATTTACCTTCCTCATATAACTTTAATCACATCATACTTTACACATTATTTCTTTTTATTATAAAACAACAAATTTAATCAATTTTTCTCCCTCTCTCCAAGGTTGCCGTCTACTCTCTCTCCCTATCCCTCTCATTTTTTTTTTCATTTTCTTTTATTACATCTAATTTCCACTCCAAAACTTTGTAAATACCCCATTGCTCATTCATTCTTTCACACAACTCATTTCCTACTAAAACTCTACCAAAATTACTCCACAAACAATCTCTCTCAAATTCTCTCACAAGTCTCTTCTCTCCATAAAACCATTTCCCACATATTACTACAACCCATTTTTTTCGTCTTCAACAAACATATAACCTTGGATAAAAATTTCTTATATATATCCATCATGTTCATATAACTTAGCATGAGCTTAGTGTATGTTTCTTGGACTCATAAGAGTTAAAGAAGCAATAATATGTTCATGTTTTGTTTTTGTTCATGTTCATATTTTCCATTATGTTATTATTGTTATCATGTTGTTGTTATTATTGTTATTATTATTTGCTCTAATCTAACTTCTATATAGTATTATGTATATATATATTTCTTTAGAGCATATAAGCTCACTTGTTATTTATTTATTTCTATGCTTTGTAATTTAATTATTTGTTTCATGCTATTATTAAGATTAGTCTTTCTAGTCTTAGACTTGTCCTTATCAACTCAAAACAATTTTCTTTTCTTTTCTTTTTGGGACTAGTCTATTCTTAGTCCCGGAATACCTAGTTAAGGTTCCCAATACTTGACTTTACTATTATGCTCTTATTACATTTATTTTATCTTCTTATGTTATATTTCACATGACTACATATTCATGTTCATGCATGAGCATATTGATATTGTCTCAACAAAAATATGAAGAAAATATTTTTATGAACTCTTTTCAAAATAAATTTTAGTTACTTAAAGAAAGGATTTTCATTAAAAGCTAAAGGTTTTACCTTCACAAACCTTTCCCAAAAATTTAAGTAAACTCATAACAAGTCTTAGCAATAATGGTACATTAGAGTTTCATCAAAGAATACATGAAGTAGAATTTTCACATACTCTCTTTTCAAGCCAATGAAATAAGAAATTTTCTTTAAACTTAATGTTACTAATTCTTTGTTTAACAAAAGTTTTCTTAAACTCATTTGTAAAGTTTTCATACTAAGGTTAGATAAGTTTTACCAAATCATCAAAGAATAAATCTTTTAAATATGAATCTTACTTAGGAATAAAATTAGAAGAACACTATTATTTTAAAATGGAACTAACTTTAGGAAAAACTAAAACAAGTGAACTTTAAGAAAGTTTTATCACTATCAAGAAAACATTTAAAAACTATATTTTTAACTCCTAAAATGAAGTTGTAGGAATAAATTATTTTGGAAAATATGAATTGTTTTCAAAAGATAGATAAAGTTAAAAAGAGAAAAATATATGCTTATAAATAAATCCAAGAACTTATCCAACAAAGCTAAAAAAAAAATTTCCAAAACATTACTTTTCCAACTTTTAGGACACCTTATTTTTATAAAAATCATTGTTGGGACAACTTTACTAAATTCATGCTTATGATATGAGTCAATATATATATGTCCAAAAGATTTTCAACTATACAAATATCTATTTTGGTAAGAATTTTTGGATGAAGAAAAGCTTGGAAAATTTGTGTTTTTGAAAACAGGAATATCGTAACAGTTCTTGTACGTCACTATTCTGATACCAAATGGATTACTTTGATAAAAACAACCTTAGAAATGGATAGATCTTTTCAAGTAGGTAGAAATCGATATATAATATGCGAAATTCCGAGTTTAAATGAGCAAGTTATGGCCATTTTAAATTGGAATTTTCATTCATACGAATTTTGACGAATTAAGAAGATAGAATTAGAGAATTTGAGTAAATCTTGGATGAATGAAATACTCATTTCGGGTATTTCTTTTATTTAGGTTCTGATGACCAAGATCTTCTCTTCCCTGAGGATTACTTCGACTGATAGAAGATCGCTATGGACGAGTAAGTTTCCTTTACGTTTATGTATTCGCGCATGCGCTTATAGAATAGATCACTAGATGTTAGGAAAAGATAAAATTTATATGCATGTGGGATATTATGGGAATTATGTATGTAAATTGTTATGTGCAATCGATGAACGATAAGTATATCGGAATCCGATTTGTGATTGATATAATTGTTTCTATGTATGTATTGCTATGTGTGCAATTATTGCTTGATCATTTTAAATAAATTAATGTCGAATTGGATATCCCATAAATAAATTACTAATGCATATCACTTAGAATATCATTTTGCATTTTTGCTACTACTTCTCAACATGGGACCGGAAAGATAAGCTACATAGCTACGTCTTGAAGATTTAAGACGTTCGGGCAATACGACCTCAAGTCGTAGCCGAGCCGGACCGATCGCTTTAGGTAAGGAAAGCCCGATGACTAGTAGTACGGTTCGTTGGAACCCCAAGACACATGCAAACTTTTAAGGAGATCGTTTAAGGCCTAGTTCAAATCATTCCCTAACCATCGATGGAGGGGTAAATCCATCATACATATGAAACCAGATCGTTGTATGTACTGTTTGATCATATGGTTGTTGCATTTCATATGCTTGTTTAATGAACTTGGTTGAATGCCTGTTATGAGTACTTTTGCTTAAGGAATATCTCACCAAGCTAGTTATGCTTATACTCCAATAGACTTTTAATATTGCAGGATCATTATTTTGCACCCGAGACCATCTTGATTATCCGGGTAGAATCTTTATTTTGGAAAGCTTTTGGAGGAACTCTGTTTTGAAGTCTTAGACTAGATTTCCTTTAAAATCTTCTAGCTTTAGTTAATCTTCATATTAAGACTATGTTATTATAGAAATTATCAGGGGAATTGCCCCTTAGAAGTTGTAAGACTTTACATTTCAATGGAATATATTAAGTGTATTTTGCATTTTGTGCTGTCAATATCTTAAAATGCATTACTCCACCGTTCTCTCTTTGATGTGAATGTACGCCTTGCACTGATATGGAACTTTTGAGTGACTGAGGTAGTCATTCTTAAGTTTTAATATTGTGTACGGTGGGCTGTCCCGTTTAAAAAACCATTAGGGCATGACAGGAGCAAAGAAAGGTAAGTGTAATTTGTTTTTAGTTAGTTATCTGTTAAAAACCTAGCCTAAAGAATGTTATTGTTAACCTTATATTAATCTAGCTTTGAGGGAGAGTTTAGCATCTTCAAATCTGATCAAACAAGGTAATCACTAGTCCTAAGCTCCATTAATGTATTATGTTATATGTTGAAGCTAGAAACTAGGTTGAATGATGATTAAAAAAGTAATATGTATTGATATATCAATATGATACATGTAGAGTGTAGAAAAAACACTTAAAGAAGTTTTAATACAAGTATAATACATATATATTATAAGAATATAAGTTTTGAATTGTGAAAAATTGGAGAAGATGATGAACAATGTCAACATTGCCCCTACGCGGCATGTAAGTGCTCAACACTGACGTACACAGGTAGGCCGATGGTGTTGAGATGGCATGCACTGAACAGAAGCTACGTAAATTCATTTTTACCTAAAATGAAAGAATGCCAGCAAATTTGAATTCAACGTCGGCAGCGTAGAAGCCGGTGTACATTGTAAAGTTGGCGGTCTTAAGCCAGCGTAAAACTAATACAAATAACATATAAACTTATACGAACATCACCCTGGGAATAAACGTCGGCGACATAGGATGCCAGTGTACATGCTTATTCCCTGAATGAAGTGTTTTAACCAAAACAAAAAATAAATACATATATATATATATATATTTATAAACATAGTAGATTTATTAAAACAAATGAATACAAATATTTTAAAAGTAATAAGTTAAATATTTGTAAAGTATTAAACTCTAAAAACTATTATAAAATATTATTATTACTATACTTTATGAATAAATAAATTAAGATAATTGTATTTATAGGTATAAATATACAAGAATAGAGATTTAGAATAAGTTAAAATATCAAATATCTGATATCTTAAAATAACAAGATAATTATTGAAACAAATCAAGAGAAACATGATGGAACTAAATAATAGAAAATAAATATTAGTTACCATAATAGGTCAACTAAGGAACAATATAAAAGTAATAATAATAGTAAGGATAAAATATCAATCTATTGAATATAAACTCTACAACTACTCAGTAAAATATAAATATCAAATAAGATCAAGAAAAGCAAAATGAAAATAAAATAGTAAATAATAATTATTACCATAAAACCATTAAAAGATCAATATAGTAATAGGAATAAAATCAAATACCAAATATAGGATACTTAGAAACTCATAAGAGTTTAGTTATACAAAGTATATTTTATTGATGAATATTTTCATTCATCTAAATAGGTAACCCTGATACTATCGAGGATTTTCCAGCCGACTATTACGATTAGCCAATATGAGCAGGTGAGTAACTTAGATCTATTATACTATTTATGCTGTAATTAGAGGCATATATAATGCAAAGATAATAATAGAGTTGTTACAAAAAGCACGATGTGAATGAATTATGATTTGAGCTAATTGTTTGTGATGCCAAAATGAGTTAATGAAAAGTGATAATATAATTGTATGATGATTTGATATAGCATGATGATTACTATATGTAATGTATGTTCACCATGAATCTGAATAAAAACTATTGACCTATTAAATAAATGGTCATGCATTGCATATATTGCATTATTGCATATTCAAAAGGGTGGCAATATGCTACGTTTTAATATTTTGATTCTCTGTTAATGCTTGGTTTTTTTAAAGTGTTAGTTTACCAAGATTTTCTTTGTTCCGTCGTTCTACGAAACTAAGTGGCAACAAAGAACGTCGCCTGTAGTATCGCTTTGAAATCATTGATACTTAGGGAGTTTTTAAGGATTATTGTATGAAATGGTCAGTTAAAATACCTTTAAATCAAAGTGATAATCCTAAGACGAGGAATCGTTGATTTTCCTGTATACTTAGTCTCTCTTGGGCAGGTGATTCATAAAAGTAATTGTTCTTCAACCCTAAGAAGAGAAAAATTTTTTCTTATTTAGATTCTAGATCGTCCAAGCTTGTATTTGAGCATATGTTTGATTGTTGCATTACATATGATATGTTAATAAACATACTTCATGTGTACTATGACTGGTTATTCACTAAGTTTGAGGTTTCACTCACACTCCTAAAAACCTTTCAGGTTAACTCTACGACCATGGCTGAATAGTTTTAGGAGTATGGCTTGGTAAGAAATTAGAAGCTAGAAGAATATGGATCTTTGGGTTATGTTATTTATTTTTATTTCTAGTCATAAGATAGTTAATATTGAATTACCCGTCATGTATTTGTAACTTTTAGAATAGAATCATGATTTGTAATATCTTATGATATTTACTACTTGTGATGGCAATATTTACTAATTTATCTTATATGTGTTTATCATTTCTTATCGATAAACTAAAAAATTCTGTTGTTTAAAATATATCATTCTTTGATGATTAACTTAATAGTATAAAGTGTGGCTTATATATTACACTAGGGTACCCGAGGCGTGACACTTATACTGGTTTTTATCACTAAACTCAAACTCCATGTTAAAGTATTTGCCAATTTCGGTGCAATTGGTACTACTATTTATACCTTATATTTCTTTCGCACTTGTGATTACGTGAGTATGAACAAAACTCCCAAAGCAACATCCACCACATTTGGTGATTCAATAAAGGGTGGTGATGGATTAACTGAACCTTGACCTCCACACATATAATTAAATTGATTATGCAGATGAAATTTCTTGGCAAACAATGTCACATGCATGCCCTTCAGCCATAATGTTTGTGTCATAGGGTACTTGTTTTGCTTTTTCTTTTTGGAAAAGATGACTTCAAGTTGTCACTATTCATCGCTTTTCCTTATGCCTTGGATGCAATGCATATGATCTTTATGATTTGCAAGTTCTAGTTTTTTTTTTTTTCTTTTTATTTTTGGATCCTTTAGAATAGGGAGTCCTACTAGTCCCATGAAGGAACCAATTTAGACTCGCGTACCCAGTGGTTCCCTTCAGCAAGTATGAACTGATTCGGCGAGGCAACTAGCTTGAGAATTGCAACTATGAAAAAAACATTTATTTTGTGTTCTTGCCAATTCATTATACTAACGAAAACTTGAAAGGCTGAATAAAGTTTTTTTCCCATAGGAGTTAACAGTCACTTCATCCTTTCGCAATTAGCTTGATGTAATATTCTTATTTACTTTATTTTATGATTTAATTAATTATTTTTTCCTTGAGAATCTTATTTTATGATTAAATTATACTGTTATAAGACTATTGTTGAAGTATTTTTGTCATCTTTTTTTTAATCTACAATAAATCTTTTTTTTTCTTTCTTATGTGATTTATATTGCTTGTTAAGCTTTTTGGTAATGATGAAGAAATACCAATGAGTGAACTATTTGATACTGTTAATTTTATTTTTTAAAAGTAAATAGATATCATTATTATCATACTACAAAAAATAATAGTTTTGGATTTCATTTCTTAGTCCTGTGTCAGGTTTATATTACAATTTAAATAGAATAAAAATTTATGAAAAAATTCAAAGGACTATCTTTAGAACACATTTTAATTACTAAATCTTTTCTCTGAAAGCAATTTATTCAAAAACTTAAACAATAATGATAAATAATAATAAGGATTAAACATTTATCAGACATATATGGAGTTATTCATATCAATTCCACTTTTGTCTTTGCTGTCTTAGATATCTTTCAAGTAAAAATTATGAAACTTCTCTCATTTGTTTTGTTTTGTTTTCTTTCTTTTTTTTTTTTTTCTACTGTAGAAGGGCTATAAATGAGTCGAGTTGAGATGATATAGTATCAAGGCCATACATGACGTGAATTAGTATTTGATAAGCTTGAACTTGACTCGATTAGACTTGATCAATTCTTATAAAAATCAATTAGACTAAAAAAAAGGTTAGAATTCGAGAATAAAATATGGTTTTTAGTTAACTTAGTCTAAAATATAATGAACATGCGCCACTAAATATGAAGAGAAAAAAAATTAAAAAAAATTAGAATAGCCTTTGAAAATGGAAAAAACACAAATTTTATAAAATTTTTATAAAAAATATGAGAAGCTCGAATAGCTTGCGTGTTATTCGAATCGAGTATTTTAGAGCTTGAACTCTAATTCAATGGCTACTAAAGTAGCTCAAACTCGAGCTGGATTCGGTTAAGCTTGATTATTCCTATAAAAATCAGTTAGACTAAAAAAAAAAAGTTGGAATTCAAGAATAAAATATGGTTTCTAGCTAACTTGATTTTAAATATAATAAACATGGACCATATATGAAGAGAAAAAAAAATGAGAAAACCCTTTAAAAATGGGAAAAACACAAATTTTATAGATTTTTTCATAAAAAAAAATGAGAAGCTCAAATAGGTTCACTAGCTACTCCAATCAAATATTTTAAAACTTTAACTCCATAGCTACTCGGGTAGCTCGAACTAAAGCTTGATTTGGTTACAGTCGAGTAGAATTCGAGTTATCATCAAGTCGAACTCGAATAGTCTATGCGTTGTTTCAACTCACTCATAGCCCTACTATGAATACACATATTAAGGACAACTTCAGTTATAAAACGTAAAGTGCCTCATAAAATTTAAGGAGATTTCTAAAGTAATTTAAGTTTAATAAACAATAAGTTCTATATTTTGTATGAATAAACGAAAAATGAAGTAACAAGAAGTAAGTACTGTGAGAGAATGATGGAGGATGCCATAAAACTTTTAATCATGCCACAAGCTATCTAGCCTTTTATTTAATACTACAGTTTATTATGCTTCAAGGCTTTTTACCCCTCCTTCTATCTTTAGCTATATTGAGTACTTAAAATTGTAACATGGCACAAGTGACTTAATCTTATCACTTCCAATATCATTGGAGTGGCATTTCTCAGCTAAATTCAGTTCTTTTTGTAATTTTTTTCATTTATGAGCCTTTTGTTTCAAATACAGTGATTCTTACTCATTTCTCTTTTACCATGACTTTTTTTCTCAAACTATTTCGTAAGCATGAGCTATCTAAAATCAAATACTTGAAATAAATGTCACTTGCATGAAACCACTCATTACTTAGAGTAATAGTATTTTTTAGTATCTAAGTTTATTTAGTAGTATCATTAAGTTTTTTTATTCATACATTTTCATTAATTAGATTATAATTTGATTTTTGAATCGAAGCCTCGTATTAATTTTAAACTCCACTTCATTATTGTTAATCTTTTCTTTATATATATGTATGTATATCTTTAGTTTTTTAATTAAACCAACAAGTTAAGTTTATTTAGTTTTTTTTGTGTGTTTTGGAGATGAAATATCCAATGAAGCTATTCCATCTTCTTGATAGGTCCTATGCTCTAACACGACTATACTTTGTTTTAGCTAATATAGTTCTCTATTTCATGTACAACACTACACATAGTTTAAATTGTCATTCACTCCTTTTCTTACTAGCCTTATATCCTATCTTTTAGTGTATTGAATTAGAAGCATGATATTGCGAATTAGATTTTCTACTTATTTTGTTGATGAAGTGCAACAATAGTAGACACTAATCAAATAGGGCATGGTAATATTTTGACATATCTAGCTTGCTACGGGATAATAATAGTGTGTATCGAGAGAGAGAAAACAAAGCTGCCAAGTTTAAGTGAGCTAGCACTAAACTTTATCAAGACAACTAATAATGTGAAGAGTTTGACAATCCATGACATATTAGTTAAATATTTGTTTTGTTTTTACGTGAATAAATATGATTCCCCAAATTTCGATTAGGTGCTAGACTGATATTAAGATATTTAGTTTATACTATCTCTAAACTCAAATGAAATAACCACTAGGGTGATAAGGTATCGAACCAACATCAGCCATAAAAAACTTTGTAGCTTAAGTAGTAATTAGATACTTGAACCTCAATAATCTAAAAATAAGAGTGAAAGAAAGTCAAGTGATCAACTCGAGTTAAGAAATATACCATTAAGATCAATGATCAAATAAACCTTAAATAATAAAATATAAGTCAATAGGATAAATGGTTATGAAATTAACCTAGGAAATCGGAAATAAGAATAATAAATGATATTCTATGAACAAAAAAAATATAATTTGAATAGTAAAAAGTAAATGGCAACAAGTGAATAGTAAATAGTAAATAGAATATTGTAAATGGTAAATAGTAAATAGTTAATGGTAAATATGACTTGTAAGTTAGAAAATAATTGTAAAATTAATCAAAATCAAGTGAGTAGTACCATATTTGACATAATTTAACAAATAAAGTCAAATTAAACTAATGAAATTACCAAAATACACTTTAATTAACCTAAATTAACCCATAAAACACCAAACATGGGAGACAAAGGCTATCATATAGAGGGAAAAATCTATAGGAGGCCTGAAAATTCAGAACTTAAAATTTTGGAAATCAAAAGGAAGATTTCTCATAATTACTTTTTACGCATAAATACGTGTAAAATTCAAACAAGTTGCAAAAATAGCAAATGAATACATATTCCTTCATCAAGACTCTAGCAAAATCAGAAATAATTTGGAAATTACTAGAATATTTTGAGATGCAGATTTAATCAAAGAAATTGCTTGAAATTTCCTAAAAATGTGTCAAATTGTATGTAAAAATCATAAAAATTTACCAGGTGTTGTAAAAATTTGAAAAATGCATATAATATGTATTAATATGTGTCAAACATGCAATAACTTTTTTTTTTTTTTTTGTAATGTTTACTTTGACACTTGGAGGGTTAAAAAAAAAACCAATTGTATTTCCTTATAAATAGTGCCTGGAGTTTTTCATTTTCATCACACACACATAATTTCATCTAAAATTGCTAAACTTGGTTCTTAGAAGTTTGAGGGGAAGAGAAGGGCTACCAACAACCCTGGGTGGTGGAAAGTGGCCATCAAGTGGTGGTTTTGATGGTAGCTTTGAATCTAGTGTAAATTTGTCAGGAGTTAAACACTATTGTTTCAACTTCAATTTTTTACCATAAGTCTATCCTAATATTTTTTTAAACATATAATTTTTTTAGAATTTTTCATGCACGTTTAATATTATTAAAAATCCCACAAATATAGTTATTATTATCCATAATATCGATACTGGAATAATTAATCTAGACGCTTAAATGTTTCTTAAAATACACCAAATCACTATACCATTACATATAATATTTATAATATCACTATGGAAATTTACTAATTTAATATTTTTTTATTTTAGGCAATTACAACTTATATTTACTAAATTACTATTTATAAACACTATATAAACTATGCATGTTTAGTATACTTTATTAATTTCTTAAATAAACTTGGATAGATATATATATGTATGTATGTATATAACAATCAAATAATGAAAGTGATAGGAATCAACTTCAAGGAGGCCTCATTACTAAAGCCCAAGTAAAGGGAATAAAGACTAGTCCAACAAGTCCTTAACAAAACAAATACAGACGAGGAGATGCAACTCATTAGAAATTATCAGGATCACACCAAGGGTTTAAGAATGAAAATGATTTAGACTCTAAAAGATAACAAGACAGACAAAGATCACGCAACCAAGGATAAAAGGAAGCAAATTTCATGTGTGGAAGGACACATGGCCAGAAGAACGGGCGCACCTAAGACTGCAGATGGCATATAACCATAATTAAGGTTACGACTAGCATTAAGGGGAAATTGAGTTTCTTTATAGAAGAGACTGCAACCTATGCCATGATCCACAACCATGACCACAACCACGATTTCACCCTACAAGTAAGGGAAAATTTAAGTTTCCCACAGAGAAAATTGTGACCACAACTAGGTCGTGCCCTATAACTAGGGGAAAACTTAAGTTTCGCACAAAGAAAATCGTGACCATAACTAGGTCATTCCTCTCTATGCGATCTTTACTATTCCAGTGCACACTTCTTCTTTGTTATGTTGTGTTATTTGCATTTTTTTACCCTTATTAAGGTTTATATAAATACCCCCCTTATGTAAGAAACCCTAGCTATTGAACACTATTATGACCTTGTGCTTGTTTTCCTCTTAAGAAACAAAATCGTTATTCTTATCAATTATTGATTATGACAAACAACCACTCAATCAATCTTGTGTGTAATATCAACAGAGTGAGAATGTAGTTGGGGTTGCTATCGGTTGTCATATCTATTAATAGCACCATCCATATTATTTCTTTTCTTTGCAAATCGAATATATATCCTTAAATATCTCTAAACTACTTAAATTACTTCATTGTTGGCATTGGGAGCATATCATCTTGATATTAGAGTTATGGTACCAACAAGGGTCAATTGTAGTGAAGAAGAAGCCAATGAATTGTAGAGTAATACTATGGGTTGGAGGTATTCATACAAGGCATTCGATGAAATGCCTGAACTAAATTTGTAATTAATTATGATTTAGTTGAGTAGTAATTATTGCTACATTGTGTTGTTTGTTTGTATTCCTGGAGTATTGTGAATTGGTTGAGATATCGTGACGTCTAAAATTGTATAGGAAGCACGTGTAATATTACGCATGCCAGGTTATCGATAAAATTATTCTGAAGTAGTGCATTAGTGTTTAGGTAAGTCATGTCAAATGAAAGTGTATACGCTGGAAATCTAGGTAACCTACAAGCAAATTAGGGGTGAAACCCTCAAGCTGCCATTGAAATGACCACCAATCAGTGCATTGATCAGTTAACTATCTTGATGGAACATATGATAGGGCAGTTGGAGAACAAATGTCAATACTACACTAATGAGTTGTGATAACAGAAGGGCCACCATTGGCAGAAGGTAGAGGTAACGATTTTAGTGATTGGGATGGTCAAACTCATAGAAAAGCTGAAGGGGTTGAGATCAAGACCCTACCTTTCAATGGGAGAGGATCACCTGATAATTATTTAGATTGGGAACAACACGTAGAGTAAGTTTTTGAGTACTGTGAATATGATGAACTCACTAAAGTTCGATTTGCCTCATTAGTATTCTTCGGATATGCTGCACTTTGGTGGGGTAACTTGCTGAATAATAGAAGGAGGAATGGAGAGGCTAAAATAACTACATGGAGGATGATGAAACAAGTAATGTATAGGAGATTTGTTATGGATTACTACCTATAGGAGTTATACTTGAGGCTGCAATCCTTGTGTCAAGGTGGAGTGAGTCTGGAGGATTATGGTAAAGAGTTTGAATGTCAATAATTCAGTGTAGCATGGGCAAACCTCAAGAACAAACTATAGCCTACTTCATTATTGTGTTAAAGTTCTAGATTGCAAGTGTAGTGGAGTTCCAGAGTTTTCACCCATCTGAAGAAGCTATCATCTTAGCATGAAAGTTGAGAGACAATCATTCACAGGAGGAAGACTGAAGAAGGAAGGTAGTGGAAATGCAGGGAGGATAGATAGAAGAGATGAAAACAGTGGCAAGATAGTCGCTAATACTAGTGGTGCTGATATTGAGGCAAAAATGGTTAGTAAATGGAGTGACTAAGTAAGGTGCTTCAAGTGTTTAGGGTATGAGCACATTGTTGCTCAATGTCTAAATAAGAGAGTGATGGTTGCTGTATCTGAACATGCGGAGCTTGAAGTAGTGAGTGAAGATGAGAAAGAAGAGGAGGAGAATTTATTAGCAGATTTTGACAAGGAGGAAGATGATACTTCATGAGTGTTAGGTCCTACTACTAATATGTCTTTAGCAGTGGGATGAATATTGAATGCAATTCAAACTATTGAGGATGAACAAAGAGAGAATATATTCCATATTAAATGTTAGGTGAATGATGCAATTTAAGTTGTCGTTATAGATGGAGGGAGTTGCACGAATGTTGCAGTTGCTTCCATGGTTGAAAGGCTTAAACTTCCCACTATCCCTCATCCGCAACCTTATAAACTACATTGGCCGTGTGATAAAGGATCGGTTCAAGTGACTAGACAAGCTAAGGTGCCAGTCTCAATTCTAAGGAGATATGAAGATAAAGTATTATGTGATGTTTCACCCATGAGTGTCACCCATATTCTTTTAGGGTGCCTATGGCTTTTTGACTGTTGAGTTCTTCATGATGGGTATAAAAATACTTATGCTTTTGTGAAAGATGGAAAAAAGATACCCCTAAGACCTATGAGTCCAACTAAAGTTAGAATCACATATCCTAAAGTCAACCAACTTAAGAAGGAGGCCTTAATGATGACTAAAGGTGAATTGAAGCAAGTTATCAATTCAGGAGAACCAATGTTTTATTACAGATTAAACAGATATTCGAGATTGATGGCCAAACTTCTTTACTTGAGGTGATTCAACGACTCTTTAAACACTTTGCTGATGTTTTTCTAAATGAATTACCACTAGGATTACCTCTTATCCGAGGGATTAAACATGCTATAGACCTTCTTCCAGGAGCAACATTGCTTAAAAGACTTGCTTATCACATAAATCTAGAAGAAGCAAAAGAGCCTAGGCAACAGGTAGATGAGTTGATAGAGAAGGGGTTTGTGAGAGAAAGCATGAGCCCATGTTCGATACCAGTCTTGCTAATACCGAAGAAGGATGGTAAATGGCGTATGTGCATTGATAGTTGTGCCATCAACCAGATCACTATCAAGTACCATTATCTAATACCCAAGTTGGATGACATGCTTGATGAACTTCATGGTGCAAGGCTATGTTTCTAAGGTAGATTTGAAAAGCGGATATCACAAGATTCGACCGAGGTTAGGAGATGAGTGGAAAACAGTCTTTAAAAACAAAGGTGGTCTCTATGAGTGGCTAATGCTGCATTTAGACTTACTACTGCTATCGATACTTTTGTTTGACTGATGAATCATGTCTTGAGGAAATTCATCGGTAAGTTTGGTGTTGTATATTTTGATGACATTCTCATATATAGTGTTGATTTAAAAGAGCACATATAAAACTTAACTGTTGTATTTGAAGTATTAAAGAAAGAGAAATTGTATGGCAATCTAGCTAAAAGTGTGTTTTATTAGACAGAAGTTATATTGTTAGGGTTTGTAGTTTCTAGAGATAGGATTTGAATAGATGAGGTGAAGCTTAAGGCTATTACTGAACGACTTGCTCCTTGGAGTATATCAGAAGTGCGAAGCTTCCATAGACTTGCCTTATTCCATTAACCATTTATTCAAAACTTTAGCACAATCGTTGCACCATTTACTGAGCTTACCAAGAAAGAGGAAGAATTTAGGTGGAATGATAAGGCTCAAAGGAGTTTTGAAGAGATTAAACAAAAGAAAACTATTGCTCCAGTACTTGTATTGCTTAATTTTGAGAAGAATTTTGAGTTGAATTGTGATGCTTCAGGGGTAGGGATAAGCATAGTTTTGATGTAGGAGGAATGTTTTACTGCCTACTCTAGTGAAAAATTGAGAGGAGCAACATTGAATCATTCTATTTATGGCAGGGAACTTTACTCCTTGATCTAGGTGCTTACTACCTAGCAACATTGTCTTATGTCGTATGAAATTGTCATATACACTGATCATGAGTCTTCGAAACATTTGAGAAGTTAGGACAAGTTGTCTCAATGCTACGCCAGATGGATGGAATTTCTGGAATAGTTCAGCTATGTTATTTAATATAAGAAGGAAAGCTCAAATGTAGTGGTTGACGCTTTTTCCCATAGGTACTCATTGATTACTTCATACATTATAGATTGTTGGTATTTGGAATTATTGTTGAATTATACGCTAATGATGGAGATTTTGTACCTATGTTAATCAAATGTGTTGAAGGAAGATTTACATATGGTTATTTTATGCATGAGGGTTGCTTATTAAAGCAAGGTGAGTTATGTATACCTAAATGTTCCTTGAGAGAGTTATTAGTGAGGAAAGCACCTGCTGGAGGATTATTAGGTGATTTTAAGGAAAAGAAGAATCTTCGGATGATAAAAGAACATTATTATTGGCCTAAAATGAAAAGGGGCCCGAGGGGGAAGGGGGGGAGGGGTGGATGGGTGTGTGAATGCAATTTTGTAAACAGGCTAAGAGTAGGAAGGAACCTTTTAGGATGCAAATGCCTTTGTCGATACCTACACAAACTTAGGTAAATGTATTGATGGATTTTGTATTGGGTTTTCCTAAGATTGTGAGGGGTAAAGATTCTATTATGGTGGTAGTGGATTGATTTAGCAAGATGATGCATTTTGTGCCCTGTTACTATATCGATGAAATTATTTTTATTGCTAACCTTTTTGTGCAGGAAATTGTGCTACTTCATGGAGTTCCTCGTAGTGTAGAGAACCCCTTGGGCAGACATTAACTACTCAATCAATTACTTCTTCGGGAGTGATATAATCTTTTACGTTAGCCTTTTGCATAACCTCAATCATCTGCTCTATAAGTATTATTACAGGTTAAGCTATTGGAGAACCCAAGGACTTAACTAACATTAAGAACTTTTCATATTGGCGAAGTATTCACAGGGGGTACTATCGAACATTTATGAGCCCCCCTTAATGGAAAAATAAAATTCAATGAAGATTTGGTTCACCCATTTATTGAGATGTCAAATTTCTCAATTGTTTTTGGAAAACACTATGAAGAAGGCTTGAGACCAAGCTACTTTTCAACACTACATCTTACCCCTAGACAGATGGTTAGACAAAGGCTGTTAACAGGACCCTTGGAGTTTTGCTTTGAACTACTGTTGGTAAGAATTTAAGAGATTGGGACTTGTGCCTTCCTATTGTGGAATTTGCCCATAATAGGACCATACATAGACACCTTTTGAAATCTTTTATGGATACAATTCTACCATTCCACTTGATATGTTATCCATATCGGTTTCTAAAGATGAAATTCTAAGTGGAGTTGAACGATGCAAGGAGATCTAGAAGCAATTCCAGTGGATAGTAGAACAACTCTAAAAATAGGTAGCCGGACAAAAAGAACAAGGTGATTGGGGTAGAAAACTTAAGATTTTTCAGCTAAGAAACCTAGTTTGGACCCATGTCAAAACATAGCGATTTCTAAATAGGCGAGCTTGAAAGCTATCTATAAGAGCAGATGGACCTTTTTCAAGTCTTAGAGTGCGTCAATGATAATGCTTACAAGCTAGAACTACTAAGTGATTATGGAATCTCAGTTGCTTTTAATGTTGTAGATCTCATACCATATGTACCTAATGATGAAGAAGCTAGCCTACAAGATTTGAGGTCAAATCTTCAATCCAAGGGAAGATGATAGGAATCAACTTCAAAGAGGCCCCATTACTAGAGCATGAGCAAAAGGAATATAGGGACTAGTCTAATGAGTCCTTAACAAAACAAATACAAAAGAGGAGATGTGATTCATTGAAAATTATTAGGACCACACTAAGGGTTTAAGCATGAATGTAATTTTGACTCTTAAAGGTGACAAGACATACAAAAATCACGTAACCTAGGACAAAAGGAAGCAAATTTCAGGTGTGGAGGAGCCACGGTAAGAAGCATGGGGGCGTTGAGACCACGGATGGCATGTGGCCATAGTAGCTACTGCAACTAGCAACAATGGGAAATTAAGTTTCCTTATAGAAGACACCGTGGTCACAACAGTGGCCCTGGCCTACGCTTCAATCCATAACTATGGTGGCACCCACAACTGAGAAAAAACTTAAGTTTCCCATGGAGAAAATCGTGACTACAACTACGACCGTGCCTCTGGACACAATCTCCACTATTTTGGCGTGCACTTCTGCTATGTTATGTTGTGTTATTTACATTTTTTTTTTTACCTTTATTCATGGTTTATATAAGTACCCCTCTTATGTAAGAGACCTTAGCTAATGAACACTATTATAACCTTGTGCTTATTTTTCTCTTGAGAAACAAAACCCTTGTTCTTATCAATTATTGATTGTGGTAAACAACCACTCGATCAATCTTGTGCATTATATTGAGGGAGTGAAAGTGTAGTTCAGGTTGTTATCAATGTGTCATATTTGTTAATAGCACCATCCATATCAATTATTTTCTTTGCAAATCAAATACAAATCCTTAAATATCTCCAAAGTACTTAAATTACTTCATTGTTGGCATTGCGAGCATATAAAAAAGTTACCAATTCATTAACATATAAGGGTATAACCTAAATCTTATAAATAAAATAAAGTTCTATGTAATTAAATATTGCGATATTAAATTCTTAATTGTATTATAGGAAAAACATAGTTAGAATTAATATTAATTAAAAATCAACACCATTTTATTTAACTTACTTATTCCACTTTTTTTATAGGTACTTGTTTTGTAAAAAACAACTTGATGTTGAACAATTTCGGTAAGTGGTCTAGCTTGATTTCCATTTCCTAATCTAAAGAATGCTTAAGTTGGTATATTGCTTGTGATTGTAATAGCAAAAATAATCATGTGTGATTGCTTGTTTGACTGGTAGTAAATAAATGACTTAATTTGGTATGATGAATTGAGTTGATTGCCTAAATAACAAAAACTCTAAGAATATATCTAACTAAACTCAAATATGACATGCATTGCATCCCACATTCCTCATTTTTCTTCCACAAAAATTGACCGTTAAGGTAAGAAATTGGATAAATTTCTTCTTTTACCTTTATTGAACTACATGATAAGAGAGGAGGTTGCAATAAGGGTTAAAAGCTATCGGTGGATAGTCCGAGACGATTTTTAGGAGGATAGCGATCCATTGCATACTCATGGTTTCGTGGAAGATGTTTTTGTACCAAACTCCTCGAAACTCATATTAGAATGGGGTTAATTTTTCTAATCTCAAGATGTACCGGTTAACATCATGTGGATAGCATTTTGTGTGATACTGAATTCACTCTAATAATTAAATTTGAATAGTTGCTGATATTTACATATATCGTAAGGTTCTGACCACTTACTAAGCATATGAATTTTGCTCACCATCCTATAGCTCTTTTTGTAGGTGGCATAATTATTATCACCATTTTAAGAAATTAACCAACATGCCCAGATGTATCCTTGTGAGTACCTAGATTTAAGCAGCATCAAACACGGTATGTATCTCTTAGGTGTTAGTTTCTATTTTCAACTCTAATGATTACCAATGGATTATGGACCATTCACATTATTTTCCATAAACACTTGGCGATCACGATGGGACTGTTACTAATTAAATTTTCAGGACGTGACAAAATTTTCATGACGTGACAATACATAAATGATGGGATATTTCGATATCAAATTTATAGTTTATTTGCTATTTTGCCAATGGCTCTATAGCCTAGTAACATCGATCCTAATCTTTATCCTTGAAGTACGGAGTTATTATAACAAAATATCTCTCTCTCTCTCTCTCTCTATATATATATATATATATATATGGTTCATTTAAGTTTTTCTATTTCATTTTAGATTTGTAATGAAACTAAATGACTGGTCAAATCCTTCATTATTTCTTGCAAGATGTTGATCCAAATAGTTTACCTAAGTTTTTGTAACGTAATATCACTATTGTTTTGTTATTTCATTCATTTTCACATGTTTTTATATTGTTAATGTATCATTTATTTTCTTTTTATGTATTTATTTACTTAACTCATTTTATCGTGGTATAAATGCTTTATATGGATCTATTAGTATTTTGCACACGAAAAAGTAGGTGTTGATATTATTATGATGGAAACTTCTATGGTATCATCACAGGATTGTACCGCTAGTAATGTCAAAATTAAATTGATTATAAAAAATAAGTATAAAAATTTTAAAGGTTCAATCATGATTAAAAAAAATCTGAATCATTTATTGATGTAATGGGATTGATTTTGTTGTAACTGAATTGTAGAATTCTCCCATTATAATTGGGGATGGGGATTGAAATATGGTTCTTTTACAAAGTTATAATATGAAATAAATCTATTACTATCAAAAGAATATTGAGTTGTTCATGTCAAATATTCCATATATAATCGTTACAGTTATTATTAAATTTTATCTTTATCTTTTATCTCTACATTTTACGAATATCTGTACTAGTTCCACTTTGTATCTCTCGGTTCAAGCTATGTCTAAAAGTTTGTCCACTCTCAAAGTTTCCGCCTTTTTTTAGTTGTCATCATGTTAAGATAAGTTCAAACTTTTAACCTCTCTCTAGCTACTCTCTAACCTCTCTTTCGCCATTGAGCTTGCTGATAGAACCATCCTCTACAACCACCACGTTCGTCATAATTACCGGCACTGCCTTGCCACTTTCACCATCTCCCATTACCAACCATGCTCGACCATGGCATCGGGCCATCCATGCAAATCCACCAAACAAAACCGAGCAACCATAGAGCCAAATCTACGCTAGAGAATCGTGGCCAAATACATGCACAATCATCAAAGACCCATCCACTATATCACCTTTACCTAACTGTTTTGTATTAAAGTTTCCATCTTTCTTGCATTTTGACCATTAATCTCTTCCTGTAGTGTTGCCGCTTTGATACTCCGATCGAGAGGTAACCACTGTTTTTTTTTTTTTTTTTAAATTTTGATTTATTGCAAAGTTTTCTATTTTTGCTTTCTCCTCTTTTTGTTGCTTTAAAAACGGTAAATACTTATCGTGTAATTGCTTTCCTCCGTTTCTTCTTGATCATCATAATCCCATGTGAGTGTGTTTTTCTCTTTTATGTGTTTTTTGTTATAAAATCAATCTTCTTTTTCTTTTTTTAATTTCTTCCTAGAAAATTTATTTTGTTCCTCTTAATGTACCTCGCAATTGCTTTGTTTAAATCGCCGAAGCCTCAACTCGGATGATGCTTATCGAAGTAAGGGAAAGTAATTGGAAAAAAAAGGAGAATTCAATTGTATAGAAGTATGAATTTTGGTTTTGCTGTTGTGCACACATACATCTTTAATAATATTCTTTTCGATTAATAATATTAGGAAAATAAATAAGTTTATTTTTTTCCCGTTTTGTCCATCGTTACAATTTTAAAAAATGTTGTAAATATTCAGTTTCATTGTATATTATTACTTTTTATAATCCCTTTCATGGGATCTATATGCGTTCTCTAACTTTATTTAAGGTAGATGTAAATTTAGTTTTTATTTTTTTAAGTCATTTTCTCCCTATGATATTTTGTTTACTTAATAATAGAAGAGATATAAATAAGTTGATTTAATTATTTTTATAATTAATTTATTTTTTAAATAAAACTTTTTTTTACAGCTAATTAATTTATTTACCTTTTGGCAACAGAATCAGGATTATTGGAATACCGTTGATTTGAACTTGAATCGAGACAGCTGCACTGCAACTCAAAGTTCAAAGCTTCATTTTTTTTTACTCAAAACACAAACCTGCTTATATTTTTTCCCATTAAATATTCAGAAAACTCTCTTCATAATGTTGAGGTTTTTATGAAAAAGATAAAAAGAAAAATATCTATGGTTGAGTAGCACATGACTATAATTCGTTTGTATTTTTCTTCTCTTTTTATTCGTCCTCTATCTGTGGTTTGTTTTATATTTTTTTCTTCCTTTTTATCTCTAATTATTGATTATCTGCCAAACGAAACACACACACAACACTCAGCAATAAAATTGTTATTATAAAATTCACGTGGATTTTTTTTTTTTATTTCTTTTTTCTTTTCAGCTTTGTTTATATAAAACTTTTACTGTGTTAGTAAACAAAAATCTTTTAATTTTTTTAATATTAACGAATACACGTAGGTCTCGAGCTTTGTAGGTTCTTCTGCTTTTGCTACACATGAAACTTAATCACAGATGTATATAAATAGAAATAGGAAATGAAAACCATTTTACTTTTTAACATTGACGAATACATGTGTGCTTATCAATGTTATCAGAATCGGATCGGGATTTGACCTGGGCAGGCTAAGGGGTCAGGGGTCGGACCGGGTTTAACCGGGAGTCGAACCGATGGTCACGAAAAAATAAAAATATAAGGGATAATTTAATTATAAAAGACTAATATATGTGTAATCACTCAATTAAATCTATATTTGAATCAAATTTATCAATTAATTATTAAATAAATATGATTTAATGATTATATTTTATAAATTTATAATAAAGTATGAATAGATATTTAAATTTATAATTTTTTATTTTATTTTTTTATTTTTAATTTTTTGGATCCGGTTCGACCGCCTCGGTCGACCGGGTCAATCCGAGTCTCGTCGGTTCGTTGCAAAAACGACTTTTAGGAGAGACTCAGCCCGGCATTGGTACCGGTTCCGATTGAACTGGGTTGAACCAGCTGGCCCGGACCGATTTTGATAACCATGGTGCCTATAGCTTTGTGGTTTTTGTCTGCTCTTAGTACACTTGCAAGTTAATTGCAGCGCAGCTGGTGAAAAGACGCTTCCTGTTAAAAGTAGATGGAGGAGATAAAAGTCTTGGTCTTGAGTTGCAAGCTGCAGTTAGAGGGTTAATTCTTATTGGAGTAACAATACCTGAGTAATGTATTGAAATTGTCTTTAATTTCACACATAATGATCACTTAAATTATTAATAACATAATAACATCATAATAATCATAGCTAAAAAAGAAATTACATGATGATTATGGGAATAAATTGTATAAAAAACAAATCACTAAAAATTATGGGACTAAATGGGAAATAATAATAATCAAGCCTGTCGAAAATTATGGGAATAAATTATTGCTATTTTACTATATTATTATACAATAAAAAAGTTATTGTGTTACAACAAATTTTTTTTAACCATTTTTAAGTTTTCATAATTTTTTAATTTAACTATTGGTCATGTATATAAATGATTTAATAAATATTTTATATTTTTTTTATCAAAGTCAATATTTCATTGGTTCCAAACATACTTTCCCAAATTAGTTATGTATTTCTTTTTTTTTTTTTTTACTTTCATGTTTAAATGGAAAAAGAGATTATTTCATTTAATAATTTTGTTATCATAACATATATCTTATTCATTCAGTATTTTTGTTCTCAAAGGTATATCTTATTCTTTTATTTTACTTTTGCATACGCATTATAGGTGCATCAATCGCTAATATTATCTACTCATAAGTAATTATCAATACAAGTATAGACTTTTCAATTTTTTCTTTTCTTAAGACTTAAATATTATAAGTCTCGTGATCTTTAATATTTTTTTGCATTTGCATCTTGCTTTCTTACATGAAAAATCATTCCTAATTATAAACATTCCATGCATCTAAAACTTAAGCAAAATGTCTATCTTTGTTAATTTTATTTATGCACTCGTCGACGGGAAAATGAATAAAATATTACTTTTAAAAAAAATTACGAAAATACCATAGAGAAAAAAAATATTTTCGATTTTAGGCAACATGGCCTCGTCTCTTCAAGAGACGAGGTCATAAGTACCTGACCGGTCTCATTCTTTGCAAAGGATCTCGTCTCTCGAAGAGAGGAGGTTGCATCGCATGTGACCTCGTCTCTAGAGGCATTAGTGAGTAATCTCGTCTCTTGAAGAGACGAAGTCAGTGGAATTCAAACACCATGCGCCATCTTCTTCTTCCCCATTTCCCCCTTCGTCGGAAACCCTAATTCTTCTGATTTCCTCCCAATCGGCAACCCCATTTTCCCCCTTCGTCCAAAATCCTTAAATCCACTCCTAGTTCTTCCGATTGATTCCCTCATTTGACAATCTAGGAGCTCCCAAGGTGATTATATTGCAATTTCGTGAGTAGGAGGATCAAAAGCAAGAGATTTTGTGCGAAACCATCGATGACGAACATTAAGGTTGGATTTCCACATTTTTTCATATTTTTTTCAATCAATCATGCTACATTGTTGAATGTCGATTGTATATGTTGTTAGAATATTATTGTTGCGTGATTCGACGTAGACGAATTTTTTTTCTTCTTGTATGTTGTATACATATATACATGTATAATATTTGCATAAGAAGAAAACTGTCCTAAGTAGTTATTGTTGGATAATTATTTTAGGAAATTTAGTCTGAAAAAAATAAAAATAAAAATAAAAATAAAAATAACTTCTATTGTCGTTAACTGGATGTATTCAGTACTTTCGCTTTGATATGACATGGAAATTTACGATGAAAAAATCTAATATTTGTAAGAAAGCAGAGTAGCTTAGAAAATTAAATTTGAACTTTGAAAGTGGAGATGTAGTTTTAGGAATTATATTAAATATTACGAGGAATGCAATTCATAAGTGTGATTTTGCGAATTTGATGCATTGAAGCTAATTTTGATGAGATGACAGGTTTTGTGAGGAAATAGATAAGGCAAAGTTCATACTGTACGCTCATGGTAATATTGTGCGAGCGGATGATGATTTTGGTTATGATAAGCGGCTGGTTGCTATGGTCAGTATTAGTAAGAATTCAACATATGAGCAGATAGTGGAGATTATTTGCAATAGACTAAAGGTAAATAGGTGTACACATCGGGTGGAGCTATATCATGAGTAGCTATTGGAGATAGGACGCTACGTTATAATATTATTCCAGTGACCGATGATGATGCGGCATAATAGATGTTGGTGTACACAGAAGGCTCAGTGGTGTTTATGTGCAGATATTGGAAACTGAATTATCACAAGCACCTGCAGGAGAAATGGGCATTGATAAAAATATTGGGAGCCAGGGGTTGGTAGACTCAAACTCTACTCCAGCTCAGACAATAGGCAGTGCACAAGTGGAAATAGGTAACTTTGAATTTTGTGGACCTACATCGGTAGGTGGTGATGATATGGATGCTGTGCAAGACTTATCGACAAGTGAATCTAGTGACGCCTCACACTACTCGAGCCAGACTCTGTCCCATTCCATTAGTATAGTGCTGCTACTGGAGATGAGGCTGCTGCAATTACAGAGGTTGATCCATCTACACAGCATCTTCATCAGTGTATCTCGTTACCCAGGACGTACGTGAGGCGGGATAGAGGCCGAGGACGAAGGAGGCGGGACACACAGCAGCAGCAATAGTAGAAGATAGATTTTCTTATTTTTTGATTGTTGTATATAGCTTCTTCCTTTTTTGTATTATTCTTGTATATAGATTGTACTCATTTTCTTTTGTACATTTTATGAGAATAATCAATCAGCATTTCATTTTATTTTATTTCATATTATGTATTATGAGTCTACAAATTCCCATATTTTGATTGTACTATGCTAAGAAAATATCACAATACTTTTTTGATTAAATGATTGGGATTGAGAATGTGTGTTTAGGCGGATTGGTATTATAACTGTGTTGTGATTGGATTGGGTTTGAGAATACTACAGTTTTTTAGTTGTTTAGCCATAGTGAGGATGGTTAATGGCTTGTATAGCTGTTTATATTTTTATTTAATAGGTTTTATATGTAATTTTTTGGTTTCTCAAGTAATAAAGTGTTGTTTGTATAGGTAGAGACTAACCTCGTCTCTTCAAGAGAGTAGGTTACTAATGACCTTGTCTCTTCAAGAGACGAAATCACATGCGGTGCAACCTCGTTTCTTCGAGAGACGAGATCCTTTGCAAAGAATGAGACCTCGTCTCTCCAAGAGACGAGGTCAAGCACTTATAACATCGTCTCTTCAAGAAATGAGACAATGTTGCCTAAAATCATGAATATTTTTTTTTCGATGGTTTTTTTGTAATTTAAAAAATATTATATTTTATTCCTTTTCCCCTCCTCGACGGCTAGATAATTAAAATAAAGAGCCCGAGCTGTTCATGCAAGACCGGTCATTACCTCGCGATATACCGTATGCCTTCTGAATTCATTTCATCTACTTTACGTATTCCTCCACCGCCGACTCAAATCTCAAGGAGCAAGCCCACCTCCTGTGTCCCTAGCAACAATAGCAGCCGCAACAAAACACTCCTCTTCAACTCTAAACTGTAAAACATAAACCCTCAACACGCACGCACGCACGGTAACAGAGAGAGATGGGAAAGAACGTGAAAACGGGCCTAGGAAGAGCTCTGGTGAAGCATCATAACCACATGATTCAAGAATCCAAAGAAAAGGCCGTTTTTACAAATCCAGCATAAGAAGGTCCTCCAATCCATCACTGATGTTAACGTTATTGATGCCGTCATCGATGAGATGTGGAATCGAGCGGTTTTTCTCGTTGAATGCTGTACCCATCATCGATCAGCTGTATTTCCTAAAATTTCGTGCCTTTATTTGTTTATTTTTTGGTGCTGGTTGAATGGATTGCATGTTGTTGGTGTTTATTGCTCTGTGGAGCTGCCGATCATGTATGCTGATTCCTCGTTTTTTCTTAGGACTTTAGGGCTGGCTAGGGCTTCTTTTCCTGCTTCGTTATTCGCTCATTTAACGAAGGAACAAAGAAGAAGAAGAAGAGAAACTTCATTTGTTACATGCTTAGGGCAAGGCAATTGTATGGAAATAAAGTTTTTTTTTTTTTTAATAATTATAATTGGATATGTTGAGGCACTGTTGTCATTTTCTTTGTTGGGATATGATTCTTTGCTTTTAGAATGTAGTAGCTTGTGAAGATTTACTCGTCGAATGGGTATGCATGGTTTCCTTGATCTTTGAATAGTAATAAGAGTGGGGTTGTTTTATGGAAGCCGTGTTAATAGGTTCTCTATTATTTCTTGTGGGTAGGCGTGGTTTGGTTCATTCTTGAATAGGAATAAGAGCATGGCTGTTTTTATGAAAGCTGTGTGTATTTGTTCTATATAGCTAGAGAGAGGATCTTGTGGGGAAGGAAACCTCCTTTGCAGGATTGGCAGATTGTTTTGCAGCATGTAATTGGATTTTCATTTTGTGTTAGATTGTATGAGTGTTAAATAACATTCTACGAGTGCTATGACCATGTCAGGACTTCCATGCTTTTATCATGCATTCAACATGAAACAAACAGGTGCAACATAGATGAGTGATAAATATCCTAGTTTTTATATTTTTTGGGCCAATCCTAGCCTAAATAGATTAACACTTTAGAACATTTTGATTCTACGTGCTTGTTTTACATCCTGTTTAATTGTGGTTAACGGGCTTGAACAACTTGAGCACAACATTTTCTATGCTTGGTTGGTCTGGTTGAAGTCTATCTTACCAATAATTGAGTTTCTTCAGGGATTTAAGCACCAGCACCAGTGGTTTGACACCTGAGGAAAGGAGAAAGGAACAAAAGAAAGAAGAAGCTCTGCATGCTAGTAGTCTTCGTGTTCCAAGAAGGTTTGTATCTCCACTTCTCCTCAACATGCATAAAGTAATATCTTTGTTAATATCCATTTTATTATTTCAGGCCTCCATGGAGTGCATCGATGTCAGTAGAAGAGCTTGATGCCAATGAGCGGCAAGCTTTCTTGATTTGGCGTCGAAACCTTGCAAGGTTAGTCTCTTTATTTGAGTCTCTCTTCATTTATTTATTGGGTAAGTGAATCCAATCTTTGGTAGGGTACTAGACTAGACCTGTTGATTTTGTATTGAAATGAAATAAATGGATGAAGATTTATTATAGGAATAGCGGTCACTCCCTTGTGCTAAGGTAGAATTTTTGCCTTGGTAGGAGAAGCCAACTCTTGAGATAATTCATGCTTTGTTCTGACCTGTGCACCTGTAGGTCACTACTCACTATTCATAGTAGTGTTCACCAGCCTTTCATACATAATGCGATACAAGATTTATAGTGAAGCTCATGCAAACGAATTTCAACGATAAATTCTTCTTACTTCCTGTTCTTTGTGAGCTTCTTTTATATATATAACATCTTGTCAGGACTTCAATCTTGATCTTCTCAAGATTGCTGGATGCTGATATTGTAGTGATTCAAAGAAAAGATAAGTTGATTTGAACATGATCAATTTGTGGCAGCTTTGGGTTATAAGAAGTGAAGTCATCCTTCTTAGTCCTTTTATTTTATTTTTTTGGGGTTGGGGGTGGGGTGGATGTGTGTGGGGGTTGGCTGCTTTTATATCATTTATCAGATACAGGGCTTCAGTAAATTTTGCCTGAAGTATTCAATAAAAGTGAGCTATATTTAAGCTTTAGCAGAACTTTTATGTTGTCCAGAGGGGTTTCTTTTCCATAAAATTTTTTTTCTTTGGCCCATTTAAACCTTACTTTCTCATCATTATTGTCTTCTAATGCGGTCTTTGTGCTTTGACAATTTCTTGCACTTCAGGCTTGAGGAGAATGAAAAGCTTGTTCTCACTCCATTCGAGAAGAACCTTGATATTTGGAGACAACTTTGGCGTGTAGTTGAGCGCAGTGACTTGGTGAGCCTGTCTTTTATTTTGATGGCATGGTTTATGCGCGTTTTGCATGGTATTGAAGCTGGAAAACAATCTTTGTAAAGAGTTTCTTTCTTGAACAAATATACTGAAATGATTATGAAGCAAACAATTCACTGTGTGTGTCTGTGTGTATTCTCTCTTTCATGATGGATTTATGTTAAAATCTATTATAATGTGTCTGCACATGTTTGTGGGTACAATATGTATAACCTCTAGTAACCTTATGGATGCCTCACCTGTATGCTATTAACAAGTATCTAATCTGCTCCTGTCTATTTCAGCTCGTAATGGTTGTAGATGCTCGCGATCCTTTATTCTATCGTTGCCCTGATCTTGAGGTACCTGTTTTTACCCTGCTGCAGAAGCTTTTTAAGTTTCGGCTAGCGTTCAGCTATATCATTTGCTTGTCTAAAAACTCATGTTGTGATGTCTCAGTGTTCTGCATTTATTATCTTGAGTATGATGATCTTTGTTTGGTAACTTTTTTACATCTATAGGTTTATGAAAAAACAATCACTAATATACTTAGTATATGTGGTGAAAACACATTGCAAAAACTGATTTGATTTTGACTATTGAGGTCCATTAATGAGATGCTATCTATGTTATTCTTTGAAACAGGCCTATGCTAGAGAAATTGACAAGTTCAAAAGGACATTGCTTCTTGTTAACAAAGCAGATCTTTTACCTTTCACCGTCAGGTTCGTTTACTTCTAATTCTAAATGAAAGAACCTCTTGCTGTGTTCTATATCTCATATCCTGGTCATTTCTGCAGGGAAAAATGGGCGTCATTCTTCCGCTGCCATGAGATTTTGTTTGTATTTTGGTCAGCCAAAGCAGCTACAGCTGAACTAGAAGGAAAAAAGCTTCCCGAGCGGTGGAGAACATCAGGAGATAAGCCAGAGAATAACAATCCCGATACAAAAATATATGGTAGGGATGAACTGTTGAAACGTTTACAGTCTGAGGCTGAAGAGATAGCCAAGACAAGGAGGGAATCGGGATCTGGTGCTGTGCTACCATCTGATTTACATCCACCCAGTGGAGGTTCTCTGGGTAAGCATGTTGTCGTGGGATTTGTTGGTTATCCCAATGTAGGGAAGAGTTCAACTATAAATGCTCTGGTTGGCCAAAAGCGGACGGGTGTCACCTCTACACCAGGAAAGACGAAGCACTTTCAAACATTGATTATATCAAACGAGATGACTTTGTGTGACTGCCCTGGACTAGTTTTCCCATCATTTTCAAGCTCAAGACATGAGATGGTTGCTTGTGGGGTATTGCCAATTGATCGCATAACTGAGCACAGGGAGGCTGTGCAGGTAGTGGCTGATCGAGTCCCAAGACATGTTATTGAGGACACTTACAAAATAAATCTGCCCAAACCAAAGCCCTATGAACCTCAGAATCGACCTCCCCTTGCATCAGAACTTTTGAGAGCTTACTGTGCTTCTCGTGGATATGTTGCATCCAGTGGGTTGCCTGATGAGACCAGGGCTGCACGGCAGATTTTAAAGGATTACATTGATGGAAAATTAGTTCACTATCAGATGCCCCTGGCATGTTGTTGGAGGAGGATATAAATGAAAGTAATGTGACCCCGGTTTACCTGAAAATCATCAGTCGGATACATCTGATGTTGAAGATCCTCCTGATATTGAAAGTGAAAGTGCTCCCATTCTGGAGCATGTGCTGGATGATTTGGATGCTTTTGACATGGCCAATGGCTTATCATCTAAGAAGGTCACTGTCAAGAAATCAACTCCATCTCATAAGCACCATAAAAAGCCTCAGAGAAAGAAAGATAGGTCATGGAGAGTTGGAACTGATGATGGGGATGGTATGCCGGTTGCAAGAGTTTTCCAAAAGCCAGTTAATGGGGTCCTGCTATAGCTTGATGAGAGAACCCTTTTATTATTAGAAGAAACTCCTTTCATCTTTGATGGGCTATCTTCTTGTCAGTTTTGTCCATGAAGAGATGCCTTTCAACCGGATCTTTGCATATCAACGTCCTTTCTCTCCGTGCATTAAGACAGGAAACTGGACAAGCATTACTTGGGGCATTAGGATGTTCGGTTAACACGAACATTTGAGGACCTAAAGGATGGTGTGTTGCTCCAGCCGAAGTTATACTTGATGTTGGATATGCAGCACATGCACAATTCGGTTACTTCTGATTATTTGGGATATTTTACACTTGTGGTATTTGATCAATGTAGAAGCCTTTTTAGTTGATGGCAATTCTCGTTACGTGTGTCGTATCGTACCCAAGAATCGTGGCAGTCCTCTATAGCCACGGTTTAACTAAAGATATCCCAAGCATTTGCTACTTGAACTTGCAGAGCTGGTTTTCCTCCAAGGAATAGTTCTTCCAGGATTATACTTCCGTTCGTGTTACTGATGAATTAATTATCGGTTCAGATTTGAACATGGTTTATTTAAAGTATGAGGATGCCGTTAATGAAGGAAGGTGTTTGTTGAATGCTGTATGAAATTTTTGTCCAAAGAATTACTGAACCACAATAACGAACATCCATTCTCCCACTAATATATAACGAAAAGAAAAGAAAAAGAACACATTAAAAAAAAAAACAAATATAGTACTTTTAAAATTATGTATGTCAAACCTGTGAGTTTGTTCATACGTTTTTACTAGTTGGTGATACGATTTCAATTCAATTCAGACAAAAAAATCATTATTTGGGTAAACTCGATGTAGATTCACTATTCTATATTGTAAAATTGGTAATAGAATTATTATTAGAATTGATAGTGTAGTAATTTTACACATTTTAGTTCTATTTGAACTTTAAAGAAGCAAGTAATTCAATACGTTTTAATTTAACTTAATTTCAGATTTTTTTTCCTTTTAATTGTTATTTTTTTTAAGATTAATTTTTTCTAGGCTATATAAATGTAATTTGAACAATTGAAATGAAAATTGAACAAGTATATAGAGTGCTTTATTCTCTCTTTTTTAAAATAATTTATGTATGTAATTATTTGTTGTAAATTTAATATATTTTTACTTAAATATTAATTTTACATGAAAATTCTCATTATTTCACAAAATCAGCTATTCACACATGATAATTTGAACAAAATTTGTAATACATCTTAATAATTACATATTATGAATCATCAAGTAATTTTAAATAGTTATTGTAATTATCAAGATTGCATTAAACATATTAACGAGAGCATGTAAATTGTGATAGTTAAACGACCAAAAATAAAATTGTGATGGGTAAACGACCAAAAAAAAAATTATGATAGGTAAAACTTAAAAGTAAGATTTGAACTGTAATAGACATAAGAGAGATTTGAAGGCATAAAATAATTGGTCTTACCAAAACGAAGGCGTAAGAAAAGAGATGGATGTGTTTAAAAGGGAATACAACACATTAAATGATGAAAATGAAGATTTAAGTGAAGACAATGATTATTTGAAAGTTAAAAATGATAAGTTAAATGAAAAAAAGAGAAACTGAAAATTGAAGTTGGCTTGATAGAAATAGAACTAGGACCTTAAAAGGTGATAACATACTAAGCATTGTGATAATGCATGCTTAAAAAAGCTAGAGAAACTAAGAAATGAAAATATCATGCTACAAGCTAGTGTAGATTATTCAAAAGCAACTATAGCCAGGTTTACTGAAGGAAAAAGGAGCTTGAACACACTTCTTGTAAGTCAAAAGTGTGATTTAAACAAATATATAATTGACTATGATAGAAAGAATAGTTGCAAGTCCTATATAACTCGATTTGTAAAAGCTATTTGTGGAACTTGCAACTATTGTGGCAAATTTGGCCATATTGCTCATAATTGCGTAATAAGGAAGACCTGCGTTTGAATCATAAAAGCAAGATAGTTTAGGTTCATAAAAGAGAGATTCTTGTTGCTTTTAATCAAAACGGACCCAAATTCAAGTAGGTATCAAAGAAACAAATGGTACTTAAACAGTGGTTGCTTAAGGCATATAGCCGGAGATTCATCCAAGTTCACATAATTAATCTTGAAGGATCAAGAGAGTGTCACCTTTGGAGGCAATCACAAATCAATCATACTTGGTGAAGGCAACATTTTAGATAGTAAAGATTTAATTGTTAAGATTGTGCCTTTAATTGATAGTTTAAAGCATTGCTTATTTAGTGTAAGCCAATTGTGAAAATGACTTTAAGGCAACATTGCTTGCCAATAAATATTCTATTGAAAAAATTGATAATAATCAAGCTCATTTTGAATAGTATATACAAAGAAACATTTATAAAAGCAATCTAGATGATTCCAAATCTTTAAATGAAACCTATCTTTACTTTTAATATAATGATAGTTGGCTATGATATAGAAAATTGGGACATATTAGTATGGATATGATTTTGAAACTTATTAAAAAGAATCTTTTCAAAGCCTTACCAAAATTAAATTTTCAAAAAAACAAGATTTGTTAAGCATGCTAACAAAGAAAGTAAACTAAGACTTTCTTTAAGTCTAAGGATGATGTTTCCACTTCTAGGCCATTAGAACTATTGCATATGGACTTTTTTGGACTTGCTCAAACCTTAAATTTGGGTGGCAAAAAGACATACCTTGGTTATTATTGATGACTTCACTAGATATACATAGACTTTCTTTCTTGCATCTAAAGACGAATTAAGCAATGTATTTTTTAGATATTGCAATAAGATCCAAAATGAAAAAGGTCTGAATTAAAACTATTCGAAGCGATCATGGGAGAGAATTTGAAAATTATGAAATGGATGGTTTTTGTAGCAAATTTGTAATCGAACACACTTTTTCGACACCTAGAACACCACAACAAAATGGAGTAGCAAGAAGGAAAAATAGAATTATAATTGAAATGGCTAAGATAATGTTGTGTGAAAACAATTTACCTAAATAATTTTAGGCCGAAGCTATTAACACTGCATGCTACATATCTAATAGAGTATTTATTAGACCCATACTTAAGAATACCCTCTATGAGCTTTGGAAAGGTAAAAGACCTAACATATCATATTTTCATTCTTTTGGCACTAATGTTATATCTTGAATAATGAAAAAAATCAACTAGCTAAATTTGATGCAAAAAGTGATGAATGTATCTTTCTTGGCTATTCTCTTACTAGTAAAGCTTATAGATAGAACTTTGGTTGTGGAAGAATCAATCCATGTTGTTTTTTATGATGCCTTGCCTCATGTGTTCCAATGACAATGTGAATGATGTATATGCAAATTTAGATAAGTTTTCCTTTGAAAACAATGATAAATAAATGGAAGTAAGAAATGAATATGGAAAGCATGTTTTGAATGAATAGTTAACCATCATCTTCCCAAAAAATGAAATATGTTAGATCATACCCTAAGCATCTAATAATAGTTGAACCATCAATTATGGTACAAATAAGATCATCCTTAAGGAATATAAGTAATCTAGTCTTCTTATGCCAAACCAAGCCTAAAAATGTAGAAGAAGCTTTAAAAGATGAATTTTAGATATAAGTAATGCAAGAAGAATTAAATCAATTCACAAGAAATGAAGTTTAGAACTTAGATCCTAGACCTAGTAGTAGATTGTTAGCGGAACCAAATGGCCATATAGAAACAAACTTGATGAAACCAGAATAATAATTATGAATAAAGCTCGATTAATAGCTAAGGGGTACAATCAAGAACAAGGCATAGATTTTGATAAGACTTTTAGCCCAATTGCTAGACTAGAAGCCATTAGGATGCTTTTGGCATTTGTAGCTGTCAAAAATTTTACACTTAGTGCCTTTTTAAATGGTTTCATCAAAGAAGAGGTTTATGTAGAGCAACCATTGCATTTTGAAGGTAATGAGTTTCTCGATCATGTCTATAAACTAAATAAAGCTCTTTATGGACTCAAGCAAGCTCTTAAACCTTGGTATGAAAGAGTTAGTAGCTTCTTAACAGACAAAGGATTTTCTAGAGGAAAAATTGACACAATATTGTTTATCAAGAATCAGAATTCAAACATATTGATTGTGCAAATCTATGTGGATGATATTGTGTTTGGAGCTACTAGCATGAGTTTTGTAAATGAATTTGTTGAGTCCATGAAGAATGAATTTGTAATGAGCATGATATGAGAACTTAATTATTTCCTAGGTCTCCAAGTGAAGCAAACTGAAAATGAAACATTCATCAATCAATCTAAATATACCAAAAAACTTTTGAAAAGATTTAAAATAGATAACTGCAAAACTAGGCTTATACCTATGAGCACAAATTAAAACTTGATAAAGACAAAGATGGCAAAATTGTATGTGAAACATTGTATAGAGGCATGATAAGTAGTTTATTGTATCTAATAACTTCTAGAGCCGATATCATGTTCTTGATGTGCTTATGTGCATGATTTCAATCTTATCTAAAAGAATCACACTTGAGTATAGTAAAATGCATCAAATATCTTGCGAGTATTATTGAAATTATCCGAAATTTACTTTTTTTGATCTAGTTGGATATTCCGATGCCAACTTCACTCGGTGCAAAGTTGATTGGAAAAGCACAAGTGACACATGTCACTTTCTTGGAAACTTCATAATATCTTAGCACTTAAAGAAACAAACTTACTTGCACTCTCAACCACCAAGGCTGAATATGTGGTTACCGGTAGATGTTGTGCACAAGTTTTATCGATGAAACAAACTTTGCAAGATTATAGACTAAAGTATAATAATGTCCCAATTCAATGCGACAACATGAATGATATAAAATTGAAAAAAAAAACAACACTCAAGGACTAAGCATATCAAAATTAGATATCATTTCATTAAAATCATATTCTAAATAATGATATTAGCTTAGAATTTGTTGACACAAACAATCAAATTGCTCACATTTTTGCTAAACCCTTAGCGAGGATCGGTTTTACACTTTGTGTAGAGGATTGGGCATGATCATACAAAATGAATGCTAAATATCATTTAGCCAAGTTAGCGTATTTGAGTAAAATGAGCTATGTCTTCAAAACATCTCATCTATGACACGATTTCAGGCAAATTAAGTTGTTAGATGCCAATTTATGCTTAAATGAGACATGATTCGTAACTTAAAGGGTGCTTAATGAAGTGCTTATGTTATATGTGTCATCTTGATGCTCTTTATGTGAAACCCTTAACATAGCTTTTTGTGCGCTTTATTTGAAATCTGCTTAAATCAAATTTACTTACGCATAATGTGCTCACTGTTTGCTTTTTTTTTTTCCCCATAACAATCTTTTTGAACAAGTACATCTCCTCCATATCTATGTGTTTAAAGCACACTCTCTGATAAAAAAGTAAGTTTAAGAAAATGAGTTTTCGAGCCCGCAAAATAGCATAACAGTACTTTGAAAACGACCAAATTTTCTTTAATGCTTTTGTGCATACAGAATCTTGATTTGGATGAAATCTTAAAACCATCAATCTTTTGTTCTACAACGAACTTATCGCCCTATTAAAGATGCCTTTTCTATGCTCCACCAACTCATTTTTTTCCCCCAAATTTTCTCCTCTTTCATTAAAGTTTGTCTGTTAAAGATTGCAAGAAGCGCTGACTTGTAGGTATAATTGACACTGACTCACCGATGGATCTTCCTTTTTCAAATTTTTTTTTTTATACTGACTTGTTGATGGAAATCATACCGGTTCATTGGTAACCTTTTCACAGGTGTGGGCGGGAGCGCGATAGCCTCTGTCCTTTACTTTATATGTTAAAAGGCTTCACCGGCTCGCTAGGACATGTCTTCTAAACACATATAAAAGTCCTATCTTCTCTCTCTTCACTCAATTTTTTCTTTCTTCTCTTAAACCACAACCTCTCTTTCCCAAACCTTAACACCTAATCTCCTTTTTCACTCAATCTCCTCTTCCCTATCTTCCAAAAACCCACTCAAATCATTCACCACTCTCCCCACCACCTCCACACCATCTCTAAAACACCTCATTCACTATCTTTCTCCTCTTTTTCTTATTACCCATCTTCTTGCTCTCTTTACTTAGCTACACCTACACAATGCCTCTAAGGACTGCTTGTGGGTAAGCTCCACCTCCTCTACCTGACTTTGATTCCTTTCTTTTTCCATCTAGGAAGCATTTGGATAGGTATGCCTTGTTCCATGATCTTCTTGTAGATGTTGGCAGAAATTATAAAGAAGATGTTTTAGAGCATTTTGCATTCCTTAATTTGCTTGGCGTAGCACTGAATAATATTTTGAAGACTATGCTTTTTCCTGCTGAGGTTAATGAAGAAGTGTCAAACTGTTTTATTGTAATTTGATTGATTACTTAGAAGATGATGATAGTTTAGGTATTGGAATGGAGAATTGGTTTAGTAGTTCTAATTTTGTGAGAAATCAATTGTATTCGTATTTGTATGGAAGAAGAATCAAAATCCCTCATCATGATGGTATGTACTTTGATTTGTGTTCATAATACTAGGGTTAAAATGCAAAATAATTTTGTGGAGCTCAATAATATGAGGAACTTTTCACCATCACTGATATGGGTCAATTGATGTGAACCACACAATTTGTAATCCTCCCTCCTTTCCCCTTAAACATTGGGTCTTTACCCTTTTTAACTGACAATTATGTTCTGCATGAGGGATAACAAACTCAAATGACCCAACAAGATTTATGGCTTATGGTGCACATTTTGAGAAGGGATAGATATACTTCTTTGATTATGTTTAGGACCTTTAATAATGTGACCAACAGCCTGCTCAAGTCTCTTCGTGGGAGTTCGGTTGATCACTCACTGTTAAGGAACAAAGGAATTTAGTTTTGTATTGAGACTTGCCTATTCAGGTTCCTACCTTTCCTTCAATACTATTACGTTTAAGGACCTGAAAGAGGCAAAATCGTAGATGGGTGCACAAGAAACCTTATAACCCTTGATTGGCGATGGTTCTCTCTTTCCTCGTTCAGTATGGACTTAGATTCTGATGCAGATGAGCCTCCTACTCAAGCTTCTGGTTCATCTACTTCTTCACTTCAGAAGCTTTGCAACCACATTCGATTTTGGTTTTACTTCTTTACAAACTTAGATTTCTAGCCTCCAATCTAAGTTTAAGTCTCTTAGCTCTAACATTTAAGGTTTATGGATCATTTCTATAGCATTCATCCTCGCTCACTTCAGCTAATGATCCTTTAGCTTGATCTTTCTCTTTCTTTACTCTCCTCAGACTCTTGCTTGTAATGGCCGTTATATTTGCAATTTTATATTCTCTAACTTTTTTGTAATGACTATTATGATGCTCTTTTAGTTGGACTATTACTAGCTATATGTCTTATTACGATGATTTCCTTTGCCTATTGATCTCCTTATAGTTTTCCAAAATTATGAATGAGCTCTTGCTCATATCATGCACCTTTCATAATATGCTAAATTAACTCATCGAGTTTAGAGTTTTTTATGAGGTAAAGGGTGTGAATATGGCAAAATATGATTTTGTTATCCTTAAACACTTTTCTTTTCTAAGTTTACTTGCTCCGCACTTAAAGTGTTTGCTATAACTTAAACTTGCCAAATTTTTTACACCAAATACTAATTGCAGGGGAGTACTAAATTGAGGGGGAGCAAGTACCCTTACATAATTTTGCCAGCATCAAAATGGGATAGATTGTTAAACTAATTAATTCTAAATGTGATTTTGATGAGAGTAATATTATGTAAATCATATGCTAAACACACCTTACTTGATTCAAACTAATACATCATTTTTATTTGATTAAAGGAAGGTAAATTTAAAAAAAGAAAAAGAAAAACAAGAAATCTTTTAATCAAGGAATCTGTACCTTGTGCTTTAAGTTGTTGTGTAAGACTTTCCATTGGACTGACAAATCGATATAAAGCAAGGCAATCACAACTTCATTCTAAGAGCATGAATTGCTCATCCAGGGCATGCTTGCTGCACTGGTGGGCTGTAGTAGAGCTTTATACAGGCAAGCTGGTGGGACAAAAATAGCCATTATGCACATTTAATGCTTAATGGATTTCAAATGTTTCTCCAACGGCTGTTTGACTCCTGTTGAAAACCTACAAGTATACATCTTTTTGTAAATTGAAGAGGTACTTAAGAACTTTCATTTGCAAACAATACAAGCCCATTGATCCTTTCTCATTCTTGTACTCTTGTTCATTATTTGCAAAAAATTTAGAGAGAGAAAACTCAAATTAGTACTTTGTTCTTATATTAGTTATTTATAAAAGAACGCTATAAAAGTGATGATATTATATATCCTTGAGTGTTGTAATTTGTGTATAGCTCTATTTGAGTATTCGTGATTGTGATTAATAAAGTGTGTGAAGTTCTCGGTTAGAGACACATTGTGTGATTATAAAGATTAGGAAGTAGGCTAACCTCTACGTTATATCCAGGCTTGAATCTTCTTTCCTTATCTCTTTCAATTTTTTTGTACACTATTATTGCTATAAGTACTATCATAAGAGATTAATTTGATCTTTTGCATTAAAAGTTTATTAATTGGCCCTTTTAGATCAATTATTCAATTCACCCCCCCTCTTTTTGAGTATTTTCTAGTGCTTCTTCACTGCATATTTTGAACTTTATTAAATATCAACTCTAAACTCTATAGGGTCACAACATATGTTATGATATCTTAATATGTCAAGATTAATTCATGCAGATTAATGCCAAGTTTCTATAAAGACCCGACACTATTCCAAAAGTTAAATACTCTAAGTCTCAACCACATATAATACATGAATGTATTATCCGTAAGGCTATCTGCAAAGGAAGAAGTTTATGCTAATTGTTGATCAACTTATTAAAATACAAACTTTACAAAAACTACTCATTTAAGAGCAGATTACTTTATAAATACTAATATAAACAGTACCATCAGTCTGGTACTTATAAAGCTATGAAACCATACTTACAACATACATAATAGAAAAACTTAAGTACTTTGTATTATAAAACATAGGCTTAGGAGTAAGCCCTTAGTCAATACTATTACAATTAAAAAACAAAGTCTTATATGAGTCTCTTTCCAAGAAAACAACATGGAATAGTCCAGGAATCCTAGTCATCCCATTCCTCAAGGAATGCTTCCTAATGTATACCATATCCTAAATTCACAGTACTCATCATCATTGACACCTGTGAAACAAAAGTGAGCCAAGGGCCAGTACACATCAACACAAACAAATATAGGGTGGCATACATTCCTAGGCTAATGCAATGCAAAAAAAAAAAAAAAGAAAATATTTATCTTTAATTAAGTATAACAAATCAACTTTGAAGTATTTAAACTCCGATTACAACCTTAGAGAACTTAGGGGTCTTGAGTAATAGCAACAGCTAAGGGGATGGTATAGCAGGCTGAATCCTATATATCCTACATAACTTTACAAATAATAATCTCATATAGGATTCATAGTCGTTACTCGCCTTTACCTAATTTAATCCATAATATCACCTAGTTCAATCGTGCCTATAAATGTGAGCTAAATCATATTATTTCTTCTTAAAAATAAGCAAATGTTACACCGATATCATTTCTCCTATCGATTACCCATCGAGCCATTTATAAATTGTCATTACATCATGACAGGGGTGGCCTAAGCACCTAAACTACCATGCTTGGCTCCAAGTAGGGTTGTCGCTCTCTGAACTAGATTAAACGACATAAACATAACCAATTCAATCATTGTTAAGCCAATCTTTAATTATAGTCATTTTAAGAATGTCTATCCTATCATCCAACAAACAAGTTACTGAGTACCTAGATAAACAAGATTATTAGACAAAAGACTAGTGGGCAAATACAACTAGGTATGGGAATCTATCAAGGAAAACCATTTCATATAAAACAAGTCAATCTATAATTGAAAACCAAGTTATTAGACCATCATTAAACTTAAGAAAAATTCAAATTATCACATAGCTTCATATTCATACACGTACAGATATACACATTACATTCCATTATTCATTCATATATTATTTTTTTTAATAAACAATATCAAGGGATTTGTCACGCTTGTGACAAGGGCCGTGATCATTATCATGGGTGCCATCATGGCCATGATTATGGGCCATGATATGCATCACTGGCTTGTCATGCCAGTGATAGGAGATCATGACCCCTATCATGACTGTGATTAGGCCATATTAAGATTACGCCTGTAACATAGCCTCTTTAAAAATTTTTACAAAAAACTTTCGAGGAGATTATGCTTGTTGTCACAGTTGTGATATAGGTCGTATCACTTGTAAAAAGAATCCATGGGGATCACGCCTCATGTAACAGTCGTGGTCTTAGTCGTATTGAGTTTTAAAATCACACAGAGGAGATCATGAGCTAGGTTACGGTCATGGTCGATAGGGAAAGTGGGATTCAAGGAAATAACAGCCTTGAACATGCCCGTGTTGAATAAAGCATTGACTTTATGATGTTTGTTTAAAATCTCGGAGTCTTACATCATTTAAGTTGTTACTAAGTTCTTTTTTTAGTAAAAACATGTTAAGATTAACTTGTAAACATATTATCAAACACCATCACGTTATTTGTATACATATATTCATTATACATGCAGGCACATAACAATATCTCCCTTTAGCAACATGAATCTATCACGCATGCTTTTTGATTTTATTATCAACTTAATCACTATAATTTTACTTATCTAACACTATCAACATCATACACACATCATTTCACTAGCTTCATAAATCATTTTCTCAAACACCTAGAGTACACATATCAATTTACATATCTAGTTCAACATACATGTTAATATATCATTTATTTATCTAAAACATCAAAATTCCACTTCTATTAAGCATCGACATCAACTAGAACTTATATTTAAACAAAATATGAAGGAAACAACTTTACTTACTTATTTAACTACTAGTATCAACCAAAGCTTCTCTTTTTTACTTTCTTAGCTTGATTCTTACTCTTACTTGTTTCTTAGCTTGATTCGTTACTTAGGATCTTATGTATTAAGGTGTAGAAGAGATCTCGAGATGTGAAATTTGAGCTAGAAAGGGTTGGTGAAAACATTGGTTATGTTAGGTTTGTTTTGGATTTGATATTTTGCAAAAAGTGGCTTTTTGAATTTTCCTACAATCTACCCCTTTTTGACTTTTAACACATTTGGAAGAGTTTAGAAAAGACTTGGACATGGGCTTCTATTGCATATGGGCATGGCTTTGTTTTTGTGGGCTTAGGCATTAGCTAAAAGTTAGGCTTGAGTTTTATAACAAAAATTTGCAGCAAAAGAGATTTTAGCTTAGGAAAATAACACATATTATAGTTCAATTCAATACACACAATTCAATCTTAACATGTTTTAATACTAATAATTTATCATACTAACAACCAAAATTCCTATAACTTATATCATCACAATTAATTTATAAAACCGACAAACAAACATATCTGTTAATTAATTGAGTATATAGTTTAGGTTATTTAGTTTCAGTATTGGACAGTCATAACCATTTGTTAACAATATATTAGCATAAATTAAATCAAATGTTAAATTGATCATATACTAGTATAGTTTACTGTCTACAAAAAGAGATTTAAAAATCTATATAAATTAATACACAAAATGAAAAATGTGAATGACAAATTACCGGTACCATGAGGATCTCTTTTTGGTAAAAAACTGCCTCATGACTAACAATGGTTGAGTTTCCAATTGCATGAGCTACATACAATCCAAACCTTCACTAATTAAATTATAATGAGAAGTCATGTGCATTGGTATGGGTTTGGCTCGATCTTCATGATGAGTTGTCAGATGTCTCTTATGTGGAGCACCTGGGGTCCAAATGGATGCACTAAAGCTCTTAGCTAGAGAGATCTCTAATGGAGCTAATATAAAGTTGTGCAAGTGGGTCAGAGAGACTGGGCAAACCTTGTTAGTTAAATGATGTAAGAAATTATTGGCCTTAGCCTGCCGATCTATTCAATTAGCCCATATAACCCACCTATACATATTTTGGATTAAGTGAGTTGAAAAAAGTGAGCCAATTTGGCCCACTTACGAAAAAAAATTAATTTTTAATAATTTGACCTATAAAAAAATTAAAATAATAGTAATAGTAATATAAAATCAATTAAATAAAGTCATGATTAAACAATTTTGTAAAAGCCAACATAAAATGAGACAAGCAAATGCTACATAACATGAGAATTTACTTAAGAAGCAAAAAAGCTCTTACTTCAGCTTGCCACAGTGAGTCAAACCATAATTTTTCGTATGGTTTTTGTTTAGTGAGATTACTTAGAAGCCATAGACTCAATGAATACTTTGAGCATTAAAAGAGCGGTTACATTCATAGTTATTAATTGTGCAATGGTCACTGGTATTTTAGATCACTAATATTATCATATTAGATCATTTTGGAATTTCATATCATAAATGATCACTATTATGTTATTATATTATTTTTTTATTTGGAATTTTGACTTGTTCTTAAACTTTTACCTTTACTTTATTTATTTATAATTTTTAAAAAGTGGTCCAAAATGACTCTTCTCGACGCATGACATGTTAGCCCACTTTAGTTTGCAAGTTATACAGGCTAAGTATAATTTACTCGCTTTTGAACAAACCAAAAAAGGACCACCATAGCCCCTTTTTAAAATTGTTGAGATGAGCTTATTATAGGCCATGGCTTGTTTACCTAACTCTAGCTAAATATGGTGTCGAGCGACTTCTTGGGCAAACTCCTATGGTGTAGGCATAGAAGATGCACAGGGAGAAAACTTACGAGCAAAAGATGCATCATACCTGATATATTAGTGCTTACCTACAGTCATGCGTCTTACCCTTTCCCTGTCCTAGTGGTTTGTGGCAACCTCTCTAAATTGGCTTAGTTGTGGGGAATCATCTCTAGCATCAATTGGAGCATTTACCATTGAGTTGTGGTAAATTAATTCACGTGAAGCCCACAAACAAACACACCTATAATCTTTCGATGCCTCGATATGATGTTTGAGTGCTTCATGCGAGACAACTGACAAATGAAGCTAGTTCATATTACGCAATATGTAATGAGTCAAGAAGAGATTATAGACGAAGAAGAAGAAAGGATTTTAAAGATTAACTTATGTCTTACCATGTAACACAATGTGGCTTTTGTATAACCAAAGTATTAACAAATAATTTGATTATACCATGACATATAATTTAGTGTAGCTCCGTTTGTTGGTCAACCTAAAGACTCTTGCTGAATGACAAAATCTCAACTTATTGACCAATGCTCTAACCAATTGCTAATTGGCATGGCAGACCATCCAGTTTGTCTCGATCTTGCCGCAAAGGTTTACCTCGTATAACTATTTGCCCATGTCTACTGGCTCAAGTATATATCGTTGTCCCCTGAATGCCTTGGTCATATGTTTGGGTAATAATGCTTGATGATGTGACATATAAGCTAGACACGTGCAAGCTAGACAATACTCCCTCACTGTCAGCTTAAGAGTATAATATAAAAGAAATTAGTGCATCAAGTTTCTCAATATTGTATTTGTCACGCCCCGAGGGGTACCCTAAACTTGGTAGTCCGCCGTATACAATACTAAAGCCTAGGAATGACAACCTCGGTCACGTAAAGGCTTACATATCATGTACAAGGCTTACATATCATGTACAAGGCGTACATCACAATCAAGGGAACACATTGGAGTAGCGCAATTTATATTGATAATAAATAAGTAACAAGGCAAAGAGAATACTTATCATAAAACATAAACATATTAAATTACAATTCTTAGGGGCATATCCCTCTATTGTTTTCAAATAAATATACATCATTAATCATATAAGTCATTACATATAAAGAACCTTACAAAATTACTTCATCTTATGCTCTCATTTCTTTCATAGAAGCTTAACATCCCTCCATGACTTCCTTAACATCATGATCCTCAATTTAAGCCATGGGTATACCTGTTTCAGCAAAATCTATAGGGGTATAAGCTACAACTAACTTAGTGAGATATTCTTTTTCATTCGCATCATATTTTCAAACAAGTTCATTTATATTTTCATATATATGCTATGCTATGCATACAATGCAACAATCACGTGATTACGCAAATATATATAGTTATCCGGAAACCATGTATAAAACGAATTTACCCCTCCGTATCAAAGGTTAGGGAATCGGGGTTGAAGATCCTCGATCTTCTACTGCTAGTCCTAAGGTCCTCACCCACAGCGTTCAGTTGGCTCAGCTCCTAACCTAGAGTCTCATTCGCTGGGCGATTTAGATCCTCTAAGAAGAAACATGGCCCGTGTCATAGTACGATCACAGCCAATCCAACTCTACACGTAGGAGTAGCGGCCTTCCGAAAAAGATGTGACTCGATGGATATTATGCGTGAGCGTTTCATTTTTCTTAAGCCAAACCTTATTAAGGTTTATTAGGGGGCGATCAATCAATTTAGCAATTAATAAGCAGTCATATAAGTAAATAAACAAAATTATTTAAAGAAGCAGTTTGAAGTTGCGATATTCTTAATTCTCATTTACGCATAAACATAGAATCACATATATACACATAATCCGAATTCCCCAAATATATATCCATTTTTATCTTTTCTTAGTATACTAATGCTACTACTTTACAAGCACAAGCAAGGTAACGAAATTAAGAGGAATAACTCACTCGTCCATTCCACGATCTTCTTAGTAGTAGTAATCCTCAGGTTGGGTAATCTCGTTTCTTTCGTCACCTAGACAAAAGAAATACCTGGGATGAGTATTTCGTAGAAATTCCACTTAAACTTTCTAATTCTATTTCACTATGTTCGTCAAATTCGCATGGAATGAAATTCCAATTTAAAATGGCCATAACTTGCTCATTTTAACTCGGAATTTCACATATAATATACCGTTTTCTACCTACTTGAAAAGATCTATCAATTTCTAAGATTATCTTTGGCATATAAGGTCATATAGGCTCCGAAAAAGTTGGGTACAGATTTAACACGAATATTTCTAAACTTTTGTAAATCCATTTTCTAACTCAACTTCATTCAAAAATCCTTTAGTAAAATATATATATATATATATATGTATTATAATTGATAAATCCTTTGAGTATAAGATAAGCTCACTTTATATGCAAAATTTCTAATGGTAGTGTCTCAACAATTTATTTCATACAACAATTCATTTTGAGTTGTTAAAACTTTAACTTTGACAATTTCTTTTCAAGTCTTTTGAAGAAACTTTATTTCATAGGTTATTATAAATGAGTATATTCTTATTTTTTTATTTTCTTCATTCTTTTTCCAAAACAAGTTGATTTTCCTTAGTCTTTCATAAATTTTACTTCTAGTGATAAAAGATCAAAGTTATCAAAGTGTATTAAGTTGTTGAAAATCTTTTTATAACTTTGTATTTAGAATGGTTTTAGAAAATGAGTCTTATCTTCTTATATTTTAGTATCTAAAACATAAGTTTTTTTGTTTTCTAAAACTTTTTTTTTATTTCATTTGAAAAGGATCCTCTTTTTTTATAAAATCCTTTGTTTCTAATCTTATCTCATTTATATTCTTTGAAAATAAGTTTCTCTTTTAGGAACTTGAAAATCATTGTTTTCTTAAGTGGGTTATAACTTTATGGATTGAATTCATCTTAATCTTGAAAACTAGTTTCTTTCTTAGTTTTGTTATGGAGTTAAAAAGAGTTTATTCTTAAACTTTTTATAAAACTTTTAATATTAACAAATTATTTTACTAAAACTTAGGTTACCGTAATATACAAAGAAAATATTTATTTCTTATGTTTCCTTAGTAAACTATCTTTATTATTTAAGAAAACGTTGAGAAAACTCTATTTTCATGTTGTTGATAATAACTCCATTATTTTGTGATAAGTTACATAATAGAAAATTTAGTTTTAAGTTCCTTTAATAAAATAAAATTCTATTGTTAAATTAGTTGAGACAATATCATTATGTAGATGCAAGTATCATGAGCATGTAATATAATAAGGACGTAAGAAAATACTAGAAAAAATTAATAATAAGCAAAATAATAAAAAAATAAAGTATTGGGAACCTTAGCTTCATCAAAGTATCCCGGTCAAGTATGGGAGCCTTAGTTTTATCAAGGCATCCTGGGACTAAGAATGGACTAGTCTCAAAAGATTAAAGAAAATAAATAAAAGGTTGTTTTGACTTGATATGGACAAGTCTAAGACTAGAAAGACTAGTCTTAAGGAAATAGCATGGAATAAATAAATTGTAAAGCATGGAATAAATAAATTGTAAAGCATAAAATTAAATAAATAACAAGTGAGCTTATATGCTCTAAAGATTATATATATAAATACATAAATATATTTAGTTAGGAATGAATAAGAAATTAGCATTATAACAACAATAAAATCAACATAACATAATAAAATAGGAAGTTCATGTACAAGAACAAAACATGAACATGTTGTTGCTTTTACTACTCATGTGAGTTTCAAAACAACACCATAGTCATGTTAAGTTACATGACATGAGTAAATAAATGGTTGGAAGAAATCTTTTCCTAAAGTGTTTACGTGGTTTGAAAATGGTAGTGAATGTATGGTTATGTGGTTATTGAGAAATGGTAGTTGTAGAGAGAAATTTTGTGAGTATTTGGTGAAAGAGAATTTTGGTAGAGGAAAAGTTTATGGAGAGTGTTTGTGTAGAGAATTTGAGAGAGTTTTGGTAGTGAAATGAATTGTGTGAAAGAATGAAGGAGGAATGGGGTATTTATAGAATTTTGGAGTGAAAATTAGATGTAATTAAATTAATTGAAAAAGAAAATAAATGGGAGTGAAGAGAGGGAAGGGATGGACGGCAAAGACAACAAGGAAAGAGAAAATTTGATTAAAAATTAATTTTAGAAGAAAAGTGTAAGAGAAATTTGATAATATGTGTGTAGAAATTTTTATGGGAAAAGAAAATTATAAGAAATAGGTATGTAGGTGTAAGAATAGGTAGTAAGAAAAAGAAGAGATAGTAAAAATATAATAAATAGTAGAAAAATACTATGAATAGTAGACTAGACAATTAAAGTACCGGTAGTAATAAAAATACACGTAATAATGCAATGTCTGTAATTTTTAGCTACCGAAAAATTCTAAAATTGATATTTTTTAAAATCTTATATTTTTACGAATCTATCGGTATTAACGGAATATTTTTTCCATCCGGTGTACTAGAGCACGGTTTTTGAAAACTGATCTCGTTTAGATCCGAAGGACACTAGAATTTTTCGAATCTGATATTTTTAAACTTCCCTATATTATTACGAACTATTTTAAGCCATTAAATTAATTTCGTTTTCTAGGGTTTGAAAATGCGGGATTGCCGGATCTTAAATACTAGGGTTTGCTATAAGCTTTGTTGACTTTTAGGATTTCGGTTTAACTTCCGGTTTTGTTGAGTTATTCGTAAGATCATATAATTTTAGAGTTTTGTCCGTTTTATTTTTAGCTTGATATCTATGGTTTATCTTATTTTATTTGTGATTATTTAATAGTTTTTAGTTCTCAGGATCGTTTAATCGAGTCTAGGGTTATAAGTTGACTCAGTTTGACTTTTGGTGAAAATTGAAATTTCTAATTCTAAAATTCACTGAAGAATTTAAGATCTTATCATCTCGTTGTTGAGCATTATTTGGATATATTGTTTGCGTTTTAGGAATCAGGTAGATCTTTTGATTAGCGTACGGATGTTGATTTAACCGATAGTTGGATTTTATATTTTGTTTCAAGGGTTCTCGTTTTCTCAAGACTAAGAATTTTCGTGTTTAACTTGATTTAGAATTTGGTTTTGACTTAAGTCGATTTTTTGGGAATTCAATTTTAATATTAGACTTCTAGGATTATTTTCTATGAATTATGAAAATTTTCGGGAGTTTACAGTATTAGCATATAGGTCAATTGCCCTGTAACATTGAAGTCGATACCCTATTGACAAATCAAGTCGACCCTTAATCACAGAGATTAATGGTTCACTAGTATTCCTCTAGGATTTGACATGGGACCACTTCCCATGTATGGCCTTGCTTATATCAAACATGTGAAAATGAAATAAAGATTATGTAGATGCAGGGGTCTTTGTTGGTAGCGGTCACGCACGCGTCACGTGGATCTCGTGTTTGATACGTGACTTCAGAGTGCTGCTGAGGAAATGACACTTGATGACGGGATGGCTTGGAGAGAATGACAAGAGAGGAGGAACGAACAGTCTCAGCGTCTCAAATGCACAAGTGACAGGTAAGGGAGCTTGGGTAAATTTCGTGCGCCAACCTTACAGTTCTTGAGCAGTCGAAGTAGAAATCCCTTGAGTTGCCTTATTTGATCTTCCTAAATAGAACCTCCTTTATAAACCGTTGTTTGTCTTTTCCCTCCAAAGGTTCCTCATGAGGAGGAGGAGTGACTGAATATTTATAGGCACTTGGCGTGAATGACGACCGTCAGATCACCTCAGTGATTGACGAATGAGATAGAGTAAGATTAACTCATGCTTATCATGAATGAGTTCCTCATGGGCCAAGGCCTGTAGTCATCTCCTGTGTGTGCATGAGCTTGTCTGAGAAAGGTTAGAGGCGGCGAACCGATCCAATGATCCATATTCCAAACCCACCAAGCCAAATCTTCCCTAGTCATCCCAATAATTGAACTGGACTCTTTAAGCCCTATCACTCAGCCTATGAGTCAAGCCCAGATAAATAAATAATATTTATTTCTTAAAGCCCATTTACATTTTGCCTCCTGCCCAAAATTTTTTGGACTGGGTTCAAGTATTTTGGGCATTATTTGATCAATATTCGACACATGATGCTCCAAGTGCTTTAATAAAGTTGAAGACTTCATTTTTCATTGATGAATCATTGAGTAAAGTTAAGCACCAACACTATAACTACTCCATTGTATATATAGTTGTATTTTGTATGCTTAAACTTGTTGCACCACTTCAATTGTGCGTGTCATCTTACTTCATCTTAATGATCTTGTCCCATGAAATCATCTGGTATCTATATGGGACTATATAACCATTCACATGCTCATGGGTCTCATCGTAATAATAATATATTAAATACAAGTATCACGGACCGATACTCCATGGAGAATTATCACTCGTGAGTTCGAAATATCATGCCATATATTATGATGGGATCATAACAAGCCATTGTAAGCTCATGTTAAGTCTATGTGCTGAATGATCTTATGATTCATGTCATTCCATGCCTTGCTTGAATGGCGTATAATATAATATAATTCGCGTAATAGTTCAAAGCTTGCCGCGGTGAAGTTACTTGCCCATTTATCAACAATCCGAGTAGCCAAGTGTCTTTTAAGATCAACCCATCATTCAATGTGACAAAAAAAAAAGTACAAATCCAAGTCTTATTAGATCAACATCACCCTTGGCAGTATCAAATCACCGTTAATAGGGACGATATATGATATGGAATAATACTTCCATTAACTGAAATTCTTCACACAACATAAATGAATGGCTCCTGTTTTGCTAGTTCGCCCCTTTAAATCACAGATAACTTGATGACTTCACACACATATAGCTACGTATGCCTAAATATCCCATTTTCCACATCTCAAACTTAATTATTATTTTTTTTTTATAAGCTGCGCGTGAACCACGCGTCAAAGGAAAGTGTATCGTTGGGCCAGCGCGTGGAGCTACGTGCTCCGTCTTCCCCAAATTCTTCGCATCCGCCATTGTCGCAAGGAAGAAGCTCCAATCTTTTTAAAAAAAAAAAACTCTGAATAATAACAGAACCTATCCACTTCACATCGGATTCACCATATCATATACGAGATATACCACAATACATTATACAATATACACCATGTCATATCCGAGACATACCAAAATACAATATATAACGAATAAAAACGGAGATTGATCCCATATCTTTTTAATGCCATCAATATAAGTACACACGTATATCTAACCCTTGTCGAATCTTGACAGAATATATCCAAAATTTCCCCATCCATTATGCAGACGTGTATACCTTTATATGTGTGTGTGTGTTTGTATACACATCTTAGTCATATTTTTCATCGACCGATGTCACATGTGCATTCCCTCTTGTGTAGATATACTCACAACACCAAATCTTTAATCCTTTGTCCTCTTACCTTCACAACAATTACTATTTATTGGTTCAAATTAGATCGGTTCAATCCCAATTGTTCCGGCAACGACATTCCGAACTCTGTCAAGCACAACTTCGGCAAGCACTCCGATGGTACAATGCTCGTCATGCAAACATACTTTATTATTTTCTGTTCTCCTTGTTCTAATCTTAGGACTGTGTTGCTTTTCGGATTATAAGTTGGTGAGCAGTGGTGAAGCTTAGTTGATGACAAACACGTATGCACCTATCATGTTGAACGTTATCGAGCTTTAAATTGGTAATCCTTGTCATCCACATGCCTTTCCGATCCTTTTATTTTTCTTTTTGCTTGCAAATCACGTAACCAAGTCATAGCCTTGAGAAACAGCGATCTCAGACACATTAAAATGGCATGTATGCAGTTTTGAGAAGTACTTGTAACAACCTTTAATATTGAAGATTTGCCCATTTACACACACATACGTAAGCTTTCCGATTCGGCCAAGACTAGTTCACAGCAAGAGCTCCATGACGAACAGCAAACTAAATCTTCATAAAGGTATATCCCTTTCTTATTTTTTTTTTCATGTGCCAAAAAAAAAAAAAAAACCGAAAAGACTAAATTCATCGAATGAATAACAAACTTGTGAACCTTGCCATCTGCGAAACATTGTTGAACTCCATAGTCTTATTTAAAGTTCTGGTAAGATTATGTTTCACTCTCTTTTATTTTATTCTCTCTTTTGTTTATAAATTTAATCTTCAAATAGCTATACCAGATGGCAATATTGAGGTAGAAAGAAACATAAACAAACAGTAGAGTCACCAATTCTAAACATCAACACATCAACGGTCTTCTACAAAACTGGTGTATTTCTTTGGACGAAGCAGCGGTGTACTTCATCGTAAAAGAAGTCCTCAAATTGCTTTTCTCCTACGATCAGAGCAACATCCCTCCAGGTTCTTCTTCATACTCAAACAAGCTTCATCCGAAACTTTTTTTTTATTCTAGTAATTTTCTCAAGATCTTTATTCCTCTTTAAATAATCTTGTAACTGCTTCTCATCTTGCAAGACAAAAAGGATGTTCCGACATGGAGAGGGAAATTTCAATCATGGCATCATGTATCTTAATGCAATCATCCATGCAGTCTTCTAACAAGCAAAAGGACTTGATATTTTCTCTATATTGACGCCTTTGTATAAATCCAAAACCAATCCATAGGGAAATAAAACTTTAATTGGAATTATTCAATTGTCTTTTTTTTTTTACACATGGTAAGAATAGTTTCTTAGCTTCCTCATTTTCCAATGCTTCGTTTATAAGTTTATTCTTTTCTATCTTGATGGTCACTACATATCTACGAGTATAACTTATTAAAACTCCAATAAATATATACATATACATAGATATATTTTTAAGTGAAACATCGTACAAGAAGGGCCGGCTGAAGGCTGGCGGTGTAAGTGTATAAGTCAGTGGTGTAAACCTTCAAAATCGTTAGTGTAGAGATCTAAAGCTGGCGGTTTTCAAACGGTATTGAAATTATGGTTGGTGGCTTTGAGGCAGCTTTGAGTCTACTTGTCTGTTACATGTCCACTGTTATGCCTTGTGTCTTAGTTCCTTCTCTTCTTTATTTTTTTTATACATATACATTTATATATATCCACATGTCATTTAGCAATCAGTTTCAAATCACTTGTCATTTTCTTTGCAAGCATCATCTTAACCAGAGCCAATAAGTATTGATGGCAAGAGAGGGAAAGAATAGCCAAACTCAAGAAATTGCAGTTGCCAAATCAAAGGAAATGAGAAGTATCCAAGGCTTGAGTGTTCAAATGGTTAGTAAACAGGAGATCAAAATTAGGCGAGGGCCAACCGTTGAAGTTATCAAACAAAGGGACTTGCTGGTGCGCCAGGATGGTAATCCACCACAAATTCAGCTTCTACGAGACCAGTAGATAGACGACACCATTTTTGAAGATACGTTTTGGGAGAAGGCTTCTCGCCTCAAGTTATGTGCAACTCCCCCTATTAATGGTGACTTCTGATTAATCGAGCCCGAGCCGCGTGCCAATTCCAGGAGCACCATTAGGGGGGACTCAATGTTATGCTTTAGGAACGAGCGAAAGGAGCTACCACTTTCCGGTACACACTTTGCATTTCTTAAGGAGCCACCACCTGGATAGAGCGAGTGGGTAGACTACATCACCGAACAGCTGGAATACGTGAAGCTACTGAAAAAAGCCAAAGTCTATGATGCCATCATCACCTCTGCTCGCTTGTGGCTTATCAGCACAAACAAGATGGAAGTATGGCGTGCCATCATCTCTCGATGGAGTACGCAAACTCATACATTTATCACTGCATGGGGGGAGATATCACCAACTCTTGAAGACGTGATCATGCTTCTAAACCTATACTGTTTTTGGGTAACTAATGCCACTGCAGTTGCAACTTCACACGAAGAGCGCCACCTCGAAGCATCTTTACTAGTGTCTCTAAAGCTCACCCGATATGATAAGAAGAAACCATGTTTCTCTGCTTGGATAACACATTTCTTCGAAGAGCGGAGAAAGAACATACCTCAAGTAGTAAGACCAGCTCGTGGAAAAGAGTAAGTATGTTCATATTATTACTTCATACTTGACTTCTCTAACTAACACGTTTCTCTTTTTTTTTTTTTTTTTTAATGTATAGGTATGAGCTTGTAGGCTTCATTGCATTTTGGTTGCATTTTGGTTATCACTATTCGTGTTCCCTGGTGGGCCAGAAGAAGGTGTAAGCCCTCGGATCTTTACTTTGGCTGTACGTATTGCACGGGGCCAATGCTTTGCATTAGCTCCTTTCTACCTGGGGTCTTTATACCGACGTCTTGACCTATACCACCAAGCTTCTGTCTGTTCCAAGGGTTGATATTTGAATGTGTCACATATAGACTTACTTTTCTTGTAACTTTTCTTCTGTGAGCGATTTCGGAATCACCTTGCACAACCAGCCATCAATAGAGATTCAGATATTGCTGCTCCTCGGGCATGGGCTTGGATTGGAGTAGAGATCAATCGCCACTTCTTCAGCTCATCAATGTCGAGAAGGAGTTTACGTTTTGACCTTTCGTAGAGTCTCTTGAAGGTTATCAAGATGGTGATGGGCTTTATCCTCTAGGTTTTGAAAGCGAGGTTATTTAGTTGATAATCGTCGTAAGCTAGATAAAAATCAAGCTAGGTTCATGCTTTGGTGCATCCCAGGGGGCCTGCTATCTTTGCTTAACAAAGGAAATTCAAATGGGCGATTCTTGGAGCAAAGGGTGATGGTATACTCCCTTCATAGAGTGGCGCGCCAGTTTGGTTTTGATCAAGGAGTGCCGCGTCTTCTCAATATTGCACAGAGTTTTGATTCATGTTGCCAGTCAATCTCGCCAAGTGACTTCAAGTGCATTCATCCTATGGTGCGACAGCTATTCTTTCCTTCTGTGGAGTGTCGTGGAGTTGCTTTTGTTGGATAGCTGATGCACTGGTCGAATGTATGGCTATCTTTCGTGACTATGCCTTTGCATCCGTAGATGATACGTTGCAAGCCCCACTCATATATCGCTATGAGTTTTATCTCAGACTACCCAGGAATAGATGCCATAGGCCAACCAGTAATATTCAAGTGGTTGAGGAGTCTGCATCAGGCAAATTAGAACCTTCAACTAATGCGCCTCTTTTAAAAATGAAGAGTAACAATCCACCACCTCTGCTAGTGGATTCTAGGGCAACAAAGCGTGCACTCATCAAGGAGGTAATGAGTTTTTTTTTTTTTTTTTGTGTATAACCTGCTATTATTACTCTTCTTTTATTGTCTAATGTTTTCTTTATTCGTCCTTTTTTTAGGTTGACACAAGCTCCTTTCTAAGTTCGCATCGCTCTAGTGGTGCTATTACACTAGTGATGGTACTAGATGATGAAGATGATGGCCTAGACAAAATTGATTATTGAACCATCTCCAAACCCCTGTGATGACAATGGAAGTGATGTCGACAAGACTGAAGAGCACAATTATGAGGATGATGGGCATACTGTTGATGATGGGATCACGAGTGCACTTGTTGTCAATGCATCTATTGAGCTCCTTCCTCCCTCAATTGCTAGCATGTCTTGTGAAGACATGGTGGCAACTTCAAGGACTATGTTGCATTAGAGGAGATGACTTCCTTCCATGGCTTTACCACCATCTCATTTGATAGCACCTTTGGAGAGTCTGAATGCCATGGACAGGGAATTCTGGGCCAGTTCTCCTATGTTGGGAACCGAGGTAGCTACTGCAATGATGAAAATGATTGGTGAAGCCATGTTATTGATGGACAAACGTTGGAGCTCCTTATCAACGACAGAGCTAAAGCAACTTGTCAAATGTGTTGAGGGGGCTCGTATGTTGCAGTTCATCGATAGCTTATGGCTGTTGCTACAAGGCCAAGAGAGTGCTGAATTACAGGGATGCCAAGGGAGATTATGACAAGTTGATGGTGAAGCTGCAAGAGATCCAAACAGAGATTGCGACAGCGAAGACTAAAATGGAGACTTCTTTAGAGAAGATGACTTAGAATTTATAGTAGGCTTGGATTGTAAGCCTTAGTTTGGATTTGTTTGTTACTTTGTTTCCATTATAGACCAATTATGCTAGCACTGCTGTTTTATGTAATGAATGAATTTGAATTTATTGCAATCATTTGTTTTCTTTACATATGTATATGTATATGTGTGAATGTCAACATTTGACTGAAGCCGTTAGTGGCATGTGCTTGCTTAGGAAACATTGCTTTCACTTAGCAGCAACAATTCAAAATATAATAAAGGTATATGAGTCTTATGTCGTGCATCGGAGTAGTACTCTTGCTTGCAAGCAACAATATTATTATTATTAGGGTAATAGATCGATCACGCTTGGAGCGGCGATAGTATTACGTGCTGATAAGCTTACCACCCTACTAGTCGAGGTTAATTGGTTAAGAGGGTATTGCCCAATACTTAACCATTCGTTGCATATTTCTAAAACATTTCACTATGTTAGGTATGATAGCATATTGTCATGCGCCTAGGAGACAATGCTTCTACTAGTCAGCATGCCATATTCGTATCGTCGCGCACTTAGGACACTACTCTTACTAAGTGGCAGCAACATATATAAGTAATGCTTTTACTTTTTTTTGTCATGTTAACTAATCTTTGTGCGCTAAGGAGATATCTCTAACTTTGCAGCAACAAAAGAAAATTAATAAAAAAAAGAGAGAGACAGAGAAGACATGATGAGAAGGGCTTTGATAATGCAAGCCTTAATTTTATTCAATAATGTATTCAAGGTACATCATTGTACTCACATATGAAATTTCTTAACATATTGAAAATTGATAGGTTGTGACCTTGTCATTTGTTGGATTCAAAAGTTTGCAATAGCCACTGTCATGCACTTCATGAATGATGAAGGGACCTTCCCACTTTGGCGCCGGAATATACCGCACATGCTCTGCTGCGCGAAGTACAACGTCGCCTTGTTGGAATGAGCGCTTCCTAACCAAGCGGTCATATGCAGTACTAAGCCGTTGTTGATAATTAGCGAAGTTACGCTTGGCAGTGTCTCGCCTTTCTTCTAATGCTTCTAAGTCCAACACACGTAGAGTATCTGGTTCTAAATTTGCGTTGATAGCTAAGCATGCAGATGGAACCAAGATCTCTATGGGCATCACTGCCTCCGACCCATATATAGGGAGAACGGTGTTGCTTGTGTAGGACTGCGCTTAGATGTCCTAGGCCCATAATGCTAGGGAAGCTTGTCATGCCATTCTTTATGATTGTCATGCACCATACGACTGAGTATCTTCAAAAGCGTCTTGTTAGTAGCTTCTGCTTGTCCATTTCCCTTGGGATAGTAGGGTGTGGACTTCACATGATCAACATTATAGGAGGTCAACAATTGCCGGACATGTGAGTTGACAAAAGGCGTCCCATTATCTGAGAGAACGCTTTTGGGATTCCAAAGCGACAGATAACATGTTCTTTCATGAAAGTCGCTACCATTGGTCCGGTAGCTTTCTTCAATGGGATTGCTTCTACCCATTTAGTAAAACACTCTGTCCCTACTAAAATCCAAATACACCCCTTCGATGGTGGATGGATCGGACCAATCAAATCAAATGCCCAAGTATGGAATGGCCATGGAGTAGTTAAGCTATGAAGTGCGACAGTAGGAGCATGGATTGCATGGCCATGTTTCTGACAGGCAACACACTTCTTTGCAAAGTTAAAGGCGTCGGTCTCCATGGTAGGCCAATAATATCCTAGATCCAACAAATGATAGTATAACTTCCTTCCTCCTTGATGCTCGCCACCATCTCCAGAGTGAGTTTCGGCTAATATAGTATCTGTTTCAGAGGAGCGATACACCTAAGAGGTTTTCCCATGAATGATACCTGTACAGCATCTTCATGTATGATGTATTTCCTTGCCTTTGTGCTTGACTAGCCGCGCATCCGTGCTATTTGTGGGTAGGGTGTTATTCTTCAGATAGTCAATATATGGTCGTCGCCAGTCACCAGCGCTTGCTATAAAGCTACATTCACCCTGATCCAGTTGTTCAAAACATTTCAGGTAGCTCATCTGCAGCTGAGAAGCGTCTTTGGACATGGTTGGCCAATAATACCCTGCGCGCTGAATGCAACGATACAGGGGTGTCCTTCCTCTCCACACCAGAGTGTATGGTATTTATCCAACTTAAGACGAGCTTGCTTTGCACAGATGCAACGTGCTAGGATGCCATCTGGCCCTTTGAAGTAGAGGACATCTTGATGCGAGTAAAATTTTTCAAAGTTGACACAGAAGCGCGTTGGGTTGTGCTAGCTGCGCTTGATGGGCATACGCCAATCATCTTGAGCTTCCTCTTCTTCGTCCACTAAGTTTAAAGTTGTACAGGGGATAGATTTCTTGATAACCTGTACATTCAGGTAGTCTTCCTTAGTCTCCATGGGAACCTTAGAAGCCAGTGTTGCCAATGCATCTGCATAACGATTACTCGATCGCTTGGTGTGCTCATATCTTACTAGATTGAACTTCCCAGAGAGCTTGCACTGCAGCCTGTAAGGCACAAGTGTTGGCTCTTTGAGGGAACTCGCCATTTGCTTGCTTATTATCAATTTGAGTCACCGCGGATGCATAGGTGTGATGCTCGGCATTTAGCAAAAATGAGTCCAAGAAGGAGCGCTTCATACTCAGCCTCGTTGTTGGTGCAATGAAAGTCTAACTTGAATGCCAGAGGTATCTCCTAACCTGTTGGAGATGTCAAAACTACTCCAGCTCCCCCATCCAGTACTACTAGAGGAGCCATCAAATTGTACTTGCCATTCTCATCTGATTCTACCATCATCAAGTCTTCATGAAATTCTGCCGGGATCTGGCTCGTGGCAGTTCCATCTGTAGTGAAATTGTGCCAAGAGATCAGCTAAGGCTTGAGACTTAATAGCCTTAGGTGGTATGACAGTGATGTCAAATTCTGACAACAAAAGCAACCATTTAGCAATCCTGCCGATAAGGCCGTCGCAACAGCAAATATTTGATGGGATCGAAGTTTGTGACAAGGTTAACTTTGTGTGCCAAAAAGTAGTCGGAGCTTCTGTGTTGTGAATACCAACGCGAAGACAGTGTTTCTCATGTTGAGTAATTGATCTCCTTTCCTTGAAGGGAGTGACTCAAGTAGTACACTGGACGTCGATACCATCAAGTTCTTGAGCCAATAAGGCTTCAATGGATCTATCTGTGGATGTTAGATAGAGGATCATTGGCAAGCCTTTTACTGCATGGTCATTGTCTAGGGGGAAGTAAGTATTCCCTTAATCTTTTGCATTGCCTCCTCCTGAGGCTGCCCCCACTGAAATGAAGTTCCTTCTTCATGAGGTGTTTCGGGGATATGAAATTTCTGCCAATGCAGGTATGAATCGCCTGATGTAAGAAACTTTCCCAAGAATGTCTTCAATTCCTTTGGATTGGGGTAAGGCATAGACCTTATGGCCTGTACCTTAGTTGGATCGACGTCAATCCCTTGTCTATGAACAACGAATCCAAGGAATTTTCCAGATGAGACTCCAAATATGCACTTCAGTGGTTTCATATGTAGCTTATACAGCCTACATCTTTCAAATACCTTATGGAGGTGAATCAAATGATTAGGTGCCTTCATCGATTTGAGCCCAAAAGGCATGACGGTGTAGTAAAATTTTCCTATGGTGTTCTGAAAGCAGTACGTTCAGCGTCTTCAGCAGCTATCTTGATTTGATTGTACCCACTAAAACCATCCATGAATGAAAATAGCTAGTGGCCAACTGTGGCGTCTACCAATGTTTCTATGTTGGGAAGTGGGAAATCATCCTTTGGGCATGCCTTGTTGAGATCACAAAAGTCGACACAAACACGTATCTTCCCATTCTTCTTCTTTACTGGCACTATATTAGCTAGCCATGTAGGGTGTTCGATTGGCTTGATGAAGCCAGCTTGAAGCAGCTTTTCAATTTCCTCCTTTATTTTGGGTTCAATCTCTAGACGAAAGATACGTGGTGTTTGCTTGACAGGCTTAGCCCCATGTGCGATGTTTAATCTATGCACCACTAGCATGGGATCTAGTCCAGGCATTTCGTCATATGTCCTTGCAAACACATCTCTATAATTCTTCAATAATTCATACTAAATTGACCTTAAACTCCGGCAAAAGGCTTTTGCCAATGAAGATAGGTCGTGGGCTTCTCCTAGTCCTGATAGGTCTAACTCTTCAACCTCTTCTGCTTGAGGTTTCATCTGGTCTTGCAATTGTAGGGGGGCGGGTTGGGTTTCTTGTATCATCATGGGATCTGAAGATGACATGAAAGCTTCTTCAGATCCCGTAGACCGTCATAAGTAATATACCCTTTTCCCGTCGGATAGAATAAAACTTTCGACCTCGGTAACTTGCTTTTGCTTCTTCCTACCATCACGGGAGCCACGTCTCCTCTTTTTATTTTGTTTCTCTTGAGTCTCTTCCTAGGTGGGTAGTGGTATGCCAGAGGGCTTCACCATAGTTGTCTCTCCTTCCTCAGCATACTCATCGAAGAAGCTGGCTTCAATAAGATATGATTCGTTGTACTCAAAAGGATTCTTTGCGGCGGGAATGAATACATCTTTCCCTTTCCAATGACCCTTCATACATTGATGCAGTGTCGAAGGTATAAGGTTGTGATCACGCAACTACTTCCTTCCAATAAGCAGGTAGTAAGATATGGGCGCATCAATCACATGGAATCGTGTGGAGCTTTAGATTGGTCTAACCTTGAAATCAACATTGACGTATCCCATTGCAATTGTGGTCAAGTCAGTAAAACTATTAACAGCAATGGGTTGCTTCACGAGCCACCTCATGTCTATATTCGTAGCCTTGAATGTAGACATTAGCATGATATTTATAGAGGCGCCATTGTCACTGAATGTCCTCTTGACATGATGTCCGTTGAGTGTGCTTTCAACATATAATGGGCGGCTGTGGTTGGGGTTCCTCACGCACATGTCTGCTTCTGTGAATAAAATTGCATTATCATGTACATGTGCCATTCTTCATACAAGTTGTGCTACACTACACTCCCCGTATTGTCTTTTAGAAATCTGGGTAAGTGCGGTTGCTGCTATAATTCGTGCCTCTTCATCAAATCCTAATAAGTCAAAGAATTTCTTGAAGTTGGCAGTTTTCAACAAGGCAGTAGCCATTGTAGAATCTGCACCTTGATCATCATTTACTAGTATTTCTTTTCCTTTTCGTGCCTCGGTTATGGCACTTCTTCCTCTTCAGTCCTCAGATCATGGTTAACAGCACTTGCCGTACCTCGTTGAGCATTGTGTGTAGGAAGTGGGTTGTTGCGTACATCATTACCTTCAATGATGAGTTCTCCATTGTTGACTCGCTCATTGAATATCTTCTTGAGTGTCCAACATTCCTTAGTGGGATGACCTATAGTCTTGTGAAATCTACAAAACTTAGGATCACTCTTTTTAGTTGCATTAGGAAGGCGCTCAACCCTTGCGAGCTTGATGTTTCCATCTTTCAACCATTGGTCAAATACAGCATGAGCCTTTCCCATGGGACAAGGGAACGAGAGCGCTGGTGGAGCGCTTCTTGACTTATCGTTCCTTGGCTTCTTGGTATCCTTGGAACCTTCTCTCTAGACTGAGCTAACATTTGTAGCTCTCTTTCCAAACCTTCCACCTTCTCTATGTTGTCTGGATATGGAGTTATTGGTCCTTCGCGCATTCTCAACGAGAGTAGCAAAGGAGCATAGATTGAGATTCTTGAGGTAGACGGCACATTCAGTGAACATCCCTTGGATGCAGATCTTCACTACTTCTTTCTCATCACAGATGTCTTGAATATCTAATGAACGTTCCCTAAAACCCTCGATGTAGTCCATAAGATATTCCTTCGGCTTTTGTCGTGTTCTTCCCATATTAGTGATGGTAACCCGCTCTTGAGTAGAGAAGAACTTCTTCAATAATAGATTACACATGGTTCCCCTTGAATCAACTGACCCTGGGGGGAGATTGACATACCAAGTGTATGCCTTCTCGGTCAGAGACTTAGAGAATTCTTTTAGCTTTAAGTCATCGTCAAACCTGTAGACTTCCAATGTTTCAATGAATTTAAGCAGGTGTTCTTTAGCACTACCCTTCTTGCCATCAAACAACATAAATTTAGGACTAGCATAGTCCTTTGGATAAGGCTTTGCTACAATCCTGTAATGGTATGGAAGCTTTAAGTCCAGTACTTCTGTAGATGACTTAGCTTGAATTTATTTTAGATAAATGTCCAAGTATTCCTTAGTTATAAAGGATTCCCTTGGCACAAATACTGATGGTACAGCTGGTGTAGCTAGGGCAGTTGGTATGGCTGGTGCAACAGGTGGAGTCAATGCAGTTGGTGTAACCGAAGTCACCGATGCAATTGGAGAAGTCGATGCATGAGGAAGATTAGAATTAGGCGAGGAAGCGGTCTCACTCAGGCTGGCACGAGAGTGCACATGTGAGGATGACGACCCGCCAAGTTAAGCTCTTGTGTTATCTGCTTCAGGGGCTAGTGACTGCTCAACTATAACTTGTGGTGATGGGGTTTGCACATGCACCCCTTGAGGCATATTTGCCTGAATGGTAGGAGCAGTGGCAGGCTGGGATAAGGAGGGGGCGCTTTGCTGCGCAACCAAGGTGGGTCCTTATAAGGCTAACCTTGGAGTGCATCAGCATTAGCAGCCATCCCTGGTATAAGACAGGTAAGTGCAGTCAAGAACAGGTTTAAAAGCTCGGGTGTTCTCTTGAATGGTTTGTGTCGTCTCTGCATTACTTTCTTATATAGTACGTATTACTTGTGCATTGTCAATAACGATGCCCTGCATGTTGGCAGTAGGATTAGTGTTGACATTAGTGTTGGCATCTTCTAATGCTGGCATGTTTGGATCAATAGTGTTGGGGTTAGGGTTGCTGACGTCTTGATTCACGTTGTCATTAGTGTTACTTGGCTTTCTTCTTGGAGGTGCCATCACGATTCTATCAAAGTCCTCAATCCCCAGTGGACTCGCCAAAATGTAGATGCAGGGGTCCTTGCCAGTAGCGGTCACGCACACGTCACGTGGATCTCGTGCTTGATACGTGACTTTAGAGTGATACTGAGGAAATGACACTTGATGACGGGATGGCTTGGAGAGAATGACAGGGGAGGAGGAATAGGCAGTCTCAATGTCTCAAATGCATAAGTGACAGATAAGGGAGCTTGAGTAGACCTCGTACGTCAAGCTTACAGTTCTTAAGCAGTTGGAATAGAAATCCCTTAAGTTGCCTTGTTTGATCTTCCTGAGTAGAACCTCCTTTATAGACCTTTGTTTGTCTTTTCTTTCCAAAAGTTCCTCATGAGGAGGAGGAGTGACTGAATATTTATAGGTACTTAGCGTGAATGATGGCTATCAGATCACCTCAGTGATTAACGAATGAGATGGAGCAAGATCAACTCATGCTTATCATGAATAAGTTCCTCATGGGCCAAGGCTTGTAGTCATCTCCTGTATGTGCATGAGCCTATCTGAGAAAGGTTAGATGCGGCGAATCGATTCAACGATCCCTATTCTAAGCCCACTAAGCCAAATCTCCCCAAGCCATCCTAATAATTGAACTGGACACATTAAGCCCTGTCACTCAGCCTATGAGTCAAGCCCAAATAAATAAATAATATTTATTTTTTAAAGCCCATTTACAGATTATAATGTAAAACTAAATTGGTGCATCAAGTTTCTTGATATTATTAGCATATGGGTCGGTTGCTTGATAACATTAAAGTCTGCCCCCTATCAACAAATTGATGGTCGACACTTAATCATAGTTATGGTCCATTGGCAAGGTAAGGCTATATGTGGGAAGTGTCCCCTGTAAAAATTTGGAAGAATACTAGTGAACCATTAATCTCTGTAGCATCAAGATGAGTAGTTAAATAAAGCTAATGATATAACCAAGATAAATGTGTCATGCTTTATACATACTGGCTAGCTATTGCAAGTCTGTGAGCCGGATTATACAACTTATCAGTAAAGACCATCACCCCTATCATCTCTAACATGTATGCTTCAGCGTATCATCCTTTATATCTTGATATGCCACTAAAATTATCTTTTAGCTATGACAATTTTAGTCGAGTTCCCTCTGATTTGGAATTATATTCCACTAAGGATAGTCCACAAGTGTATCATATAGTTTTTTTTTTAAATATTCTTCTTATTCTATTAGCACTTCTCTTGTGGTTACCCGCATTACCTAACTAGCTAAGTCATTGGGATCCATACTAGAAACTTAAGCGAGGTCCAATTGATCTATTGGAATAAGTTAGGAAAAAATGTCCGTATACCCACGTATGGTTTTGCTACGTATACTGTTGATTGATTAAGGAAACATTATCTATAGGTATCTTACTCATATATGTCATTACATGGAAACATGAAATTTTATATTTTGCCACGTCTAGTATGCATACATATATGCCTTCAATTGAATTCTATGGTTATTGTTTCCTTTTTTGTTGTGTATAGTAGGTCATGGTGCAATAATGACCTCAAATGCTTGAGCCAAATAATTGAAGATGCTTATAAGATGAGTGCTCACCACCTTATGCCACTTTTGAGACTTATCAGATGAAGACTTAGTCACTATCTGACCACTAAACAATACTTCATATGCCTTCTTAATTTGCTCATTGAAGATATTATTGCAATTATAAAATGTTTTCCCCACTAAATGCAACACTACACATGTACTTAGCGTCCACTAATGCAACATTATAATTAACTATATTTGTGGTCTCAGTACCATATCAAATACCTCCATCGTAAGCTAAAGTCTACTACTCTAGATGTAGGTCTCTAAAGTATCTATCAATCCAGACACTCATTTGCTTTACTTCTTCGAAGTAATCTTAGAACTTGCAAGGTAGTATTTGATAGGCTACTTTCTTATGTAGATCTTTGCATTGTTGGCTTTTTGTATTGAAACTGCTTGCTATATGATGGATACAGTAGTGCCATGGATAACTTCTTGGCCAAACCACATCATCACCTTCAAATACTTTATTTATTCTAACGTGAAGGTTGGATGTAAGTGCATGTGGATGGATCTCTAATGGCATGAACAAGTAACCACTTTGTAAACCAACTTCATGTGACCTTGCACTTTTTGGTTATTAATGCGTATGCGAAGGCTATAATGTGGTTGAGTCTAGTTAAGGGTAATCTTGATTGATAAAAGCATTCATACATATGTGTGAACCATCAAAAGTAGTGATACGGAGGCATTAAACATGTTTCTTGAAGCATACACAGAGCATCCACTAGTAGTCCTTGTTTGAATAGATGCACTTCACTAATTGTATTCTTCTGTCTGACTCCACCACATTGTAATTATGATGGTTAGTTATGTGATGCATTTTTATTGCTTGTGTCGAGTGTTGTTTTGTTTAAAATCGCATCACTACCTTAAACTCATCACTAAAACTCCAATGTTTATCGCCTAATAGTTGCTCATCTTCAAATGTTACATAAGTGCTACCCATATTTGTCATGAAAAATGACATGAGATTCAAATTTCCTATAGTATTCACATCCTTCGAAGTTAATAGGTGTAAAATGGCCCTTAATTAAACATAATATTTTAGTCTTAATTGGATCAGTTTGATGAATAACTCCACAGATTTGGTACTTATTTACTTAAAATTTTGCTTTTGGGATTTTGGAGTGATATTTGAGCTTAAGACAGAAATTGAAATAAGTTTCGTGGTACTTGGACAAATATTTTTCAAAGTTCAAAGAGTTGTAATGTGCATAACCAACACATGAGTTCTTGCATAGGTTGTGCTAAACCGACAAAAATAATCATTATGAGAAGTACATGACCAAAGTGCACAATCGCATGTAGGTTGCATTGAGCTAAATTTTGTTTATATTTGATTTAAATCTTTACAAGGCTATAGAACATGAGCTAAACAAGATCATGTTGACCTTGTAGTAATATAAGATTTGGGTTTACATATAATTAGAGCTCAAGTAAGAAGGGGATTAACTTTTGGCACAACTAATCTATTTCTAAAGAGAGAAAGTGTAAGAGCAAGTCATAAAACATTGAAGTCTGTTGATGATTGAAAGATCACAAGTTAAAAGGGGTTTTTTTACTTATATTTTTCATGTTTTACTCTATTTTCTTTTATTTAATTGTAAAATTTAAGGAGGAGTAAAGTACAAGTCTAGGTTCTGATAAACCCCATATTTGTCATGTGATTGAGATAGTGTTTATTCAATAAAATATTAACTTTCTTGATTCTAATTATTTGGTTTTAATGTTTTCATGAATTAGTAGTTTTAGAATATAACTCATGACAATTTTCTATCCAGATAATTGAGAAATTGCTAGATTGAATAGATATGCGTAATTAGAAACACTTACATGCAATCTTGAAGATGGGATGGTATAATTGTTCTGCATTAGGTTAAAATTTGATTATGATTGAAGTTGGTACTTGAGGATGATTAGTACCTGCTAGATGGTAGAAGGGAAAATTTACAATTCAAACACCTGACTTTCATGCGGATCACTATAGCTTGCATCTTGTTCTAAATCGCTCACATGTAAAGCAGACAACTCATTCTCATTCTCATATGTCTCCACATACACATTCATTATTCTCTAAAGAAGTTTTGATGATAACAAAATGAGTTAAAGAGAAATAATTAAATTATTAAGTGTGCAAATTTTAATGAAAAAAGATATAATAATGAATAGTACCAATTGTCTAAAGGGTTGTCCAAAATGTTCAGTGATAAGTTTTTAACTAAAAAGATAACCCAGAAAGAACTCCAAAAGGTAGAAGTATTCATTACTTATGATCACGATTTCAAGCAAAAAATGATCATAACTCTATTCAAATTAAGTTTTAATGAGTTTTCAAGGCTCAACTCCAAAAGATGAATACATTTGGGTAATGTATTCATATATTCTACTAAGTTGGATTACAATCCATAGGGATTAAATTAAGGTGATCAAAATCATTAAAGTTTATTCTTCATGAGCATTTCTGCAAATTTGATTTTTATAGATCTTATTAATTCTTGTTGTAACTTTATATCAGCATTATGAAGATGTCAACTACTTTTAGCAACTAAGATCAACAACATACGTGAAGATTTGAAATTTAAATCAAGTTAACGCTCAAGAGCTTGAAGACAAACCTTCCTATTTTTATGAGGTATGATGAGAAATGTTAAAGATTATTTCGAATAAGCTTGGATGGTTTCTTCAAGATAAATAAAAGTGGTTTTTAGGATAAATATCAAGCATTAATTTACTAGGGATAAATTGAATTCAAATACAAATTTCAACTTCAAGATAAGATGCTCAAGATAACATCCAAGATATTAGAGGAGAGATATTTTCAACAACCTCTAGAAGACCTTTTTGAACATTGTAGACAAAAGCTTATATACTTGGAGCATTCCAAAAGGAACAATAAGATACAACGCACTGCAACAAAAACATCCGCTGCTCTCATGAATTTTTGAATTGATTTTGCGTACTCAATTTTCTTATTGCCAATTGCTTTGATCTTTCTTTCTTACTTGATTAGTAGAGGGATCATAGTATGTCATTCCTTTGATTTGTATTACAAGTGTAAGCTCTATAGTTAGTGTTAGCTAAGATGAAACTAAGGAGGCAGAGTAGAGTTGAATTATGAACTACTTGTAAACAAGTTTTGATTAGATTAGTAGAACATACCCATATATATTATGAGGTCTCCAACTTAGAGTTAGAAGAGTGGATTGACGCATAAGGTAAAACCACTATATATCGCTAATTTAGCTATTCTTCCCTGCTCTTTTTATTCCTTGTATTTTCTATTTTGTTTTAATTGCTTAAATTGTTTTGACGAATTAACTCAAAGGAGATTTAATTTTTTGTGGCCTAAAAATTAAAATTTTTAGTTAAAATCAATTCAACCCTCCTTCTTGATTATAAAAGTGGGACTAACAATTGGTCTCGTAGCAAAACTCTTTTATCAAATCGAGTGATCTAAACAACATGGCTGAGAACAATGTTGTAATCAATCGTGCTCCTTTCTTTGATGTTTCAATTTTCTTTATTGGAAAATACGCATAGAGACATATATAAAGGCTAATGATTATAATTCTTGGCAGGTGATATTTTATTGGTGATCATGTGATTCGTCTTAATGGAAAACCAACACTTTTTGATGAGGAAAAGAAATAAATTGAAAAGAACAATAAAACTAAGAACTCGCTGTTAACCACCATTACATCATTAGAATTTTATCTGATCTCATCATGCACAACTGCTAAGGATATATGGGATACCTTGTGTGTTACCTATGAAGAAAACAACACGATCAAGGAGACTAAAATTAATGCCCTTATTCAAAAATATGAATTATTTAAGTTTAAATATGATGAATCTATAAATGATGCTTTTAACAAGTTTACTTCCATTACCAATTAGTTTGCATCAACTGGGAAGAAGATTGCTGATCTAGATTTGGTAAGAAAGATGCTGATGATCTTGCCATGTTTATGGGATGCCAAGAAGACTGTCATTGAAAAAGCTCAAGATCTCAACAAGCTAATACTTAGTCAACTAAGGGAGAAGTTTATGGCGTATGAATCCCATATCAAAGCCACGCAAGATCCTAAAAGTAGCACTAAAGGAATAGCTTTCAAAGCCAAAGAAGTTGTGGTTAATCAAACTGAATCTAATAAAAGTGAGAATGATGAAGAAGAAGACTTAACTCTCCTGGCCCGAAAGCTAAACCAATTTCTCAAGAAGTAGAGAGGTAAGAAGTTTAGTGTTTTTATGAAAACTACTGAATATAAGAAAAATGATGCAAAAAGCTTATAAGGAAAAAGAAAAGGAAAAGGAAAAGAAAGAGAGCTAGTGATATGAGTGCAAAAAGCTAGGACACATCAAATATGAATGCCCTACATTGATAAAAAAGATGGAGATGTATAAAAAGAAAAGTCAAGCCATGTTAGCTACATGGAGTGATCTAGATGATACAGAGAGTAGTCTAGAAGATTCAAATGAAGAGGAGGAAGAAGTAAATCTTTGTCTTATGGCCACTTCTAAGGTAAATTCAAAAATTGATAATGAGTTAACTTGCCACGCCTGTACTTACCCAAGCACACCTCAATGTGGAGGCGCCTCTTGGTCCGCAGACCGCCTTGGGTAGGCAACAAGTGATCATAGGTACACTGGCCCTTTAGTGCACCCACAGGCACAACCGGACCACAAGCATGTATTGTTACGCATGAGTAGAATCAACTCTAGTTGTAACTTTCAAGAGTCGAACCCCGATGTACCTACCATCACGTGTTGCTTACCTAGGGTGGTCTAAGGACCAAGGGGTGCCCCCACACTGAGGTGTGCTTGGGGTGGTACAAGCGTGACATGAATGAAATAGCCTAACTCTCAATACATAATTAATTTAATATATATATGTTGATTTAATTAAATTATGAATTTTGTTAAGTGTTCATTTGGATAGAAATTTATGTGTTAGTGTAAATTAGTATTAGTAGTGTATTTTATAATTAGTGCATGTAATGTGTTTTATATGTTTGAGTTGTTTAAATTATATTTATTATATACAAATATGGTTGATAAGTTAGGAGTGTTAAAAATAAATATAATGTGTTAGAGTAACTTGATAATTATGTTGATTGTTGGTCTTAATGCATGTTAAGATTAAACTTTCAAATTCAAACATAACCTAATGCAAACACTAAGCCATAACAGATTTTTTAATCCAAACCAAGCCCAAAGTCATGCCAAATCCCAAGCCCAAGGCTTCTCTATTTCTTAAAAATCTGCCACCCAAAAAGCCAAACACACAAAAGGATAATTACAAGCATTATTTAGCAAATTTAACAAGCCAAAACGACCCTAAAACGAACCTCTCCAAACTAATGCTTCCAGAAACAACAACAAACCAAATTTCTTCTTCCAATTGTTTTAAACAATCCTTCTAAAGCTTGCACTAAGCTTCAATTCTCAAGTACAAGTGATATAAGGTAATGATTTGTTAGTTTATATGATAAATTGTTTGTTTAAATTTCTCTAAGAATGTGGAATTTTATGTTATAAGGATTTCTTGGTGATATGAATGTTATGTTAGTGATTCAAGTAGGATTTTATTATTGTATGAGCTCTGAATATTATGATAATAAGTATATAGTGATATTTATAGTTATGTTGAGTTGATGAGCAATTAGTGATGAAAATAAAGTTGTAAATGTTGTTATTAGTGTTGAGATAGTGGGAACATGTTTATATGATTGTGAAGTGAGTGGAAATGATGATTTTGAAGTGTATAAGATGGTTTAAATGCGTTGAATGAGTATAAGAAGTGTAGGAGTTGTTTTGAATAGTGCATGAGTTGGTGAAAGTTAATGATGAAGGAGTTGATTTATGTTGAGTGATGTGGAGAGAGTTATTTGGTATTCAGAAGTGAAGTTCGTACTTGTTTTGGGTTGTTAAGTACATGTAATATGAAGTATGATGTTTGTATGGAGCTTAAGGTATAGTTGGATGAGTGAAAAAATGTGTAAAAATAGAGTTTGAAATAGAAGAAGTTAAAAAAACTTCAAACACTCTGTCAAACGACCCGTTTTGAGAGGTGTTTGGATAGATTATGGAGTAAACATCTTGTCAAACGACTTGTTTGGAAGGGTATATGGGCCATACACCCCTTGAAACGACATGTATGAAAGGATGTTACGCTCTTTAGAGCGTTTTACATGTTTCCTTGCGTCTAAATGGCCCCTCAAGGCTTGTATGAAAGGGTGTGGTACATTATGGAGTTTTTATAGTGTTTCCCCTAGGTCCAAACGACTTTGGAAATAGCCCCTCTTGGGGGGGGGGGGGGTGTTGCGCTTGCTGACCTTTGTACGAAATTGTATCAGACCTGTACACTATTGGCTTTTAAACAGTACGCCACCGGCTTTCCCATTTTACACCACCGACTTTGAGCTGGCATAACTTGCTTAAAAAAAATAATTTTTGTTTGTAATAATTTTATTACTTTATATGTTTTTCCTTAATTGTTTCTTAGTGTTATGATTAATTAAAAGCTTATATAAACCTATTATACCAATAAAAACTACGTTATGCTATTATATGAGTTTTGTTTGAATTTGATGAATGTTAACTGCTTGGCAACTAAATGTGATTTATACTCAATTGGGAGATATTGATGTTTGATATATAATTGCTTGAAATGTGGTAGATATATATTGTGTGTGAATATGAATTAGAGTATAATTGTTAATTAACCATGTTTATATGAAATGGTTTCTTTGATAGATTCTCGTACTCGATTGAGTTCAAATACCGATCTTTTGCCTAATAAATTTACTTATCAAGGTACACGGTAATGTGATTGTTGATTGTTAAGATTAAATATTTCTAAACCAATTCTAATTAAAGAGGAATTAAAAGTTGTTTGAAATTGGTTGTGTTTTTGTCGTTGAATGTGGTATGGGGAGCGGCAATCTTGTCAACGAGGTTAAAATGGTAGTTTAGGCGCTTAGGCCACTTGTCATGATGCAATGGCTTCCATTATTGGCTTGGCGGGTAATTGATAAGGGGTATAGTATCGATGTAACATTTGCTTATTCTTAAAAGGATATAATATGATTTAGTTTACGTTTTATGGGAACGATTAAACTAAGTGATATTATTGATTAAATTAAAGTAAAGTTGAGTAACGGCTATAAACCCTAAATGAAATTACTTTTTCTTTATGAAAATATATCAGAGATATAAGTATTTGGGCTGCTTATATCAACTTCCTGAACAGCTACGATTATTTAAGAACCCCCAGATTCCTCAAGCTTGAATTTAGAATTTGAATACTCCAGTACTGTTTGTTTGACTTAAATAAAGAGAAATAATTTCATCATTTTGCCTTGCATTAGTTTAGGAGTGTATGCCACATTGTATTTGTTTGTATTGCTGTATATTGGCCTTTGGCTCACTTTTTCTCTTTCAGGTATTGATGAAGACGAGTTTTCATGATTCCTTGGGCTATGGGATGGACTTTGAGGGCTTTTTGGAGAGTGTGACAACTAAGACTCTAAATTGACCTTGTTGTTTTTCCTAGCAAGAAAGACCAAATCAAGTGTTTTTATAAATGTAATAGTATAGACATGGCTTGTTTATAAGCCCAAGTTTGTAATATAAAGTATTTACTTTTCCCCATATTGTATGCAATATCTATTTTGTAAATATTGAGATACCAAGCTATTGGTATCTATATGTTGATATATTAAGACTCCAAACTGACCTTGTTGTTTTTCCTAGCAAGAAAGACCAAATTAAGTTTTGTTTTTATAAATTTAATAGTATAGACATGGCTTGTTTATGGGCCTAACTTTGTAATATAAAGTATTTACTTTTCCCTATATTTTATGCAATATATAGTTTGTAAACTTTGAGATACCAAGCTATTGGTATCTTTATGTTGATATATTAAAGTATCTACTCAATTATGAGTATTTTTTGTTAAAGCTTTGTATATTAAATAGGTTAAACAGGAAATTCACATAAACATCTCCTTTTTTGGACAACCTTATGTGTAATATATCCATATATTGTAGGTGGTTAGGGACTTGACATGTCATATTTTAATATTATAAATGTCGAGTCTTTATAGAACTGAATATGACTAGCTTGCTGAAATGGAAAAGCTCTCAAAAAGGCTGACATAAAGATTAACTAAGTGTGATAATGAGATTAAGGCTCTTAAAAATTTTAAAAAGGCACTAAGACAAACAAATTATTTACTTGCTGATGAAAATGAAATTTTAAAACTCTATAATGAAATGTTGCATGTTGATAATGAAAAACTAAGAAGGGAAAACAATGTGCTTAAAGAAGAAACTACTAAACTGAAGGTTAGGATTAAGATTTGTCTAACTCATTAAAGAATGCTTTTAATAAATTCAATGAAAGTGATAAAAAAAATGAAGCATGTTGATTTCTTCATAAAGATTATCAAGTGCAAAGCATTGTTTAGGATATGAACATGGTTCTAGCTCAAATGCATCTAAGAAATTTGTGTTTATGAAAGTTAAGCAAGTTATGAATGTTGAGCCTGTTGTTAAAAAGAATGAATGAAAAACAAATCATGTAAAAAGAAGTTATACTAGAAATACCAGAGGATACCCTATAGGCTATCCTAAGAGAAGGTATCCTTCCCACGGATACTATCAAAACAATTCCAGAGGGTATTACAGAAATTACCCAAGCTAGAAAAACTGGAGATAGATAAACATCAGGTATTAGAATAACACCTCTTATGCATGTTTCTTTTTCAATAAAACTAGACACATAGAGAAGTATTGTTACTATAAAAGAAACGAGCTCAATAGTCAACAAGTGAATCAAAGAAATAAAAAAAGCTTGTGTTATAAAGGACCAAGCTTATTTGGGTTCCTAAAAAGGTTTAATTATTTTCGAATTTTATAGGAACATGAAGCTAAAATAAAAGGAATGTGGTATCTAGATAGTGGATGTTCCAGACAAATGATTGGAAATGCTGCATTGTTCAATATCATAACATGGGAAGAAAAAGGATATGTAAAATTTAGAGATAATAATGAGGTAAAATAATTGCAATCGGAGATATTGATATGCCTTCTTACATAATAGAAAATGTTTATCTTGTGAAAGGCTTGAAATATGATTTACTTAGCATTAGTTAACTATGTGATAAGGGATATAAAATGATTTTTGAATAAGATAAATGCTATGCATTTAATGAATATGGTATTAAGATATTTAAAGGTTTTAGGAAGCGAAATATATATCTTATTAAACCTGCTGAGGTTGAGATTGCTTATTGTCTTTTATTTATAAATGATCATAATTTTGCTTGGCATAGACGGTTAGGATATGTTAATTTTTCTCAACTAGATAAATTATATAAAAAGAATATTATAAAAGGATTGCCAAGGATTAATATTAAACATGATATAAAATGTGATATTTGTTTAAAGAATAAAATGGTATCTATTTTAGACAAAACTAAAAATGAAATATCAACTAAAAGACCACTTAATTTGTTGCATCTTAATCCATTAGGACCTACTAGAACTCTAAGCATAGGGGGTAGCAAATATGAACTTGTTAATGCTGATGATTTTTTAAGATATACTTGGGTTATATTCTTGCAACATAAGAAAGATACCTTTGACTCTTTTAAAAAATTTGTAAAACAAATTCAAAATGAAAAAGGAATTTTCATAATTAGTCTTTGAACAGATAATGGAAAAGAATTTCAAAATGCACAATTTATGAGTTTTCTTTAAGAATGAAGTATTTTTCACAATTTCTTAGCTCCATATACTCCTCAATAAAATAGAGTTGTGGAACGCAAGAATAGAACTATAAAGCAATGACTAGATCTCTATCAAATGAAAGTGGTATTGTTGAGTATTTTTAGGTAAAAGCCATGTCTACAACTTGCCATACCATCAGTAGAGTATACATTCAGCTCGAGACATCCAAAGCAATGTATGAACTTTTTTGAGGTAAGAAGCCTTACGTTTCTTATTTTTATGTGTTTGGTTCTAAGTGCTTTGTGAAAAAGAATGTTCTTAATCTTGGTAAATTTGATGAAAGATCCGATGAAGCTATATTTTTAGGACATTCTTCGAATAGTCATGCTTATCATGTGTTTAATAAATCTTCTAATTCTATTGAAGAATAGATTAATGTTAAGTTTGTTGAAGATATAAAGGATGATGAGACTGATGATGAAAAGGAGTCCAAGGCTAAAGAAGACTGGTCTAGAACCAAAGTATGAAGTACCAATTGTTGAAACTCAGGGATCCAGTCAACCAGAATGTATCCTAGATAATACAGAAGGTACTTTAGAACCTAAAGATTATGAACAAGAAACTTCTAAGGCTTGGAAATATAAATCCGCTCATCCTCCTGCATAAATAATAGGTAATGTTCAATCTAGTGTTAAAACAAGAGCTAGTTTACAAGAATTTGAAATTCATTTTGCTTTGTTATCAAAGTTTGAACCTAACAATGTTGATGAAGCTTTACATGATAATAGTTGGATCGATGCCATGCAAGATGAGTTAAAACAATTTCAAAGAAATAATGTCTGGAATCGAGTACCTAGACCTAAAGAAAAATTTGTAATTGGAACTAAATGGGTGTTTAAGAACAAATTGGATGAAAATGGCAAAATTATTAGGAATAGAGTAAGATTAGTAGCTAAAGGTTATTCATAATAAGAAGGAATTGACTTTGATGAAACATATGCACCTGTTGCTAGATTAGAAGCAATTCACTTAATGCTTGCTTATGCATGTTGTAAGAAATTTAAGTTTTTCAAATGGATGTGAATAGTATTAGAAAATACATTACTCTAATTGTATTAGCTATATATAATTATTTGTATATTACTGTTATTTTCTTCTTAGAATTAATCTAATCAAATCCCATCAAAAGGGGATCATGGCTTTTTACTCTTAGACTAAGCCTGCCATATGTTGCTTATATTCTCATATATATGTACTCTCAAAGTTGATAAATAAATTATATCTCAATTACTCCATCCTTATTTCTATCATTCCTTTATTTTAGATGTTACCACAGCCACATTATGGTGTTTAATTGCTAATCATTTCAAAAGCCTTGAGAACTTGTAAAACACCACCAACGCCATTTCAACCATGGATTCATCAAGTCCATATTGCATCCATCCCTCATATCAACCCAACCATATGCTTATTTCAACAAAACTGAATGGTGAAGATTATCCATCTTAGAGTAAATCCATGATTCATGCACTTACAAATAAAAACAAAAATGGTTTCATTGATGGCTCCATTGAGCTACCCTCTGAAATAGAGCATCCAACGAAACATGCCCTTTGGAATCAATGCAAAAGCATGATTCTATCATAGCTCACTCACTTGATGGAATGTAATTTAGCCAAAGGAGTCATTCATGCCAAAATAGTTCAACAGGTTTGGGAAGATTTCAAAGACCAATTTTCTCAAAAAATGCTTTAACAATTTATCAAATTTAAAAATTACTAGTTTTCATTGCACAAGGCACAATGACAGTCTCAGCATATTTCACAAAACTCAAAGGTCTTTAGATGAGCTAGATACATATCAACCAAACCCCACTTGCACCTAGATGAAGGCACACATGGAACAAAGAGAAGAAGACCGAATGATGCAATTCCTCATGGGCCTCAATGACACTTATAATGTGGTATGTAGCAATATCCTTATGATAACTCCATTTCCTAATGTTCATCGGCCCTATTCGCTTATCATTCAAGATGAAATGCAGCGACAAATGACAATAGAAATAAATGAAAATTTCTCCATTGTTGCTACAATTCAAAGTCATTCCAACAATTCAAAAAAATCAAAGGGCAAGTATTGTGAATACCGCAACAGAAAAGGCCACACAATTGAGAATTGTCAAAAATTGAAGTTTCATTGCAAACATTGTGATAAAAGAGGACATACGAGGGATTGGTGCAGATATAAAAATGGCACATGGACAACAAATATCACAACCAATAAACAAGAACAATCATAACAATAGTAGCGAGCATTTCAAAAGAATTCTTTCTCAAATGCAGTAGATTCTTCTCAATTTACATATGGAATTTATCCACAAGAGACGAGCAAAACTAGCTAAAATCATGATCCAATCAACATCTTGCAAGAATTTTCTGTAGAACAACTGCAACAACTTTCCCGTGCATTATCCATGATAAGCACAAATCAAAATGGTGGTAATAAGAATGCTTATGCAAACACAACAAGTCTGTCTCCTTTTCCCGATGTTTCAATTAATTCTGTGTTTTACTAAGCCATGGATCTTAGATAGTGGGGCCACTAATCATATAACCTCATATTCCACACTTTTTACTAAAACACAATAATTATCTATACTAATTGTTAATCTACCAATTAGATCTACAGCTTTAATCACTTCAATCAACAGTGTGTCTCTCCGTTATGATATTACCTTGGATGATGTTTTGTGTGTTCCTAGTTTTCGCTTAAATTTGATTTCTGTAAGTAAAATCACTACCACTCTAAACCGCTATGCCATATTCTTTCCCACCTTTGTGTTTTATAGGACTTGTCTATGGGGAAGATGATTCGCTCGAGTAAACAACATGGTGGTCTCTATTACATGTCTCCATTGCAAAGAACACCAACCTATTATCATGTCTCACATCCTTCTAGCCTATGACATATGCGTCTTAGATATCCATCACCATCATGCTTTAAATTAGCCTCTTTGTTATTACCTTTAAATAATATTTCATATGACAATAAATGTACTATTTATCCCATGACAAAACGAACCAGACTGATAAAGCCAAAGGCCAACGTCCATAGGTCCAGTCCACCAACACTTAATCCACAGAAAACCCTAATGCTCAATCACCCACTCTCGCTTGTAGAATACTTCTCGACTCAAAAGAACCAGGTATTCTCTTTTCTTTTTCTCTCTATGTGTTTTATCTACTTGTAAAACTAGGATTTGATTACTATTGATAGATCTGACTTCTAAGTTTCATACCTACTCTAATGTTTGTGTTCTTATAGTATCTCGCTTTTGTTTATTGTTTAATTGCGAGAAAATGTTGGAGAAAATGAAAGGAAATACTAAGCTTGGTTGAGATATGGAATTCAAGCTTCCAGTGGCTCCTACACTTTACTATTTTTGGGTTAAAGTCGTACTCCCCTGTTCTTGTTGTATCTTTCTATTTATAATAGTTGTGATTTACACAACATGCAAGCGGTTACAAAACCTATCTGTATCTATTCACTACTCGCCAGCTATTCTACCGTATCTATGTTTGATTACGTCATGCCAACTGTTATACTGCTTACATGTAAATGAAGATAGTTATTATAGTTATGATTTGTGTTGTAATTTGTTACAATTGAGACTCCTATTCTATGTGACAAACATAGTCGTCTAGATACTGAGGTTTCCTTAGTTGTCTTCTATTTTCGTTTATAACATGTTGCTCCTCGGTTGAAAAACTCACCTTGTGCTCAAGGTGATAGTCTGATAATCTCGCTTAAAATCTGAGAGATCTATCCATGATGCATCTTCTGTCGGAACAGATTCCCATTGAATTAAAAGTTGAGGTATAGTAACTCCATGTCGCACCAAAATTCTTGTATCAAAGATAGCTATAGGCCTTAAAATAGGATGATTCTCCAAAGAATCTTGAGGAAGCGATATCTTCTCAAATGAATCTCTATAAGCCTTTTTTAATAATGACACATGAAAAACTAGATGAATTTTGGAATAGTCGGGTAAATCCAATAGATATGCCACACTTCCAATCTTCCTCACTATTTTAAAAGGCCCAAAATATCATCGTGATAGTTTGCATGAAAGTCTATTGGCTAAAGAAGTTAGCTGATATGGTTGTAGCTTCATGTATACAAAATCCCCAATATCAAAAGATCTGTTCACCCTATTATTATCATCTAAATTCTTCATACGAACCTGAGCTTGAACCAAATTAGCTTTTAAATCCTTCAAAACAATATCTCTAGAAAGCAACTCATGATCCACGGCCTCTAGAGAAGATTGACCTTGTGTATAATGGGGAATATTGGGAGGAACTCTGCCATATAGAGCTTGAAATGGTGTAATGTTAGCACTTATGTGATATCTCATATTAAAGCAATATTTAGCCCATGGCAAAAATGTAGGCCAAGCAGTAGGAGAGTCCATAACATATGCCTATAAATATTGTTCGAAACATCGATTCATCACCTCAATCTGACCATCAAATTGAGGATGATAAGCAAAACTCATCTTCAATGTTGTTCCACTCAATCTGAATAGCTCCTTCTAGAAACAACTCATAAACACTTTGTCCTTGTATGACACAATGGATTTAGGAAATCCATGCAGTTTAAAAACAATATCCACAAACAATGATGCTACTGAAGTAGTTGAGTAAGAAGCTGTAAGTGGACCCACATGACAATACTTGGTCAAACGATCAACGACAACCATGATAACTGAATAACCCTTTGAAATTGGAAGTCCAGTGATAAAATCCATAGTCAAATCCTCAAAAACTTGTTGAGGACTAGGCAAAGGTTGAAGTAAACCTGTTGGATTCTTTGTCAAATATTTTATTTGTTGACAAACGTAGTAGCACTTCACAAATTCATCCACATCTTTCCTCATATTCTTCTAAAAAAAAGACTCATTGAGTCATTTAAAAGTCTTTAATGCGCCCAGATGTCCACTCATATGAGAAGTATGAAACTCTAATATCAGTGAATTGAGAATAGAGGAATGAGAAGGAATAAAAATCTTATCCCTAAGAAATAAAAAACCATCTTTAATTTGAAGCGGCCATTGCAAAGAGACTCCCTCCTCACAATCAGACATCCATTTCTGCCATTCCTTTTTATCTTGAAACCCTGTTTTAAGTAGTTTAACAAAGTCAAAAGATGGTAAAGATAAAGCAAAACATTGAGCCTCCTCCGAAATACTACGAGATAAGGCATTAGCAACCTTATTCTCTGGTCTAGCCTTATATGCCACTTCATAATCATACCCTAACAACTTCACCAAGTATTATTGTCGTTCGGGCGTTTGAATCACCTAAGTAAGGATCTCCTTAAGACTCTTTTGATCTATTTTAATAATGAAATGCCTCCCCAAAAGATAGTGCCTCCATTTCTTAACAGCTTCAACTATGGCTACTATTTCTTGAACATAAACCCCAGCTTTGTGAAGCCACAAAGAAAATTTTTTACTAACCAAAGCAATAGGTTAGGAATTCTGATGTAAAATTGCTCCCATTCCATCTCCTGATGCATCAGACTCTATAACAAAGGTTTGAGAAAAATTAGGAAGAGCGAGGAGAACGGTTGTCATTAAAGCATTCTTCAATTTAAAAAAAGCCACGGTAGCACTTTCATCCCATTGAAAAGCATCTTTCTTTAACAAATTTGTCAGTGGAGCTGCAATACTAGCATAATGACAAACAAAACATCGATAATTGCCCATGAGCCCTAAAAAACCCCTTAACTTTTGAGGAGTGATAGGAATCTTCTAGTCATGAATAGCCTAAACCTTACCGGGATCTGGCATGACCCCTTCAGCTGACACTATATGACCAAGATAATCAATCTTGGTTTAAGCAAAAGAACACTTTGATTGCTTTACATAAAACTGATGTTCTTCCAAATAAGTAAAGACCTGTGTCAAGTGTATAATATGATCCTCCATACCTTTACTATAAACCAATATATCATAAAAAAAAAACGATGACAAATTTTCTGAGATAAGGACGAAAAATAGAATTCATGATAGCTTGAAAAGTGGAAGGTGCATTAGTAAAGCCAAAGGGTATGACCAGAAATTCGTAATTGCCTTCATGAGTCCTAAATGCCATTTTATGAATATCTATAGGAGACATACGAATTTGGTGATAACCTGATCGTAAATCAAGCTTAGAAAAAATATGTGCTCCATGTAATTCATCAAGAAACTCGTCGATAGTAGGTATGGGAAACTTATCTAACACTGTGGCTTGGTTCAATGCTCTATAGTCTACACAAAAGCTCCAAGAACTATCTTTTTTCTTCACCAAAAGTACTGGGGAAGAAAAGGGACTGGTACTAGGGCGAATAACTCTAGAATCCAACATCTCTTGAACCAATTTCTCAATCTCAGCCTTTTGACAATAAGGATATCAATAAAGCCTAACATCAACTTGTTGAGACTCATTATGCAAATGAATATGATGCTGCACATTCCTTAAAGGCAGCAATGATGAAGGAGTCTCAAAAATCTTGTGAAATCTGCCCAATAGTGCTGTTATAGCACTATTGTTGGTGGTATCATGACAATAATCCTCCTTCTGAGCCACAAGATTAAAAAAACAAGCCACATTATCAAACTTCAGCAATTTATGAAACTGATGTGGCGCAATTGGTTTAGGACCAATGACTGAATTGCCTTACAAGATAATGTGTCAATCATCCAACATGCACTACATAGTGAGTGTAGAATAATCAACAGTAATAGGCCCCATAGTAAGCCATTGAATTTCCACTACCATATCTACCTCTTGAATAGGAAGAACATAAAAATTGACAAAAAATTCACTATCATGCAACATAATAGGCACATTGCAACAAATACTAAAACAAGTAAGATATTCACCATTACCAATCATTACTTGAAAAGAATTAGATGCAAGGATGGGTAAACGTAATTGTTTAGCTACTTGTGCTTGAACAAAATTGTGAGCACTGCCCGAATCTATAAGAATAGAAACTTCCTTTCCACCAACTATGCCCAACAATTTCAAAGTTTTAGGAGCATGAAAACCAGATAAGGCATGATAGCTAATTTTAACATTATTTAAATAATCTGAACACTCTTCCAAATCATTGACAGTGGTAATATCACAATCTGGTTCATCATCAGGTTGAATTATCATGAAAAACTTAGCTTTACAAATATTGCCCTTATTAAATTTTTCATCACAATTGAAACACAAGCCTTTTTCTCTTCGCATGGCCATTTCAGTAGGGATAAGTCTTTTAAAAGGAAGTGGTTTTTTTTGGGAGAATGGAAAAAGAAACAAAGGAAGTAGAAAGAGGGGTTTTAGGTTTGGAAAATATAGATTCAGGTGGTGTATAATAGATTCAAAAAACCAAGTTTTAAATTTATAAATTTTCCAAAATCATTTTCTTTTCAACTATGGTCTTACAGGGCAAGCTCACCCATTAGATATAGCATAGAGAAATGATCTAGGTCATATTCCTAGGGAACGTTGATGAGTATTTCTACTCACTCTTTTCCTATTATCAAGCCGAAAAAATCAGATTTGATTTTATATACATAGAAACTAAACTAAGTCTAATATTCACAGATTTCACGGCAAGCATGCAAAAGGATAAATCAATTCATAAGGTTGCTTAGGTCATGCTTCACCTAAGATCTATTCATATGACTCAAGAATTTTCTCAAAAAGTTGTATTGATTATTGAACTATCGGATTCACTAAATTATGCTAAGGCTTCTCCCAATGTCAAAAGCACCTAAACCTAAGCCGAACTGCCGGAATCTCTTCCTAACTATTAGCAACTTAAATTTGCATAAAGAATAAGAATCCTTCATTTTAAAACCAAACTGATGAATTTCGAAACAAGTGACAAAAGATTTCACCATCCTTATCTCTAAGTGATTATGAGCAATCTCATCAATAGCTTTAGATCTATTCGTTAAATCAACCTTTCGATCTATTTTTAACAAAAATCAAACATGAATCCAATGGGATGCACCATCCAATTAGACTCATTCTTTAGGTGCAAGCTATTGAATACAATAAAATCAACATATTTTGAAATTAAGAACAAAGGAATCACATGAAATCAATGAAGGATCCACAATACCCAAGCAATATTAAACTACTCCTCCATAGATAAAACAATATAAATCAATAACAAGGAGAAATAGAAAGGATCTAAAATTAGATTAGCAATACAAACAATTTTCCTTGATGGATTGATATGCTCAAGCACAAATGCTGCTAGGAAAGTACACAAAAGTGTGTTTTCTCTTGCCTCTGTCTCTCCTTTTCTTGTTCTTCTTCTTTTTTTTTTATTCTTCCCTCCATCTTCATTTTATAATGATCTTAGGAAATGGGAAGTTACAGAAGTTACGGGTCTCTTGGCTTTCTAAAGTAACACCCCTTTAATGTCTAATAGACGTTTCTTTAATAAATAGGGGGTTACTATTCAATAAAAAAGCTGTTTCTCAAAAAGTAACGGACTGTCAAATCGACAGGTTTGGGGACAGGTCGTGTCACTAGGCATGTTGAGCTATTTTCCTTTATGTAAAAATTGACACGGCTTGTCCCAGAGTCCTGTAACAGGCTTTGGTCTTTTTTCTTCATTGACATGACTTGGGACACGGCTTGTCCAAGAAATGTCTCTTGCAAAGTTAATTTTCCAGATTGACACGGTTTTGTGACAGGTCATGTCGCTGTTATGTCTTCTCAAAACTTAAGATTTAGACCTCGATTGTGCTTTTCCTTGACATGGTTGAAAGACATGGCATGTCTTTGTTGTATTAACCACTTTTTGCTCCAAACTTTGTATTTTTGACCTGTTTTGCCTTCTTTTTATAAAATATCTTCTTTAAAGACCTAAAAGCATAAATTAATATTTTTAAGTGCCAAATTCATAATATTTATCAATAAAATGATCAATAAAAGTCCATTTTGGCATTCATAAAATAGGAATAATTTTGGTCTATTAGTGTATAAGAAGATTGAAGAGTGGATTTATAAGAAGAATGAGGGGAGACTGAAGAAGTAGTAAACTGGTGAAATTTAGATTCACGCAGCTTAGCTATAGTAATTGGATGCAAAAGGGAAGTAGGTTGACAAGCTAAAACTTCTTGTTACAATAAAGGTTTAAGACTCGCGATAAAGTAACTCTTTAGAAAATCCTCAGAAAGGCCATTCACATGATTAGAAAGAGATTCAAAAGCATGTTGGTATTTAACAACCGAGCCTGTTTGAACCAATTTTGATAATTTGCCCTGATAATCATCAAACAAAGAAGAATCAAATCCGGTCTCTAAAGCTTTAATGAAAGCAGGCCATGTAGACAATAAACCATTTCGAAAAAGCCATTGATACCAATCTAAAGCCTCATCTCCATGGCAAATGAAGCCAATTTCAATCGTTCAGATTTGGGAACATTATGAAAATTAAAGAATTGATTAGCTTGAAATGTCCACGAAAGGGGATTAAAACCAGAAAATTTCGGAAGTTCCAATCGAATGTTCTTGATCTATGAAAAATGATGATCATCATAATGACATGAAGAAAAGGATGAGGTACTATTATTATTATTGTGAGTTGTTTGATTCTCCATTTGCAATTTAACAAAGTGTACTACTTGAGTCATATCTGATAACAATCTATCAGTTTTCACTTCTAATGAAGAAATCTTACTATCATGTTGTTGCAAATCCTCTTGCAAACGAGTAATGCTTCTTGTTCCCTCAACCATGGTGAGATCAACAAAAGATAATGAAAGCACCAATGATAAAGCCAAAGGCCCAATGTCCACAGGTCCAGTCCACCAACAGTTGATCCATAGAAAACCGTAATACTCAATCACCCACTCTCACTTGCAGAATGCTCTCGACTCAAAAGAACCAGGTATTCTCTTTTCTTTTTCTCTCTATGTGTTTTATCTACTTGTAAAACTAAGGTTTGCTTTCTATTGATAGATCTGACTTATAAGTTTCATACCTACTCTAATGTTTGTGTTCTTATAATATCTCGCTTTTGTTTATTGTTTAATTGCGAGAAAATGACAGAGAAAACGAAAGGAAATACTAGGATTGGTTGAGATCTGGAATTCGAGTTTCTAGTGGCTCCTAAACTTTACTATTTTGGGTTAAAGCCATGTTCCCCTATTCTTGTTGTATTTTTCTATTTATAATAGTTGTGATTTACACAACATGCAAGCGGTTACAAAACCTATCTGTATATGTTCACTACTCGCCAACTATTCTACTGTATCTATGTTTGATTACATCATGCCAACTATTCTACTGCTTGCATGTAAATGAAGATAGTTATTACATTTGTGATTTGTGCTGTAATTTGTTACAAGTGAGACTCCTATTCTATGTGACAAACATAGTCGTTTAGATACCGGGGCTTCCTTAGCTGTCTTCTATTGTTGTTCATAACACAGACCCTTATCAATTAAGGTCTATATCAACTCATGCTCCCTTTGATTTATTAGATTGCGAGGGGTCCTCACGAAGTACCCACACACTTAGGTGCATGATTTTTCCTTACCATTATAGATGACTTTAGAAGACGCACGTAGATATTCCTTATGCAACATAATTCGAAAACATAAAGCATTTTGAAATCTTTCATTGATTTCACTTATACTCATTACTCAGTTTCATGCCTATGGTAAGGCAGTTAGAGTAGACAATGGATCATAATTCTTGTCTATAAGAAATTTTTTTAGATTTCATGGCATATAATATCAACGAACTTGTGTTTATACTCCACAACAAAATGGAGTTGTTGAAAGAAAGCATCGCCACATTCTCATTGTAGCACGAGCACTACGTTTTCAATCCCATTTACCATTAGAATTCTAGGGTGAATGTGTTCTAACTGCTGTTTATACCATTACTCGATTACCATGGCCATTGCTCTCAAATAAAATACCTTTTGAAATGCTTATAAGAAACCACCATCACTTGGTCATATCAAAGTCTTTGGTTGTCTATGTATGTAACTGTTGTACACCCAATTCATAAATTAAGGCTTGTGCCAAACGTTGCATTTTTGTTGGATATCCGACTAGGCAAAAGGGATATAAATTGTATGATGTGGAAACAAAAATAATAATAATAATAATAATAATTGGTTACTCATGATGTCAAGTTCCACGAAACCACTTTTCCTTTTTCATCCACATCAAATTTAGATTTTGTTGTTCCTAGTTTCATTTTCGAAACAATAGAAATTAGCCCCATCATCACTAACTTTTTCTCCCACCCATTCCCACTAACCTAAGCAAAAAGAAACAAACAATATTGATGATCCTATCACTCCATTAGACATACAAACCGATCCCATCGTCCCCATTAGCATTACTCAATCTCCCATTTCAGCACTAGAAACCGATGCAACATCACCAATTTCAAATACTTCCACTCCACCACCTAGACAATCAACATGGCCTAAGTGACCTCCGAAGTGGCATAGAGATTTCCTAATGTCATCTCAAGCAAATCATTCTACCTGAGCACTAAGTTTTGTAAAAAGTAGTCGATATCTACTTTCCTATTTTCTTTCAAATTCATGCCTTTCAGGTTCACATTCTACTTTTCTAGCCAGCATTAGCAATGACATTAAACCCACAAGTTACGCTCAAGTTGTCCTTGATCGACATTGGTGACAAGCTATGGATACAGAATTAGAAGCATTGCAACTCAACAACACATGGAACTTAGTCCCTCTGCCTGTTGGTCATAAACCGATTGGATGTAAATGGGTTCACAAAATCAAATATAGATCATATGGTACCATCGAGCACTATAAGACTCACCTTGTTGCTAAGGGATACAATTGATGTGCTAAATTAGTATTGAATTTTCAAAGCATCTTATCTAGCAAGCGTACTGGGCCTTATCTTGTAATATAGCATGATCAAGTGTCGATCCCACAGAGATCTATTAACTACTAGATAGTTATCAACTAATACTAATATCTAGGCAATTGATCTTTTAAAATGATTAGATTAAGATTAAATAAATTATCTAATTAAGTATCTACTATGAATGCAGTGAGCTTTTGAAGAGAGTGATATGTTAGAAAAATGTGGGAAGTAGCAGAATTCACTTTAAACTATTGCCAATCAACTTGAAGTCATGTTATAATGATAATTGGATTCATGGATATTCATAAGAAATTGTAAAGATTTAAAAACAGAGTTAAAAACCTTTTAAACCACAAAAATAATCCAATAGCTTCCGCTAAATAAATTATTCGTGGAATCAAAATTACAATTATAAATCTTCCGATTCTATAATTGACTAATAATTTATATTAACATCCCCTAATTCCTTAGTGAGAAATAAATATAAAATATTGCATTAGTATTCATGGCCAATTTCTAAATTAGATTAAACTCGCTGCTTCCGCAATTGTAATTTAATCTCAACTTATGAATTCATATGAACCCTAATTTCCCTTCATAGTTATTAGAATTCTTATACACCAAAGATATGATAAATAATCAAAACTCAATATGAATATTCCATGATTCTAACTATCTTATAACATGGTTTCAAATATCATTTTAGCATGTTTAAAGCTTCATCAACTTCCCATAAAAAGGATTTAGCTACTCATGGATGATGATTCAAAAATCAGATAAGAAATTGGAAATGATTTCATTATGATCAGAATATTCAGATATATGAATTGCATAAAAGGAAAAGATCAGATATCACTAATTCAAAATATCAAAGCTTCACTTGCAATTTCTTGAAAAACTTCAATATCTCTTCAAAATCTCTATGAAATGCTAATTCTAATCTATGTATTGTAGTGTATTTCAGAGCTGCTTGGATGATTCTGAAAGTGAGGAGAAGACCCCCTATTTATAGGAAAAATTTCGTAACAACTCATTAAAGAAAAAAGGCAGTTTCATTCAAAGCCGGCAATTATGGATCCTAACAGGCGGCGTATCTTCAATTTCTCCTTTGCACAGGCAGTGCACTGGCAGCGTTCAACATCGGTTACAAATGTAGGCCGCTTCTACGCCGACGGCTTAGATGTAGATCTAGCCGGCGTATGTGATCAGAAGTGAAGTGTTGCACCAATTTATAACGAAAGCCGTCCAAAAGCCGGCGGCTTTGACACCGGCGTAGACATTCCAACAGATTTGGCTCTTCAATTTCCTTAAGCAAGTGTTGCATTCATATCGCTTCCGATTCTTGATGTACACAGCCTCAATACCGGGGGCTTAGGTGCCGGCTTAGAATGTAACTCCTTCAAAGCTAGTGATGTTTCAATTCTGGGCTGCCGGCTTTCCATGTACGCTGGCTTGTTGAACTTCTACGCCGGTGGCTTTGAGGCGGTGTAAAGTTGGTTGAGTTAAAGGCTGGCAAAGCTGGCGGTGTTGGCAGCGGCCTTGAGAGTAAGCCGTCTAAACGCCAGCGGCTTTGAATGTTGAAATGTCGGCGTATACTTCAATTTTTCCCATTTTCTCTTCAAAGTTTCTTGTTTTGATTTCTTAGTCTAATTAGTCCTAAAACATGAATTTTAGTCAAAACAAATATCCATTCTAGCTCTTGTAAACTTCAACAAGTTGTATAAAATATGATCTTATCAATTCCCCTACACTTGAACTTTTGCTTGTCCTCAAGCAAAATGAAAAACAAAATGAAATCTCTTATAGATAGTACAATTTTTCCAATTTAATCACAATTTTTTTAACTTGTTTTTCTTGTATCTATTGCTCTAACCATACTAATTTCTTGTAATTAGAGTACTATAATTAAAATTTTGGAGTTAATCCAAACAAAACAAGTTTTAATCTCAACTTCTAACAAAAGAACATTCTATTCAAAAGCAAATACTCAATCCACTAAGGAAAAATACTCATTTAAACTTCATTGGATTTCTAGTTTTTGTATATATATTCTAAGTAACACTAAATGAAAGCATGTGGTATCTACTTTTTCCTTAGAATTTCTCCTTCTTTATTATAAGTTTCCTTTATTTGCATATTTGCATTCATTTTTCTTTTTCTTTTTCAAGTATTTATTTTCTTTTTGGGAGGTTTTTGCCTCCATCTTTTTGCTTTTCAAAGTTCATGAATTGAACTTTTGCCATTCTTCCCTTCTCATTATAGTGAGTTCATTGAGTCGGCTCATCTCAGTCCCATCACCTAAGTGACCAGGTTTCAAAATACCCCTAAGAACTCTTCCTCACTTTAACATTCAAGTTCAGATACTCATAACTCAAAATTTCAAGTCAAAGGAATAGTGGCTATGCTTGTTTCTTTCTTTTTGAATGCAATAACAATATCAAAGACTTATTTTTATGAAGGATCACTAAGTTTAAAAGTTTCTTCTACCTCTTTCACTAAGTGTTAAAATTCAAAGAATATATACAAACTAAAATTTCCTAGAAATAGACCTGTTTATTTTTCACAAAAGGACTCGATCAGCTCTTAAATTTCTAATTCCAAAGTTAAAAATAAAGTAAACTTGTTTCTTAAGGATTTTACAACTTAATTTTAACTTAGTAAACCAATCACAACAGCAGGTGAGTAAGATACTTTTACAAGTCAATTTCATTGCTTTCAGTCTTTACTTTTGTACTATCTCCAATTTCAAGAGATTTTTGAAAAAAAATTTGGCATAATTTGCTTTCAAACCAAAAATACAAGGTGGGTATTTTCAAATATAAATAACAGCAGACAATAGATCATATTCATCACTTCAATTCAATACTTCATTCAATTTTATCCCTTCCCCCACACTTTAACTAAATAGTGTCCTCACTGTTTTGCAACAAATTAAATCATAGGAAAGGAATAAAAAAAAGAATTTGATACTTCCCTGAAGTCATCAGTTGTTTCATAATCATCAAAATTTGCATTGCAAGAGAATTTGCTTTGCTGCTTTTCCTGTAATCACTACAAAAGAAAAACAAAACAAAAAATAAAAGCAGAAAAATAAAGGAGTCCACCCACAGGAACTTGGGTGCTCAATAAATATACAGGCCAAGATAAAAATATAAACAATAAAGATCAAATGAAAGCTAGCAGGGTCTCTAGCTTTCTGGCCCTGGACTGGGTCTGTTGCTGGTCTGCTCAGGACTGTGTCTCTGAGTATTTGCTGGGCTGGCTGTGTGTGTATGCTCTGAACTATGCTCAGACTCAGTAGATGTCTGATAAGTCATCCCAGCCCCTGTCTCTGGGTTGAGGCAGCAAATGGCAGTCTTCAATGCCTCAAAGATAGACTTTTGAAATTTCTTATTTTTCTTTCTCTCTTTTTCTTGTCTATCCCTGAGCTCTTGGCTTTGCTTCTTCAGCTCCTCAACATCTAGCCTAAGCCGGTCCATACCGTATGTGGAAGAAGTGCCTGCAGGAGGAGGAGGAGCAGATGTGGATGGAATCTCAAATGGAGTATCTCCAGGAAAAATATCCTAAAACTCGACCTCTTCCAGTACCGGTGGCTGAGCTCTTATGGGGTTTTTCAGCAATCCCTAGCCACGAAATGGTGCAGATGAGATCTTCCTGCACTCAAATATCTCATCATCCTGTGGAGGCTCAAAAATGTCCATCCCCTTCAGTAATTTAGTGATGTAGCCACCACAACACAGGACTCGAGTCCTGGTATCATCTGCCTACAGGTAAATAAAATTTGCTATCTCCACCCCAAGATCAATCCTATAGCCTCTAATAAGGTTAAACAAATAAAACATGTCGAAACTAGTCACCTTACTGTGACTAGTCTTCTTGCAACTCAGAGTGTGTGTAAGAATGTGGTGGAGCAGCTTGTGCTCAATAGCACGAAAAGACGTGGCCAAAGACTTGGAGGGGACGAAAGGCTCATTTGCTCTCTTAGGAGCAACCAACTGAAACCAATATGCCTCCTGGGTCATGTGATCTTCCCCTTCAGGCCAACTGTTTGGCAGATTCCTATTTTCTTCCTCATTATCATACAGTCCCAGTAGGTGGCCCATCTGCTTTAATTTGACCTCCCTGATCTGCCCAAATGCTTGAAATTGAAAAGTGGACTGAGCTCGGTCTGGGATATTCTTTAAAGTGGACAAGAATTCAGTCATCAAGTTCTTGTATGCTGGCTCCCGAAAATCAAATAGTAGGATCCAAGCTGGATCTTGAACAATCTCTCTGTCTTATCAATGATCCCAAACTCATCCAATAGGCACCAGTCTAAATACTGTGTATTTAAGAAGTCCATTTTCACGAGCCTCTTTTTTCTATCCTTGGCATACTGCTGACTGGACAGCAGATCTCTGGTCTGTGAACCAGATGTAGAGGCGTCAGTCATCTTTTGTCGTTTTTGCCTTGGAGCCATTCCTGCTAAAAACAATCTGCAGAACGTACGCCTGCATTTCTGTCGTGTAAGCCGTCGGCTTACAGCCAGTGTAACCAAAATAAATTCATACCGAGAGCATTAGGCTGGCAGCTTACCCATTTACACTGCCGGCTAAAAGCTAGCGGCTTATATTCCCAGTGCCGGCTTTGATTGGGAAATTTCAAAATCCAAGAAATTTTGCACATACGCTGGCACTAAGCCAGCGGCCTTCACCTTCCCATTGCCAGTGTAAATGTTGTTCTCAAACGCTGGCATGTAAGCCAATGGCCTTTACTTTCCCATTGCCGACTTCTTCTGCGGTGCTCACCTACTTCTGTACTGACATTTATGCCGGCTTAAAGTTGGCGGCTTACATCTGGCTTTCACCTGTTTTTTCAAAGCTTGCTCAAGGCTGGCAGTCTTGAGCCTGCCTTCAGCTTTTTCATTTTTTTTTTTTTTTCAAACCTAACCTGTCCACACTAAAAAAAAAAGTTAGTAAAAACAAAACAAAAAAACTATTCTAAAATTAGACATGGGTTGCCTCCCAAGAAGCACTTAGTTTAAAGTCGCTTAGCCCGACTTTCCTGATCTAATTATGGTTCTTTGAGATTCATGACAGTAGTGGTACTGTCAAGATTTTCCCCCTTAAAATAATGTTTGAGCAGTTGCCCATTCACTTTAAAAGTCCGATCACCTACAGTTTTTAATTCCACTGTTCCATATGGAAAAACTCTGGCAATCTCAAACGGTCCCGACAATCTTGACCGTAATTTTCCAGGAAACAACTTCAAACGAGAATTGTAAAGTAAAACTTTTTGTCCAAGCAAAAATTCTCGTTTGATGATGTTTCTATCATGCCATTTCTTTGCTCGTTCCTTATAGATACGAGCACTTTCAAATGCCTCATTCCTCCATTCTTCCAACTGATTCAATTGAAGCAATCTGTTTTTACCTGCAGCTTTTTCATCAAAGTTAAGAAATTTTATGGCCCAATATGCCTTGTGCTCAAGTTCTACAGGAAGATGACATGATTTACCAAAAACAAGCATATATGGGGACATTCCAATAGGGGTTTTAAAAGCAGTCCTGTAAGCCCATAATGCATCATCTAATTTTGAAGACCAATCTTTTCTTGATGCATTAACAGTTTTTTCCAAAATCCTTTTTATCCCTATTGGAAACTTCAACTTGCCCACTAGTTTGTGGATGATAGGGGGTAGCCACTTTATGTGTAACACCATATTTTGCTAAAAGTTTTTCAAATTGCTTGTTACAAAAATGAGACCCCCCATCACTAATTATAGCTCTGGGCACCCAAATCTGGTAAAAATATTCTTTTTCAAAAATTTTAAAACTACTCGGGCATCATTTGTTTGAAAGCAACAGCTTCAACCCATTTTGAAACGTAATCAACTGCCACAAGTATATATTTATTTGAAAAAGATGAGGGAAAAGGACCCATAAAGTCAATCCCCAAACATCAAAAAGCTCAATTACCAGAATATTGTTTTGTGGTAATTCATGCCGTTTAGAAATGTTACCTGTCTTTTGACATTGAGCACATGACATAATGAAGTTCCTGCAGTCACGAAACAAGTTAGGCCAATAAAACCAGATGATAACACTTTAGCTGCAGTCCTTTGAACACCAAAGTGTCCCCCTGCTTCTCTTGAATGACAGTGTTCTAAGATGCTCAGCTGATCAGATTCAGGTACACATCTTCTAATTATTTGGTCAGCACATTTTCTAAACAGATATGGTTCATCCCAAAAATATTTTTTACATCATGCAAAAACTTTTTCTTTTGAGGATAAGACAAACCATATGGGATAATCTTACTCACCAAATAATTCACATAATCAGCATACCATGGCAAATCTAGGATTTCTACTGCATGCAATTGTTCATCAGGGAACTTTTCATTAATGGGAATGTCTAAACTATCAGATTCAAGTCTAGACAAATGATCAGCAATTACATTCTCAGTTCCCTTTTTATCTTTAATTTCAAGATCAAATTCTTGCAGTAGTAATACCCATCTAATCAACCTAGGTTTTGCATCAGCTTTAGCAAACAAGTACTTGAGAGCTGCATGGTCAGTATATACTACCACTTTAGAACCTATCAGATAAGGCCTAAATTTATCACATGCAAAGATAACAGCTAAAAGCTCTTTCTCAGTAGTGGCATAATTTCTTTGGGCCTCATTTAGTGTTCTACTTGCATAGTATATAACATGAAATCTTACCTCGTCTCTGACCAAGTACCGCTCCGACCGCAAAGTCGCTGGCATCACACATGAGTTCAAAAGGAAGCTCCCAGTCTGGCGCAATGATTACTGGTGTAGAAATGAGCTTTTCCTTTAATGAATTGAATGCCTGCAAACATTTGTCATCAAAATTGAACACCGCATCTTTTTCCAGAAGGTTGCAAAGAGGTTTGGAAATCTTGGAGAAGTCCTTGATAAATCGTCTATAGAAGCCAGCATGTCCAAGAAAACTTCTGACTCCTTTAGTCGTGGGTGGTGGTAACTTCTCAATGATCTCCACTTTGGCTTTATCCACTTCAATTCCTCTCGCAGAGATTTTGTGACCTAATACTATCCCTTCTCTTACCATGAAGTGGCATTTTTCCCAATTCAAGATCAGATTGGTATCTTTGCATCTTTGTAAAACCGAGGCTAAATTCTCAGACAAAGATCAAATGACTTTCCAAAGACTGAAAAATCATCCATAAAGATTTCAATGAAATTCTCAAGCATATCAGAGAATATAGCCATCATACACCTCTGAAACGTAGCAGGTGCATTGCAAAGTCCAAAGGGCATCCTCCTAAAGGCAAAAGTGCCATAGGGACAAGTGAATGTTGTTTTCTCTTGATCATCGGGTGCAATGAAATTTGATTGTATCCAGAATATCCATCAAGAAAACAATAATAGTCATGCCCTGCAAGTTTCTCCAACATTTGATCAATGAAGGGAAGGGAAAGTGATCCTTTCGGGTGGCATCATTCAATTTCCTGTAATCAATACAAACTCTCCACCCAGTCACAGTACGAGTAGGAATCAATTCATTGCTCATTTTTTACTACAGTCATACCACCTTTCTTTGGTACTACCTGAACTGGACTAACCCATTTACTATCAGAGATAGGATAGATAATACCTGCGTCAAGTAGCTTCAGAACTTCTTTCTTGACAACCTCTTTAAGTGTTGGGTTAAGTCTCCTTTGTGGTTGAACTGTAGGTTTACACTCAGCTTCCATAAGAATTTTGTGAGTGCAAATCATAGGGCTAATACCCTTAATGTCTGCAATGGTCCATCCGATTGCTTCTTTGTGCTTTTTCAACACTTCAATCAACTGTTGTTCTTGTTCATTTGTCAATGCAGATGAAATGATGATTGGCAAAGTATCGCCAATTCCGAGAAAAGCATACTTCAGATGGTCAGGAAGGGTTTAAGTTCCAAGGTCGGTGGTTGCGTCAAAGATGGAACTTGCTTCTGCTCATTTGTACCCAATGATTCATAATACTGGTTTTGATCATTGGTACATCTTCCTGTATTTCTTCATCCTCTTCATCACTCCAATTGTCCAAGTCTCTCAAGACGGATTCCATAGTCTCCACACCAGTTTGTTCCTCAAGCGACTCAGAAACCAGCTCATCAATGGTATTGATGGTGTAACAGCATCAGTATCATCAAATTTCTTCATTGCCTCATAGACATTGAAAGTAATCTGTTCATCCATCACCCGTAATGTAAGCTGCCCTTGTTCCACATCAATTAGTGCTTTACCTGTTGCAAGGAACGGTCTGCCCAAGATCATGGGAACTTCCCTATCTTCATCCATGTCTAAGACTACAAAATCCACAGGGAAAAAGAATTTGTCAACTTTAACTAGGACATTTTCCACAATACCCCTAGGGTATTTTACACTTCTATCAGCAAGTTGCAAGGTTACATGTGTATCCTTGCAATCTCCAAGTCCTAGTTTTTGAAATACCGATAAAGGCATTAAGTTGATACTTGCACCAGAATCAATTAAAACTTTATCAAAATGACAATCACCAATGGTGCAGGAACAGTAAAACTTCCCTGATCTCGAGTTTAGTGGGCAGATGGGGTATGTTTCTGTAGGATCATGGAACATTCTCCAGTGAGTACCATTTCCATCAATCTTCCTCTTGTTGGACAGCAATCTTTGATGAATTTGCATAGGAAGGCATTCCTTGAATCACTTCTAAGAATGGAATGTTGATGTGCAGCTTCTTGAAAACATCCAGGAATTTTGAAAATTGCTCATCAAGTCTTTGTTGCTTTAATCTTCCTCGAAAAGGGACGGGAGGAACATATGATTTCACATCTGGTGGTTTTTGAATAGTGCCATCTACCTTTCGTTTCCCTTTGTTGTTTTGTGGTGGAATTTCCTCTTGATCCTTGATAGTTTCCTCAACTGGAGCAATCTCCTTACCACTTCTCAGGGTGATTGCATTTACAGACTTGAGATTCTCCTCCGTGTTGCTTGGTAAAGATCCAGATGGTCTGCTACTCACTTGCTGTGCAAGTTAATGAAGTTTCCCTTGCAAATCTTGAATGATTGCATTCTGATTACTGAGTGAGTTTGTTGTAGTGACAATGAAATCCCTTAGTAATGCGTCAGTGGAGGATTGGATTTGCTGTTGAGGTGGGGCATTTCTTGCATATCCTTGTCCTTAGAAACCAGGTGGTGGCTTTAGAACATTGGCATCATTCCGATATGACAGATTGGGATGATTCCGCATATTTGGATGATATGTGTTTCCAAAATTACCCTTTTGGAAATTTCCCACATAGTTGAGCTGCTCATCATTTGATGATGATCCATGCGGGCACTCAAAAGAAGAGTGTGGACCTGAGCAAATCTCATAACAAAACACTTGTTTTTTATTGGAAGAATTTGTAGTTGTGAGTTTACTTACTTGAGTGATGAGGGTTTCCATTTGAGCTTTGAGTTGTGATATATCTTCTTTGTCTTCCACAGATGCTACTTTAGCTCTTGTTCTTTCACAACTCCAATTATGAGCCGCGGCAGCTAATTCTTCAATAATCTCACTAGCTTCCTCATATGTTTTTCCCATCAGTGATCATCCTGATGTATCATCTACTAAGGACCTCAAAGCTTCATCAAAACTGAGGTAGAAATTTTCGATTAGTAGATTATCGGGTAAACCGTGGTGTGGACATTTTCTGACCGCCTCTTTAAATCTTTCCCAAGCATCATATAATGATTCACCAGGGAATTTGGTGAAGTTGGAGATCTCATTTCTTAATCTGGCGGTCCTTACTGGAGGGAAGAATCTTTTCAGAAACTTCTTTGTCAGATCAACCCACGTAGTGATCGAGTCTGGAGGTTGAGAATTGTACCATGCCAAGGCTTTATCCCTAAAAGAAAAAGGGAAAAGCTGTAGTCGGATGACTTCGTTTCTTACACCATTAAGTTTGACAGTGTTGGTGTACTGGAGAATCTGGCGTCTTATTCGGATATCCTCCAAATTGATGTGACTCAACCATTTGAATCAGGGACGGTTTAAGCTCAAAGTTGTTAGCCTCCACAGTGGGGCATTCTTACGGCGGGATCCTGAACAATAGGTACTGTATAGTCTCGAATTGCCCTTGGAGCGGGAGCAGCTGCTTGCAACTGGTTGTTGTTGTCGTTGTTTCCTTGTCCTTGATTTTGTGCCATTGCTCCTCTTCTTTGGTTCTCTCTTCTCTGTTGATGCAAGGTTCTTTCAATCTCAGGGTCTAAAGGTAGAAGTTCAGAACTTCTACTTCTTCGCATAAAACCTGCAAAGAGAAAAGAAAAAAAAATCAAAACTAAACTTAAACCTAAACTACTAGCAAAGCTGAAGGTAGTCTAATATTAATAAGATCCCCGGCAACGGCGCCAGAAAACTTGATGTGCTAAATTAGTATTGAATTTTCAAAGCATCTTATCCAACAAGCGTACTGGGCCTTATCTTGTAATATAGCATGAGTCAAGTTTCGATCCCATAGAGATTTATTAACTACTAGACATTTATCAACTAATACTAATATCTAGGCAATTGATCTTTTAAAATGATTAGATTAAGATTAAACTAAATTATCTAATTAAGTATCTACTATGAATGCAGTGAGCTTTTGAAGAGAGTGATATGTTAGAAAAATGTGGGAAGGAGCAGAATTCACTTTAAACTATTGCCAATCAACTTGAAGTCATGTTATAATGATAATTAGATTCATGGATATTCATAAGAAATTGTAAAGATTTAAAAATAGAGTTAAAAACCTTTTAAACCACAAAAATAATCCAATAGCTTCCGCTAAATAAATTATTCGTGGAATCAAAATTACAATTATAAAGCTTCCGATTCTATAATTGACTAATACTTTATATTAACATCCCCTAATTCCTTAGTGAGAAATAAATATAAAATATTGCATTAGTATTCATGGATAATTTCTAAATTAGATTAAACTCCGCCGCTTCCGCAATTGTAATTTAATCTCAACTTATGAATTCATATGAACCCTAATTTCCCTTCCGAGTTATTAGAATTCTTATACACCAAAGATATGATAAATAATCAGAACTCAATATGAATATTCCATGATTCTAACTATCTTATAACATGGTTTCAAATATCATTTTAGCATTTTTAAAGCTTCATCAACTTCCCACTAAAAGGATTTAGCTACTCATGGATGATGATTCAAAAATCAGATAAGAAATTGGAAATGATTTCATTATGATCAGAATATTCAGATATATGAATTGCATAAAAAGAAAAGATCAGATATCACCAATTCAAAATATCAAAGCTTCACTTGCAATTTCTTGAAAAACTTCAATATCTCTTCAAAATCTCTATGAAATGCTAATTTTAATCTATGTATTGTAGTGTATTTCAGAGTTGCTTGGATGATTCTGAAAGTGAGGAGAAGACCCCCTATTTATAGGAAAAATTTCGTAACAACTCATTAACGAAAAAAGGCAGTTTCATTCAAAGCCGGCAGTTATGGATCCTACACCGGTGGCTTATAGGCGGCGTATCTTCAATTTATCCTTTGTGCAGGCAGTGCACTGGCAGCTTTCAACCTCGGTTACAAATGTAGGTCGCTTCTACACCGACGGCTTAGATGTAGATCTAGCCGGCGTATGTGATCAGAAGTGAAGAGTTGCACCAATTTATAACGAAAGTCGTCCAAAAGCCGGCGGCTTTGACACCGGCGTAGACATTCCAATAGATTTGACTCTTCAATTTCCTTAAGCAAGTGTTGTATTCATGTCGCTTTCAATTCTTGATGTACACAGCCTCAACGCCGGCAGCTTAGGTGCCGGCTTAGAATGTAACTCCTTCAAAGCTAGTGATGTTTCAATTCTGGGCTGCCGGCTTTCCATGTACGCTGGCTTGTTGAACTTCTACGTCGGCGGCTTTGAGGCGGTGTAAAGTTGGTTAAGTTAAAGGCTGGCAAAGCTGGCGGTTTTGGCAGCGGCCTTGAGAGTAAGCCGTCTAAACACCGGCGGCTTTGAATGTTGAAATGCCGGCGTATACTTCAATTTTTCCCATTTTCTCTTCAAAGTTTCTTGTTTTGATTTCTTAGTCCAAATTAGTCCCGAAACATGAATTTTAATCAAAACAAATATCCATTCTAGCTCTTGTAAACTTCAACAAGTTGTATAAAATATGATCTTATCAACAATCAAGTCAAAGGTGTTGACTATCAAGAAACATTTTCACCTACTGCCAAGCTTACAGTGCTTCGATGTCTCCTCACTATTGCTACTGCTCGTAATTGGTACATCAACCAACTAGATGTCCAAAATGCCTTCCTTCATGGCTATTTAAATGAAGTCGACCACATGGAGCTTCCACCAGGTCTTCGTCGATAGGGGGAGAACAATGTGTGTTGACTCAACAAGTCTCTTTATGGACTTAAACAAGCATCAAGAAATAGGTTTTTCCACTTTTTCAGATACCATTTGAAAAGCTGGCTTTCAACAATCAAAGGTCGATTATTCACTCTTCATGAAGGCTAAAGATACCTCTTTTACAACAATCTTCATATACGTTGATGACATACTTCTCACATGAAATGATTTATATGAAATGGAGCACCTAAAAAAATTTCTTCCTAAACACTTTCGTATTAAAGACCTTAGGAACTTGAAATATTTTCTGGGTATTGAATTGTCTTGATCCATAAAGATATTTTCATGTCATAAAGAAAAGATGCATTGGACATTTTACAAGATTCAAAACTCCTAAGTACATGTCCCAATAGTTTTCCGATGGAGCAAAATTTGAAACTCACTCCCACTAATGGGGAACGCTGTTAAAAAGATCTAAGAAAGTACATGAGACTTATAGGTAGATTGATTTATTTGAAAGTGATAAAGCTAGATATAATCTATTCGGTTTGCACATTAAACCAGTTCATGCAAGAGCCAAGAGTATTTCATTGGGATGCTGCCATTTTAATTCTTAAGTATATCAAAGGTAATATGATTCAAGGGCTATTGCTATCTTCAAATAATAATTTATCCTTAAAAGCTTTTTATGATTTAGATTAGGGAGGTTGTTACGCTACAAGAAGATCAATTATAGGGTATTATATTTTCCTTAGGAATTCTCTCATATCATGGAAGTCTAAGAAGCAAGCCAACGTCTCTAGATCATCAGCCAAAGCTGAATATCAAGCCATGGCAAACACATTTTTGGAGCTAACTCGATTATACTATATATTACATGACTTAAATGTTCCTCAGACAACTCCTACACCATTGTTCTGTGACAATCAAGCAACTTTGCACATTACAATGAATCTAGTTTTTCATGAACATACAAAGCATATCAAAATAGACTATCATATAGTGTGAGAAAAAATGTAAGTTGGAACGATTAAACCTTCATTTATGCCTTCACATTCACAACTGGTAGATGTAGTTACAAAACCATTAGGAAAGGAGCACTTTGTGAATTTGCGCAACAAATTAGGACCTCATGATATTCACTCTCTAACTTGAGGGAAGGTATTATAAAATATATTACTTTAATTATATTTGTTGTATATTACAATCATTTTCTTCCTAGAATTAGGCTAATCAAATCCCACAAAAAGGGATCACGGTTTTTTAGCCTTAGACTAAGCTTGCCATATGTTGCTTATATCCTCGTGTATATATACCGTTCAAAGTTGATAAATAAAATACATCTCAATTACTCTATTCTTCTTTTTATCATTCCATTATTTTAGAAACAGTTCTTTTCTAAATGGTTTTATAAAGGAAGAGGTTTATATTGAACATCCTCCTGGTTTTGAAGATCCTTTAAAAAATGATTATGTTTTTAGGTCAAACAAAGCGTTATATGGTTTAAAACAAGCCCCTAAAGCATGGTATGAAAGGTTAAGCTTGTTTCTAATTTCAAAAAGTTTTCAAAGAGGAACTTTTGACGCAATCTTGTTTTTAAAGACATACAAACATGATATTTTGGTTGTGCAAATATACGTAGATGATATAATATTCGGTTCTATTAGTGAAATGTATTGTCAAGATTTTGCAAAGGATATGCAGGCAGAATTTGAAATGCCAATGATGATTGAATATATATTCTTTCTTGGGCTACAAATTAAGTAAACTAAAGAACGGATTTTTATCCATCAAGAAAAGTACGCTAGACAAATCCAAAAAAAGTTCGGATATGAAGTGTGTAAAGAAGCTGTCACACCTATTAGAATTGTTATGCCCCGAGGGTACCCTAGTAGTAGTACACAAACCACGCTTATACACTATTACTAGTTAACATTCAGAGAATGACGTATTTTCAAATAATAGGATCTTTTAGTTGCATTGATAAGAAATGATAAACACATATAAGACATAAATTAGTAAATATTTGCCATCACAAGTAGTGATTACCATAATAGTATTACAAACCATAATTCTATTCTAAAAGTCTCCAAATACATAATTGTTAACACTTGTACTAACTATCCTATGACTGAAAATAAAAATAGATAACATAACTCGAAGATCCCGTAATCTTCTAGTTTCTAAGTTCTTACCGAAGCCATGCTCCCGGAAGTAACCAGCCAAGGTCATAGAGTTAACCTAAAAGGTCTTTAGGAGTGTGAGCAAAACCACAGGCTTAGTGAATAACCAGAAATATTATACATCAAGCAAGTTTATTAACAAATCACATGTGATGCAATCAATCAATTATATGCTCAAATACAAGCTTCGATTATCTAGAATCCAAACAGGAAAAAGATTTACGCCATCTTGTTAGGTTGAAGAATAATTACGTTATGACCCACCTACCCAGGAGAGACTATGTTTACAAGAAAATCAATAATTTCTCATCTTAGGCTTATCACTTTTAGCTTAATGGTATTTTAACTTACCATTTCCTGCATCAATCATTATAACTCCCTAAGTATTAATCATTTCAAAGAGATACTACGTGCGGTGTTCTTCGTTCCCACTTAGTTCTCGTAGAACTAATATAACAAAGAAAACATTGGAAGAACTAATACTTTAGAAAAACCAAGCATCAACAGAGAACCAAAATATTAATACGTAGTAGGCTGTCACCCATTTTGAATATGCAATAATGCAGTTCGTGTAATGCATGGCTGTTTTAATTATAAAGCCAATAATTTTTAATCAGGCCTATGGTACCCATACATTAAACACACAACATACAACATGCTTATCTCAGTCATCAATCAATCTATATTGTCACTTTTGTTATCATGGATTAACAATCATACAATCAAATCACAACACATTTCCAATAAATACCATAATAATCATATTATTGTCTTTACTTTACATATTTAACTAATTACAAGCACAAACAGTATAATAGATTTGAGTTACTCACCTGCTCATATTGGTTAATCGTAGTAGTTGGCTGGAAAATCCTCTATAGTGTCAAAGTCATCTATTGAGATAAATAAAAATATTCATCAATAAGACATGAATTATATATCTAGCTCCTATAAGTGTCTAAGTATCCAATATTGGTATTTGATTTTATTCCTATTATTTGCATTGATTTTAGGGGTCTTATGGTAACAAATATTATTTAATATTTTATTTTCATTTTGTTTTTCTTGATATTATTTGATATTTATATTTTTATCGGGCAGTTGTAAAATTTGCATTCAGTAGATCAATATTTAATCATTGCTATTATTGTTACTTTTATATCGTTTCTTAGTTAACTTATAATGGTAACTAATATTTATTTTCTCTTATTTAGTTTCATCGTGTTTCTCTTAATCTACTTCATATGATTATCTTGTCATTTTTGGAAATCACATTATTCATAATTTTAGCTTATTTAAATTTCCATTCTTATATATTTATCTATATAAAACAAGTATTAAACAATTATCATATCCTACAATAATAATATTTTCTAATAGTTTTTAGAGTTTAATACTTCATAAATATTAAACCTATTATTATTATTATTATTATTATTTAGTAAATCTGACCTAGTTTATATATATATATATATGTATATATAATCTATTTTGCTTAAAACAGACTTCACTCAGGGAAATTATGCATGAACACCGGCTGTCACGCCCCGGCGGGTACCCTAAACATGACAACCCGCCGTACATAATATTAAAACTTAAGAATGACTACCTCAGTCACTCGAAAGCTTCCATATCGGTACAAGGCGTACATTCACAACAAAGGGAGACCGGTGGAGTAATGCATTTTAAGATATTGGCAGCGGAACATGCAAAATAACACTTAATATATATTTCATAGAAATAGAAAGTCTTACAACTTCTAAGGGGCATTCCCCCGATAATTTCATAACAACAAAGTCTTGCTAACAAAAGCTAGAAGATTTTAGAAGAAATCTATTCTAAGACTTCAAAATAAAATGTCTCCAAAAGCTTCTCAAGCTAAAGATTCTACCCGGGTGGTCAAGATGGTCTTGGGTGCAAAAAGATAAACCTGCAAGGTCAAAAGTCTGTAGGAGTATAAGCATTACTAGCTTAGTGAGATATTCCTTACGCAAAAGTACTCATAACAAACAATCAACCAAGTTTATTAATCAAGCATATGAATGCAACAACCATATGATCAAACATTACATACGACTATCCGGTTTCGTATGTTTGTTGGATTTACCCCTCCATCGGAGGTTAGGGAATGCTTTGAACTGGGTCCCGAATGACCTCCTGAAAGTTGCGCGCGTCTTGGGATTCCAACGAACCGTACTACTAGTCCCCGGGCTTTCCTTACCCAAAGCGATCGATCCGGCTCGGCTACACCTTGAGACCGTATTCCCCGAACGTCCTAACTCTCAAGATTGTAGCAAGGCAGCTTACCTTTCCGGTCCCACGCTGAGGAGTAGTAGCAAAATTTCAAAATGATATTCTAAGTGATATGCATGAGCAATTTATTATATGGGGATTTCAATATGACATTAAATCGTTTAAAGCGATCAAGCAATATTTGCATACAAGACAATACATACATGAAAACGTTTATATTAATCACAAATCGTGTTCTGATATACTTATTGTTCATTGATCGCACACAACGATTCACATACATAATTCCCATGACAACCCGCATGCATATCAATTTTATCTTTTCCTAACATCTAGTGCTCTATTCTACAAGCACATGCATAAATACGTAAACGTAAAGGAAACTCACTCGTCCATAGCTTTCTTCTAGGAGTCGAAGTAATCCTCTGGGAAGGGAAGATCTTCATCCTCGACACCTAAACCAAAAGAAATACCCGACATGAGTATTTCGTCCAAGATCTATTCAAATTCTATAATTCTATCTTATTGAATTCGTCAAAAATCGTATGGAATGGAAATTCAAACTTAAAATGGCCATAACTTGCTCATTTTAACTAGGAATTTCGCATATTATATACCGATTTCTACCTACTCGAAAAGATCTATCTATTTCTAAGGTTATTTTTATCAAAAGAAGTTATTTAGGCCTCGAAATAGTAGCGTACAGATTTGATACGAATTTTTCAAACTTCAAAACTAGAGTTTTCAAACTTTACTTCACTCAAGGGCTTTTGTACAAAAATGTAGATACATTATATGGTTGAAGGAAAATCCCTTGAATACATATATACTCAAACCATATGCATGAATTTGGTGGTGTTGTCTCAACAATGTTCTTGTAGTACATTATGTTTTGAAAGTGAGATAAGCTTAAGTTTTGTAAAGAAATTAGTTTTGTTAAGAAATTTCTTATTTTACTAAAAGTGAGCATCTCCTTCTTTTAATTCTTTTCTTAAATAAAATTAATTTTAATCTTTTTAAATTCCTACTACTTTATTTCTAATGTTTTGGAAAACATAGTTTTTCTAAATACTTCATGGGTATATGTTCTATACTTTTCTTAGATCCACTTTAATAGAATAATATCAATAAGTTATAAGTTATTTTATTATTTTTATTTCCTAAGTAAGGCTCATCCTTAGAAAAGTTATTCTTTAATAATTTGTAAAACTTGTCTAGATTTTAGTATTTTAGAGTGTTGGTAGAAAATTTTGACAAAGTTTAAGAAAACTTTTGGTTAAAACAAGGAATTAAGTTTAAAGAAATTTTCTTATTTTATTGGTTTTGAAAAGAGAATTTGTGATAACTTTACTTTATGTATTTCTTGGTAAAATCACATATTATTACTAAAACTTGAGCTAAACTTATCTAACTTTTAAAAAAATATTTGTTAAGATAAAACCTTTAAATCTGTATGGAAAAATAATTTCTTATGTGACAAAATTTATTTATTTATTATTTTTTTTTAAAGAGTTCATTTTTATTACTTAAGAAAACTCATTTTCATTATGGTTGAGACAATAACAACATATTCATGTATGAATGAGAATTTATAACTATGAGAAATATAAAAACAACATAAATAAGATAAATAAAATAAGAGCATAAAACTAAAGTCAAGTATTGGGAACCTTAGCTTCATCAAGGTATCCCGGGACTAAGAATATACTAGTCCTCAAAAGAAAAAGAAAAGCAAAGAAATAAAATTGTTTTGACTTGATATGGACAAATCTAAGACTAGAAATACTAGTCTTAATATTTGCATAAAACAAGTAAATAAATAAATTGCAAGACTTGAAAATAAATAAATAACAAATGAGCTTATATGCTCTAAATAAATATATATACATAATACTTATATAAGTTAGGTTAGAAATCAATAACAACATAATAACATAAAGAAAAGAATAGAACATGAACAAAAACAAAACATGAATAAATTGTTGCTTCTTTAACTCAATGAGTCTAAGAAACATACACTAAACTCATGTTAAGTTATATGAACATGATGAGTAAATAAGAAATTTTTACCTAAAGTTTATCTGTTGGTTGAAGAAGAAAAGAATGGGTTGTAATATTATGTGGGAATTTTTTCTAAGGAAGAGAGAAACTTGAGAGAGATTTTGGGAGAGGAATTTTGTGGAGTGATTTTGGAAGAGTTTTGGTATGAATTTTGTTGTGTGAAAGAATGGAAGAGAAAGGGGGTATTTATAGATTTTTTGGAGTGGAAATTAGATGTAATTAAATAATTTGAAAAAGAAAATAAAATTGATGTGATTAAAGAAGTAATGTGTAAAGTGTGATGTGATTAAAGTTGTATGGGGAAGGTAAATTGTAAGGTATAGGTGTGGTAGAGTGTAAGAATAAGAGAAAAGTAGAGATAAGTGAATAGTAATGAATAGTAGAAAAGTACTATGAATAGTAGACTAGACAATTAAAATACCGATAGTAAGAAAATACGCGTAAAAGGCCTATATCTGTTATTTTTAGTTACCGAAAAATTTAAAACTGATATTTTTGAAAACCTTATATTTTTACAAATCTATTGGTGTTGTCGGAATAATTTTGCTATCGAGTGCATCAGGGCACGGTTTTCGAAAACTGATCCCGATCGGATCCAAAAGACACTAGAAAAATTCAAATATGATATTTTTAGGCTTTCCTATATAATTACGAACCATATTCCACAATTATCTCAATTTCGTTTTCTAGGGTTTAAGAACACGGGATTGCCGGATCTAGATTCACTAGACTAAACATATAACTAGGTTAATTTTTGGGTTTCGTTTCAACTTCCGGTTCTTAGGGTTTACTAATATTATCGAAAAATCTAGGGGCTTACACCGGCATTCTACTCCGCCATCGTTTATTCCTACGATGTTGATGTTCATTTTATTTTTACATGTTTGAAGTCCCAGTGTACACTGGCTTGGAAGGCATCCAGTATAAAAGGTAAGCTATCTCCAACCTCGCCAGTGTAAAACGTACGCTATCTCCAACCCCGCCAGTGTAGAGTTTAGATTGTCGGTGTTCGTTCATTTTACGTAAAAAAATTATTACGTAGCTTCTATTTCTAGTGTAAGCCGTCTCAACACCGTTGGCTTACCCATGTATGCCGCAAATGTGAATACTTACACTGCCAGTGTAGGGGCAGTATTGTTACTGGTCATCATCTTCTCCGATTTTCTTCAATTCGAAACTTAACTTTCTTATAATATTTGTGTATTGTACTTGTATTAAAACTTCCTCTAAGTGTTCTTACATGCTAAACAAGTATTTTTCATGATAGAACAGTAGATATAACATCGTAGAATCCTCATATCATATGATTTCCCGTTCTTATATATTGTAATACATATATAGACTATTAAAGTTGGATTCTACCTTGTATAAGCTGATGTGAGGATGTTAAACTCTCCCTCAGAGCTTGATATAAACATAGAGTTTGCAATAACATTGTTTAGAACAATGTTTAACACTCAATTCAACTAAAACGAATTTCCACTTACCTTATTTTTCCTTTTCCAAATCTTGAAGCTTGCTAATGGAGTTAGGATGGAAGGTTTGTATTGTTAACTATATTGGTGGTTTATAGGGCAGAGGGAGGATGGATTTGAGTTGATTTTTGGGTGGTTCAATGGCTTTGTTTTGGTGCAAATTGAGTGGCTTGTTTTTTGCTAATTAATACTATATATATAAGGGAAAGGAGGAAGACAACAACCTAGCATATTTCGGCTAAGAGGATGAAGTTTGTTCCACTGAAACTTGCAAGAATTCCTTAGCATTTAATGGCTTGTTGATTTGGATGAATTTTATTGGCTCTCAACTCATTTTCTTTGACTTTGTTATTCTAACTTGACTCAAATTGTTACAAATTTTCGGCTGATGGAAATCAAGAATATCGCCACCGTAGATCAAGCTGATTTCCACCAATTTTTGTACAAAAAATATGATTATTTGTTTATTTAAGTAATTATTTTAGTTTTATGGTAGTTTATTAAGTTAAATGGCTATAAATGTGACAGTCATTTTGAAGTTATATCTCCCAAAATTTATTTAAAGCTTCCATAAATTTTCTAAATTGTTATGGGGTTTAACTTTTGGTTCAAAATTTACGCGATTAATTTTTCTTAGGATTTTATCTCGCCCGATTAATATTTTCCAATCTCAATAGGCCAATTTTTATTTTAGTCCTTAATAGCTTTAGAATTTAATAACTAGATTAATAGTGTGATCCAAATATTTATTTGGAGTCTAGATTGTGGGTTATAGATATGTTTTTGTTCTTATTGTGTATTCATAATTGTAATGGTTCATTCTTAAATTATAGTTTCCTAACTATAAGTTTTATTGATTATTTACTTTCTAATACACTTGAAATCTTATTTAAATTATTTCTATACTTTGAATTTTTGATACCGGCTATGAAATCTTAACTTTGATATCTGTTACTCTCTATAGAACTTTGTTTTAGGATTTGAAAATACATATAGGTTCATAACTACTTGCGATTTTATTCTAAGGTCTTGGTTGAGTCTTATATTAACTTTCCATCTTTTATATTTGTATTTCTATTCATTTGTACTTGTATAAAAAATCTCGAGGTTTACAAGTACTTCGACAATGTTAGATCTTGATTAAAATAGAAAAAAAAAGGTAAACGATCAATCATATCGAAGTCTTATTGGTTCTTTATTGTATTTAACTGCATCAAGACCTGATATTCTATTTGGTGTGTGCATATGTGCTAGATTTTAAAGTGTATCAGTTGAGACACATTTATTAGTTATTAAAAGAATTTTCAAGTATCTATTTAGTCTTGCTAAATTTGGAATTTGGTAGCTTAAAAATCAAAATTTTGAACTTATAGAATATTTAGATGCTAATTATGTAGGATGCAAAATAGATGGAAAAAGCACATAAGGTACTTGTCAATTCTTCGGTGACAAACTAATTTCTTGGTCTTCCAAGAAATAAAATTCAGTTGCCCTTTCTATCGCTGAAGTTGAATGCGTCTCTATTGGTAATTATTGTGCTCAATGCTTTGAATTAAACAATAATTATAAAATATGATTTGTCATATAAGAATATTCTAACTAAATGTGACAATACAAGTGCAATTAATTTAACAAAAAATCTAGTACAACATTTTAGATCTAAGCACATAGAAATTAGATATCACTTTATAAGAGATCATGTTAATAATGACAATATTATTATTGAATATGTGTCAATTTTCAGATATATTTTCAAAAACTTTAGAAAGAATTCGTTTTGAATATATAAGAAATGAGATTGGTTTGTGTAATCCTTTTTATTAATTAATATGTCTCGTATTTTAATATTAATATTTTTAAATAAGTTGACTTGTTTTATTTATAAAACATCGTGCAATTTTTTTTCATTAGAGCACATAAATTTATATAAGTAAATTGGTGGTTTTTCAAAAACATCTTCTCTTTCTGATCTTTCCCTCTTCTCACAAGTTTCCCAAACCCTCAATATGGCTCCGAAAAAATGCCAAACAAATACTTCAAAACTATCACATCTTCTGAACCCATCACCATTCAAGATAAACCCACATATTCTGAACAAACGCTGTCTCAAATTTCTCAATCTTCACTAACTAGGGTTAAGGAAATTAGATCAAAATTGGTTCAAGATTTTGATCGTGATAATAAGAAAACTAAGAAAAGTTCAAAAAGAACGACTAAGAATGTAAAAGAAATGGCCATTGAGTCTAATTAAAGAAATGACTCATCTGATAAAGAACCATAGCCAAACCTAGAACCTTCAGTAAAAAGGAACCACATTAAGTCAACAAAAGGTGCTTCGAAGAAAAGGAAAGAAATTAAAAAAATTCTAAAGGGACAATCGAAACCAAAGAAGAAAAGAACAAACAATGATGAGGATTTTGTTCCTAGGGTCTCATCAAATAAGGTAAAAATTCATGGATGTTCTTTTATTGATGAGAAAAATGGATTTTATTGCAATGAATGGCTGGATAAATTAGATTGTAAAAAGTTATGTAGTTTGACTAGAGAAGTAGTAGGAGAAATGGTGGATGAGTTTTATAATAATCTAAGTTATCATGACGGAGATAGGTTGAGATCATCTGTCAAAGGCATAAGGAAAGATGTCTATCGAAATGATTTGAATACATTGCTTTGGTCTGAAAAATTACAAGGACGATAATGATTAAGAAGAAATAAACTGTTTGTAATTTTGAATGATCGAATTGGTGAGTTTTCTGATGAGGATGTCTGTGTTCATGAATTTGATTTGTTGGTACACATATTATATAAAGATATTCTTGAGTGTATGTTTCCAAAAAGAGGAAGTAATATAATGTAACCAAAGAGGATGGTCTGTTAATTTGGGCATGATAAAAAGGAATAAAAATTGATCTGCCTAGAAGAAATATCAAGTTTATATGGAAGGATAGAGAATTTTAAGATGTATGGGAGTTTACTGATCGATATGTTCAAGTATAAGAAAATAAAGATTCCAAAAGAAGTCAAATTTCCAGTTAATCTTAAAAGGATAGGAGAAAAGAGTTTTAAGCATATGCATATCTAGTCTTATAAGAACTTTTCGTATTCTGTTGATGGTGGAATTTACTTTCATTAGAAACACAAAAAGAAAATAAACTGAAAATCTGTAATTGCAAGGATTGAGGGGGAATCTAAGGGAGACACAGAAGGTTCTCCAAAAGCTTCCAAGTAGGAAAAAGTTTCAAACCACAAGCATGGAAAAGAACCTATGTCTCACAAGAAGAAGAAGAATTATGTTCCTGAGACTGGAGGATGATTTAAGATAATGAGCATGCTAGAGTTGCTTCAAGTTTAGAAAGTGATGAGGAAGAAGCTCTAAAGGCTTATGTAGGTCTAGGTGAATCCTCAACGCCACAACTTGAAAATTTCATTTCTAAGCTTATGGAAGAAAAGTTTAAGTCATTCAAGCTTGATCTAAAGCGCTATATTAAAGAAGGGATTGAAGAATCTTTTACTTTTGATCATTGATTACCACCTTAATAAGCCTTTGAACCTTCCTTCTATTCTGTTCAATCACCTAGAGCATTTCCTTAGAAAGAAGATCAGCTTCCAAAAGTTGTTTCAATTGAAACATTTAAAACAAGTTTTTATTCTCTAACCAAGAGGCCATATGAACCAACTCCTGATCACCTCAGCCTTATGCCTTTTATTCCTCTTGATGTTCTCAAAAATCCAAAAAAGTTTGTTCAACTTGAACCAGTAAGTTCTATTATCATATAAGTTACTTAATTTTTTATGTCCTTTAATTCTTCATTTGCAACTTCATCCTCTCGTAAAAACTATCGAAGTCACCAAAAGATGTCTGCTAGAAAATCCACCAGGGGATCCAAGAAGAAATAAATAATTTTGTTATATTTTCTTTTGTTTGAAATGCAATAGACCTATGATGTAATGAACAATCAGACTTGTGGTGTTTCTTTTACATATTAATGAAATTTTAATGTTTTGCTCCTTTTTTTTTTTTTTTGCATGTTTGTTGATAACAAAAAGGGAGAGGAAATTATAGTTCGAGTGTATTTCAAGTGTGATAGTATCATCATATTTCTCTCAAATATTTTTTTTTTATATATTTTGAAAAAGGTTTTGTTATCATCAAAATGGGGAAGGATGTTATCCTCTAAAGAAAGTTTGGATGATAAAAAAATGAATTAAAGAGAACTAATTAAATTATTAAATATGCATATTTTAATGAAAAAGATACAACCAAGAATAGTATCAGTTTGTCCAAAGGATTGTCTAGAATGTTTAGTGATAAGTTTTAAATTGAAGAGACTATCCAGAAGGAACTCTAGAAGGTAGAAGTGTTCATTATTTATGATCACGATTTCAAACACCGAATGATCATAGCTCTATTCAAGTTAAGTTCTAGTGAGTTTTCAAGGCCTAGCTCCCGAAGATGAATTCATTTAGATAATGTATTCATATGTTCCTCTAAGTTGAATTATAATCCACATAGATTAAATCAAGATGATCAAATCATTAAAGTTTATTCTTCATGAGGATTTTTTCAAATTTGAGTTTTATAGATCCAATTAATTGTTGCTACAACTTTATATTAGTATTATAAAGACATCAACTACCTTTAGCTGTTCAGATCAATAATGCACATGAAGATTTGAAATATAAATCAAGTTAACGTTCAAGAGCTTGAAGATAAACTTTCTATTTTTATGGGATATGATGAGGATTGTTAAAGATTATTTTGTATAGGCTTTAGATGATTTCTTCAGGATAAATAAAGGGCGGTTTTTGAAGATAAATATCAAGCATCAGTTTACTATGTATAAATTGAATTCAAATACATATTTCAACTTCAAAATAAGATGCTCAAGAAAACATCTAAGATATTAGAGGAGAGATATTTACAACAAATTGCAATAGACCTTTTTGAACTTTAAAGACGAAAGCTTATATATTCGGATCATTAAAATAGGAAGGATAAGACATGACGCATTGCAACAAAAACATCCACTGCTCTCACGAATTTTTGAACTGATTTTGTGCACTCAATTTTTTTGCTGCAAATTACGTTGATCTTTCTTTCTTACTTGATTAGTGGAGAACAATAGTATATCTTTCCTTTAATTTGTATTAAAAGTAGAAGCTCTATAATTAGTGTTAGCTAAGGTGAATCTGGGGAGGTTGAGTAAGTTGAATTATGAACTACTTGTGAACAAGTTTTGATGGGATTAGTAGAATATACCCATGTGGATTACAAGATTCCTGACTTGGAGCTGGAAGAGTGGACTGACGCACAAAGCAAAACCACTATATATCGTCGACTTAGCTATTTTTCCTTACTCTTTTAATTCATTGTATTTTCTATTTCGTTTTAATTGCTTAAATTGTTCTCACGAGTTAACTCAAAAGGGATTTAATTTTCAAAGGCCTAAATTCAATTTTTTAGTTATAATCAATTCAAACATCATGTCCACATGAAGATGCAAACATTTAGCACACTCATAATCATCCTTAGTAAGTGTAGCACAATAAAAGACAACATCACGATCAATTGCCAATCTATAGAATATCTCAACTCGGCTTGTCATCCATATATGTTCACATGACCGTATATAATCATCAACGGTTAATTATAGTTTGCATTTTTGAAACACTAACCATTATCATAGGTTGTATATCAGAGCACATTTTTTCATCTTCTTTTATCATGTTTCTATAACATAACATAAACTTTAATATCCTCCATTTCCACCTATGATTTGTCAATTGAACATGTACCATTAGTACGTCATTCATGACATAAAAGGAAAAAAAAAATACAACTTCCTCAACAAATTATTCTACATGCAATCTTAAATACACATTTCTTTATACTAAATCATGATAAATTTATATAATTATAGAGAAATACATATGCATACTATACATTTATTGAGACATACACATGAAAATCAATTGATAAGAACATTTTAAATTGAACTTTTCTATTCTACATTAACACCTAGGAAGGCATATAATTTAAAAATTTTGTACATTTAACTTACATATTATATAGTAATTGAGGCATTTTATTAAACAGTTACCATGCATGATATATGAACTTAGTAGAATTTGATATTAAATCACTAAAATAACATCATTACATTGTCCATGTATACATATAAAGTATTTTTCTACTAAAATTGTGATATAAATATAAATTTGGAAATAAAATCAAAGTGACATGAACTTACATTTGTTGTGTGCTAAGATTTAGAGGATTTGGGCCAAAATCGCTAACGAAATCGAAGTTTAACTGTGGAACACAAATGTAATGTGAGCATAATGCAATTTTAAGCAATTTGAAGTGTAAGATTTTGGATTAAGGTTCGTATTTTAAGAGAAAATATAGTGGAAAGTGAATAAGAAAGGAGATTTGATGTGATTGTGCACTAAAACTTAAATTGTGTCTCTATATTTATGGGATTTTTTTTTTTGCAACTTTTGATTTATGTAATTTTTAAAATTGTACTTTTTCCCCTTTTCTCCTTATATATATATATATATATATGATGAACTTATTTAATTTTCGTATATTTTTTATTCAGTACCAAACTTTGAATATTGATTAAATTTATATCAAATCTAGTAGAAAAAATTAAAGAAAACTTGGATGGTTTTACTTTGGTGGATAAATAATTTGTTGGCTCGATGTAAATATATAATAGTAGAAAAATACCAAAGTTGTTTATAAAAAGGAAAAGTTGCAATTGGATTTTTTTTATATATGTTTTAGTATTATATATTATTGTAAGTTAAGGAAAATGTGTTGAATTCTAATTGATCTATCAACGATTTATATAATAATAAAAATATTAAGTAGCTATTTTTCTGCCATGATGTCATTGTCAAATGTCAAAATTCACATTGTAAAAACCTCGATATAAATATATTTATTATGTAATTTTCTCTTATAAAAATAATAGTGGTTAATGTAAAAAGTGGAATCTAAACTTTCGGGAAAAAAGTTCAATTAGGTACCTGAAATTTAGTTTTAAATAATTTGATACCCGAAGTAAGTTTTCATGTATATTTTTCTTACCTTATTAAGCTTGTCCCAAGTAGAAAAAATATGCATGAAAACTTACTTCATATGCCAAATTATTCAAAGCTAAACTTCAGACAAAAAAAATGTATACGAAAACTTGTTTCATGTACCGAATTATTCAAAACTAAACTTCAGGTTCCTAATTAAACTTTTTATGAAAGTTCAGGTACTATTTTTTATATTGTCCCAAACAATAATATTGTAATATGATTGGTTGTAACATCTATTATGCAATTCAATCGATGTAATATTTTCTAAAATTTACATTTTATAGGTTAGGTCATGCCTTTAAAGGGATATCTAAAATCCAGAGCTTTTGCTATTATCATTATATTTGTATTTAATTTGCAACTTTACTTTGGGTATTGAGTAAAACTTATCGTACTGAATGATTTGTAAATTTTTTCTTTTTTTATTTGATAATAAAATATGATCTAAAGAAAAAAAAATCTTAATTAAAATTCTAAGCCATTACCTCTTTTTAATCACCATCTTACTACCATTCCACATCATTGTCGGTGTTGACATGTTGTTATCACTACCATTATCTTTGCCACAACCACTATTGTAATATAATACTATCATTTGCACTATCTTTGCTACCTACATTACCACTATCACTTGTACCACAACTATTTTTATCCTCAAAAACCTTATATTGCACCGCTATAATAAGTCATTACCACATTTATTGCAACTTCACCTCTATCGCCACCACCATAATCTATAGTTACTATACTATCAACATTTCAACCAAGGATGGACATAGGATAATTCTTGGAAGGTCATTATCAATATCATCAAAATCATTTTCATGTTATTTTTATATCAAGGAAAAAGGTACAACCTTAATCAAATTTGTAACTATATTTCTTATAACTCAATTCTAGTTATCAATTTCCATCGAAAAATGTATAGAATGTTATATTGGTGAAAATAACAAATAGAGTCCGATATATTTATTAGATAAATATATCAAAATTGCATCTATTAACTAAGTGCTTAATTATAACATATAATTGTTGATGATATAATGCACAACACATGTTATGCACATCACATATTATCAATTATATGTTCAGTACATATTAAATTATAAGCCTTTGTTTATAATTTATAATAGGATTTATTTTATGAATTAAATCTTATAAAGATAATTCACTTTTATATCTGTATGGTATTTCATATATTTTAAATGATATGCGATGTTATAAACAGCACAGTATCCATTATTCAAGTAACATAAGCAAAGAGTCATAACAAATTAAACTAAAAATCTTTTCACAATAAAAATAAGATATAGAAAAGAAAAAAAAAAAAAAGAGAATACAACACAATTCAACGGTATTTATATCAAAAGTATGAAAATAAATTATAAATGAAAATAAAAGTCACATACAAGAGAAAACACAATATACTACAAGGAAAAGGAAAAAAAATATTTTTAAAAAATGAAAATGCTATCAAATAAAAACTAATCATAAAATTAGATAATTTGAATTCATCTCTTCAAAAGATGACTTCTTGAACTTGTGTGTTAAAAGAGACGAATTTATTAAAGTTATTTTGAACTCGTCTTTTAAAGAGACAAATTAATACATGAACTCGTTTCTAGTAATTTGTAGTATCACTATTTGTTTGTTGAAGAGACTAGTTCAACTTGCCTATTTTTAGGATTATATTTGTGCCACCATTTTTGTTTTTTTTTTCAAAATATTATTATTTTTTTCCTTATATAAAGATTTCTAAACTTATTACATGTAAGAGCAAAGATGATAATGCTTGAATTCGTGTGATAATAAGGGTAAAGCACAGTATTTGAATGTTAACTATACTTATGATATTCAATTATCAATTTCACTCTTAAAAAGTAACTCTTACTCTGAAAAAATATATATATATATTTCAATTCAATATTTATATTTTAATAAAAATTACTAATTTTTGCCAACAAATAAGGTAAATTATTATTTTAATTTAGATAATGAAATTGGACCCGAATAAGTTCAAATATAAAAAGATTATTTATCATAATTAATTGAAGAAATAATGTCAAAAATGGTACCAGAACTTTCACAAAAAGTTTAAAGTATCTAAAGTTTGGTTTTGAACAATTTGTTAGTTAATGTAAGTTTTCACGAATATTTTTTCTGCCTGCAGAGTTCAATTAGGTTGCAAAAAATATATACGAAAACTTGCTTGTTCAGCACTAAACTTCATGCAACTGATTGAACCTTTGCGGAAGTCAGTATTAAATTATTTAAAATCAAATTTCAAGTACATGATTAAACATTTCGCAAAAGTTTAGGTATCATTTTTGACATTAATCCTTAGTTGAAAAGAAAAAAAAAATAGAATACATCAATCAATTTTATATGTATCTACTATAATAAAGATGCTTTAAATTTCAAATCTCAAAAAAATCCATTCCTTCAATGTGGTTAAAATCAATTATTATAAGAGAAAAAGGAAAAGGAATAAAATTTTGTAATTTGGAAAATAAAAAAAAAATCTAATTTATGAGTAATTTTAAAATTTATAAAAATTGATGTTGGGGCTTCAAATTTACAATAAAATCTGCACCCTTTTAAACTGATAACACATTGTGGATGTGTAATAATATTATCTAAGTAACGCACCCTGTATCTTGGGGGGAACAAAAAGAAAACAAAGTAAAGAATTGTCTTAAATGAATTATGAAGTAGACTTTTGGCTGACATGGTGGCCGTGGCCTCTACCGTTACCATACATGCTTTGTTCATTTTCTTTCTATTTGCTTTAAGCTATTAACAAAAGACAATTTTTTTGGGTTGGGGCGTAGGGTCCTGTTGCCTCCCCTTGACCCGTTTCAAGTTTTTGCGAACAACTCTGTTTTCACCATTTTACGGTGTGACATGTAAAATTATGTGACCGGCCTATTTATCTTTTAAAAATGATACAAGGACTATAAAAATATTTGAGAGACGAAATTCTTTCCAGGAGCCCTATCCTTTGATATGAAATTTTATCATTTGGATCATAATTTATGATTTTGGTTTCCGGTAGAGTTAATGCAATGAACATTTTGACGGTGAAATGTCGGACAAAATGGTCCATCATCAGGCCAGTTTTTGTATCTTAAAACTTTTGAAAAGTTACATCCATTCTTGCATATGGTTGCTAAAAGCTTCTAAACATTGGAAAAAAAGGGAAACAGTAGTCTTTATGGTTGTTAGAAAGGTCAATGGATTTTTCTTCGGAAGATCCATCTAGCGGGTTCGACTATTATCAGCAATTTTACAATAAAATTATAGTATGATGAAAACGGGTAGACAAAGTGAAGACCGTTTACCATATAATATTAGTAATGTGAGATTATAAAATACTTAATATACAAATAAGTCTTATAAAGATAAATATAAGTCACACATTATGAAAAATATAATTTCATTTTAGTTAAAAATCTATATATATATATTAGCATATGTTTTTAAATATATTTATTACCTGTATTGTTAATAAAATATGGTTAAGGATAAATAAGTTTTCACTATTTAGATAAAAATAGCTTAAATATTGTTTATTATCAACACTTTTATTTTCTTTTTTGTTTTTCTTTTTTTTAATATTTTTTTTTATTGAAACCTTGAGACCTGCTCGTTCTCTTAGCTCTTCAACTTGTAGGTCTTGAATTTCGTAGCAATTTGTGAGAGCATACTTGACTAGATCCATTAAAATTATCAGGTTTTTAGCTAGTTTAGACCTGCCTTCTTCGAATCAGTTCCCAATTTGGGAGATAACGATGATGGATCAGGTCGGTTTTTGGATGGAAATCGACCTATGGTGACATTTAATTAGTAAATCCTCCAAAGGGATGATAAAGGGGTGAGGAAAAGAGTCAAGAGGATGGTCATAGGTGTGCCCACATACAAGAGCTCATGACTGGTCACCAGCAGTAGCTCCTCTCCTAGTTTTATGGGCATTTGGACAAGTAATCATACGGAATGCTACTGTCGGAAACCCCATTGCTCCTTTTGAGACTCCTCGAGCTAAGATGAAGATATGGCTAGTAGCATATGGTAATAACACGGGGAAAGGCTTATGCAGTCGGAACGTAGTCCTGTGGATGCACGTGACTCTTTCCCCTAGCTAGTTGAATAAATTCGGGTGAGGATGATAACAGTTTGAGTTTCAATATATATTCCCCCAGTTGTATAGATTCAGGTTAGCATGATAATAATTTAAGTTTCATTAGATACTCAGCCAATGGGTAAACCTAAGTGAAGCAGAAAACAATATTGGGCTTAGTTTTATTTAATTTTGTTTTTTTTTTTTTTTTATCTTTCTAATATCTTGCATGTAAATTGTACTTAACTTTATTATGCCAAATTTATCATGAAGCGAGTTAAACTTGTCATGCGGTTGTTATCCTTAAATGCACTTTCAATAAATCGTTGCTGTTGCATATATTGTTTGTCACTGTTGAAAAAGGAACATATTTAAAGCAAGATTTCAAGTTATATTCTAAAATTAAATGGCATAGTTTCATGTAAGGTATTTTTAAGACTCTCAACTTATATTTCAATTTTACGCATTTGCATTATTGATATATTACCAATAGTACCTATTAAACCTAAATCTTATATTAAAATATTACATAAACTCTTTAGAAATAAAACTTCAACTTTTAACGCTTAAAAAGACAAATATCTTTTTTTTTTCTTTATTATCATCCACCAATTGTTTATCCATATTTATTATATTTCCAATTTACTTTTTAAATTATATATCGCACATACTTTTTAAAAATTTTAATAATTAATTTCTTTTTCAAACTTTATATCCTTCAATTTTACTAGAAAATGCTTGTCAGGTATCAATTATATCTTAACATCTAACTATAAACACTTTATTTTAAAAATATCTATCATATGATAAAATATAATTAATAATTATCTATCACATTTATATATATATATATACTGAATTGATTGAGTGAAAGTAGTCTAGATCTCTTATAAAAACAATCAAAATAGGATTTATAGCAAATTAATTATCAAAATAGACCATTAAAGTCACATTTAAAAAATGCAAATTAAGTTAAAAAATTGCATATAAGAGTTGTAAGTAGTGACTTGCATTTACTAAGTGCAATTTTTGCACAGCCAAACTATAAGGAAAAAGGAGATTAATATTGATATTTTAAAAAATATTACAAAAATGCTACTACAATAAAAATAATTTCAGTTTTAAGCAGATTGAACTCGTTTTTTGAAAAGACGAGGTTATGTGTTTAAGAGAGAACTTTAGTATTGTAAAATCAATCTTATCTCTTGAAGAGATGGGATTCATTTTTTATTTACACTAATCTCGTCTCTTCAAGAAATGAGATTGACCAAATCTTTTGAAGAGATGTGTTTAAGTTATTTATTTTTTAAATTATTTCTCATTTGATGAGATTTATATAATTTTTTTAGGAAAAGCGATTATACTTTTCCTTAATCCGAAACTGCAAGTCTTCCATTGAATGGGCTAATGCGTGGAAAAAATTGAATAAATTAGGTTTCGATCATTTCGGTCTATCGAAATATATTTAATCATAATAATATATTTTGCATTTCTTATACTCGAGTTTAGATAATTTTGATAGATTAAATTTAAAAAGTCTAAGCCAGTAAGAAACAATTTTTTTTTTTTTAAACCGAATATCATGCCATTATGTGTAGGGCCACAATCGATCTGATGGACAAAAAAATCACCTCTCCTGTATAGGTGCACGTCCAGTCTGTTTTGGCCTCTAATTTGACCTAGTTTGACCCCCAATAATATACAAAATAGCAATCAAATGAGCGCGTGACCCTCTAAATTCTTTGTTCGCGCGTGGTTCATTAAACAAAACACCTTTCCATTTCCATTTTCTTGTAAAGAGGAGACAAAAAAACGCATAACTCTGCACAGTTACAAACAACACTACCGCCGTTAAATAGTTATTTCTGTTGGCCTTATCCTCCAACTAACTAAATTCTCCCCGTTAATTGCGCTGGTCACGGTTGTCACTCTCCCCGATCGCAACCATTTCACGGCGGAGCTCGTTTTCTCTCTCTTTCCTATTGGTGTACCCTTTTAGAGAGAGAAACACAGCAAGTTTTGTAATTTTTGTTTCCTTTTACAGAGAGAGATCACTAATTAGGAAGACGTCAAAAAGAGAAATTCAAATTTTATCATTAAGGAATATTTTAAACATTGAAATTGACCGATTAGTAAATAAGAAATATTACATTTAAAATTAAATAATTTTATAATTATTTTTCATTGTGTAAGAGAGAGAAAGAAAATGATTTGCTACTTCTTTGTGGTTGTCAATTTCGTGGAAATTAACAACCCTAATTAGAAAATTCTTTCTCTTTCTCTCTCTTCTCTTTCTTATCGGAGTTTTTTTAGTGCTTTGTAATTGGAATTAGGGTTTTGTTTTTTACTCATTAATTTTTTTATATTTGAACTGGAGGACGGGTTTTTGAGAAGTTAACCTTGAAAATCTAGGAATTAGGTTACGGACCGGAATGAGAAACATCATGGAAGTGTTGATTGCGTGTTTTCCTTGTTGAGTTGAATCGGAAAATGTGAATCGGTGTCGAATTTTAGTTTCGATCACGAATTAGGGTTTTAGACAAAGTGGAAACCTAATGGACGTCGATACATCAATGGCTCGAGAGAATGATGCTGATTCGGTGTCAAGAAACAGCGGAAAAAACGAGAACGAGGCCACAGCGATGGAAGGAGAGCAGCCGCAGGCCGGCAGCGGACCTGCAGAAGCTTCACCTGCTCAGCCGCCAGCTCAGCAACCTCCCGTTGGTGGTCCGAGACCTGCGCCGACTTATTCGGTAGTAAATGCGATGATAGAAAAGGAGGAGGATGGGCCAGGGCCGAGGTGCGGCCATACATTGACGGCAGTAGCAGCCGTCGGGGAGGAAGGCTCGCCTAATTATATCGGTCCGAGGCTGATATTGTTCGGCGGCGCAACCGCGCTTGAGGGTAATTCGTCCGCTCCTGGGACTCCTACTTCTGCTGGAAGTGCTGGAATTCGTAAGTCTCCTTTGTCTAGTTGAATTTTAGGGCTTTTGTAGGTTGTGCACATCTGTTGGTAGGGATTGCCGTGTTCGTCGGCATGGTGATGCTTCATTTCTTGCTGATTCCACTTTTGTAATATGTATCCGGGAAAGGTTTGATATCCCGGTTATGGACTAGCATATTGGCAACATGACTTATGGAGTGCATACCGCGTAGTTGTGAGACTGCATATGCTGTGATGTGCTCACTGGCCAGTTGAATATAATGAGCGATCGGAATTGGAAGCCTTTCTTGGATATCTTTCTTTTTCCATGCTTGGATAACTAAGTTTAGTTAATATGGTCGTTTATCTCTGAGGAGAAGTGTATTTATTTTCATTGACATGCCAGTTTTGCACGCATTAATGGAATTTGGAGCTTGACTTTGATGTTCTGCTTTCCTTATATAATTTACCATGGTTGATTATTTAGTTTCGGTCATGGAAGGAATTGAAATTATCACTTGATGGTGTGCATTCTACTTAGTTTGAACTCCTGTTTTTAGAATTTTCTATCTTGAAATAAATGGTCCTTCATGATTATTCCAAGTTGCTTCCCGTTTGTTTATTTAGTCTATGAGGCTTTGGTTGGTTGCAGGATTAGCGGGTGCCACAGCTGATGTCCATTCTTATGATATCTTAACTAGTAAATGGAGCAGGTAACTCTGCTAAAAACATCATCTTTAGTTAGCCTGCAGTTGGATATTATGGAAGGAAAATTTAATGCTCATTTAGAATTGCTTTTTAGAGTTAATCCTCTTGGAGAACCACCTACACCAAGGGCAGCACATGTTGCTTGTGCTGTCGGTACAATGGTTGTTATTCAGGTTTGTTGGTGATAAACTATCTGCTCATTGTGTCCATTTTTTTGGGTTAGTATAGAGTTTTTAATCCATTATTTGTTCAACCTCTTTAATTGTTTTTCATTTAGAGCAGGGTGGAATTGGTCCTGCAGGGTTGTCAGCAGAGGATCTTCATGTTCTTGATCTTACACAGCAACGGCCTAGATGGCATCGGTGAGTATGGAGAAGGGTGTGCTTCTGCCCTGTCATTTGATAAGTATTGCCAGACTTGTATATTTTTCTAAATCAGCTGATTTTTCTCTTGAAGAGTTGTCGTTCATGGCCCTGGTCCTGGTCCTCGGTATGGACATGTTATGGCTTTGGTGGGGCAAAGGTATCTCATGGCAATTGGTGGCAATGATGGTAACCACTGCCTCCTTCCTACTTTCTTTTTTCTATCTTAATTTGGATGTTAAGAAATGAGTTGCCATCAACATTCAGGTAAACGACCTCTTGCTGATGTATGGGCCCTGGACACTGCTGCCAAGCCCTATGAATGGCGTAAATTGGAGCCAGAAGGGGATGGCCCACCACCATGCATGTACTCACTCTCACTCTCTCTCTCTCTTTCTCTGTGTCCCCAAACAACACACCCCACCCCCCCCCCCCAACCCAACCCAACCCAACCCAACCCCAAATGTCAAGCTGCCAAATGTTGTTGTAACATGAACATTGAACGTGGATTCATGCAATAAGTGCTGTATAATTTGGATGGTAATTATGCTTAGTACCATTTAGTTTATATTCCACTCATTGAATATGTACCGAGCACTTTTATTTCTTCTAGTAAGCAAGGACCACTTATGAGTAGTTATTCAAGTACTATGCATTTTTAACTGCATCAGTTTGTTGAAGTTTCATCTTGAAAAGTGTCTGTGAAGAGGGATAGCAAGAGCTGAGAGGTAATCTCTATATGGAAGGAATTATCTGTTGAAAAAATTTATAAATTCGTATAACAAAAAAAGGGGAGTTCTATAGGTATTGCCAACTGTACTGAAAACTTGAGAAGTAATGAGAGGTTTTCTTCCTAAGGAAAATTATGCAATCAAAAGTGAGCACATAGGCACTGAATGAGGTAGCTTCTATTGTTTAGGCCATAGCCTCTACGAGGGGCACTCTTTGTTCGGTCTTTTTGGTTAAGCTGCAGTGCAAAAACCACTAAGATGCATGCCGTAGTAAGAATGTTTCTCTACTAGATCTTATAGTTGTTTTTCTTAAATGAATTCATGTAGAGGGACAGTGGACGCTGCATGGTAATAACACTACTTTGGTAAGAAAGGAACTCTAATTGGATAGGCTATTGGATAAGGTGCATGCACCGATCTAATCTAAGCTAGTGATATCTAGCTATCCCTAAGAATTGCCATAGTGGAGTTGAACCCAAGACCTTATGCACTTTTAATAGAAGATCTTGGACCTTGACTTTTAGGCCAACTTTTTGGATCTTTAATGCTCAAACTTTGACACAACGTTATGAGCTTGAAGATAGATGCTCCAATTGTAGCTGTGCTCTCTTGTTAACAAAAAGAATGTTAAGAGCTTTGCTTGACTTTATTACACAATAAAAGTACAATCATCCCCAAAAGTTTTCAAGAGATTTTGCTTACCTCCTTTTTATCGCATGCCAACCTTCTTTTCTTTTGGGTTAATGGAGGGGCATGATAATGTGACATAACTAGCTACCTCCTGGCACATGAAGCCGGCCGATCTTTTAATTACTATAATTCAAATAAGTGGTTAATATTTCAGCTAGATAATTAATTGGAATCTAATCGTTTTGAAGTTGGTTTATGATTATAATATTGATATTGAAATTTCATATGTAAAACCACCTTCGATTTCTAATTTCGAAGACATAGGTGTCATATTACCCAGTCCATAGTTAGTTCTAAAGAAATTAAAATAATGGAAATGTCATCAATGAAGTGGGCGTAACCTTTTTCTTTTTTTAAATTTGGATTTTCGTATTTTTGGTCATTTGCAAAAGGTTGATTGATAAATTTCTGCCTTTGTTGCAGTATTGTTTTAGAAAATTAAAATAAAAAAAAAAAACATAATGCTTCATGTCGGCGTGCACTTTTTATACGTCTTTCGAGCAGTTGTGGTGCCTTATCTTAAAAAAGATGAAGGAAAAAACATTTATGAGGCTTGGTTCTACCTCGTTATGCTACTGTCAGGCCTGATTTTGTATCTGGCATTATATCTCTCATTTATCCAGCTACTTCCGTTACTACCACAATGGATGGAATTCATGGAAACATACCCATCACTGTGAAGTGTCTCATAATTCTTGGGTACCTAGATATTATTATTTTTTATATCTAAAATTTGCCATGATTTTTTTAATTTTCTACTAGTCAAAATCTTCTTTACCAGTGTCTGGACGTGAACATGTTATCCTTATGGTTTCCCCATGATAAGAAACAAGCTTGAGATTTGGTCTGGTGCTTATATGTTTGAGTGAAGCTTTTTTCTGTCGCTTGTACTCATTTTAGTTCTTAAGTTTTTGCGGCTTTGTATATTTTCCCTGTCTGAAACTAGCTTAAGATTAACTTGACTTTCATATTTTTTATCCTTTCTTCGTTACTTCTTACTCTTTCAGTATATGATGTGGTTCTTCCCCACCTCCCTTCCATTTTGTTATTTTGAGAGGATAGCATGAACACAGAGTTGAAACAACTATGTTTATTTCTTGCCGAACATAGAATACCATTGACTTCTCCTTTCAGTCGCAGAAGAGATTGATAGCTAGCTTTGGGAACATGTTGGACTTTATGAACACTCCCCTTTTTATGGAATTGTTATGGCCCGTGTATTAAACCTAGTCAAGGGCGATTAATAAAAACCTTATCTATAGTAATGAATCTTTGATTATTTTCTTACCTTGTTTGGCAGAACACAAAATGATTAAGGTTAAGGACTTATTAAGAGTGAATTCTTTGATCTCATAAACTACTAAACCAAACATTAATTTACATAATGACCCCCCTTTCATTTCTCATAGAAGTATCATATTTATACCAATGCTTAAATCCACCCCCACCACTTCTCTCCCAACCCCACCCCCCACCCACACACACAACACCAACACCACCACCAACCCCCTCTCTTCCTCCCCCCCCCCTCCCCAACAAACACACCAACCCTTCTCTTCCTCTTCCTTCCACGCCCCCTCACCCCCACCAACAACACCAAAAAAAAAAAAAAAAAGAAAAAGAAAAAGAAAAAGAAAGAAAAAGAGAGAGAAGATAACAAACTTAATGGTATCTCCTATAGATAGTAATAAGTTTGGATATACATTAAAAAGATAAATTTATTCCTTTTTTTTCCTATTCTGAATATATATAAGAGGTATCATTTTTGTCATTTAAAGGATCGTACTCCTTTGGTGGCCTAGTATTTATTTTTCAGCTCTAAACAAAATGAACTATTCTCTTATTTTGATATAAAATGTTTGATAAGTTGCTGTATCACAGTAGTGGCTTATTTTGGATTTTATTTTGATTTGTTGCCTGATTTCTTTGCAATGTTGAACTAATTTCTTGTTATCTCTTCATTTTAAAAAGGTATGCCACTGCCAGTGCACGCTCTGATGGTCTTCTTTTGCTTTGTGGAGGACGGGATGCTAACAGTGTGGTCAGTTTGATTTTCTTTTTCATACTAGATATGCTTGATAGTATGATTTAGTTGACTACAAATTTTCTTTTTCTTAGATGTGCTTCTAGTATCATTTAGTTGAATAGGATTCATCTTTAGACTGATGGATTAACTTGGTCACGATTAATATATATCTGGAAAAGTATGCTCACTGTGTGGTCACATCAATATCGTCATGTTATCAAAATAAGTAACTAAATTTAGATGGTATTGGCACGCAAGGTGGTATACAAGTCACTCTTGCATCCAATGGGGACCTGAACATTTGATCAAAAACTGTAAGTTTAAAATTTTTACAAACTTAGAATATGTTGCTTGTTTGGTCTGCTGTCATTTCTAAATCACTGACATGCTGTTAGCCATAGTACACTGTGATCTGATAAAAGTTTTTCTACCAATTAAAATTTAATATGGGCCATTTCTCCAAAATTCTTTTAGCCACTTGCCAGTGCCTATGGACTTGCCAAACATAGAGATGGACGATGGGAATGGGCAATTGCTCCTGGTGTCTCACCCTCTGCAAGATATCAACATGCAGCTGTGGGTTTTACTTTCCTTTCATTAACCTTTCTTCACTTTTCTATTTTGCCCATTTGTTTAATGTTATCTTCTCATTTAATGACATATGATATTACAATTTTACAGGTCTTTGTCAATGCAAGACTTCACGTCTCTGGTGGTGCACTTGGTGGTGGACGCATGGTGGAAGACTCATCAAGTGTTGCAGGTGATGTATCTTGCGTTACATTTAGAAGATAATATGTGGAAACAGGCATGGTTTAAGTGGTTTAGATCTCTGCATTGGTACTAACATATACAAATAATATGGGTAAGGATTTATCAGTTTGTTAGCCAGCAGGTTATGGTGATTGATGATAATTGAGGTTGTGGGTTGGGGCTGTGCTTGGTTTGATTGTGTGTTAGGTTGTGCTCAATTGGTTGAACACACGTCGGATCATTCACTCATTGGAGATGAGCTTGCTGAAAAATAATAATTAGTTGTTTGATTGTGTGTTAGGTTGTACAACACAATTTCTGAGTTGTGCATGCTCCAAATTAGCCCATTGTCAATTGAGCATCTCATCTCGTGAGCTTAGCGCTAATCTTAGAGTAGGGTTCAACAGTCCCCCTAACAAATAGATTAGCAATGATGGTGGTGGAGTGGATGTATATAGGCGACCTCAAGTGGTGTCATACTTGCTGATGAATGAAAGGGTGTGTTATAGGAAAATTTTGCTCAACTAACCCAAGTTGCACACATATGAGGGCTTTCTGAAGCAAACAATGAGATTAAATTCCAAACACCTATAGAGAACTTTAGTTTCGTCATCCGTTTCCAAATTATAGCCCGTACTATAGTGTAGCCCAGTATCTTGTAAAGCAAACAACTACCTCCAAAATCCACTAGCAAACAAAAGATTCTTCTCATTGACTACAGTCTGAGGGAATCCTGTTAAGATATGAGAGAAGAAAATTGACTAGAAGTGTGAGGAGAAGAAAGAATTATTCTTGTCAATGCAATAAGCATTGGTATACAAGCTTCTGGTCTATGTAATAATAGTGTAGAAGAAGCACAGATTCTGTCAGATACTTCAGTCTGGCATAAATGCCATCTATTTTCTGTCGTTGGTCTATGCCTAGAAACTTATCCACATTGATAGTTTTTTAGGAACTCCTCTTTGAGCACTTATTTTTAGTAGCATTCAATGGAATTTTTCGTACAACTCATTTGAAATTACTGACAGGATCTCATAGTGTCCGCTCTGCATCTATCTAATGCTGTTGATTGGATTTAATCTCATTTTTAATATGTTTGTAAAACAAATGCCACTTTGGTGTTTTGGGATTCTCACATTATCTGCTCTTAAGATTACTTATTTTTTTTTTTTTTTTAATTTCCTCTTTTCAGTTTTGGATACCGCAGCAGGCGTATGGTGTGATACAAATTCTGTTGTGACTAGCCCTAGAACAGGCAGGTATAGTGCTGATGCAGCTGGTGGAGATGCTGCAGTAGAGCTAACTAGGCGTTGCCGGCATGCAGCTGCTGCAATTGGTGATCTCATATTCATATATGGTGGTTTGCGTGGTGGTAAGATGTGCTGCATCTCAACGTTTGCCTTCTTCTTCCTCTTCTTCTTCTTCTTCTTCTTCTTCTTCTTCTTCTTCTTTTATAATTATTATAAATAATCTCAGTAGTTCTTATATTATGAAAGTTTTATGGTTCTTTAGTAACTAGTATTCCCGCTGGCTTATCTGCGTATCTGTCAATTGAAACATTGTGCTCACACCTGAGCACTGCAGAATATCTTTCATATTTTCATAGCCAGTGGACCTTGTAGAAAACCTTTGGAAGTTAAAATCTTGCCTATGTTGGGGATCAGTTGTTCTTCTGTGGGAAAGGATACTGCATAATCCTGATTTTGATTGTTTTGATGTTAACTTAATGTCAAATTCTGTCATAGTCATCAGAAAGCCTATGGATAAATTTGCCATCAGTTGTTCCCAAGTTACAACTCTTGAGACCTTGATGTTACAAGAAATAAGTTTGAACATTATGGAATTATCTGGATGAAGAGTTTTGATTTTCAAAGCAATAATTGAGAGTTATAATGCTGCTGAGTGCTGAGCGACGTGGTATGTGGTGACACTTGGTACATGTTACATATGCAATTCAGAAACTGAAAACCCTGAGTATATGTTTTCCACTGCCTTTCACTAAAGAGTTATGAAAAAAGTCATACTGCAATTTAAATGTCTCTCTGGTTTCGTTCTGAGAAGCTTGACTTATGGACTCACTGTGTTTGCTGGGAACAAATACCCTGATTCTATAATGGCTGTTGGAACCAACTCCACCAGCTGAAAATGTAGCTTGGAGGGTTATATATTCACAATGGAAAAATAAGCCAATATGCATGTTGACAGCAGTTTCTGGCTCTTCCAGAAACCATTTTATGTGAGGTCTCAACAATTCAAAACCTTCTTCCTTTGTTCATTGCTGTCTTGTAGTTAAAATTCAGGGGGCAACTTAAAAGAGAGAGTCCTCCCCCAAACTTTACTGATACATACTATCACACTTGCAGAATTATTCCCCAAAGAGAAAAAAAAGATAAAGAATACTGTGATAAGATAGGAACAGAATTTGTTAATTTGAACTACCAAAGGATATCTCCTTGAAGATTGCTTTGAACATAATATTTGAAGACATTTTTGAGATTCATGGTGGAAAGTCAGTCTAAATGTAGGTTTAAATAATACCAGGTCTGCTTTACCAGAAATAAATGAATCCGATGAGATGGTAATTAATCAGTTGTCATAAATGCTTATGAATATATGTGCTTACTGAACTACTCACATTACCCCTTTTTTTTCTTTACCTCTGAACTTAAATCTGAAAGAAAAAAGAAAGAAAAACATATAAAAAATTTTGAAAGAATATGAAGATCATTTCCCCTCTTTTCTTCTGTATTTATTTATTCATTCATATTTTTTTTTTAAATTTTTTGAAAGCTCTATTTGGGATAATGCAGTTTGTTCCCTTTGGAATTTCATTCTCGTACCTTAAATGATTCTAATCATGACTTCTCCCTCAAGGTTATTATATATGACATGTGGTGTTTGTTGACAGGGGTATTGCTTGATGATTTACTTGTTTCTGAAGATCAAGCTGCTGCTGAAATGACAATGGCTGCTTCACATGCAGCAGCTGCAGCTAATGTCCAGTTAGGGACGCTTCCAGGCAAGCAAGAATATGTTGATGAAAGAACGAGGCAGACTACACCTGCTACAGTGATAGGTATCAATGCAGATTTGATGATGATTGTTGATGCAATGAAATGGTAGAGTTAGGGATTTGGCTCTAGATGATTAGGGTGAGAAGGAAACTGAGCTGAGTGCTTGGCAAAAACCACTTTTCCAAGTTGATAACGAATGAACTGCCTCTAACTAGCTTGGCATTTCCTTTTTATATTATTTACTCCCTGCCTAATATCATTTAACTCCTCTGTGACACTGCATCCCATATACACAACTATTTGGCCGCCAACACACACCACACACTACCCTATATGCCACCACAACCCACGCGCACTGCAAATGTGCCACACAAGGCACGTACAACACTCCATACACATCCTCTTTTCCAAGTCAATAACAAAAGGGCTGCGTGCATCCAACTAAATTGGCTTTTGGTTTTTATGTTACTACCTCCCCTGCCTACTCTTGAGATCACACTCTTCATGACCTCCCCACCCCCTTCTCCTCCTCCTCTTCCTCTTTCCTCTCCTCCTTCTCCACATACACACTGCAATATTGCATTGCATACACCGCAAAAATTACAGTTAATGACACATACTCACACATCTGGAACACATGCACAGACAACATGCTTACTATCCACCACCACAATCCACATACACAGCATTCATGCCACACAATGCACATACAACACGACACATAACATGTATGACACTCCTCCTTACATGAACAACACGACAAATTAATTGGATTCAGTAAGTGTATCTCTATGTTTTAAACTTGTGATATTGGAGGTCTTATTCTTGATATTATATCATACAGTGCCTGATGGTGCAGTCGTGTTGGGAAATCCAGTTGCTGCTCCTGTGAATGGTGACATTAATGCTGACATAAGCACTGAAAATGCTACACTTCAGGGAAACCGGTAAATTAAGCTAAAATCAAATTATGCTTATTGGATTATTATGTGAGCTTGCAAGTTTGATTTCTTTGGCCCACTTTCTGTGGAATATCATGTAACTTGAATTACTTTGCAGAAGGCTGAGTAAGGGTGTTGAATACTTGGTTGAGGCATCAGCTGCAGAAGCTGAAGCCATTGCTGCTACTTTAGCTGCAGCAAAGGCCAGACAAGTTAATGGGAATGTTGATCCACCAGATAGGGATCGAGGATCAGAGGCCACCCCCAGTGGAAATTTGACAAAACTGCAGGATGGTCTCGGTTTAAATAGTGCTGGAGTCCGGTTGCATCATAGAGCTGTCAGTGCTGGATATTTGCATTTATATCTACACATTTAGCAAATCTATGGTGCAGTACTGCTTATACATTCTATACTCTGAGGTCCCTTTTAATTCTTTTCAGGTTGTTATAGCAGCAGAGACCAGTGGAGCTTTAGGTGGCATGGTCCGACAGCTTTCAATAGATCAGTTTGAAAATGAGGGCAGGCGGGTGAGTTATGGGGTCCCGGAAAATGCAACTGCAGCTAGAAAGTTGCTGGATCGGCAAATGTCAATTAGTAGTGTGCCAAAGAAGGTATAATGGATCTTTGTCACTTGCTTGAAGCATTTTAATGTGAAGAAGATATATGTTTTTGTTTGGACATTTATTCTTTTCAATGACATAAATTTCCCATGTTAATTTTTTTTGGGGGGTAAATTCAGATTTTTTAGGTTTTTATATATTTAAAAAAAAGTGACAATACAGCAAAAGGGGGGTCTCTGAAAAACAAGAAAAATAGTTTAGACACCCTCAAGTGATACTCATTGGAGGACTAATCACTAGGGTATCTAGATTAATAATTGGCAATGATAGGTAAAAACCCTAAACCATTGTAAAATTAAGGTTTTTGGATTATAGGGTGTAATAATATACTTATTGAATATGATGCACCAACTAGTGTATTTCAGACACAGGATGTTCTATTGCTATGGTGCATGGTGAAAATCAAGTGTAGATGCTTGTCATAATCAATCGGATTGATAAGAGTAGGATTAAGAGAGTAATAGGCTTAGGTTGATTGGTTAATACTTTGATGGTATGGTTCTGCAATCCTCTTGCTAGGGCTCTAGTGATGGGATTGGTAGTTTGATTCCTATCATCAAGGGTGATATAAAAAAGAGTAAGAAGAACCCCAACACCATAAAGGGTATTACAACAAAAGCATGAGACTTCAAAGTAACATCAAAAGCTAACTTTCTAGGTACTATGACATTGTTTCTCTTCTTCTTCTTCTTCTTAACATGAGTAGCTCTAGAAGACTTTCCAAGAAATCCATTAAGAAGGAAGAGAGACGATGATGTTCTCAAGGAAGTTAGCCAATGTTATGTTGAAAGAGGAGTTTGGTTCTATAGATTTATCAAAACTTAGAGGCTCATCTTCATTTTGACTACCAATACCTGCCAGATAAATAACATTCATATTCACTCTCAAATCTCAGAGGGTCTCAATTGCCATTTGGATTGAAGGCGACACCTTCGCAACCTTGTTTTCTAAAACTATGTTAGTCAGCACTTTAGAGGGACGGGGTAATATGACCCTCTACCACCATGAGCAAAGGTCCTCCATCGGGAGCAGTTAGGAGGCTTCCACTCATATTCAACTTCCATAACTTTTCTAACATCAACATAACAAACCAAAATAGAGTCAACGAAGTCACTATTTGCTTGCATCATAACATATACTTGAGTAAAACTCTATCTATTCTACTAAGCTATAATAGAATTGACAATCAAAGGTTTCCCAAGCCTCTGTGCAATGTAGCCAATGCCCTACCTATGGATGACAATCAAAGGTTTCCCAAGCCTCTGTGCAATGTAGTCAATGCCTTACTTATGGAAAATCTTCATTGGGATATTCCAATGTTATGGAGCTAGAGGCTTCTCTTGCAAACAAATCATCATTCCTTAATGTTGAAGAATAAGTACCGCTAGCAAAGTACCAAGGGGTTTCAATTACCATTGTTACTTGCCTGTCGTTCTGAAATTAAAAAAGTAAGGCACATCTTACATTACTCAATTCTTTTCCAAGCCAAAACTATCCCATGCTACATGGGTAATCTTTCCACAAATCGGAAGGGAAGGGACTTTCCTAGAAAAAAGCTTGTTGTAGTATTCCTCCACAAACGAGCTCCGTATTCAACCACCTCTTGAGGGTGCCATGGCAACTACTTCTTTGTCAAAGATAAGATGGTAGAAATCAGGGGAACAATCAGGCTCCGATAGAAGAATTAGGTTTGAAGCCGCCTCTTAATAAGATTTGTGCTACATGCCTCTTTGGTAAGAGCGCCGTTTGGAGAAGGAGAAGGTTGGATTGAGAAACAGGATAACAAGTGAAGGAAAAGGATGTCAAGGTTTGAAAGAGAAGGGAAGGAGGTGTTGGAATGGAAAGGAGGAGTAAAGGAAGGGATGGGATTCGATGAGGAAGGCGGACAGTAAGTAGAGAAGAAGAAAGGAATGACTAGCAAGGTGAGAACAACTTCAAAAACCATTAAAGAAGAAGAAATCTTACCGGCAAAAAGAGGTAGACCAATGAAGGAAACTTTGCAGAAAGTAGTGACTGATGGTGAGAAAACCTTAGCTGATGCTAGTTTGAAAAGCAACTGGCAAGGGTGGGGCTGCCAGAGCTGGTGATTGGTGAGCGAGAGGTTGTTGAGGCAGTTGATACGGTCTTGAGAGTGCACAAGTCAATGTTGAATGTGTATAAAAGGAGAGTAGCTCCTGTTGGGGGAGTGTGAGTGAACTGTTGTGGTGATAATATTGTGTCTCCATGTGTAGCGTGTTGTGTATGCATGTGTTGTTTTGTGAAGTAATATTGTGTGCGTGTGTGTGCGCGTGTCATGTTGTGTGGGTATGTGTTGTTTTGTGCAGAAATCTCTTGTAAAGCGTGTTGTAGTAGGGTAGCATTTGGTGTGTAGAGTTGCAGCACTGTTACTGCAGGGTGTGCTGATGTGCCATAGTGGTTAGCAGTTAGTTAGGAGTGTTGACAGCAATATAAAAAAAGGTAGTTAGTTAGGAAAGGGAGAGAAAAGGGAATTTCAAGTTGTAGTCAGAAAATTGTGGAGAGATTGCTGGAAACTTATCTCCTATCAAGGTGAGTTCTAATCTCTAATTGTTTCCCTAATTGGTCTTGATTGCTCTTTGTATTACACACGGCTGTATCACCAGCAATTGTTGATGGAGAGGCCGTCAGAGTGTGTGACTGGTGAGGGAGAGGTTGACGAAGGTGTTTATCAGTGCTGTGTAGATAGGAGATCACTGTGGAGCAAGAACATAAAACACTAGACAAAACCTTAGAGGAAGACACTCACAATCAAAGCAAAAAGTTAGTGAGAAGATTGTGGATAAAAGCATAAAACTGATAGTTATATTTAAAGCTTCACAGTTTGCCTTAGCTTTTTCAAATGTTAAAGGTAAGACTATCTCTGATATAATAATATAATACACCAGATATGAATTGTTGGCCTCCTTAATTAAAATTAATACATGAGATTGCATGTCCATATTAGTTGTATTTATTGATTCACTTAATTGGGTTATTAATCTTGGATAAGAGAGTCATTATTTGAAGAGGAGATTTTTCTAGAGATGCAAAAAGTTGATGGGAAGGGAATTGGGCTATTAATCTTGTGATACTCCATCTGTGTAGATTCAACATAATTTGTGGAAGGTAACTAATAGTAGTTTATATAGTTAAGGTATTAAATACTAGTTTGACACTAATCAGGAATTCTAGACCTAGTACCTAGTGGTCGTAAAGTTTCATTAGTTACCTTGTGACTTAATAATTGACTGCCTTTGGGTTGAGGTATTACAAATGGCATAAGAGTTGGCTCGCTGTTAGTAAGTGTTCGATTTGGGATGAACCAAGGCAAAAGCTGGTTGGTGGTAGCAATGAATTGAGTCACATATTGCAAAAGGGAAAATTTAAGCTCAATTGTAAGGTGTTGCATTAACCATGCCTCGTGTCTGGCAGGTGTCCCATGTGAATAAAGTATCACATGAATTGTGGTGAGAATTAATATTAGATATAAGGCCAAAGAAGTAAATATTAAGTTAATATTAGTTAGGAACTTTTAGACTTTGTGGTGGAAGAGACCCATTAATATTAGATATAAGGCCAAAGAAGTAAATATTAAGTTAATATTAGTTGGGAACTTTTAGACTTAGTGGTTGAAGAGACCTATTAGTCACCTGTTGGCTTAACTGTTGACTACTTTTAGGTGAGAGTAATTATATAGATCTATATCTGTCTGTATATAATATTATAAGATTCACCTAGAGACTAAGAAGATCGTAAGACTCCAGTAGAAGTGATCGTTGCCAACACCTGGTGGGAAGGAGATGCAGAGGAAGCAGATAGTTTGCAGTCCAACACAAACCAGGGACGGGTTAACTGCTTGCTTATTGCCTCACTCCTTGAGCCCGTCTTGATTTCCTTGTATTCCTTGAGCTAGAGGAATCTTGTTACAATTTTACCCAGTATACCATTTGACTAACTTTTTAGCAATTACATTTAGCAAGTAATCACTGATCAGATATAATTACATATTAAAGGCATAATTAAACACTCGTGCAAAAGTCTCATAGGTGCCTAGCTTTAATCTTCATGTGTGTCATTCTCCAAAATATCTCTCATTATGAAGTGTACAAATGAACTTTGTTTGAACTGCTCTTGGTTTGATGTCTTTTCTATTTTTTATCAGAAGCATATATATCAAACAGGTTTAAGGCATGGATTGTGAATTGGATGCTAGAATTGATGTTAGATTTAATACCTGGCTGAAGATTACTACTCATCAACAAAGTAATGCCAATTCTCTCCTTCCATGTGTTCAGGTTATTGCACTTCTCCTGAAGCCTCGTGGATGGAAGCCTCCTGTCCGCCGGCAATTTTTCTTAGATTGCAATGAGTTAGCTGACCTTTGCGACAGTGCTGAGAGAATATTTTCTAACGAACCAAGTGTTTTACAGCTCAAGGCTCCAGTTAAGATATTTGGAGATCTGCATGGACAATTTGGAGATCTTATGCGCCTTTTTGATGAATATGGTGCTCCTTCAACAGCTGGGGATATTGCGTATGTGATTTCCCCTTTATTTTGTCTGTTGTATTCAAGTAACTTCCAACCACCCTGCTAAAAGAAAATCACCTATTTAGTCTGTTCATTTGCATATATGGCTTGATGTGTTCTCAGTGGAATTATCCATGGACAGAAACATTAAATAGCAAAATTGAGACCATGATCTGCGTTTATATTCCCCTGGATTGAATAGATAGAGGGGATTAGGATATATTTTTCTTTATAGAAGGAAACGCTAATTAATTATTGATGGGTGGGCACTATCCTTACATTCTTGGACAGAATTTAATGGACAAATGGTGGATTGCTGTGGAATCCATTTTGCTGTTCTTGGTAAATCATTATATTCTTGATTAATGCAGTTAGATCGAAAATCTACCTTAGTTGTATATGCACTATTTGCCATGTTTAGATACCAAAAAGAAGAATAAATAAAAGGGAAGAAGGAGGGGACGATAAGTCAAGGTCAGAGCAGTCGAACCCTTTTCAGCTTATTTGTTCTTTCCTTTACCTTTTCTTCTCAAGTACCATACTGGAAAAGTTTCCAATACACATGCTATAAGAATCTTTTATTTCTGCAAGTAAACTTGCATGGAGACCACCTATGTCGCCATCCATGACTAGAAAGATGTATAATGCTTGAAACAAGCACTATCATTAGCAGCAAATGCACTCTTTTGGGGAATAGGAAGTTAGGAACCAGATTGCAAATTGTTCTCTATGCTGAAAGATTGCAGGAGTATTTAAGCATAGGAAGTTAGGAACCACAGAACATATTTATCCATTGCTACGTTGTCTATACAGAAAATAAAAAATTTCTCAAGGCTGCTATTGCACCAGAAAATAGATATTCATATGTATATATTATATATACTGGAATAAATGAGATAAACATTCTCATCAGTTAGTTGGAGCATCCTAAAATTTCTGAGAGGTATTATGTAATGATCTAGTTATTTGATGCGCAAAAGTCATGTTTGTTGACTAGCCATTCTGCCTTCTGTTGTTCTCACTCTCACTTGCTTTAATGCTAATTGGTTTGGGTGGATTTCAGCTACATCGACTACCTCTTTTTGGGAGACTATGTTGATCGTGGACAGCACAGTCTAGAGACCATTACTCTTCTCCTTGCGCTGAAGGTACCATAATTAATTTTATTGATTTGCTGCACACACACACACACACAAAACACCACACAACCACACACCCCCCCCCCCCCCCCCCCCTCTTCTTCTTTTCTTTAATCTGTTTGATGGCGGAAGGATTGATCAAATTAATTTTCTTATAGGTTGAGCATCCACACAATGTACATTTAATTCGGGGAAATCATGAAGCAGCAGATATAAATGCTCTTTTTGGATTCCGAATTGAATGCATTGAACGCATGGTATGTAGTTACACAACAATTCTTTTGCCGTGTGGTAAAATAATTTGTTGTGATGACTTCTGAATTCTGATTTCTAGGGTGAAAGAGATGGAATATGGGCATGGCATCGGATAAATCGATTGTTTAATTGGCTTCCCTTGGCAGCTTTGATCGAAAAGAAAATCATTTGTATGCATGGTGGTATAGGCAGGTCAATAAACCACGTGGAACAAATTGAGAACATTCAACGTCCAATTACCATGGAAGCAGGGTCAATTGTTTTAATGGATTTACTATGGTAGCTCCAATACACTGCCCCGTTTTGGTGCTTTGAAGAGGATGTTAGTTTGAGGGTGGATCTAATCTATACATTTTTGTTGTGCTTTTGTAGGTCTGACCCAACAGAAAATGACAGTGTGGAAGGACTTAGACCAAATGCTAGAGGGCCAGGGCTGGTAACTTTTGGGGTGAGTTGGTGACATGAAGCATTGGAAATGTATTGATCTATTTTAGTATTTGTTTTAACATTATATGTGCATGGAATAATACATATTAGCCACAAAGTAGGAACCCACAAAAGTACCAACTTATAAAAGTTGCAACAGATTGCGCAATTAAACTAACAACCACTAACAATATGATGGCATGACTAGTTGCACCTGCTTCCCACCTTGTGACCAATTAATTATATTAACTAAGAAGGGAGGATGAATGTCTCATCTTTATATTTTTCAAAGGAAGTATATGAGATAGCCGGGTGCTAAGGGATAGAGTGTGTGTGAGAGAGCCAGGATTCAAATCCCCTTGATTGCAGCCTTTTCATTTTATTTTCCACGTTTGATACTATAAATAGAGAGAAACAAAAATAGTTTTCTGATGATTTCATTGATGTAAAGGAAGGACAGACGCACACACACAAAAAAACAAAATTGTTATATCTATTCTTGGAAATAAAATCTACCTAATTAAGTTAATCACTGCTGTACAGAAATAAAAGATATCACTTATCTTTAACACTCTCCTTCAAGTTGGAGTATAGATATTAATCATATCTAACTTGTTGCATATATCATTAACCTTAACCCCATTCAAAGCTTTAGTAATGATATATGCCAGATGTTCTCCAGTCTTGACATGCCTTGTAAAAATCTTCTTCTGTTGTATCTTCTCACAAATGAAATGACAATCAATTTCAATATGGTTAGTTTCCTCTTGAATCACGGGGGTAGATCCAATATGAAAGCTGTCTAATTATCATACCACAACCGTACAAGGATTGGTGCCTTAAAATCAAGTTTAGTCAATGGTTGATGAATCCATATTATTTCACATACTAATTGAGCCATAGCCTTGCATTCGGCTTTTATACTCGAGCGAGACACTGTGTTTTGTCTGTTGTCTGTTGTTTGTTGTTTGTTGTTTGTTGTTTTTCCAAGAAATTAAATTACCTCTAATGGACACACAATACCTAGTAGTGAATCTTTTGTCTATCTTGGATCCTGTCCAATCTATATTCGAGAAATACTCAACACGATTATGTCCATGATTTCCATACACTAATAAAAGTCCTGGAGCAGCCTTTAGATAGTACAGAATTTGTTCTAAAGCTGCCCATGATGCACTGTAGGAGAAGATATAAACTAATGTACTATACTAATTGAATATGCAATATGAGGACGAGTCACTGTGAGATAATTTAATTTTCCAATCAATATTCTATATCTTTCAAGAACCTTAAATAACTCTCTATCCTTAGTGAGTTGTAGATTAGGTGTCATTGGGGTAATGCATGGTTTTGCTCCTAACTTCCCTGTTTCAGATGATAGGTGAAGAATGTATTTTTGTTGAGACAAGAAAATTCCTTCTTGTTCCTCATCACTTCTACTCTAGAAAGTACTTCAGGGACTCCAGATCCTTAGTTTGGATTTGACTATGAAGAAACTTTTTCAAAGAAGATATTCCTCTTTCATAGCTTCTAGTAATAATTATATCATATATACAAACAATAAGAAGAATAATTCCAGATGAAAAATGTCTATAAAACACAAAGTGATCAACTTACTTTTGACTATCCTAAACTTTTTCAACTGCCTCATTATATTTTCTAAACCAAGCCGAGGACTTTGCTTTAACTTGTATAAACATTTATGAAGACAGCAAATTTTCCCTCTCTCCTTGAGCAACAAACACAAGTGGTTGCTCGATGTAGACTTTCTCTTGAAGATCCCTTTGTAAAGTGACATTTTTAATATATAACTGATGTAGAGGCCAATCATGAGTAACTGCCATAAAGATAAATAGTTGGATGAATATTAGTTTAGCTACAGGAGAGAAAGTATCTAAATAGTCTACATCATAGGTTTGGACATAGCCCTTAGCCATAAAGCGAGCAACAAATCCATCATAATTAACTTTAATTTTACCTTTTGGTAAGCTTACCAAATTCTATGTATCGTCAGTATCTAAGGCATTCATTTTCTTTACCATGGCAACGTGCCAGCCAAAATGAGACAAGACCTCATGAAGAGTGAGAGATGGCTACAGGATCAACAAAGACAACAAAGGAGCGTGAAGAAAATGATAGACATATGACATAAATGAAGAAATAGGATAATTGCATTGTCGTTTACCTTTGCGGAGAGCAATCGCTTACCTTTGCGAAGAGCAATCGCAAGGTCTATGGTAGGTGGATTTGATGCCTAAGAAGATATTGATGTTGGACTTGTAGTAGGAGGATGCTGATATCTAATATTTATATAACGTATCAGTAGGGGAGGTGGTGGAGGTGGGGCTGGTAATACAGTGGGAGCCATATTTGATTGTCTAATATGTAATCTGGCAAACTAATAGATCATCATCTTTTTTCGCTTTGTTAGTAGGTTCAAAAGATGGAGGAAAGAACGGGTATTGTTCCATAAAAGAAACATCAGCAAACACAATAGACTTCTTAAGATTAAGGCAATAACATTGATACTCTTTCTGTGTACAAGAGTAACCTAAACAAACACATTTGACAGCCTTAGGGTCTAGCTTATTGACTTGAGGCCGAGTATCTCGAACAAAACACATATATCCAAATTGCGAGGCTTAATAGGAAATAAAGATTTTGTGGGAAAGAATCTTATAAGGAATCTCATCATAAAGAGCAGATGATGATTTATGATTAATCAAGAAACAAGTTGTTGAAATAGCTTTTCCCCAAAACTGTTTGGGAACATTATTTTGAAACAAGAGTACTCTTGCTATTTCAAGAATATGCCTATTTTTCCTTTTATCTATACCATTTTGAAATGGTGTGTCAACTCATGAGGACAAGCTATTGAAATAGCTTTTGCCTAGAACTACTTAGGAACATAATTTTGAAACAAGAGTGCCTTTATTATCTTAGGATTATGTCTATTTTTCCTTTTAGTTACACCATTTGGTGTGTCAACACATGAGGTTTGATGAATAATGCTTTGCTATGTCATATAGGATTTGAATGTCTCGGATGAGTATTCTTTGGCATTATTACTTCTTAGAGTGGTACAGAAGTATTAAATTGAGTCTTAATTTCAGCATAAAAAACAGTGAAATGAGAAAATAATTCAAGATAGTGTTTCATTAGATAGCGCCAAGTCATTCGAGAATAGTCATCCACAAAAGGAACAAAATAACGAAGTCCAATTATAATTGGACAAGGATCCCGAACATCTAAATGAAGTAACTCAAAAGGAGAACTAACTCTCTTATTGACACAAGGCACATAAAACTGACGGTGGTATTTAGCAATTTAACATGACTCATAATCTAATGATGATACATTATGAAATTCATGACACTTTCTTTAAAGCAAGCGAAGAAGGATGACTAGGTCGATAGTGTGCTTTAAAAGGAGTCAAAACACTTAGTAATGGGTTTAGATACCTTCGTATGAGTATCCAAAACGTAGAGTTCTCTTGATACATGTCCTTTACTAATAATTTCCTTCATCATAAGATCCTAAAACAAACAATATTTAGGAAAGAATGCAACAAAACAGTTTAAGCTATAGGTAATTTGGCTTACCGATATGAGATTAAATGAGAAGGTTGATAGACTTAATATAGAAGACAATAGAAGTGATGAAGTAGGATGCACGGTGTTAATACCAAGAACATGTGATGTAGAGCCATCGTTAAAGTAACAAGAGAAGAGGTGTGTCGTTGAAAGGTAATGAAAAGATCAATAGCACCTAAATCAATGACCTATTATGATGTGAAGGAAAGTAGGCACTTGTTTAAATTACCTAACTCATCAATAGTAGTGAGTGATAGAGATGAATGCTTCGATACTTCTTGGTATCGACAAAACTGAGCAAACTCATTTGTAGAAATTGTAACCGTTTGGTCTAATGGTGTGATAGTGTGAATTAAATAAGACGGTTGAGATTTATCTAATAATTTCCAGCAAGTGCACTCACTATGGCCATGCTTGTAGTAAGACAAGTAAGCAACTCCCCTAGAATCTTGGCTTCTGTTATTTTTTTTTTGATTTTGAGCCATGAGACAGTAGCAAGAAAACTCAATGACTCACCAACTTCCAAGCATTGCCAATATACCCACTCCCAAGATGAACTCAAAAACTCCAACGATTCACTAACTTCCAACTTCCTAGACGGATACTTTAATGTACAAACCAGTAAAGGACAACCAAGTATGTTAAAGTATGAACAAAACCTTAATCTTTAAGAAAATCCACACCCAAAAAAACCGTCAAAGAAACCACAAACCTAAAACCTCCGGTGAGCCAAACGACGCAAATAGGAGGTAAATCTGACATCGCACACGCCCTCATGCATCGGAGTGTGAAGCTTGCAATTAACCTCGTGGTGGCACATGTGAATCACATGCTAGGGTTTCAGCATTGAAAAACTCTAGACAGGACTTCTTTGGGGTGGTGTATTTCTAGGTTGGCAGTGATTAAAAAAGAATAACATGCACATTCTCAAAAGTTGTTGCTTACTAGGGCTACACACAAAGAAAAAAATATATCTTTGAAGGGCTGATACCTTGTAAATAGAGAGAGTTAAAAATAGTTTTTCTAATGATTTCATTTATATGAAATGATATGTATATATACAAGAATGATATATTTATTATTGGAAATAAGATCTCCCTAATTAAGCTAATTACTACTGTACATAAATAGAAGATATTACATATCTTAATGGATACAAATATGTACCTTGCAGCATCTTAGGCAAAAATGCAAAGGGACTCTAAATTAGGTCCCAAGATCTAGAACTTGGTTTTACGGTTCATATTACCTTTCCTTTTATCTTGCCTTGAATTTTCAAGGGTGACACATATTTACCCTTCTAGAATAAATAATTACCAATATATAGTTTATATAAAAAATATTACTAAATTACTTTGTAAAATCATGTGTATAAGTCAGGACATGCTAAATTAATAAGTAAATCGCGTTAACTAGACGTAATATTATGTTTTGGTATGGTCCCTAAATCGTGTCTCATAAACAGGATATACAATTTTAAACAGAGTTTGCGTTATATTATCGCGATATACGAATGCATGCACTGTGCAACTTTATGCTTGTGTCGATCACAATCTCTTATTCTTCATCTTCTTTCAATCTCATTTATGCTTCTGTCGATCACAATCTCTTGTTTCGATATTGAACACTCGGGAAACCTTGTTCGGGTTTGTTCCAAAGTCCCCTAGCAAGCTTTGCTTCTATCACAACATCAGCCTTAGAGTCTCTCTCTCTCCATCGGCACACTGCTATAGAATGTCGCCATGGTGATGGACAGCAGAAATGAGCTCTCCTGGGTTCGTTGCACCAAAACCCAAAATTACTAGACAACTTTCAACCCGGAAAAATTCAGCTCTTATTCTCCCATCCCCTACTTCTCATCCACCTGCTTGACCTATGCCTGGGACTTCACCATACCTGATTCTTGCGACTCTAGCCAACACTACTATGCCACGCTCTCCGACACCGATGATATATTTTTGAAGGTATATCACGACTACACAAAATGATATTATTATAAATAGGGTTCAATTCTTATTTTAGTAATTAATCCATTAGGATATATATAGAACAGAATGGTTGCAATGCTAATTAAAGAAAATAATTCTATTCCTAAAATGTAGGAAACTTCCCTAAATTGATTTTCTAAATTTAAGGTATTGTATAGATGTACAATAAATACGTTCAATATTTACAATAGATACATTTAATATCTAATAGTAAATGCACGTATTTTTCCACTCTCCTTCAAGCTGGTAAATAGGAACTTCCCATTCCCAACTTGGACGTAATCCTCTCAAATGTTGAACTATTCAACCCTTTGGTGAGAATGTCTGCAAGTTGTCCATGTGTTGGTGTATATGGAGTGCATGTTAGGCCACCGTCCAATTTTTCCTTGATGAAATACCTGCCTACCTCAACATGCTTAGTTTGATCATGTTGAATTGGGTTGTAAGCTATGCTTATTGCTGACTTACAATAGAGCTTCATTGGCCTAACCCAGTTAATCTTTAGGTCTTCAAGGATGATTTTTAACCACAATAGCTCATGCATGCTTTGTGCCACTGTACGAAATTCTCCCTTAGCACTAGACCGTGCAACCACACTTTGTTTTTTGTTTCTCCATGTTGTTAAATTTCCTCCAACAAAGGTGCGATATCCAGTTGTTGATCTCTTATCAACAATAGATCCTACATAGTCAGGCTTCAAGAGTTGCATCCTTATTTCTTTCAAATAAAATCCCTTTTCTGGTGTTCCTTTGAAGTACTGCAGAATCCTATGTGCAGCCTGCAAATGAGTATTTCCTGGGCTATGCATGAACTGACTTATCAATCTTACTGCATAAGTTATATCGTCTGATATGTGACAAGTAAATAAGCTGTCCAATAAGGCGCTGATATATTTCCTTCTTAACTATGGCGTCTTTCTTAGCATTCCCTAGTTTATGATTCGGGTCTATAGGGGTACTTGTTGGTTTACATGCAATTTGACTTGTCTCTCTGAGCAAATTAGTGACATACTTCTGTTGGGATTCCCTTTCTTTGAATGAGCAACTTCAATTCTTAAGAAATACTTCAATCTCTCCAACGTCTTGATCTCGAATTCTTTAGGCAGGTACTTACTCAGAACCTGTTGCTCTCTTTTGTCATTTCTAGTCAAAATGATGTCATCCCCATATACTAGTAAGGTTGTCGCTCCCCTTAAAGCTGAGTGTTTAATAAACAAAGTATGATCCTCTTGACTTTGTTTGTATCTTGAAGCCAACATATATCTAGCGAATCTCCTAAACCATGCCTAAGGAGATTGTTTCAAGCCATATAAAGCTTTGTTAAGCCTACACATTGTGTCAACACTCATATTTTTCTCGTAACCAGGTGGATCTCCATATAAATCTCCTCCTCTAGTTCTCCATGCAGGAATGTATTCTTCACATCAAACTATTGTAACTGATACCTAAGGTTAGTAGCTAGGGACAAAATTACTTTTACTGTGTTCATCTTTGCAACTAGTGCAAATGTCTTCAGATAGTCAATTCCATTAGTCTACGTGTATCCCTTGGCTACCAACTTTGCCATATACCTCTCAATCGATCCATTAGCCTTATATTTTGCTTTACAAACCCATTTGCAACCTACAGGCCTCTTTCTTGTTGGCAATTTGACCAATTTCCTAGTCTTATTCTTCTCAAGAGTCTTCATTTCAATGTCTATGGCTTGCTTCCATTTTTCATTAGACAATGGCTCAGATAGGGTAGTGGGAATGGTGATGGTATTAAGGTTGACAAAGAAGGCTCTGCAGGTAAGCCAAAATTTTTTAAAATAGAGGTAGTGTGACAAGGGGTAAAGTGATCTTTTTGTGCATTCTCTCTTCCTTTCCTAAGGGTGATTGGAAGGTCCTGATCTTCATCATTATTTGGAGGTTCGGTTTCACTTTGCAAGGTTGGAAAATTAGAAATTGTTACCTCATTTAAAGGACTTGGTTCAGATTCTTGACTTGCATAGATCTTGGAACATGAATGTCCCTTTTTCGTCGAGTACACCAAGTTTTTATCAAATCACACGTCTTCAAGAACAGATTTTTCAAGGTCAGGAATATGTGGATTTGAAAATGGAGTAAATGGGGACTCCACCAATGTGGGCTCAACAGGTGTGGGCTGAGGGGATTGAGTTGACAGAGAAAGATAGCTCAATTCAAGAGGAAAACTCTCCAAACTCACCTTATCTTCCCTAAAGCTCCCCCTTGAAGATAAGGTTGGGTGAAATATGCTTCTTACTTATTAAAGGTGACATCCCTTGACACAAAAAAATTTCTTGGATGGAGGATGATAGCACTTATACCTTTTCTGAGTTGAGGAATATCCTAAAAAGACACACTTTAAGGCTTGAGGATCAAGCTTCCCCCTGTCTTGATCGTGGACTTGAACAAATGATACACACCAAAAAACGTGAGGTGTAAGATTGTTGGTGATGGATAGATATGGATAGAAAGAGGAAAGTACTTCCATTGGGCTTTTGAATCCAAAAACTTGAGTGGGAAGTCTGTTAATACGATGTGGCTGTGAAAACTGCTTTCCCTCAAAACGGTTTTGGAACATATTTCTGGAACAACAATGCTCGGGTTTGGTCTCAAAGATGTTCATTTTTCTTCTCAGCTACCCCATTTTGTTGTAGTGTCTTGACACATGAAGATCCATGAATTATTCCTTCTTTTTGACAAGGAGTAATAATTTGATTGAAATAATCTGAAAGCATTATTAGATCTGAATTTTTTAATACTCACACCAAACTGATTTTTTACCATTGAGAAGAAGTTAAGGAACACAAAACTAACATCAGATTTATTTTTTAATAAGAGAATTGAGGTAACTTGAGTACAGCCATCAATGAAAGTCACAAATAATCGTGCTCCAGAAACTTCGATAATAGTAGAGGGACTCCAAATATCGGTATGAATAAGATAAAAAGGAAAAGCGCTTCTTTTATTACTTATTGGAAAAGATACATGCTTGTGTTTAGTAAGATCACACACCTCACAATGAAGACTCTCAACATCAAGTTTAGAAAATAATGAAGGAAATAAAATTTTAACAATTTTGAAGGATGGATGGTCCAAATGGTAATGGTAAAGGAAGGCTCTTTCTTTATTGGATAATATGGATTCAGACATGAAAGAGAGAGATAACCTGCTCTTTAAACTGTTCGCTTTAGTTGACTCTTTAAGGCAATAAAGACCATCCCGTTCTTCAATAAGTCCAATCATCCTCCCTGAATGTTTTTCCTGAAATACACAATAATTATTGTAAAAAATCACTTTGCAAAGTAAATCTTTTGTGAGTTTGTGTATAGAGATAAGATTGGTGGATAATTTAGGAACATGGAAGACATTTTTTAAGGTTATGGACGGGTTGATCTGGACATCTCCTATACGAGCTACGATTGCTAGGGTTCCATCTGCAGTGGCAGTTTTCTTATTACTTGGACATTGAGTGTATGTGGAAAATTGTTTGGAAGAGTGGGTTATGTAGTCAGTGGCTCCTAAATCCATGATCCAGGGGTGTTGCAAGGGTGTTTCCAAGACATTAAATCCAAATGAAAGAAGCTGCTCGCCTAAATATGCTAAGGAACAAATACCTGAAGTTTTCTCTAGATTACAAAGGAATGATCTCTCTCTTTCAACCTTCTCTTGATTGAGACCAGCCGACTCTAGTGTTGCATCAACAACAATGTGAGCCTGCCCTAAGCCACGGGATGGATTACTTTTCTGGCCCTTCTCACGACTTGAGGGCTTCCCATGTAGTTTCTAATATTTTTCCTTAGTGTAGCGTGGTTTTTTTCAATAAGAACACCATAATTCTTCTCGGTTCAAGGCCCTTGAACTGACCATTTTCCACAGCTTCAAAAATAGCACTTCTTTCTGCTTCTTCTGAACTAGTTTTGGCGCTTTCAGCTATCATGGCCGAGCCATATATGGTAGACTCAAGCATTAGTGTCCTACTTTCCTCACCCCTAATAATGGCCACCACCTCATTGAAGAATGGAACCTCTTGTTTTTCAAGAATCTGAATTCTGACTTGATCAAATTCAGGATTCAAACCAACAAGAAAATCATAAACCCTATCCTGTTCAATAAAGTTCTTTAGAATCGCAGCATCCTCCGAACATCTAGTCTGAATTACCCTATAGTGATCAAGTTCTTGCCATAGGGATTTCAATTGATGAGCATACTGGGTCACTGTTTGTTTCCTTGTTTTGCAGCCATAGTCTTAACCTTCACCTCATATACCTGAGCTGCATCTCTAGCCTTTGAATATGTTTGTTGGATTGCATCCCAAATATCCAAGTCTGTTTTTTTGGGTGTTTAAGCCATTTCTGGTCTGTGCTTTGTTAACTTAGCTTGTTTTGGACTACCGAGTTTTTAGCTATGTTGTATGGCCTTTTCTGGATAGGATAGCAAGTGCTTATTTTGCTTTGCACAAAACAAATTTTTAGCTTGTTTGTATTGGGACATACCACCTTATCTTTTTGTTGATGAAATTTCAAAAGAAGAATATCTCTTGATAGAGCATTTTCTGCAATGATTGTAGATAGAGGCTTGAGTGTACCACTGACGAGGGAATTTTCAATAAATAAATTTTTAATCACCTACATAAAAATGGATATCTTACAGAGTATTGACACTTGGAGAATCTCACAACGTTTTCAAAAGAATTTAAACTTGTTGAGAAAATTTGTAGAATGATTTTATATATATAAAATATCCGTCTGCCTGTACTTTTTAGTTTAAATTTGTAATTGATTTATTTCCATCAATAATCATTATATTAAAAAGGAAAAAAAGAAAAAAACTGCACATGTTTGTCCTATACTAGTAAAAAAAATCACTTATTTATTTGAGTTATCATGCCATCAGTATGACATGTTATGTAAAACTGATTGAGTAATTGCCATCAATCTTTGTGATTTTGTGAATTTATGTGGGGAGGATTGAAAATTTTAAGGGCAAGAATGAGATGGTCAATTATCAAAGCATCGTGTTGAACAATTACAGAAGTTATAGTGTCATTGCAGTTGGCCTTCAACATTAATCGGCTTTGGTTTATTTTGAGTCCTGTGTGTAAAAACTTAAGTAGGAAATATCTAGTTTCTAAAAGAAGAGTATGCTGAGGGCTTTTAGTCAATTGTTGTGCTCTATCTAAACGTGGAACTTTCTATACTTCATTCAGATTGAAGATTTAGCTTGTGAACATGGATGCTGAATTTTTTTTGGTCATTTTCATTCAAATTTCAGGGAGTGTTGTTGCATTAACTAACTTTTAATGTTGGTTAATAAAAAGAATATTCATTATAAACATTATATATGGCATCTGCAAGGTTTCATTTGATGTAATGCCCAGACAAAGAGCCTCTTATGTTGGTATTGACTGATTATATTTTATACGAGTTTTATGTCTGAGATCAGCTGCAAGGGAAGAGGATATTTTAGATCATAGCATGCCTTCTGGTAGCAATGTGTAGATAAAAGTTGGATTGGGTTCATGGGCTGATGGGTGTCAAGGGCAGTTTTCCATACAGCCCGTCTCATCCACAAAATCCATGAGTTGGACTGTGTCCATGTGGATCATATTGAGAGGCTATGTTTGCATCAAATCTGAATATTCCAAGCTGAGTTTTATTAGTTTTCCAGCATATTTCATGGTTTTCTATGTCCATGGGTTGCAAGTGCAGCTGAATTTGTGAATTGAGTTTTTGTGCTGTGTTGGCTACAGGTTTAAATACATTCTTATTTGCTTATTATAAGCATAGAATATCTTTGCATAGTCAACTATAAGTGTTTTATCTTGTCTTGTCGATTTTGTTATAGTCAATTTTCTTTTTGCAGCCTGACCGTGTCATGGAGTTCTGCAATAACAATGAGCTTCAGCTAATTATACGTGCTCATGAATGTGTAATGGATGGCTTTGAGCGTTTTGCCCAAGGACACCTGATTACATTATTCTCAGCTACCAATTACTGTGGTATGTGTGAACCTTCATATGTCAATGTTTGAAAGTTGATTTCAGTGCCTCCAACTTACTATTTGCGTGTCCACAGGAACTGCAAATAATGCAGGCGCAATTTTGGTTCTGGGCAGGGATCTTGTAGTGGTTCCCAAACTTATTCACCCTTTGCCGCCGCCAATGTCATCCCCTGATGCATCACCAGAAAATCACATGGAAGACACATGGATGCAGGTATTGCTGCCCAGTTCTTTATTCTTTTAATATGGAAGGAACCTGTCCCCACTCTATTTTTTTTTCGTTCTTTCGTTTTTTTTTTCTTTCTTCTCACCCTCTTCAGTACATCTATATATCCTTTCTGAGATTAAATTCTTCTCAATCACTATCAGGAGCTTAATGCCAACAGACCTCCAACACCAACTAGAGGGCGTCCACAAGTAGCAAATGATCGTGGTTCCCTTGCTTGGATATAGTAGATGCTTTTTTCCCATAACTCAATTTCAGGCAGCTCCATCTGGTGTTCTCTATATAGCAAGATGTGAATATTCAGGAATCTCTATTTGCGAACTTCTCTTAAATTGATCGAAAGGGGACAACCTGAAGAAATCCATGCATGTCAGGATTATTTTTCTGTTTAATTGATATGTTTCACTGCCAAGCAGTGGGTGGAGTAGTTCGATGTGCCAATTATCACTGCAGATCTGCTGCTCTCTGTAAAGTCTCTGTTAGCTGTTTTTACATTGGTTTGTGGGTAGGCTTTCTCAAGGCAGGGCGAGGCGAGGATGGGGAGAATATTTATTTAGCTTGATGCATTTTATTGCCTATGTCATGCTTGTAATCTAGCTCTAGTGTTAGTCTAGTTATGTATCTTATATACACCTTACAAGTTGCACAGGGAAGTCTTACCAAGAGAGTGCCGTTCACATACAAGAGGGATTCTGGATTAGGATTGGTAGTTCCCATGGGGTGGGCATGTAGTGAGATGGGTCAAATTATGTAATGTAATTAGTTTTGTGCTATAGAATTATACATGTGAAGATACCAAAACTTTTTGTATGACACCTTTCTATAGTTTTCTGTTGCCTCATATACATTTCTATAGTTTTGAGTGGTTGATTTTGTTCTTTTCTGAAAGAAACATAAATGTTTATGGGTAGGTTGAGGACAGGCAAGATTATTCTCTGATTATGCTCAGTTTGATTCATTGTAATTTCCCGAAATTAGGGTGCATTCAGGACCAATTTGGAACAGAACTAGGGGGAAGTGCTTTCTGTGGAATGAAATCTCTACAGAGAAGGCTATTCAAAACTGTTGTTTACCCAAAATTAAATGGAAATCTGGTCCTTAAAATTTGGCTTTATGCAGTGCAAGTTGGATATTTGTAATGTAATTCAAAAATTTTTGTCCATTGAGCGGCGGAATCATAGGTTTTCCGAAACTTTGAATGTTAATGAATGATCTTGCAGAAAATATTGACGTGCTTTTCCTTTGATGTCATTTGCCAAGCGGAGATAAATTCCTTTATCTTCCTTCTTATTTATTGTTTTTCGGTGTGTATTTGGAGCAAAGTGAAAATGACCCTCGACTTTCAGGCAAAATTTCAAAATCTTGCTTATTGATAGGCTATTTTCAAGAAAATGCTGGTTCAATTTGATCTTACTATGGTACGACTATGTTTCTACTAAGGTTGTCAAAACTGGCCTAGATCGGTTGGTTTGATTGGAACCAGTGCTGAAGGTGGGCTGGGCATGACGTTTGGCTCGTTTTTGGTGTGGATTGGCTAGACCTGGACAACTTGGTCGTTTTGATCGTGAACTAGTCAACACGGTCAAGTCTACCAAGTATAAATGTCCACCTATTTAAAAAGAAAAAAAAATACAAAACCCAACCTACATGTCTGGTGTAAGTAGTAGTACAAGTTCAAACAACCCATCTAGAATTCTAGATACATTAAACCATCAATCTTGTTAAATCATTTACATGGGTGCAGGTATTTATTGATAGTAACCTAGTTAACATAGCCTATCCTATCCAAGACATGTTTTGCATAACGTGATTCCATTAATTTACATTTTTTTTTGTTTGAGTATTAGTTGATTGTAATTAAATGAAAATGATAATTATGCTTATAAAAATAGAGTTTTTCCTTTTATTTATTTTTTTTAAATTATGTGAAAATTAATTTTTCTTTTTCTTAAGTTTTATCACCAACGCATATTTAGGGTAAAAAGTAAAAAAGCATTATTGTAAAAGAAATTCTAAAAACAAGGTATTGAAAAAAAAATCCTAAAAATATAGGCTTAAAATGTAATAATTCCTAACTTTGACTAAAATGTAACTTATATTTTTATTTTTTTTATTGATCCCAGTTTGATTCTCGATTAACCCGATTCGACCCTTCAAATCTTGACCTTCCATCATGACCGGGTCAACCTTCGGTCCGATTCTGACATTATTAGTTTCTACTATACATGGGGATGGGATTGGTTTGTCTTGTGCTTTAACTCTAACACGCTAGTCGGTCAGGACTTGGCATGTGCTATGGGTAAGGACTGGGGTTTTATGTCGATATGAGCTAGAATCTAAAAGTTATTTTTGAAATGGGAATGTTTTGAAAAAGATTGAAAAAAATGTCTCAATTTTTTGAGAAGAAAATTACAAAAATATAAATGAGAGAAAATAAAATTATTAAATTACCATCGTAATATCACAGGCTAAAAATGATATATAAGGATTTATACAAGTATCGCATTTCTAGCATGCAATATAGCAATATATTATGACAAACTTTTGGAAATAACTATATTGCATGTTAATGGTAATTATGTATTTATGTAATTTTTTAAAAATGATGATTACACGTGAAATAATCTTCTTTTGAAACCAATTCAAAAAATGAAAGCATGTGTCTTCATTGTAGCATATAGCATATACTCTGCTTTTCTTAGGTAGCTTGCACAAGTGCAAGCAAGATGTATAAAGAGAGAAAAGCATGTACATAGAGCTATTTTTCTTATAGAAGGAATAGCATTTTCATACATCGTTTTCTACACTAAATGGAGCAATTGTCTAGTAATTTATTTTAGTGAGCGAATGTTAGCTAATCAAATATTAATTTGTGTTAGATGTTGTATTAGCTAAATATAAGGAATACTTGAGTAAATAGGGCTATGAATAAGCCCAACTTCTGAAGGCTCGAGCTTAGTTCGTCTAAAATTTATCAATCTCGAGTTTGAGCAAAACTTTTTATCGAACCTAAAATTTAGGTTTAAGTTTGACTTATTTAGCTAAACAGGCTTTAGTTTGAATTCAAGCTTAGCTCGTTTACAATCGATCTCAAGCCAAACCTAACTTTCTATCGAAGCTATCAAGTTTTTATCAAGCCTGAAATTTACCTATGAGCTTGATTCATTTACATAGTCCATTTTCAATATTTTTCAAACTTAAAAATATTATGTATGTGTCATTATATTTATATATACATAAATCTTAAATGCAAATTAGTTTTTATTGTTATAATTATATAGATACATATAATATATCATAAATATAAAATTCAAAAAATTGCTAATGAGCTTGTTAACAATTCTACATTAAAGTTCACGCTGAGTCTGGTTAAAAATTAACAAACTTTAATGTAAGCTCCGGCTCGACTCATTTACTTATCGTGTTTAAGCCAAGCCGAGCCTAAAGCAACCCAAGCTCAAGTTGCTCGCAAGCATCTTAGCTCATTTGCAGCCTTAGAGTATAGAGGCTATAGCAACCCTAATATCACTCAGCTACCAATTCTATATGTTGTAAAAACCACACTTCATGGTTTATAGACCAAGCATTTCTCTTAGTAAATATACCAAGTAATTCACCTAGCGAAATCTAGTTTCTGAAAACTAGACCAATAATTCCTTCTGTATCATTCCATGAACGAACTAAGCAAATAATCAACAACGAACCAAGCATAAATCATGGTGAAAACATAGCATGAGTCATACTCGGATTGGACCAACCCAAGGTCAGCAACGGAGCAAATAAGCATAACCCGTACATAGGTTATATTACATGAAACCTCATGAATATTGCATACAAGATCAACTCTCTTTCTAAAATCATAATTAATGACCTGGAAACAATTGGTTTGCCCACATCTAGAGTTACTCTTACAAAACCTCTTGGCCATCCTCGATCATTTTCAAGGGGTTCAACACGCTGCTCCTTTTTTTTTTTTGGCCATTGGGTTCAACATGGTTCACATTTGCAAATTTTTTTTTTTGGGTCGTAACTTGATCCCACTAAAAGGGACCATGGATTGGGACCCAACTTCGTAATTTAGTTAAGAATGACCTCAATTGTCTTCACTAGTTCTTCAAAAAAGATCATTCTCACGAACGCATCAATCACCAAATATGCTATAGCCAGACGAATCTGCTAACGTATACCAGACATCAATAAAAACCAGTGTGTTCTATGCTGGAGATTTCATTTTTCATCTCAATTCAATACTTGCCTACTCAAAAAGTTTGAAGCCTATTACTATGTGCACATGGAGCTTAGATTGGCGTTTACATCATGCTATTGCATAAGTTAGAGTCTCCTCCCAAGAATCAAATTTCAGTGGCCTTTGAATATTCTCATTCTGGATTCAGCGATGAACTCTATTGCGGGTAAAACATGCTTATTAACCTCGTTTCACTGGCCTTTGAACATATGACTTGTTAGGATCCTCAGTCTTGAGCTTTGGAGGTCGAATTTCTCCTTTCTTCACCTACATATGTAAAATGAAATGTGTTCAATCTCCTGTCATAATCACTTACTATGAACAAAGTCAAGGAATTGCTTAGCACTACCCTGTTTGCTAAGAACCGAATGATCATGAGGCTTGTAGTGCATTACTACAAGGAATAATTACATCTTTGTGGTTTTCTTATATCATATAGTTATGCAGGAGTATGGATGCAACCCTAGAACATATGATGCGGGTTCTAAGATATATTATCTATGAATCCCTTTCCTTTTGACTTGGAACTTTTTAGGGTAGGCATTTTGATTTATCACTTAACATCCATAATTACTCCTCCAGTGGAGAGAGAGGACTCATTTGTATGCAAATTCAGAAGCTTGAAATATTACTCTCAGGATAAATGATCACATCTCAAGTAATATGTGATATATCTGAGATCCAATGAGATTCAAAAAAATAACTCGTGCCATAGACAATTGGGTCAGCAACTCACCTTCTTCCCTGACTTCATGAAATCCCTCCAGCTAGAAACCTGGCCACACACAAGGGAAATCAGCACATTTAGATAGATTCTTGTGCACAAAAACAAATTTCCATCCAACTACTGCCAATTGGAAAAGAAAATACGCATCTCTGGATATGAGTGGTGCCTAGACACATATCACCTCTCCATTAAGGATGGTTGCCAAAGAACCCTTATTAGGATGTAACCTCATGATCCTATATAGTAGTCTTAAATGAGGGCTAACATGAAGCTACAAAGAATCTTCAAGGGAAAATGGCTCAACAGCATCGGGTATTTGGATGATGCATAAATTTCTAAGGATGAATATTGGTCAAATCATAAAAAATGAATTCACACATAGGTCACAGTAAACAAACCCGCTGTTCTCTTGTTCCTTCCCACTGTTCTTCATGTTCGCGCTTTCTTTTCCACATCTCTTTTTGTTCCTCTTCATCCTTTTTCAGTCTACCTTCCTCTTCCGATATCTGCAAAACAACATAAGCAGAACACAGCCATTTACTAGAAAATACTTAATGGTTCATCTTTGCTAATATGGCTGAGAGCTGAAAGAGCAGAGTTCTCAAAACATTGAGAAGATCAAGATCCAACTAAAAAAACAGGGGAAGTAGCATTTCTACCCTCATCTGCATCTTCCTCCGCCTCCATTCTTGCTCAGTCAATATCTCTCTGACTTTCAGTTTCAGTTCTCGCTGAAACTCCTCAGATTTCTCATAATCCTGCTCATATTTACCCTGCATCATGCCAACAAGTATATTAGTCTATAAAACTTAACAAACATGTTCACAATACTGATGATGAAAAGTGGAAAGAAAAGAGACGATATCAAAGTTGAAATATTCTCTCTCTTAATATATACAAGCAGATGTTGCACCCGCATTGCGTGTGCAAATTTAATAATATAAAATCATAAAAATTTATAATGAAATTAAAAAATAAATTGTAAAAAATTCCTAATATGTCATGGTAAAATATTAAAATCATGACTATAAAAAGAAGCAGTGGCCATCGTTAGAAAGAGAAGTTATAAGTATTATAGAGGCAGCAGTTTTTTATCCAAACTTTCGAAAAATGGAAAAAAAAAAATAGTAGTAGTTTTTAAAAAGAAGAAAAAAATATAGGTGTAAAGGAGTAGTAATTTTTTTAAGAAGTTATGGTTTTTGGAAATAAATATTAAAATTTAAGAGCTAAAACACCAAAACAATATAAATTGTTAGGTTATTGACATGACAAGACAACATAAATTATTGAGGTTATTGTTTAATAGATAGTGGGCATTTTGTTAATGTAGTCGTAGAGGACAGTTATTTAATATAATTCCTCTTTTGAACATGTGATAGAAGTTGAAGTTTATTCTTGAGTTTGTTTGTTGCCTGAAGCTGCTATTATTAACGTGTGTATGTAGGACAGGTTTTTTTTTTTTTTTTTTTTCTTTGGCAAACTGCTGATAAGTAAAACAGGATATCATATATTATATTTAAATTTATTTAATTTTTATTTTTTGACACCAAATTAAGGAATTGGCTTAATAGTATTCAAATTTATTTAATTTTTTATTTTTGACACCAAATTAAGGGATTTGGCTTAATAATAATAGATATGCATGTGTATATATATTTTTTTTTCAATCATGTTAACTTGACTCACCTCATCAACTAATGATTTGATTTTAGATGCTGTATCCTTCTTCAACTGTTTCTTCCTCTTTAGTCTAAGTTCTTCTGCATAAATGACATTGACAAAGATGTGAGCTCATGCTCCTTTTGCATTACCATGATAACAGAATGCAGTACACTATAACAAACAGAAACCACACCATGCTCGGTACCAGGTTGTGGATAAAATAATCCAATTCGTGCAACAAAATGTAGCAAAGCTCATATAATACAAGTATAAGAACCTTAAAAAGGTTCGGTAACTCCAAGCCCAAAATGGGTAACTTATAAATTCTAATATAATGCAAGACGGGCCAAACTTTCAATAAGTATCTAAATTAAGCGTTTGAAACAGACCTTTAGCTGCATTTACTTGCATAAGAATATAATCTCTCTCCTGCTGATCGAGCAGAAGTTGCTGAGCTTTTGCTAAAGCTGCAATAATTTGAATGGCTCAGTGACAGTTTGGAAACAACTTTAAACATAAAAGAAAAATCAAAGACACAAATTCATTTATGTGACTAGGTAAATGATCAATGTTTTAAATAAGAAAATTGACTACAAAATCAACACGTAGAAGATCCTAGAAACAAAAGAAGCTTTAGGGTCTGTTAGAATGGTTTGTTTTTTATCTGTATCCGATCTGTATCTTATCTCTATCTGATCAGAATAATAAATTAGGTGACTGGAACTAGGATGCAGCAACATGAAAGAAGTTGTATCTTCTGTGATGAACTTTGAACTATGCCTAGCTCAACTTCTAATTGCTGAAAAGAAAAAGGTTCTTCATTTGCCTAACAAATCTATTTCTATCTTCCAATATATTAATGCAGCTGAAAAGCAGCCTACAATCAGTTCTTTCTCTTTGCTCCTTCAATATTAAGCATAATGACAGCAGACATGGTATGCATACTTTATGACAAAAACAGTTCAATGATTATGCTTTCTCAACAATAAAAATTACTAGGGGAGATGATAAGCAACTTCACAAGGTAAAGCTATTACCAACAAGTATATATCGACTATTGCTCAGAAAGGAGAGCTTAGATGAGACTTGTGAACAAAGTGAAAATAAAGGATTAAAAAGAGAAAGAGGTCATTATAACAGAGAGGATGTACATTTGGTACCATGTGCAAATAGAAGATCTCCATCTTAAGGTGGTGCAAATTGAGTATAAATATTACTTGCAACATATGGTGCATGTTAATGATGTTGGTTGCTCCCTATATAACTATAATAACTTTGTCATAAGTATATCCTCTTTTTGCACTTGTATTCAAATATACATCCTTGTGTGCATCACATATGTTTATCCAGTATTTGAATTCAGGAGCAAACGTGTTATTTAAATACACTATAGGTGGTAACCTTCATCATCAATTTGTGTTGCTTAAAATGAGCATTCTCCATGTGTACTTCAAGGCAAACAGACCTCATTGCCATTATAATTTTCAGTCTTCCATGAATATAAAAATTTTCTTTACTTAGGGAAAGTAGAGAACATAAGCATGGCCGAATCCTTTTTATAATTTACATTGCAGTTGAAAGTTTTATCTTCTAAGGTTTTTGTTAACCATGCCCTATGAGCACATAACAAGCATACTTGGAAAAGGAAAGTTTTGACTTCCAAAATAGCAATCACACAGTACATGGGGGAAACAAGAATATTGGAATATATAAAGTTCTTTGGGCAGTATGTTAACTAGTGCATTTGTAGCGCTTGGTAACCAAATCCATGCCGTATTTATAGCTACTGCAGCCTAACATATATAACCTTGAAGTCATTCCACTTTACTTGAAACTTCTGAAAGCTCTGGTCAGCCATGATTAAGGAAACATGAGCATATTAAAATCAAGTAGGGGCAAAAGGGATACCTCCAAATGCCTCCTTTGCTTGGGGATGTTTGCATTTGTCAGGGTGAACCATCAATGACAACTAAAAATGTTAGAATAAAAGAAAAAATCAGTGAATGATGGTTTTTACCAATAACTTGCAACTATTACAACAGGTTTGTATAATCTTACGAGAGAAAAGACTCACCTTGCGATATTGTTTCTTCACATCATCAGGGGATGCCTCAAATGGTAAATTCAGATACTCATAAGGATTTAACTTGAAGCATGAAAGAATCCTAATTTTCATGACCAACAAAGAATCAAAACAATCAGCACACAAGCATACACTCCACGCATTTTGAATAATGAACCTTATATCCGAAAAGTAACATAAAGAAAAATATTTCATTTATTGGATTAAACTGTCTGAACAGAACAGCGATGTGCTAAGCATTCTGTGTGTGCATGTGATTGTCCGCGCTTTGTGAGTACACGCATAGGTGTGCTCAAAATGGTTTGGTATCGAAAGACAGTGATGTGCTGTCAGTTTCTTCAACTTCGGGCAAAAAGATCTCCAAACCCTAAATTTCTTACACGATCCCAATCCACAACTTCCGTTCCCCCATCAAATCCCCACTAACGCAATTCCCTAATCCCCAAAATCCAACTTTCAATAACCCCACTGCCAATCGTAAGATAAAAAATCGTCTTAAAAAAAAAAAACCCTAATTTAACCTAATAAAAAGGATCAAAAGCATCAAGAGTGATTCCAATATCGTCAAAGCAAACATTTTTAAGATTACCCATTAACATAACTGCAGCACCCAATTGACCAATTCGAATAAATCGATGAACGAGGTCATTGAAAACAAAAAATTACAAACAAACTTGAAGAGAGAGAGAGAGGACCTGAGGACCTCGTTGTCGCGCTCAACTTCGCTAACCTCAGCGAAGAAGCTTTTGAGCAACAAGTCGTCTTCCGGTGTTGCTGATGTTGTCGTACTTGCCTCTCCCATGGTCGTGTTGGGTTGTATGGATTTGAGAAATGTTTCAGCAGCTTCCTGATGCTATGGAACTTCTGCTTCTTCGTTTTGTTAGACAAGGAATGGAATAGCTACCCCTCTTTCCAAGAACCATGACTCTTGCCGAGGATATTGGATGTAAAATGTAGTTAAAAAAAAAAAAACTCTACAAAATAAAATTATATAAAATAAAAAAAATATAAGAATATTATTGCTATATCACATTTTTAAGGTACCATATAAACTTTTTTAAAATTACACCCATACACGTACTGCATAATCATTATGTAACACACAATCTTCTAATTTTTTTTTTCGTCTAAGTCGCTATATCTCCATCTAAAGAGGTCATACAAGTATAAATATTTGTATCCACTCTAAGATGTGACGTAACGATATTATTTTGATAATTTTTTTCATCTAATTTGTATTTATGTATTTTTTTATAAAAAACCTTGGGCATATGTTCCACCCCCTCTTCCCATTATAAAGACATTTCAATCAAATATGATAAATATTTTATAAAATTGTTATTATTAATTAAAAATAAATAAATAAAATTAAAATGTCAATAAAACAAGTTTTATCTTTTCCAACATTGATTACATATAAAAAAAAAATAATAACAAAAGGTTTTGTGGATTTCATAGAGTTTGCTTTCCTTCTTTGAAAAGCTATTTTTACTAAAATATTGTTCTTACAAATCTAGAAATTATGATTTTTTAAAATTATTTATGAATAAAAGCTGTTAAATAACTTATGACACTTGTTTCGTTAAAATAATTATGGAAATTTTCCTTACTTATATATTCTCTTTCTTAAGGATTGTATTTTTGTGAACCACGCGCTATGATATATAAGTAAACTACAATTACTTATATATAATATACAATAATACATCATGCATTGCTCCATTAAAATAATCGATGACACATGTATCAGAATATATAAGTACAATAAAATTACATATATATATATATATATATGTATCCTTGTGCACACACTTAAGTATAAAATGAATTTAGAAAGGGACTTTAGAATAGTATTTAACGTGAAATTTTAAGAGTTGGGTTATTTCTATGAGAGATCAATTCAATTTTGATCTCTCAAATCAAGCAGAAGAAGATCTTGTTTCTGGAAACTTTGATGCATGAGATAATTAAGAGTAAGTAAAATTTAATTTCTACAAATTGAAATTCAAATCATGATCTCTAAGTAGAGGAGTTAATGATTAAGTTTTTCTAAAAGAAAACTAAAGATACTTGAAGGAAAAATATCATATTTGAAGAAATTATTAAATTCTGTGAAGGATTAAGATTAAATAAGGTGAGTTAATGAACTAAATTCATTGAAGCTAAATCTTAGATATATTGTAGAGATTCTTCTAATCTCTATGTTGATATGAAGTTTTTATGGTTTTGAAGTGCTCTTAGAGGTAATAGGTGGTGTGAGGAGTTTGATTGGGAAGTTGGTGATTTGAAGTGTGTAATTCAAGAGTGTAATTGAGGTAATTAATTATTGAATTATACATGTTAAAATGAAGATTGAAGTTTATGAATGCACATTAAAGTGATGCCATGCATGAGGATTGAATGTATGGGTGTTGGAGTTGAATTCTTGAAATAATTTGGTGATTTGATATTTATAGATGCTAATTTGATGATATAAATTGATAGTATTGACTTTTTATGTTAATTTGATGAGTAATTTGTAATGGCCCTGCCCCAAGCGTGTAAGGCGTAATATTTATGCCACACATATCACCTCCAACCAAGACATGCGAGGCTTCCCTTTGTTGAGTGGGTTTCTAGTTAAATTTTAATTTGAGAAATTATTATTAATTTTTGTAAATATTTCGATAAAGTGTCACATGTTCTTCCATGATTTAGGTTTTTTTGCAACCAATACAATTCAACCAGTTTAGAAAATAAATTTAACAAAACATGCTTAATCCTAACTATTGCCCACAGGCCCCATTAGATAACATAACTCATCTGTGAAAACATTTTGGACCTAATGGTCTGTTTTAAAATGTAATAGATGTTAATTATTTAATTACAATCACCTAATTTAAACAAAATAATGAATTTACAACAAAATCCTTTGTAAGAAATGCATATAAAATTGTGTCTTGTACATCGCTACCTACTCGAAGTATACCTTGAAGTTCTTTTCCCCGAAAAACATTCAACAAAATCTAAAATGTTAAAGAATGAGCTATGAAGCTCAGTACATAGAAATCAAGCACATACACATGTCATACATACCTAAGCTAATGTAATAAGAACATGTTAAATTTGATTAAATTTTAAGCCAGCAAACAAGTATTCCTAGCATCCCAAAAATATCAACATGCACAAGATTACTTATTAGTCCTGCCAAATGAAAGAGGTAAGGTTCCCTCAGCGGGTCATGCATCGAAAAGGGGGTTTGATAAGTCCCTAAAACTTACCAGAAAGAAAAGAAGAAAATAGTCTTGTCTAGGTCATTTCCTCACAGACTACCACCAATGAGCATGGTCCATTATAACAATTTGTACAAGGTCCCATACACTGTATAACTTGTTGCAACTTCGTACCTACTCCTAGTCAATTGTCTAATCTCAAAAATTTCCCTATCGATTGCTTGCCGAGCCTAACCACACATTCCATAGGAGACCAAGTGTCTTAAATACCACATCATCCAGAAATTGTGATCAAACTCACAACCTAGTCCAGGGTGCCCCTTCCTAGAGTAAGTGGCCAAGCAACATATATCACACAATTAAGTCGAGTTTAAATTCTTAGTCCAATTATTAATACTACCCTAACAAGCAACACACAACTACTATGTATATGTCAATTAGTTTGAGCTTTCAAGTCTATTTCTAAAGCTCGATATATAGGAACTATTAGTACTTGAAGTTGGATATTAGTTAAAGATTAACTAGCTTTACTCAATTTATATTGTTATTAAGATGCTTAAGTTTGGTTGTACCAATTGATGAATCTCATTAAAGATTGTTTGGACTTAAAGAAGGAATTTAGGAAGTGTAAACATTCCAAGAGAACATACTGCTTGGTATATGGCCCGTGTTCCTTTGCACGATCAAGAACACGTCTCGTGTATCAGGTTGTGCACTACCAAGGGATAAAAGTTTGTGTGAGAAATTTTGGGCTTGATATATTTAGGTTGATGTACAATTTGAATAGAGAACTTATATTTGCTAAACTTTTTTTTTGAAGTTCTTGAAACTTGAAAGGTTATTTAAGGTTAAGGCACTAGCAAAGGTATAAGAGGTTGGAAAAGTTCACGAGTAGTCCACAGGCAAAGGTATTAAGTCAAGTTCTTTTACATGGCTAGATACTTTAGCCCATGTATTGGTCGTATATGATACCCCTCAAATATAAGGTGGTAGAACTCTAATCATCAAGATATCTTTTGGTGTAATGGCTTGGAGTTCATTAAAGCTCTAAAGTTAAGTGTGTCAGAGGAGAGCACTTCTCGGATAGGTAACCTCCTGGAAAGCAACTAGCACCAAGGACAAAACTGTATGGCATCTTGCGGAAGCGGAAAATACCTCGATGGGTAGGGTTTTGAATTGTTACACCATGGACCCTTTAGGTTTGGGGTCAAAAAGGTATACGGGATGATATGCGAGACCGTGTATTCCCCGTGTTTTCCTAGGAATGAATGAGTTTAAGATTGAAGAGCATAAACAGATACATGAGTCATGTTCTTTTAGAATACTCAACTCTTCATTCCTAAAGGTTAGAGAGGAACATGAGCAGATACAAGACCTTGTGTACTAGCCGTGTTCTTCTAGGAAACTAAGCTTTTCAATGTTTCTGGGGTCAAAGGTTTACACAGCTTGATTCACAAGCCTGAATATTGACCATGCTTTTATGGATTTTCATTGTTTCGAGCTCAAACTTGATGTTTTTGTTGAAACATGTTTTGGAACAAAATTTGGGGATCTTAAAGGCGCTAGATGGTCGTGTTCATGCCTAAACTCATCTATATTATCTCTCGTTTCCTTAAAACATGATTAATCAAAGTTGAAAGCCTAATTCATCTAGTTTTGATAGAAACCATCAACTTCATCATGGTTTTTCTAAAATTTTCAAAACTTTTATGCATAAACTCTTCATTTAATGACTTTTAACACTAACAACATCAAACTTCATATTTGTTTCATCACTCTTTCCATAGTTTAGGCACATATTATCACCCACTTCCTTTTGAAGTCGGTTTCTACAAAACCTCTAACTTAAAACATGTTCATTCTTTATCTTTTACATTACAAGAATAGTTTTATCTTCCTACTATTATGACTTCCCAACATCAAGAGTTGTTTTATAAGTCTAACCTTTGTTGGGATGTAGTCCCAATGTAATTATAGCTAAGAGGAGGCTTCAAAACTTCAAAATCACTTCAAAGCTTGATTTCTTGTTACCCCAAACCCATATAAGCAAGTTTCAAGTCAATTTTCATTATTAGTGTGTTAAGAAACTCACATTTCAACCCTTAAAATCTCAAGATTTACCTTATTACGAATTCAGTAAAGGTCGTGATCCATCCTCTCCTTCTAACACACTTTCGTGTCCATATTTCCTAGTAGCAAGAGGATAATCTTAGTTGGTTAACATTAATCCTTCTTTAATCTAGTTTAACTAACATTAAGTGGAGGCCAGGGTTTAAAATATTTCATCGTATGGTTTTAGTAGGCTTTCTAAAAAGGAAAAGGCTTAAATGGAAAGGAATATTTATACAGGGCCTAGTAGGGTTTGATGTCTTAGGGTTTTAAACAAAGGGAAAAAAATCTCCTCTTAGGGTTGTGTCACGTGCCATAATTTTGTGCATTTAAATCTTATATGTGTAAGAACCTTTGCTAGTTTTTAATAGTTTAGGGTTTTAATTTACCTCTTGGGCTAATAATGATTTAAATATCTCAAATAAGTATAATTTATTTATGATAATTAAATTTTTAATTTTTAATTTGCATAAGTTCTCAATTTGGGATAGAATCATAAGTTTGCAAAAAATCAAAGCTCCTAATTGCATTATTTTGATTTTCCTCATAAAACTTTTCTATTAAAGAACTATTATTAAATTTTGATTTACTTTATTTCGACATTTGATTTTTTTTTAATTTTCTAAATTTATGTTTTCAGTTTAGGGTCAATTTAAGAATTTTGAAAAAGTTTAGTCGTTTAAATTCATGCATTGACTTCCATTGACTTCATTTGATTTTAATTTATTATGATTGGTGTCTGGATCATTTCACAATTGATGATAAAAAAGACAGGAATTACTCTTGATATGTTAAATTTGGGCTATAAGATCTTAATTTTAGGCCTAGTGTGTTGTTTTGGCTATAAATAGGTGTATTGGGTATTTACAATGTATTTTTTTTTGCTTAAGAAGTCGAGATTAGTTTTCTTGAGTTAAATTGTGATAATTGATTGTTATAATAGTATTGCGATTAATATTAAATTTTAGATGGAGTTTAGAGTGTTTTGGTATTGATTTGAATGGGTTGTATGTTGAAATAAATTAGCTTGATTGGTGAGTTTTATATTGGTTTTCTAGAAAAAAAAAATTTGAGGTTACATATGAGTGTTAATAAATGTGAAATGGCTGTGAGCCATAGATGAAACTCTTACTAGACCTATGCTAGGAGATAAGGTCCTAGCTAAGCTTATCAACCTTCAAAGCAGTTGCTACTTCTCAAAACCCTTTTCATTCCTAGTCGTGATATCAGAGTTTGAGTATTTCACTATTGTTTGTTACACTTAAACAAAATATTTAACCTATTGATTTATTGTATTTAGTATAGGAACTTGTGATCATATCGCGTACATTTATGTTACTGTTGTACTAGGTCTCGACTAAGTTCTTTCTTTTTTCAGGTGATGATGCATATGATTGTCTCAGCTACAGTTTCTACATTGATGATAGGCTAGGAGAATTTGAGAGCCACAATGACCTATAGTTACATTATAGTTACTAAACTTAATCTTACTAATTTTAAACTTTTAATATGATATTGGCTTTTAAATTAATTTTAGGCCTTCTTCCTTGATAGGTTTTGGGCACTTGAACTCTATTATATTGTTCTTTTATCTCTTTTACAACCTCTAATTGCTTTTATCCTTTAAAATCAATTTTCAAAAACTAATAAATGATTTCCTAATTAAAATTGATTTATCAATATAAATGGTTTAGAGAGTCTTAGTTTATAAGGCTTAAGTGTTATACATGTTCCAGATATGTCATATACATTTGCTTATATATTATAAATATGTGTTATATAAATCAAGTGAAATAGAATATGATATATTATATATTTTTATGATATATGCTACATATAATTTATATTTTTATATATACACATAGTTATATATATACTATAGTTTAGTGTAGATATATAATCATAATATTAATTTATATTTATATAATATGTCATATGCGATCTATATTTTATCACACACACATGCATATATATAATGTATTCATTTAATGTAATGAATGAAATATATATATATATATATATATATTTATATATAACATATAAAACATACATTTGTAGTTCATGATATCGTTATACAAATTTATATAATAATATATTAACTTATCATCATCATCATTATCAATATAATGTTATATTAATTAGATATTATTGTTGTTTATTGTCATAACATTTATTGTTCTAATATTATTATTAATTAATTAATTAATTAATCTTATAGTATGTAATTATCAATATAATGGTTATATTAATTAGATATTATTTTTGTTTATTATAATAACATTTATTCTTCTAATATGGTAATATGATATACGATCACAAAATGAAATATGATATTATTCATAATTATGTTTTGTTATAAACATTACAATGACAACTTATCATATCACTATGCTAAATGTTGCAGTGATAATGTTGTTATACATTCCTTAACAATACATTTTATCATCATAGGTGTTTAATTAGAATGATAACATTACATAAGTCCATCAATATTATGATATTAGTTATAATATATTATAATATGATAATTTATCATAATTATAATAACATAATTTTAGTATTATAATAATTATGATCATATAGAATTAATATTATTAATTTTCATAAATTTTTTAATATACAGTATAGTAAATAACATATTATTAATTATTATAACCATTATAATAGAATTATATGACAAAATGATTCTATTTATTACTTACTATGTCATATCACGTTTATATTCATAAGTACAATATGTTACTACTCTTTTATTATTGCAACTTTTAATAATAATTTATTATGGATACACATATATATATGACATATCATGTACTTCATATCAATTAATATATTCATTTGATTAAGTTAGTATTGTAGACCTTGAAGGATATTAGTATAATACATTTTAGAGTTGTTAAATTATGTTTTATTATAAGTTTAAAATATCTTTCAATCTTATAAGTCAATTACATGATTTTTCCTCTAGAGGTTTCAATATTAGTTATGCAATGGATATCCCACTCTAAATCAGGATAAATTTTAGTATTTTGAGATTCTATTGACAACATTTATGATTCCCAAACCATAATTAAACTATTTGTATTATGATAATTTTAAATCGGAAAAATTTTGGTAGATTATAAGTCATACAAATTTGATTAAATATTCAATTAACCACTTCATAGTTTAAGTGCCGAAATGGATGATTTTCGTGCAAAGTTTATATACCATATTTAACACTTACTCTATATAATATTACCTAAACTTTGTGGCTTTTTTTTCCAATTTTATATTTAGAATTTGTTGATATTGTGAATGAACTTCGAATTATATATTATTTATTTATTTGGGCTTAACTTATGGATTAAGTGATAGGGTTCAATGAGTCTGGTTTCTTTATTAGGATGATAAAAAAAGATTAGGCATGGCGGGTTTAGAGTAGGGCCCATTGGACGGCTTATCAGTCATCCAACCTTTCTCAATATGGCTCATGCAATAAAAGCGGCTCATCTTGACCATCGATTGTCAACATGATGGAATGGATGATGTTGATGGCTAAGCTCTATAAATACCCCAAGTCTCTCTTCATTCAGATAAGAAGAAATCTAATAGAAACACCGAGGTGCTGCTAAATTATCACCCCAAGAGATTAAACACTTATTCATCATTACCAGTGGAGTTGGATGCTTGATAGCTCCTTCACCTATCATAAGTGCATTTGAGACATTGTGATTGCCTACTTCTATCTCTCTCTCTTGATTATCCTTGACAAACATTGTGTGTCGCTTATCACAAGCCACGTGTAGTGTAATATTCATGTAGCATGCATGTGACTACTTTAAACTAACCTACACATCTATAGATATCAAATATCATATCGAATCAATATTTTATTTATCAATTTTACACTTGAAATCTAAAGTTAATAAGTGTTATACTCAATTGAAAATTTTCAAGTAACAGTTTTTTTAATTTCTTTCTCTAATTTTACCTTTCTTTTGGTGTCTCTTTTGGGTTTTTTTTAATGTTAATTTTCTTTTACAATAGATCTCATGATTATATATATATATATATATATATATAGGACCATTATACCAAGAGGTTGACGGAATTCAAACTTGGCTCATCCTACTTAAGAGATTAGTATTAGACTACAAGCAATTAGCTCATGCTTGCATTACTTAATCTACATCCCAATATATCAAGGCAATTACACCCTAAGGCAAGCATGTATTACGGATATATATATATATATATATATAGATAAAGATTGGTGTATATAAATCTATGATGATAATATTGTTATGATATGATTAAGTTATGGTCATTTTTAAGACTATCAACTTCAGAAAGTTCTTTAACTTGCTAGGGTTCGATGAAGAGGCATGGCTCACAGCAACAATTGCACTTACCCAGATCTACAAAAGACAATTTAGGAAGTGTAGGGTAGCATAGCATGTACAAAGAATGACTTATTCACATGATAACGCGATAGTATTCACAGAAGCAAACATGTGCATGAAGAGTCCCAACCACAGTCGTCCATTGTATGTTGAAAGTATGCTTAATGGGCATCACATCAAGTAGGACGTTCATAGACAATGACTCCTATATAAACATCATGTTAATGTCTAGGTTTAAGGCTGTGAACATAGACATAAGACGACTAGTGAAGCAACCATTGTTGTGAACAGTTTCATTGATTCAACTACAAACACAATGGGATTATGCCAATGTTTACTTTAAAGTTGGGCCAATCCAGAGCACTACACGACTCCATGCCATCGATGCGCTCGTATCCTACCACTTGCCTATTGGAAGGGCTATATGATCACAACCTTATACCATCAACATTGCATTAGTGAGTGTATGAAAGGTTATTGGAAAGGGAAATACGTATTCATTCCTACTACAAAAGGACCCCTTTAAGCACAATGAGTCATATCTCATTGAAGCTAGCTTCTTTGATAAGTACACTAAGGAAGGAGAGACAACCACATTGCAAAACCCTCTAACATACCATTACCCACTTAGGAGGAGGCTTAAGAGAAGTAACAGCAGAAGAAGAAACATGGCTCTTGTGGAGGTAGGAAGAACCAAAAACAAATTAATGAAATTGAAAGTTTTGTTAGGCCTGATGGAAAAAGGGTATACTTCTTCTAATGGCCTACAGGATCTAAAAAGCTTTTATGTCATCTTTAGATTCGTACAAGAAATCCAACCCGCCCTCCTAAAGATGCAAGATAAGATGAAACCTTAAGTAGAAGAAGTTGAAGAATCGGGCCGAACAAGACCAGGAGTCTTCACGACCCATCTTCATTAGCAAGAGCCTCTTGGCACAGATTAAGGTCCACTTAGTAGAATTAGTGAAGAATTACATAGATATGTTCGCATGGACATATGATGAAACATTGGGATTGGACCTCACTATAGTGGTGCATAGATTGAACATCATATTTTGTGCCAAGCCTAGCAAGCACAACGTATCTTTCATCTGGAAATTAAAATCTAGATAAAATAAGAGATTGAAAAGATGCTCCAAGTTGGCTTCATCAAGCCAATTGAGTACTCCACATGGCTAGCTAATATTGTGCTAGAGAAAAGAAAGAATGGATAAATATGTGTTTGTGTTGACTTTTGTGATCTCAACAAGGCATGCCTAAAAGATGATTTCCCACTCATAACCTCGATACACTAGTAGGTGCCACAACAAGACATGAATTGTTCTCCTTTATGGATGGTTTTGGTGGGTGCAACCAAATTAAGATGGCTGTTAGAGACGTTGAATGTACTGCTTTCAGGACACCCGTTGGGAAATTTCTACTACACTCATGCCTTTTAAGTTTAAGGTTGTGCGTGCCACTTACCAAAGGGCAATGACCTAACTTTTCCATGACATGATGCATGAATTCATAGAAGACTATGTTGAAGACTATGTTGAAGACATAGTGTCAAGCTTGAATTTTGCTCTTATTCTCCTAAAGATTTCGATCAATACATCAAATCTAGCCAGTTTCACATGGAACACTCGACAAAGAATCAGTAGGGTTTTGTAAAAAACTTAGTTTCTAAAAATTAGAATGATTTGGAGTCATCACAAGCTAAAACAAGATAAAGAGTGAACCAGGAACTAAATGGGTCGTTTAGTTTCTAGTTTAGCTATTGGTTTGCGTAAAAAAGCATATATTAATGAATTCGAGAGATGCTATTTTAAAACCTAAATAGTTATCTGGGCTTTAGAAATCTTGAATCATGTGGGCTAAAAAAATCATGAAAAAAAATTGATTTTGATTTTTCAATTTTAATCTTTTTTGAAAAAAAAAGGGAGCTTATATATATATATATATACACACACACACACAAACATATATATTTTTTATTTTGAAAAAAACATAAGTATTTTTCTATTGTCGCGACCGCCCGTTAGGTGTCTACATATCCGCTAGTTGGAATCAGGTCCTCATAGTTCGTTTTGATTTTGTAAACTTTAGTGTGTTGATTTATTTTAATTTGTAAAAAGGTCGCCAAATTTAAGTGATTATCCACTTTGAGTCTTTGACTCAGTTTTCTTGAAAATTCCTAAACAGTCTAATTTTTATTCCTTAATTTTGAAAACATCTAAAAAAGGTTTTTAAATTTGGAAAACCCCTATTTATTCTATTTTTGGTAGGTGATATTTATTGTATATATAAGCCAAAAAAATTATTTATTAATTCTAGTGAGCTCAATCAACTCCATTTCCAAAGCAAGGAAATTGATTATTTATTGTTTTAAGGATGGCAAAAATAACATGAAGATCGTGACTTAAAATCGTGGAATATTATATACTAGTCTATATAATTTCAAATCATTTATCAATATTATTCAGTAATTCATATACAAAAAAGAATTAGGTAAGACAAGGTGATATTCACATGAAAGCTAGTAAAACGTAAGTTTACAATTGATTTATAATCTAGAACTTATTTATAGATCCTAATAGATTTAATATTTTGATGGTCCTAAAAACCAACATTCACTTAAATTTTGAATTTTTAAAATTATTTACAAGCTTATACCCTGATTTTTCTAATAATTTGATATCTCATAATTGTAGTTACATGTTCAACAAATCTAATCAAATCATATTCTTAGGCAATCATCTAAGCATGTCATCATAGCATAATCATAAGAAAACATCACATGCAAGAATTGAGTTTACAATACGAACCTATATGATATATATATACATATATAGTACACGTGTTACGCATCATATGCATTTGTGTCTATTCTACAATATGTATATCATAGGCCAGTATAGAATCGTGTACAGCATGATATCGTATAATATAATATATATTTATATTTTCCACTATTTTCTTTTTGTTACATATACTTGGGTATTGATACAAAAGAATAAATAATAAATGAAACAACAAATAAATGAATAAAAAAATGAACTGATGGTATATAACTGATTTGGAGATTCGTTTTGGACCTAGAAAAGAAAACAAAGAAAATAATAATAATAATAATAATAATAAATGGAAAATGATTAGGCTGGATAAATAATGGCCACACTTGGGCGCTTTTGCGAATTAAATTCGGATCTGAGCCCAAAGCCCGGGTTCGGGTCAAATGGAAGTGGGTTCATTTATCTCTTTCTAATTGCCATTCGAAATGGGCCTTAAAGGGCGAAATTGGTGGAATTGGTGATTGAATGTGTTACGACCCCACATCGGTTCTACGAGAAATCGTAGAATGGTATTTAAACCTAAAGGGTTCTCCCACCTAATAGACTAGTCTTTTGGGTTGGGCTCTCCCTTTGGACTTAATACCTAACATTTGGTGCTCTCGTTGAGAGACTGATGTCTAACGGAAGGGGCGACCTAGGAAGGGGCGACCTGAAAAAGGGCTACCTAGGAAAGGGCTACCTAGAAAAAAAAAAAAAAAAAAAGAGCTAGAGTGCAGCCACCTAGAGTGAAAGCCATTCAGAGTGGGCCACCTAGAGTAGGCCACCGAGGGCGTCGGCTTCTTAAGGAGTGGACAATGTTACGACCCCACATCGGTTCTACGAGAAATCGTAGAATGGTATTTAAACCTAAAGAGTTCTCCCACCTAATAGACTAGTCTTTTGGGTTGGGCTCTCCCTTTAGACTTAATACCTAACAGAATGTGTGTTTGATTCTAGGTTCACGATATAGAGATTTGGTGATCGTTGTAGGTTCAGTAGTGCTTAGGGTATATTTTGCGTAGGGGTTTCAATGTGCAACGATTTGTGGTGGTGACTTAGGTCTTGTAATAAGTGGCGGTGTCATTGTTTTCATTTGGAGGTGGAAAAATGAGTTTTGGGTTGTGTCAATGTTCGTTGTAGTATTATGGTGTTGAGAAATCTCATGTTGGTGTTTGTGGGTTTGTTTGGTTTATCAAGGTTGGCACATGGATGGTGGTGATGGAGTTGTATTTAGGGTCTGTTTGTTTTGGCTTTTTTCCGGCAGATACAGACACTTTTTCAAACTTTTTGCTAGCAAATTATTTATCAAGAAATAGATATAGATAAAAAAAAGTTGACAGTTCTCATCAAAAGATCAAATAGAACAAAAATAGATAAAATTTAGATACAAATCGGATATATTTACACATATCATTTTAAAAAAGATACAGATACAGATGAAAAACAGATAATCCAAACAGACCCTTAGTCTGTATCGTGTGGTGTGAATTGAGTCGCTTTGGTGGTTGAGTCATGATAGGTTGTTGTATGTCGAAGTCACAGCGAGGTAGCTGGGTCAGTTTTGGTTCGCGGTTGAGTTTTTGTTTGGTTGTGTTTAAATTTCAAATTAGTTAACGTTTGTTAACGGTAGAACTTTCGTTAGTTGGTGTTTCGAATTGGATGGCATAAGGCAGCGGTTGCGTTTATGGGCGAATTTGATTTTAGGTTTGTCAATGGTAATTTATGGCGTTGTGGATTATTGAAGTTAGTTAAAGTGGTGGTTCTTTGTATGTTTGAGTTATGGTGGTTTTGGTTCTCGTTTATATTTAGTTTGACCTTTAAGTGTTTGTAAGAGATCGTGCGTGGAGATTTTATAAGTAACAATGGCTGGTGGTTGCCTTGTTAGTGGTTATGAGTGAAGAAGTGGCGGTGGTCTTAGAGTAGTTCACGGCAGTTTCCACGGTGTAGAGGTTGAGGGAGACAAGTTTGCAAAATAAGGAAGATGAGTTCAAGAGTAGAGATTAGAGAGGGGGAGCTCATGTTTTTAGAGAGAGAGAGGGAGAGAGGCGAGTCGAGAGAGTGAGACAAAGAGAGGAGAAGGGGACTCGAACCCCCAGGAGAGGGAGGCTGCTCCATTTTTAAGTGGGAGAGATCTTTGTGTTCTTAATCTTTTTTCTGGTTCTTCCAAGTGTTTCAGAATGTAAAAAGTCATAAAGAAATTTGATCTCTTTTAAAACCGTCACCGATAAGCTTTAATATATTTAATTCTCATGTTATAAATTCGATTCCAAAAACAAAATGGGAAGTTCAGTTAATGGCGGATGGGGATGCTAGGGAAGAAGTCCCAGAAGTGTCACTAAGAATAAGATTAACCTTCACCTGCTCGTGCGTATCAAGCCCTAGACCTCACTAATGTATGAGCACTGCTTGAACCAACTATGCTACTCAAGCTTTGTATCAATAGGCTCAATCAATTTTATTTAACACGTAATCTAAGCTCAATATGAGTCTGCACAAACCAAGTCGTAAAAAGAATAGGTCTAGTACCAATTTTAAATTATGTAAAGAAAGCCTAAAAAAACTCATAAACTAATAGATAATTTACAAATATCTAAATGCATTATCAAATCTACAAATTTTTTTTTCTTTTCTCTTTTTTTTTTGCTTTTCAATATTTTTATGTTATATTATATATATATATATATATATATTCTATCTTTTCCCTATATTTATTTATGACTCACACCTAAACCTATTTATCTAAAGGAGGGGTTTCTTATATTAATTTTTTTAAATTTTTAATTTTTCCTAATTTTTATATTCTCTTTTGTTAATTTTTAACCTAACTATTTTATTTTTCATTTTAATAATTTCTAATTTTTATTATACCTTTCTATTTTTTTGAATTTTTAACTTTTCATATCTTTTCATTTTTTAGGATTTTTGACATTTTATATTTTTTAAGGGGCAAAAATGGGGTATCGATGGCTGCCTCTGTTTATAGGGGAGTTTGAACAAAACTTCGCTATAAAGATTAAAAGAGACACCACTTTTGCCAAAAGAAAAAAAAAAAAACCTAAACTCAACTATCATAACTATAAAATTTCACCTAACACCTAAGGATTTTGAAAAAGCAGCCTAGTATCTAGGGATTTTGAAAACTTTTGCACCCCATAGGGATAAAAAAAGAAAACCATGTGCCCCGAAGGGATGGAAAAAAAATATTGCGCCTCGAATGGATGAAGACATTTTGCACCCTAAAGGGATGAAATAAACTATGCACCCCTAAGGGATAAAAAAAAAATTGCACTTCGAAGGGATAAACTTTGTACCCTAAAGGGATGAAAAACTATGTGTCCTAAAGAGGTAAAGAAATTTTATGCCCTGAAGGGATGAAAAACATTGCTTTCCAAAGGGATGAAAAACTATTTGCCCTGCTGAATAGGGATGAAAAATATTACATCCCGAAGGGATAAAGAAAACTGTGCATCTTACTGAGCAAGGATGAAAAACATTCTGCCTCGAATGGATGAAGAAAACTATGCTGCCTGTTGAGTTGGGATGAAAAGCATTGCTAAGGATTCAAAAAGATTCATTATGATTGAGAAAACTTTTGTTGTCAAAACACGTAGAGAAAGAGGATTTGTTCGATTTTTTGCATGGTGAAGAAGTTGAACTTCACTAAGGTAAGTTTGCCATTTATTCAGATTCCACTAGGGAAGGTTGTATTAACAAGCTTCAAAGACTTGACTCACTAGGGAGAATGTGTTCATTGTATTTAACTAATTTATCATATTTTCAGACCCTGCTAGGGAAAAAAGGTAAACACTTACTGGGAGGTCGATTTCGTGTATTGAGGTAAAGTTCAGTGTATTTACTTGAATTGGAGAGATTATGCTCATTCTAGCTGATTTTGCAAAGATCACATGGTAGTTTGATCAAAACTTAATTGGGTACCAACAATATGCCTAGGATTTCTTTGATACTAACTTAAGCTGTATCTTTATAGTATGTGGCTAAAGGATGTTTACTAACATCAAGATTTCTTGATAGGAAACTTACCTTCTTTCAACTCCAAGTATTTCAAGTATAACAAGCTTAACAACATTTTAACTCGCTCACATGAGTGGGATGATATGTTGGAAAGGGCAATTCAATATATCCAAAATGTCCCTCACATTTTCCTACATAAGAGGTGTCATAGGTCTGACCATCCCAAGTTCTAAAGGTAACCTTAGGATAAGATTAGAGAGCTGACTGGTATAGGACACAATAGAGTCAGGTTTCACTAGGGAAGGAGGGGGTTACTTCTCAATGGGACATGTAGCATGATATGATTAAGGCTCCGTTTTTATTAGATATCAAGCATAGCTCCTAAATTTGAGGATGGCTAAGATTCCAAAAATGAGGATACCAAGGTTTATACAACTTGGGAATACTAGAGTTCAAAATGTGATGGGAATACCGAAGTTCCTACAACTTAGGATAACTAGGGTTCCAAACGTAAATACCGATGTTCCTAAGATAGCAATACCGAGGTTTGTGATATAAATACTAAGGTTCTTGAGATGGACTAGGATTACCAAAGCCTCTAAAACTTAAGATAATCCGTGGAAAATAGTTAAAGCTTCCTAAAATTAAAATAGGATGGTTGAAGATGTTGATTCTAAAAAATTTTCATTTTTTCATTTTTCTTCTTCTTTTTTAGAAAACATTTTGAAGATTGTTGTAGTTTTTGGGAATAATATATCTTTTCCTTTCTTTTCTTTTTTTGGGAAATTTTCTATTAACATGCACATCTATAAAATTAGATTGCTAATACGCAGGAAATTTCATTAGCGCTTAAGAATTGATCACAAGGTGGACTTGTTCCATTACTTAATAGTCATCATGAAAAGTTCAAAACTAGATTTCATTAAGGTATTAAAGGTATGTATATGGGACTTATCCTACTCTGTCGGTTAAGCTTTGGGTAAATGAAGTTCATTAGCCAAATGAAGAATCATGTCTCATAATTTGTCACTCATTCTAGAATTTTCTAAGGTGTTCGACCTTTCATCTTAAATCAGTATGAAACTGGATTTGCCATCTAAGCATGAAATTGTAAATATCACTTATTACCTATTGCAGAGCATTTCAACATTCCAAAATACCATTTAGGTAGCAATTGACATCTCATGTGAAAAGGGCTGATTAAACTTTTAATGTTTTCTCGTGTGCTCATATGGTCTCTTTGAATCATAGGTTCATTGTCATCAATCGAGGGGCTCATTCTTTTGACTCTTAAGGCTTTTGTCTGGGAAAGAACTTTTAATCAAATGGTCCAATCTAAGAGGACTTCCTTACACTCTCTTGTGGCTTATTTTCGCTCAAGACTTCAATTCCTTAAATTATGGTCCAACTTGAAAGTGATACATTCTAAGTCAATCTGATAGGTCTTTTTAGGATTGAAATGTAAGCTTTTGGTCAATGGCTAAGCAATGAAGGATATTCATGTGAAGGTCAAATCTTAGTTGAATTCAATCCTTTTACTATCTCGAGTTCACAAGTCAAGAACCATTAAGAAAAACCAAAATGTATTTGCCCTAGTTTCATGAGGGAATATTGTTTAGGATAAATTTAGTTCCTTTGATTAGAAGAGTCTATTTAGGAAGAATGTGTATAAGTATATGGACTTCTCAGGATTTTGAAGATTTGAGCTTAGTAAAAAAAGGCACTAGCATCTTGGGCATTGATTTTGATAGGTGGAGAGTTTGGAGAATGTTTTGCATTTTGTAAAGGACCCTAATGGGGTCAAGAAGCGTAAATTCAAATGTGACCTGGAAACTTTTTGATTTGAGGGGCTTTCAAAGTGTTAAGAGTTATTTTGCTAGCCTTTCCTCTTTTCTTCTTTCTTTCTTCTTCTTCTTCTTCTACTTGGTTGGCTAGCTTTTGAATAAGATGAAATGAATCACTCTTGATTTTCTTTATTTTTCGCCAAAATGCATTTAAGTCCGGAGTGTACAAGAAAGTTCAAGTATATGTATGGTAAAAGACCCTTCTTTACTTCAAAAGGAACATGACATATCGGTCATAGTCATTACACATGTATTGATGTGACTAAGGTGAATGCAACTCATTTTATCCTTTTTTCTCCAAATTGATTGATTGCCTTAACCTCCGTTTTGGCCTAGTGTGGGGTGGTTCTTGACAGGGTTCAATTTGAAAAATTTCTCCTTAAATGGGTTTGTCATAAAAAAATTGAATGCTTATCGTCATTTTAATTGATGTATCAAATGCAAGGCAGACCTCCTTTAAGGAACAAGTTGATTTCCTTACTTAATTATCGCTTAGCTCTCATGTGTTTAAGATAAGTGTTTAGGTTTAAGTTTACCTCTTGTCATTCTAAACTATTTTAGTTAAAAGATTATTTCCAAAGTGTTAAAATATTTCAAAACTTCCAAGAGTCATTGACATTTTGAGTGCTCTTGCTCCTATCTTGGCTGGTGGATTCAAATAGTCAAGACGCTCCTAAACGGGCCAACTCTCGTTTTCATTTGAAAGCATGCCCCTATTTAAAAACTTTGCCCCAATCGATGGCTACCTAATGCTCTTGTGATTTCCTTCTCTAATTACCCTAATCATGATCGACTTGTAAATAGTAAATTCTCTTAAGATTGACTTGATAGTAGTATGATAAGATATTGGTTGGACCATTATGCACTTTGAGTTTTTTCTTTTATATGTGGGTAGGGAAGCACATTTTAAATGAGTAGAGATGCAGATTTTAGACTTCTTTTGTTGTACAAGGTGTTTGGATCAACCTTTTGGGTTAGGTGAATGACCATCGAGCATTAGATTAAGTTCATCCATTTAAAGTAATTTCAGGGTTTGGAAATATTCCCACTTGCTAGCAATATTTATTGAATCGCCCTTTCTTTTTTGGAAAAAATTTTGCTTAAAAAGGAGGAAACAATTTGAAATTTTCCCAAAAAATTAAAAGAAATAATTGTTTTTACAATTTTTTTTTCTTTGAAAAACTTTATTTCCAAAAGGATGAATAATTTGGGAATTGTACCCAAAAAATATTTGTTGATTTTATTTTTATTGTTAAACAAAATTGTTTTATAGAAAAACTTCTAATTGGATATGGGTATGCAAAAAGTGACTAGATTAAAAGGAGCACCTAAAGTTGAACTTCTACTAGCAAGGTGAGGGTAAATTCTATATACAAGGGTAGGATAGGCTCGACATCCTATATTGATTGAAAATTATCATTTTTTGATGGTTCTACTCAATAGGTTGGGTAGGTCCTATTGTAACTTCTATTTATAGAGGGGATACTTTCTATGAATATGACAAGTTCTATTTGAAAGATTTTGTTCTTTTTTAGTTTATTTTCAGATGAGTTGTTTCTATTAGATTTATCTATGAGAGCGACTACAAAAATGGTGGACTCTATATATAGAGTAGTAAATTTTAACTAGATTATCTAGATGGGTTTTAAATATACAGGATCATGATTTCTATCTGAATTCTATAAGGCTCGTATTTATAAGGTTATTAGACTTGAAGGGGTTATTCTATTTACAAGGGTATTAGACCTAAGTCTCTTTTTTTTTTTTTTCTTTTCATTTTTTTTATAGAGTTTATATGTATACTTACCGAAGTATTAGGCACGCATATTTTTTCAAAATTTTCATCTATAAAGACTTTATTATTATTATTATCAACTAAGAACAACAAGTTGCTTAAAAACTCATTAGATTATCCAGTATGAAAGTTTACTCGAGAAGGTTTATTTACAGACTTAAAGAGCAACTATTTTATATTTACAAAAAATGTCGCAAGGACAACTACTGACTTATTATTTGTTCCTATTTTATTTAGCTATACCTGTCTTTTTTCAATTTTATTTATAGTCTTTTTATTATCTCTAAGAAACATAAGCAAGTTATTAATGGAAAACCATTTGATTATTATTGATTTGTTTATTTGTATAGAATTTTTATTTTAAGAAGTTTATTTGCAAACTTTATTGAGAAATATTTACAAAATTGACGCGTAGCAAACATAGATTTATCGTATAACCTTATTTATTTTGGCCTTAAACAAATTCAAAACTATTTACAAAATGTAATTTGTTCATTAGTTTAAATAATTTGATCCTAAAATTTTTTATTATTTTTGTGAGGGATTTTTAACTTTTATTTATTACATGAAAATAACAGGCACATGCAAGCATATAAGAGAAATATTCACAAACATATACAAATAAATAGGGTTGGTTCTAGGGGGCACCCTTTCTATAATCTTACTGCCCTAGATAGGAACATGTCCTAGATTATATCGAAATGGGGTTGAAGAAGTCTGATCGCTATTGAGCAGTGATAAGATCACATCAACATATAAGCTACACAATGGCCTTTTGCCTTAGTTTCTAATGGGCCCGGATCCGTTCCTTTCAAATATACACATAAATTTAAAACATCATAAAGTATTTACAAAACACACATATTAAATAAGACTACAAAGTAATTATAAATACCTCCACAACTTTCTGATGCTTTTCTTTTTACTTATTGACTCCTACAAGACAAAAAGACTACAAAGACAAAGAAAAATATTTACAAAAATATGTACAAAGACCTTTCCAAAATTTCAAAATTTCTTAAACCTATTAAGCTTAGATGAGCCCACTAAAAAATTTCTCTAGTGGAATCGCCAAGTTGTCGAGCCCAAATTTTGCTCTTATAAAGGTGTCGATTCGTATCATACCCAACCTGTTTTACACATAACACCCAATAAGGGATTAGTAAGGTTTTGTAAAAAGCTTGGTTTCTGAAAATTAGTTTGATTTGGAGTTGCCACTAGCTAACGTTGGATAAAAAGTGAACAAGAAACCAAATGAGTGGCTTGGTTTCCGATTTGGCTACTGGTTTGCGTGAAAAACCTAAAATTAATGAATCTAGGGGCTATTGTTTTAAAACTTAAATGGTTATTTAGGCTTTTTAAGGGCTTTAGAAATCTTAAATCATATGGGCCAAAAAATTCATAAAAAAATGTTTAATTTGGATTTTTCAATATTTTAATTTTTAGTTTTTTTTTAAAAAGAGTTTACATATTTACAAACATATATATATTTTTTGTTTTGAAAAAAAAACCTAAGTATTTTTTCCATTATTGAGATCGCTCGTTAGGTACCTACACATTTGCTTGTCAGAATCAAGTCCTCATAGATCGTTTTGATTTTGTAAAATTGTAGTGAGTTGGCTTATATTAATTTGTAAAAAGGCCGTCAAAATTAAGTGATTATCTATTTGACTTAGTTTTCTTGAAAATTCCTAAAGAGTCTAATTTTTATTCCTTAATTTTGAAAACATTAAACAAAGTTTCTAATTTTGGAAAACCTCCATTTATTCTATTTTTGGTAATTTAAAAAACAACTAAGTGATATTTATTGTATATATAGACCAACTGACAAAAAGTTTTATTTAATAATTCTAGTGAGCTCAATCAACTCCATTTCTAAAGCAAGGAAATTGATGATTTATTATTTTAAGCATAGCAAAAATAACACGAAGATCGTGACTTAAATTTGTGGAATACAATATACTAGCCTAAATGATTTCAAATCATTTATCAATATTATTCAATAATTTATATGCTAAAAAGAATTAGGTAATACATGTTAGTATTCACATGAAAGTTAGCAAAACGTAAGTTTACAACTGATTTATAATCTAGAACTTATTTATAGATCTTAATATATTTATATTTTTTATATTTCTAAAAACCAGCATTCACTTAAATTTTGAATTCCCCAAATTATTTATAAGTTTATATCCTAAATTTTCTAATAATTTGATATTCCATAATTTTACTTACAGATTTAACAAATCTAATCAAATCATATCTTATAGGCAATCATCTGAGCATGTCATCATAACATAATCTTAAGAAAACATCACATGCAAGAATTGACTTCACAACACAAACCTATATGATATATAAAATACATGTGTTACATATCATATTCATTCGTGTCTATTCTATAATACGTATATCATATGGTCCGTGTAGAATTGTGTACCATATGATATTGTATAATATAATATATATTTATATTTTCCACTATTTTCTTTTTGTTACGTATACATGGATATTGATACAAAGAATAAATAATAAATAAAATAACGGATAAATAAATAAAAAAATGAACTGATGGTGTATAACTGATTTGGAGCTTGTTTTGGACTTGGAAAAGAATAATAATAATAATCATGATCAAAAAGGGAAAAGGATCAGGCTGGATAAACAATGGCTACATTTGGGTGCTATTGTGAATCAAATTTGAATCTGAGTCCAAAGCACAGTTCGGTTCAAATGGAAGTGGTTCATTTCTCTTTTGCTCTCTCTTTCTAATTGCCATTCAAAATAGGCCTTAAAGGGCAAAATTGGTGATTGAATGTGTGTTTGATTCTGGCTTCACGATATGGAGATTTAGTGATCGGTGTGGGTTTAGTATTGTAAGCTCCTAGATTTTTCGGTAAATATAAGTAAACCCTAAGAACTGGAAGTCAAAACTGGAATTCTAAAGTTAACATAGTTCTATGTTTAGTCTAGTAAATCTATATCCGGTAATCCCGTATTCTTAAACCCTCGATAACGAAATTAAGATAAATGTGGATAATAGTTCGTAATAGTATAGGGATGCTTAAAAACATTAGATTCATAAATTTCTAGTGTCTTTCGGATCCGAACGAGATCAGTTTTCAAAAACCGTCCCTGATGCACAGGATAGTGAAAATATTCCGATAATACCATTAAACTCGTAAAAATGTAAGTTTTTCAAAAATATCAGTTTCAGAATTTTTCGGTAACTAAAAATATAAGATATAGGCCGTTTGCGGGTACTTTTTTACTACCGGTATTTTAATTGTCCAGTCTACTATTCATAGTACTATTTCTACTATTCATTACTATTTCACTATCTCTACATTTTCTTACACTCTACTCTTACACATTATCATATCTATACCTTACAATTTCCTTTCCCACACAATTTTAATCACATCATACTTCACACATTACTTCTTTTTATTACAAAACAATAAATTTAATCAATTTTCCTCCTCCTTTGCTAAGGTTGCCGTCCACTCTCTCTCTCATCATCTCTATTATTTTTCTTTTTCATTTTATTTAATTACATCTAATTTTTACTTCAAAACTCTATAAATACCCTCTTCCTCCTTCATTCTTTCATGCAACTCATTTTCATACCAAAACTCTACCAAAATCACTCCACAAAATCTCTCTCTCAAATTCTCTCTTCTCTCCACAAAATCGTTTCCCATATATTACTATAACCAGTTCTTTTCCTCTTTAACATATACATAACCTTAGGTAAAACTTCTCACATATACTCATCGTGTTCATATAATGTAGCATGAGCTTAGTGTATATTTCTTAGACTCATGAGAGTTAAAGAAGTAACAATATGTTCATGTTTTGTTTTTGTTCATGTTATATTTTCCATTATGTCATTATTGTTATTATTGTAATTATTATTTGCTCTAATCTAACTTCTATATAGTATTACGTATATATATTTCTTTAGAGCATATAAGCTCACTTATTATTTATTTATTTATTTATTCATGCCTTGCAATTTATTTATATACTTGTTTTATGCAAATTATTGAGACTAGTCTTTCTAGTCTTAGACTTGTTCTCATAAAGTCAAAACAATTTTTTTCTTTTCTTTTCTTTTTGAGACTAGTCTATTCTTAGTCCCGTGATGCCTTAATGAAACTAAAGTTCACAATACTTGACCTTATTATTATACTCTTATTTATTCTTTTTTATATCTTATCTTATTATTTAATATTATTATATTTCTCATAGCTGCATATTCTCATTCATGCATGAACTTGTTGATATTGTCTCAACAAATATGAAAATGAGTTTTCTTAAATAAAGAAAAATAAGAACTCTCTTTAAAAGTAAAATTTATCACATAAGAAATGATTTTTCCATAAAAACATAAAGTTTTATCTTAACAATTCTTTTCTAAAGTTAGAGAAGTTTATCATGAGTTTCTAGCAATAATAGTACATGAGCTTTCATCCAAGTATACATAAAAGTAAAGTTATCACATACTCTTTTTTTTTTTTAACCAATGAAATAAGGAGGTTTCTTTAAAAATTAATATTTTTAAATCATTGTTTAACAAAGGTTTTTCTTAAACTCATTTTTTGAAGTTTTCCACCAACACTCTAAAATATTAAAGTCTAGACAAGTTATACAAAATTATCAAAGAATAACCTTTTTAAAGATAAGCTTTACTTAGGAAATAAAGCTAGTAAATGACTTAGAAGATCATTAATATTATTTATTTAAAATGGAACTAACTTTAGGAAAACGTTAGAACATATAAACATGACTACTTTAAGAAACTTTAGTCACTACCAAGAAATATTTAGAAAAACTACATTTTTTCAACTACTAGAATGGAGTTGTAGGAATCTTAAAAAGAATAAAATTATTTTTAGAAATTTTAAAGTATTTTCAAAGATTAAGAAATGAAGTTAAAATAAGGGAACCTTCACTTATAATAATTTAAGAAATTTTCCCAACAAAACTAAAAAGGAATTTTTCAAGTCTTAGCATTTTTTCACTTTTAAGATACATTATTTTACAAAAATCATTGTTGAGACAACACCACTAAATTCATGCATATAATTTGAGTAGATATATATATATATATATATATTCAAAGGATTTTTCAACCATCGAAAACTTGAGTTTTGAAATCTAGAATTTTCGTGATGAATTTGTACGTTATTGTTCTAAGACCTAAATGGCTTCTTTTGATAAAAATAACCTTAGAAATGGATAGATCTTTTCGAGTAGGTAGAAAACGGTATATAATATGCAAAATTCCGAGTTAAAATGAGCAAGTTATGGCCATTTTAAGTTGGAATTTTTATTCATACGAATTTTGACGAATCTATTAAGATAGAGTTAGAAAATTTAAGTAGATATTGAATGAAATACTTATTAGTATTTCTTTTGTTTAGGTGATGCGGACCAAGATCTTCTCTTTCCCGAGGATTACTTCGACTAATAGAAGATCGCTATGGACGAGTGATTTTTCTTTACATTTATGTATTCACGTATGTACTTGTAGAATACAGCACTACATATTAGAAAAGATAAAATTGATATGCATGTGGGATACCATGGGAATTATGTGTGTGAATTATTATGTGCGATCAATGAACAATAAATATATTGGAACCCGATCTGTGATTGTTATAATTGTCTCTATGTATACTACTGTGTGTGCAAATATTGATTGATCACTTTAAAAGAATTAATGTTGGATTGGAGATTCCCTTAAACTAAATTGCTCATGCATATCACTTAGAATATCATCTCGCATTTTTGCTACTACTCAGCGTGGCATCGGAAAAGTACGTTGCCTAGCTACATCTTGAAGATTTAGGACGTTCGGAGAATATGGCCTCGAGTTATAGCCGAGTCGGATTGATCGCTTTGGGTAAGGAAAACATGAGAACTAGTAGTACGGTTCATTGGAGCCCCAAGACGCGTGCAAACTTTTAAGGAGGTCATTTGGAGCCCAGTTCAAATCATTTCCTAACCACCATTGGAGGGGTAAATCCATCATATATACGAAACCGGAAAGTCGTATGTACTGTTTGATCATATGGTTGTTGCATTTCATATGCTTATTTAATGAACTTGGTTGAATGCTTGTTATGAGTATTTTTGTGTAAGGAATATCTCTCTAAGCTCATTATGCTTATTTCCTAATAGACTTTTGATATCGCAGGACCTTTGTTTCGCATCCGAGACCATCTTGATCATCCGAGTAGAATCTTCATTGTAGGAATCTTTTGGAGGAACTCTGTTTTGGAGTCTTAGAGTATATTTCTTTTAAAATCTTATAGCTTTAGTTATTTATTTAATAAGACTATGTTGTTATGGAAATTATCAGGGGAATGCCCTGTAGAAGTTGTAAGACATTATATTTCGATGAAATATATTACGTGTTATTTTGAATGTTCCGCTGCCAATATCTTAAAATGCATTACTCCACTGATTTCCCTTTGTTGTGAACGTACGCCTTGTACTGATATGAAAGCTTCCGAGTGACTAGGAGAGTCATTTTCAAGTTTTGATATCATGTACGGTGGACTGTCACGTTTAGAGTACCCGTTAGGGCGAGACAAGTATTGTTTAGGGTATATTTTACGTAAGGGTTTCAACGTGCGACAATTTATGCTAGTGACTTGGGTCTTGTTATAAGTGGTGGTAACATTGTTTTCATTTAGCGGTAGTGAAATATGTTTTAGGCTATGTCGGTATTCGGCATTATGTTATGGTGTTGAGAAATTTCATGTTGGTGTTGGGGTTTGTTTGGTTCGTCAAAGCTGGCGCATGGGTAGTGGTGTTAGAGTTGTATTTAGTTTGTATCATGTGGTGTAAATTGAGTTTGCTTCGAAGGTTGAGTCATGATGAGTTGTTGTGTGTCAATGTCACAGCAAGGTAGCTGGGTTGGTTTGTGTTAGTGGTTGAGTTTCTATTTGGTTGTATTTGAATTTTAAATTAGTTGACGATTGTTAATGGTAGAAGTGTTGTTTATTGCTTCGAATTGGATGGCATAAGGTAGTAGTTGTGTTTATGGGGGAATTTGATTTTGGGTTTGTTAGTGGCAGTCTGTAGCATTGTGTGTTATCAAAGTTAGTTAAAGTGGTGGTTTGTTCGTATGTTTGAGTAGTAATGATTTTGGGTTTACATTTTGTTCGACCTTCGAGTATTTGGAAGAGGTCATGGTAGAGGTTGTTTAGCTGGCACTGGGTGGTGGCTGTCTTGTTAGTGGTTGTGAATGAAGAAGCTGCAGTGGTCTTGGAGTAGTTTATAGCAATTTTTGCGGTTGAGAGGTTGAGGGAGACAAGTTTGCAAAATAGAGAAGATGAGTTCAAGAGGAGAGATCGAGAGAGGGGAAGCTCGTGTTTTTAGAGAGAAAGTAAGGGGTTGAGAGAGAGAGATGAAGAGAGGGGAAGGGGGACCCGAACCCCTAGGATAGGGAGGTTTGTTCCATTTTTAAGTGGAAGCGATCTGTGTGTTTTTAATCTTTCTTTTTGTTCTTCCAAGCATTTCAAAATGTAAAAAGTATGAAAGAAATTTGATCTCTTTTAAAATTGTCACCGACAAGCTTTAGTAAATTTAATTCTCATGTTCTAAATTTGATTCTAGAAACAAAATCGTTTTAAAAATATAACTGTTGATCTTCCTTTGCATGAAATCAAATAGTAAAGGTAGGAGATTTATGAAGGTTTAGGGCTTTGAAATTCCATTAATGGCGAATGGTGATGTTAGGGAAGAAGTCCTAGAAGTGTCATTGAGAAAAAGATTAGCCCTCACCTGCTCGCGTTTTAAAAATATAACTTTTGATCTTCCTTTGCATGAAATCAAATAGTAAAGGTAGGAGATTTGTGAAGGTTTAAGGCTTCAAAATTCCATTAATGGGGGATGGGGATGTTGGGGAAGGAGTCCCAAAAGTGTCATTGAGAAAAAGATTAGCCCTTACGTGCTCATGCGGATCGAACCCTAAACCTCATTGATGTATTTGCACTCCTTAGACCAACTAAACTACTTGAGCTTTCTATCATTGGGCTCAATCAATTTTATTTAACATAGAACCTAAGCCCAATACGACTCTACACAAATCGGGCTATAAAAAGAATAGTCCAGTACCAATTTTAAATTATATAAAGAAAGCCTGAAAAAATCATTAACTAATAGATAATTTACACATATCTAAATGCATTATCAAATCTATTAAAAGTTTTCTTTTTTCTTTTTCTTTTCTTTTCTTTTCTCCTTTTTTTTTTGTTTTGCAATATTACTACTTTTTATTATATATATTTTTATGTTTTCCCTATATTTATTTATGACTCGCACCTAAACCTATTTATCTAAAGGAGGGTTTTCCTGTATTAATTTTTTTTTAATTTTTAATTTTTCCTAATTTTTATATTCTTTTTTGTTAATTTATAACTTAACTATTTTTTTTTTGTATTTTGATAATTTTTAATTTTTATTATACCTTTATATATTTTTTTAAAAATTTTAACTTTTCATATGTTTTCATTTTTTAGAATTTTTTACTTTTTATATTTTTAGGGGGGGGGGGGGGAGAGTGTGTGTGGGGTGGGGTGCAAAAATAAGGTGTCGACATGTAGTCATCAAGGAATTCTATGCAAACCTCTACTGTGCATCCTCAAGGTATTTTTAAAAAGTGATAGCAACGACTACATATAATTACTACCACTTTGGGGGAGTAGAAATACCATTATATAGAAAAGAGAAGACATATGTATGCATAATGATCAAGGATGCCATTGGTGAATTCATATCAATAGTATGGGACACAACAAGTGTATCGGCATATGATGGAAAATATCAACATTAAAATATTTGAAGCAATGTCATGCAACACTTAAGAAGGAAGTAATAAGTGAACCTATGCAAGACTAGGGGGGATCAAACAATGAAGAGTGTCTTCTTTCGTGGTATTGGAATCTTGCCATCATTCAGCAAATGATTAGGTGCACGAGATGAGAAAAAGTTTTCTCTTACAGTGGTGAGGTTCTAAGATCGTTGCATAGGTTAATGAGACACAAATGCCTAAGAGTCTTCTTATAGTGCTAAGGTGCCAAGATCATCACGTGAGGGATGAAACACGTACGCTATTGCGGTTCCAAGATCATCATGTGATGTGCCCAGATTGATGGAAAGCAGCGAATCTCAAACTCAAATGAATTTTTGTTTTTGGTGTGTTAGATTTATAGGTTTAACAATGAATTAAAATGATATGAATGGTACCGAAGAACGAATATGATGTTCCTCCTACAATCCGAACTACGCTATTCCTAAATTGATATGACTCACAATCTAGTAATAACAGTTTGTTCACCACAATCTATAAACAGATTGATAAGAACCTAAAACACTCACCACAATCAACCTGATTGATAAGAGTAAATTTGAGAGAACTCTCAAAAACAAGTTTTCAAATATCCAAAAGCTGATTAGTCTCATTATAATAGGGTATATTTAATAGTACCCAACAAGCCAATAAAAGAAAATACGAAATAAATAAAAACTGCGTTATGGGATGAAGGTTGGCCAGGTAGGTCGCCAGCCTAGGGATCAACACCACCGGCCTTGGGGATAAGCACCGCCGACCTTGAGCTGGTGTTCATGGAAAGTCAATCACTCGAGGCTACCACACTGTCTTCTACACCCGTGAAGAGTGAGTACGCCGCCAGCCTTTACGTGAAAGCTACTAGCTTTGAAAAGAAGGCCAATGTAAAATGCCAGCTTTTGATTGTTGCAATGCCGGTCTTCAACAGTTGACTCATTTACTTCGTTGACTATATCTTCTTGTTGTAGAGCACATTTGATCAATCGCAAATTGATCCCCATCATCACGTGAGGTTTGGGACATGGATGAACAAGAGTTTCCTCATATAGTGGTATGGTCTCAAGATTGCTATCTATATAGTTGGAACATGGATGAAAAAAGGTTTCCTCTAAAGATCATGGGGCACCATGGTCATTAGATGAAGGAGTGGAGCATATGACAGTTAGGGGTATCCACTCTTATAATTGAAAGATTTGTTAAACATTATAAGAATGATTGATTTTTCTTATATTTAATTATTATCACGGACATTCAAGATGATATTGACAATAAGTGAAGTACCGAATATATCAGAGTATCAAATTCATCAAGATTATCAAGGTTGTCAAGACTATGAAAATTATTGAGAGCAGGAAGGTCATTGAGATCATCAATGTCAACAAGAATATCAAAATCATCAAAGATATCAAGATCATTAAGTGTCAAGATTTTATATTAAGAAGAGTAAATAATATGCAACCACATTGCTCGATACGATGATTTTATTTCAAGATGACGCTGATAAGTCATTACTAAGAGTAAAGGGACTATCTCGATGTTATATATATGCATGTATGTGTATACACGCTTCCAAAAAGTAAGAGGGGTTCAAAAGTTACCTGTGTTATATCAAGAAGAACAAATTGGTGCAGCCACTGATATTCCGAATTAGTGAATTGTGTTCTGGAGAATGTTGGCCGCAGTCGTACTTATAAAATCGAGTTCACCACTGGGTATTGGCTCATAAGAATGCACATGTTACGTTCAAGAATATAGAGTAAAGTATGTGTTTTTCTCTATTTATTTTGTGGGAGAGAATAATCATAAATGTATGATAAAGCGTGGATCTTAATACATTGGAACTCAAGTTCAAGTTTGGTAAACGTGATGGTGATATCGAATGTGAGAGAAAACAAAAAGGAGAATAAAGGAGATATATCTATTTTGATGATCTTGCTAATCTCTGTTGTAATTAGTTCTTGTTGCCCCTCGTGGTTCATTGTTGGTTGGGATTTAGAGCAAATTCATGATTTTAAGCAGTTATCCTATTGTTGATAAGTAGATGTTACAACAGTCGTGTGATTTAGATTACTTTTATTTTTAAGGGTGTGGGTAATGCATGGCCTCCACAAAGCCAACTTATGCTCGGATGCATGCTGTACCAAACGCAAGGTAGTCACAATTAACGGAGCTCACCAACTGTTAATAAAAAGGAAAAAAAACCTTGGTGGCATGTTGTATGACGAGAAATTTCCAAACAAGGATGAGAAACCCAACAATAGGAATATGTTATTGTTATTATTTCTATTTGTTTGATCATATTTTGATCATTTTCACATCATATTTTTATAATTTTAAAATAGATATTTATCAATAAACACATACCAATAAAAAACTAATAGTCTTACTCATAAATGACTAAACAAATACGATATTGATGTGATACAAATTTGATACAAATAAATTATAGATGCAGATCAGATGCTGATATGGAACAGATAAAAATCCGACAATCTAAATATACCCATTATTAGGAAGGAACAAAAAAAAAAAAAAAAGGAAGAAAAGAAATACAGGATGGATGTTTGAGTCCAGATGAGTGATAATCTCTTGAGAAGAATTCTTTAATTATACGCAGTGGGGATAGGGATAAATTAGGAAATTGAATTTGGGGGTGTGAGTTGTTGTTGTTGTTGTAGTTGTATTTTTTATTTTTATTTCATTTTAATTTTTTAATTTTTAAGGAGATTTGAGTGTGGTATTTGAGAAGCATTTTGGAATGTGTGATCTGATTTGAATATTGCATGAAGATCATACCGAAGAATTGTTTCTTCAGACACGGTGCACAAGAAGAATTAATACGTGATCACGAGGAGTTATAGCAACGTAATAATAATATTGGCGCATATTTTGAGCTTCATATCTCAAGAGGCAATGGGCAATTATTGGAAATGATATAAAGCATAGAGGCTTTCAATTCATAATCGCGAAAGTAATTTCAATAGGATGGAAGCATGCAAATGAAGCTTCAATCGTAGCTTTCTCAAATCTCAACATGTAGAATGATAGCTCGTTCATGAAATCACATGGTCAATTTCGACCACAAATCATGAAGAGTCATAAGGGAACTATTGGAAGTCACACATGCATACATACATATAAGAGGAGAAAAGAAGTCCACTTGTACTTGATACTTCGAAATTTCGAGTAACATAATCAAAACTTTAAAAGGGCATAACTTTTTGCATGTATGGAGTTACAAAACCCATGATATGTCAAAAAAAAAAAAACAAAAGATGATTGGAGTCAAAGTTTATGATAAGCCTAACACGGCCCAAGCCCACACGGTTACATTCCACAGCCTCAACAATCAAAATGAACCCTAGGAACACTTTCTGTCTCTCTTCGAGAGAATACTCCCTATCTCAAAAGTAAGTTCCTATCCTCTTTATTGCGAGTTCCTACTATAGAACTAGGGTTTGTATAATTTGCTAGAACTAGTTTTTTTTTTTTTTTTTTTTTAATGTTTCCTTTTTCTCTTGTTGATATGTTTTGTTGATTCTTATTGTTTGTTGGTTTGTTTGCAAGGAACATGATGTGCCAAGAATGCTCTGATACCAAATTATGATGTGCTAATTCGTTAACACAAAGATCTCAATCAAGGAATTGTTCTGATGTAATAAAAGGTGATATTTTTAGGGTTTTGTACTTTGTATGTAAAGAAAATAAAAGTATGATCGATGTTGACAACAGATATGATGCATTGAAAATAAACTCGAAATACGCTAACCCTAGATCGATATGACTCATGAAATAGAGATAACGGTTTATTCACCACAATCATAAGGATTGATAAGAACAGTTTGTTCGCTGCAATTCAGTTTAGAATTGATAAGAATGATAACTCGCCACAATCACATAAGGGATTGATAAGAGTAAAACAGAGAGAAATCTCTATTAACAATGTCAAATATCCAAAAGCTTCTTCCCAATACAAGCAATAGGGTATTTATAATAGTTTCTAAACAACCTTAAAGAAAAAATATAAAAAAATACGAAATAAAAAAAAGCTGGTAGTAAGCCACCAACTTCAAGAAAGGCTGCCGACCTTGGTTGAACGCCGCCAACCTTAATGCTAGTGTAGCTTCTACGCCACCGGTATATGGCTAGCTTTGGCTCCCAGCTTGAGATCATCCAAGCTCCTTACGCCTTCCTTGATCTGTATGTGACCTTTCCTTGAATTAAACTTGAATCCAGTGTGTAACATGAGTGATTTAGCTAAATAAACTTCTTCGAGCTCCAAGTTATCATCCAATATTCTTAATTCAAGGTCTTGCACTCTTTTAACTTGGGTACGGATAATTGATCTCGCAACTGAGGTAACTTGATTCCCATCATCTCTTTGGACCTATCGAAGATTTGTCCTCAAATTTTAATAGATAATATATCCATCCAGATCAAAGATTAACCTGCAAAATCTAAATATAGTGAAATAAAGATTTCTGATGAGTATCAGCTCATGATTTTCTTCCAGGACTTGATCAACATATCCTCTCTTGGTCAATAATTCCTATAGTCTTTCCGCTTCAAGGACCCTCATCCACAGAATACCACAACTTTTTCCTTTAATCAAAGACCTCCAACACAATTCAAACCACTCATCATGAATTCAATCAATTAAAGCATTACTACAATCGTCCAACAAATATGACTCATATGGTATTAAGAATTGTTGCTTCTCACAATTGCCATCTTGGAAGTAAACAACATCAAACACCCAACCTTCATCCATACAACCTCCATTAGACAATCTAGGAATCACAAAACCTAGCAGCATGGGTTTTGAGCTATCACAACAACAAAGAACATTGCCCTTCAGTAAGTTAACATCATGTCTGCCTGTAACAACTAACTTACAAACAAGCAATAAATAGAATATGGTATATACTGATATGCTACCATACCACATTCTAATACTCTGCCCATAGATAAAACCATCTGATAAGCTCCAATGAGTGTCAACAAATATCTTATAAGATCTTACAGGAACAATGACATCACAATAATCCACAATCCTTAGTAAACCCATCAACGCATCAAAATATATTAGATGAACTGTAGGAAAATTAATATGAAAATACCTAGATGTCTCAATAGCTACTGATATGAGTGGCTCTAAATCAGGTACACATATATCAAGAGATGATTTTGGGTTAACGTCACAATCCATGCTAAAAATGACTTCCACTTGCATTTCATGCTCATTTTTGAATTGTCTATAATAACATCATTATTACCCACCTCAACCAAACGATCTTGCTAGGAATGTTTTCTTGTGAATCAATTATTATTGAGTCCTATAGTCGTTCATTGCTTTGCCATTTCAAAAGTCAAGATAGAGATTTCTTTCATTGAGGCTACCCAAATGGGTTGCTGCAATATCTGGAAACGTTGGCAACCAATTGCCAAGGCAATTTCATCGTGTAGGCTATTCACAAATCTGTTGATGGTGTGTGCAATAGGTTCATATATGTCATTGTACCTTAACAAAACCTCATATCTACGAGCATATTCCTCAACACACATCCCACTTTGCTTAAGGGCTAACAACTCTCGATATTGCTCATCATAATAAGATGACGGAACGGATCTTTCCTTGTTAATCTTCTCATGTTCCCAGGTCATATCTTCATAATATCCATTCATACTCCTCTGTAATACATTAACTTGCCACCATTCCCTTACAAGTACTGCAAATTTCCTAGCAATTGCATACCCTAAATTACAATTAGGGTGTGGAAATTCTTCAACAATCTGTGTCATTTGAAACTCCCAATCCAAATACTTTCCAAAGATGCCACAATCATCAAATTCAAGTAGATGTGTTTTTATCACATTCCATATCTCAAGGCTAGGGTAAATCTCACGATGGTATCTATAATCCATGGCTCCAATTCAATCTCATACGCTTTCATATCACAGATATCACAATCATACCACAAACCTAATTTTCAATCTCATTATAATCAACAATAAGACCACCAATAATTCACAATCGGTGAGATAACTCAATATCAATGTAAAAGATCACAACCTTACACTTACCGATCGTCCCTTTGTCGCAACTAATGTTCTGATACCAAATTATGATGTGCCAAGAATACTCTGATACCAAATTATGATGTGCTTAATTCGTTAGACCAAAGATCTTAATTGGGGAATTGTTCTGATGTAATAAAGGGTGGTATTTTTAGCGTTTTGTAATTTGTATGCATAGAAAATAAAAGATATGATCGATGTTGACAACGGATATGATGCATCGAAAATCAACTCGAAATATGCTAACCCTAGATCGATATGACTCACGAAATAGAGATAACGGTTTGTTCGACACAATCATAAGGATTGATAAGAACAATTTATTCGCTGCAATTCAATTTAGAATTGATAAGAATAGTAACTCGCCACAATCACACAAGGATTGATAAGAGTAAAACAAAGAGAAATCTCCAATAACAATGTCAAATATCCAAAAGCTTCTTCTCAATACAAGAAATAGGGTATTTATAGTAGTTTCTAAACAACCCTAAAGAAATATGAAAAAAATACGAAATAAAAGAAAGTTGGTAGTAAGTCGCTAGCTTTGCAAGAAAGGCCACCGATCTTGGCCGGAATGCTATCGGTCTTGATGCCGACACAGCTTCTACATCGTCAGTATATGGCCAGCTTTGGTAGCTAGCGTTGGCTCCCAACTTGGGATCATCCAAGCTCCTCGCTCCTTCCTTGATCCGTTGCAACCTTTCCTTGAATTAAACTTGAATTCAGTGTGTAACGTGAGTGATTTAGCTAAATAAACTTCATCGGGCTCCAAGTTATCATCCAATATTCTTAATTCAAGGTCTTGCACTCTTTTAACTCAGGTACGGGTAATTGGTCCTGCAACTGAGGCAACCTGATTCCCACAAGAACATGAACAATGTAAAGTGACTATGAATTCATGAGGGTTCTGAAATTCGTGCTTTCAGAGGCTCCTGAGATTTGCTGTTTTTGGGTAAAAACTTGGTTACTCGTTCTTTGTTCTTCTATGTATTTATATTAGTTGTGACTCACAACTTATAATCTGTTATAATGTCTATCTGATATGGTTACAACTTGTCAATTGCATTGAAAAAAAAAGATATTACATGCATTTTTTGTTACATTTGTTTTACTATATCCTATATCGTAACATAATCTTTAAGTATGTTGGCATATGTCTTGATCTCTGTCTACGTGTCATAATAGTTTATGAGGTAAAAAATGATTATTTTTTGTGGAATATGAGGTTCATGACATCTTATTTATTATTAAGAAGAATTGTTTTGCAATCTCTTACTATTCTTGGCCATTATCCTATTTCTTGTAATGAGGTTCAATGAGCATGTGAAGAGTCATATATTCGTAATATGGATATCAAATGGTTCTATGGCCTAATATAGACATCAAATGGTTTCATGAGGGCAAGATTATTCAAGAAGCATGATGTGGCGCACGCGGCTGAGTGGTGCTGCAATTTTACACTTTACAATATAACTACATGCATTAGAACTAGTTACAACGCTTATGCTTGACTTTTACTTGATGGTTCATTTAGGACAAGTGGACTCTTCAACATTATGAATGCACTTGACAACATCATGCATTGAGCATTAATCAATTATTTGAATTTCGTCAAAAGAATTTTGGTCAGGGGGCAAATGTGAATGGTCTTCAAATTATATATTATTTATTTGGGTTTGACTCATGGTCTGAGCAATAGGGCATAGCAAGTTTAGTTCATTTATTGGGATGATTAAGAGAGATTTAATATAATGGGCTTAGAGTAGGGCCCTTTGGATCGGCCTATTCGCCATCCAACCTATTTCAGCATGACTCATGTACTAAAAGGGACTTATCTTAACCGTCGACTATCAATGTGATTGAATATATGATGTTGATGGCTAAGCTCTATAAATACCCTAAGTCCCTTCTCATTCGAATAAGAAGAAATCTATAGAAACACTAAGGTGCTGCTGAATTGTTATCCTAAAAGATTAAACGTTTATTCATCACCATTAGTGGAGCTTGATGCTTGATAGCTTCTCCATCTGTCATAAATGCATTTGAGACATTGGGATTGCCTACTACTCCTTCTTATTCTATCTCTCTCTCTTGATTATCCTTAACACATTGTGCATTACTGCTTGTCGACCATGTATAGTGCGATATTCACGCATTGTGCACGTGATTGCTTTGAGCAAATCCATACATCTACATATATTAAATATCATATTGAATCAATATTTTATTTAGCAATTTCACACTTGAAACTTAAAGTTACTAAGTGTTATACTCAATTGAAAAATTTCAAGTAATTGTTTTTTTTAAATTTCTTTCTCAAATTTTACCTTTTCTTTTTATATCTGTTTTTTTTTTTTTTGGTTAATTTCTTTTACAATAGATATCATGATCACTCTCTCTCTCTCTCTCTCACACACACACACACACAGAGGACCATTATAAAAAGAGGACAAGGAATTTAAACTTAGTTCATCTTACTTAAGAGATCGATATTAGATACAAGCAGCTCATGCTTGCATTACTTAATCTACATCTTAACATATCAAGGTCAATTACAACCTTAGGCAAGCATGTCCTATAGATATATATAGATAAGGATTGACGTGTATAAATCTATGATGATAATATTGTTATGATTTGATTAAGATTTGGTCATTTTTCTAGAGAACTTTTGATTATTTACATTTAATAATAAGGTTCATATCTTTATGGGTTTTGTTTATACTAGAGGATAACTGGTTGTTGGGATTTATTGATTGTAAATAATGACTTGATTTAATATATATTTTTCAGTTAGATGAATATTATTTTCTTTTATTTTATCTTTTGAAATGAAATAAGTTTGTTAGAATTAGAGCAGAATCATGATAGAGATAAGAAAAGTTATATTTGATTTGATATAGATTGCGATTTTAATAGATTTACATATCTTAAATCTCTCCCATTGCCTTCACATGTATATCTATACAAAAAGCTTTTCACCTTTATTCTTCAAGTGTTTAGGTTAAGGTTAAAGAAGAGGGGCCTAGTGATAAAAGATAATTAGAGCAGAAATCTTATTTCTTTTATTGGTGCTTGGTATCTTACATCTCAAGGTTTTTCGAGTTTGGTTTTTTGGTGATTTTTGTGATGGATTTAGAGAAGGTAAAAGGGTTAGTGCAAGATCTACTATAGTATGGACAAAAATTCTAATGTAGTTGAAAAGGGAAAGGATTTTAGGGGTTTGAGCAACGGGGACAAGTACTTTAGGGTTAATAAACTTGATCTTGAGAGCTTAGATATACAATTGATAAGTAGTGGAGCAAGATATACTCTATAATTATTGAGAAGGAGAATAATTAAAAGATTAGTGCGGTTGGCAAATCTAATTCTAAGAGCTTATTAGATTTGCAACTCAAGAAGCACTAGAACAAGGCATTTTCTTGGATGATATTGAGAAGGCAGAAGATAATCAAAACAAAAAAGATCATGTTGATCCAACTCGATTAGAGCAATTGATAAAAGTAAAGGAAGAGGGATGATTCTCAAATGCCAATTGTCTGGTTGCTTTTGGTGCTTTGGTCCGACTTAATAGTCGCCATCTATAATTTGACATTGAATGAAAGGCGGATGAGGAAGATTAATGCATGGGATTGTTTTGATAGAATAGAATGTGTGCATTTTAGTATATGATTCTATTAGTTTACTTGCTTAATGCTTTCATATAATTCTATCTTTTAAGTAGAATGATGTGATTACTATTAATAATAATGAAGTTAAATATTCTATCACATTTATTTTTATTTATTTATATATTATTAAAGCTAGAGGACACCATTTTGGTGTCTTTTTTTATTTCCTTAAATAACCTTTAAAGTAAAATTACTTTTTTATTCACTCAAAATAACCAAGTAGTAAAATTCTAAAAGTTTAGAGGATTTTTCAGTAATTTTAATTTGAGTTCAATCTAAAGTTCAATATTGCCCTTATTGAGGGCCATTCGGTCATTGTACGTTAAGGACCTTTCCATAATTTAACCATATTGGTTAGTCTAGCATTGTGGCCCATTTCTTTTCAACTTCCTCCTGGTCTTTCCTTTTCTTCTTTTACTCTTTTTCTGTATCTGTTCAAAAATCATTTCACCATAGTTACACTCTCCTACATAAAAATATGCAATTGCTTTTAAATATTTTGTATTGATTATTTTAGGATTCATAATTTTCATTTTTTTTTCTATTGGAAAAAATAGAACCCATGGTTTTCTGAGTCTATTGTTTTAAATCCCATTTTTATTTCCTTCCATTTTTTAAATTCATTTTTCATATGTTTTTTAATTCCAGATTTCATGTCATAGGATGTTTTTAAGGCTAAAAATTTTGTATTTTATTTTTGTATATAAGTTTTATTTTGGAAATAATGGTTACTATTTATTAAGATTCAAAGTTTTTTTTTTTATCATTTATCGTCGTTTATTTCAAAGTTTTCTTTATGTAGTTCTTAGTATAAATGTGATTTTTTTTTTTGGCAAAAAAAAAAAGTGATTAGTTTTTCTTATCTATTTTTATTGGAGGAAAGAAATGAGTATGAATTAATTCGCTCACTAATTTGCATACATGAATAAAACAATATTTTTGTTGTTTGAGGATTTTTGTTTGTTTTACTTAAATTGATGTTGGTGTAAAATTTTTTTATACATTTTCATTAATTATTTATTTGTCAATGTGCAATAATATAACTATCCTAACTAAAAATATACACATTTGGTGTTTCATTTGAAAATATAATCAACAATTAATATTTAAATTAAAAAGCCTATTAGATATTGGATTTTTAATTCAGTTTCCATTTATAGTACTTATTATTTATATAATCAACAATCTTGCCTAATAATTTCTTATGTAAATAACTAATCTTTAATTGTAATAAAAATGAGATTAAATGAATTAATTTGTTTAATAATTTCTTTTTTCAAGAACAACATTAATTGATTTTCATTAATAATATAGATAATATTAGTTATTTGTCATTGTTTTAATGAACAAAACCATAATGGACCTCGAATAAATGAAAATATTAGTGTTGATTTTTCTTTTTTCTTTTTTTTTATTCTTCACTTTCATTTGAAATTTCAATTGAATCCTATTAGAAAATGCCCTAATTATTGATACAAGTTTGGAATTTTAAATTTTTTATTCTCGTTTTCTTAAGACTTTTGGTTCTGAAGTGATTAGTTGGAACATTTATAATTATACATTAGATAAATTAGTCATTTTGTATTAATATTTGCACAAGTATTGTGAATGTTTCGACTACTAGTTTCTTTATTATGAATTGGATGTCTTTAAACTATACAAGGAATTCACTTATATATTTTTTATTACTGTTCAATTAAGCTTATAAAGTGGTGTTAATGATGTCAAATCTTATGATTGTTCCATGTTCTATTAGGTAAGCACAATGATAATTTATAATCTTTTCTCTGGAACCTAAAAACTTAGCATTTTATCATTTCTTATAGTTAGCTATATATATATTTTTGATGTAGAATATTATATGGATGTAGTTGTATAGTTAAGACAAAATTATCCATAGGTTAAGACCATAATTTTTTTTGTCAATTTGGAGCCCTTATTAATTTTTTTTTCCAAAATAGGCTTTCATTTAAAATAATTATTGTGAGTACAATATTATTTATATAGAAATTGCATGTTCAACATGTGAGTCCAATTTAAATTTCGTAAGTATAACTTGCATATACATAAGATTTCCAAATCTTAATATTGTTTATATAAACATCCAATTTTATAAATTGCAATCCTAGTGTGTGTGAAATATTTGGAAATTGTTGGCTAACAAATTGCATATTCAACATGCAAGTTCTTTATAAGCCAAACTTGTATCTTCAAGATGCGATTTTGAGAAGGTAATTTGATAATTAATTTTATCTTCTTCATATTTGATAGATTGACCTTTCACTCATTGAGACTACAATCTAAAATACTGTATATGATGTTTTCAATAATGACTATAGTATGTTTCCACACACTTGTAGTAATGTTATTTACATATCTTAAGTAGGTTTTGCTTTTTAATTTAAAGAATCAACATAGTGTTTAAGTTTTCAAATTATTATTGTTGGTGGTGGTGTTTTTACGAAGATATAAAAGACATGTTGTATCTATATATAATGTATCTACAATATTAAGCAAATACGATTTTTGAACTCAACATCCTTTTTACTATTTCAATATACAAAGATATGCTTTAATATTACATGTGATCTTATATTTCCTAATGTTCTATTAGGTAAGGAAAATGATAACATAACCTAGTCACTAGAACATGAAAATTTGCTATTTCATCACCACTTATATTATAGTTATATATATTGTTTGATGTAAAATGTTATGTAGTTGTAGTTATATATGTGAGAACTTCTAAAAATATTATTGTATTGTATCTACATTACTAAAGCGACTAAGTTTTAATATAGATAACATAATTAGTAATTTTCTTTGGACACTTCATTTCTCATCAATTCATGGTGCATTTCAATCTCTTCCTTTTCTATTCAATTTTTTTAATTCTTTTGTTTTGTGCTAATAGAAATTGTAGGTCTCAACTAAGCAATCAAGAGAGATGGTAAATTGATTTCTAATTAATATTTTTGAAAAACACTTAGAAAAATATTTCTTGAAACAATTTTCCCCTAAGGATTACCACGGCTAATGACATAAAACAATATTAAATAAATATAATTGGCAATGAAAATAAAGTGCATGAAAGTAAATAAGGCCCGAGAATTATAGAATTACTCCTTATGAGTCAATCACTTCTTTAAGCTCGAGACTCAGTATGCCACACCAGTTTGTTCCATTAAATCCATTTAAATCAAGTGAGATTACAAACATCAATGCTTTATCTTGCTCTACTTCACTAGCATAACCACTTCATTAATATAGATCTACAAGATACAACTACAATCTTCTCTACAAGCATACCATCATGCTCTCAAAGTAGTAGAGAAGAAAAATGTCTTAGATGAGATACAATAAGTTCTCTTATATGAATGCAAAGAAATATTGAATAAGTGTTTAAGTTCATATACAACCTATATGGAACCTTTGACAATCCTTGTATGCAATTATGAACTTTAAACTTTCAGCTTGTAAGTTATGTGTCGAATTTTTAAATTACAGGCTCTTTTATAACTTCACTATAATATACAAAATAATTATAAGTGCTAAGTGTTCACAAGTTACCAGATGTTAAAAGGCCTTTATGTTGATGTTAAAATAAGTTAAGTTTGATCAAATTCGTGTTGGAACAGATTGGCATCAATTGGGTCAAATTTTGTATCTTTCGCAATGAAGGCCGGCATTTCTGATAGAGTATGCCGCCGGCGTAAGGAAGACCGCATAGGCATTACGTTGTGATGGCCGCAAGTGTTGATTATGTTTTTCCCGATGTTGGATGATGTGTTAGGCAAGGCCAAAGAGCGGCCTAGTTTTTAAATTTGCCAGCGTACTCTTCAAACAGGCGCGACTCCTGGTATTTACGCCTACAACTGGAACCCGAGTGCCGCCGGCCTAGTTTTTAAATTTGCCGATGTACTCTTTAACAGATGCGACTTCTGGTATTTACGCCGACAACTGGAACCCGAGCACCGCCGGCCTTTTTATCAGTAACCGCCGGCGTAAGCCTGATTCTCTATATATAGGAGCGATGCGTGAGCGGTTTTTGCAGAGTTTATCAAATCCTATATTATTATATACGTGCTGAAGGTGTTTTGGGGGGTATTGGTATGGTGTTTGATGTCCAAAACGCTGTGTGGTGCAACGTGATCATAGGCTGACTTGGGTTCCATATTCGCAAGCAAGGAGTGTTAAGAGCTGTTGGATTGTGAATCTTGTGTTGGTATCTAATATAAGGGCTGAGTTCGAAGCAAAAGATCTGTTGAAGGTCAGTTGATTCCCCTTTTGTCTCATGTGTAAGCATATAGTGACGAATTTATGCTTGATTCTTGATGAATTCTTGTTGTTCTTGAAGGAATTGTGAAAATCAACCCTAGTCGTGTTATGATCAGTATAAAAGAGAGAAAACAAGTATTATACATTCCATATCAGCAAGTATAAGCTCTGAATCCTTTTGCACGAAATTGGACAGCCTTAATGTTACAATATTGATCATATGATGTGTTTTATAGAGTTTTGCGAAGATTTCTGATTTGAGGATTGGAGTTGCTGTTCTTTGATATTATTGGAGGTGTTTGGAGTTGTTGATCAGTATAGGTCGAGTTTGTGAAGTTCTATATCAGGTTAGTGTAGATAGGTTGTTTTATGTTAAGTTTGATTTATCTATGAATGTTGATGATTTGATATATGTTGATATGTTACAGGTTGATATTGGAGTTGTTGTTTGATATCGGGTTTGGGAGTTTGAGAGTTTGGTGGTAGTGGTTGGTTGTGTTGTGGTTTGGTTTTCTAGTAGTTGTTGACGGTTGTCTTTAAATAGTTCAAGTTATCTCCTGAATTTAAAAGGTACGACGAATCCATTGTTTGATGTATGTGCTTGTAGATTAGAAATTTTGTGAATGGATGTAGGGATAGAATTGCATAATGAACTTAATAAATATTAGGCTTAATAATTGTCTGCCTGGTTGTGGTTGGCTTTGACCAGTAGAGACCTGGCAGACAGTGATACTGGTGATGCATCCTGATGATCTTAGTGTGAGGTTGTCCCGAGTGGACTCATGCTAGGATATGATTCCGATAGAATTTAGGTGTTCAGGAATTGGGATGTTTGGGGAGTACCCACTCATCCATATATATATATAATTACTTATTTTCAAAATTAGTTGGTTGTTTTTAAAGTAGAGTCTGAGCTACTCTGAGTTCGGGATTTATGTATATTGGATTCTAAACTGTGTTGTTTTGCTGGACTAAAATAGATAATAATCTATTGTATGCATTTAGTTCAGTTGCATATATTTATACATGCTGTATGTGTATAACCTTGCTTGAACTGGATTGGATATTATCGTACTGGGCTTTGCCGCTCATTCTGTTATATTTCAGGTGCAGGTGATAATAGTGTGATATATGATCTATTGAGTTTTGATATTGTTTATAAGGATGGGGATGGCGTTAGCGGTCCCGACTACCCTGCTGATGACTAGTTGTATAGTCATAGATGACATGGGATGGATCAAGGAAGACTTTTTATGCCCTGTTGTTATTCAGTGTTAGATTCATTTTTGTTCATTGGATTTTCAGTTGTATTTGGAGTTTTATATGTTGTAGTAGTTTTAGAGTATGGTTCGACTTATTGACCTGCAGTTATGTCAACAATGTCTAGTTTTCTAGTTATGGAGATTATGTTTTTATGAGATGGTTTATTTATGAGGGCTACATGTCTTCTTTTATACCTTATGAGTTATGCCGGTGATATTCATGTTATTTGTGGAAATTAAAGCCTTAGCGTGTCCTATTAAGAGAGGACACGTGGCGGGTTGTAATGCCAATAGGTTAGGGCGTTACATTCACAATAACATCTATTAACTAAAAAGATAATTATAAATGAATTTTTTTCTTGAATAACCAATTTAGCTGTTGAAGATAATCTATGCTTGATTTGAGGAAAATATCTCCTGATTGGATTTAAATTTTGAACGTTGGAAGTGAACTTATCCAAGTTGAAATCTTATCTGCAACTTTTGGATAGATTATTAATCTTGTATGGACAAAGTTATTTCTTGAAATATTTTGCAAATTCTCTTAATTGAATTTGTAAATCTCATACGTATCATCTTCATAGGAGACATTTGGCTAAAAACATTATTCATCCTTATATGCATCCTTGATTTTAGCTGGCCACACTATCTGTAATTCTTATCATGATTTGAATATTTGTAGATAAAATATTTGAGAATATCTTCATAATTTTCTCCTTATAAATAAGGATTTGATAAATTTAATCTCTGAAGATCTTGAAATAAATATATAATTTTCATCCTGAAACTCTAGCTTTTTTTATTGCCGAACCCAACCCCACCCCTATAAGATTTTGGGCCACCCAACTCGTTCCTATAAGGTTTAGAACAACCATGTACACCAACTTCAAGAAAAGTTCCTAGCACAACCGATAATACAACCTTATGTTACTAATACCTTTCTCCATATGCCTTAAAAGTCAAATCCAACCCTTTGAAGTTTTGCAAGTTACTATCCCAATTTCCATCTAAATTGCACAAAACACGCTTGTTCATTAGTAAACAAATGGTATAAATCAATAGGATTGACCAAAATCGAGGATATGCCCTTCATGTTTACATTGGTTTAATTGATGATAGTATTTACTATTTATGGGTGCTTTGGGTAGTGTTTTATCATCATCAAATACAAAAGGATCAATATCACATTTGGTACTTGAATTTTATTAATTTGTTCAATTAATTGCCTGAAGCTTAAAAGTATTAATTTACTACCTACAATGTTTTTGAGTTCATTCATAATACTTAGTTGAGGTAGTTAGTTGCAAAAATAAGCAAAGTTCAACTTTCTAATTACAAAATTTGGCCAAGTTTAGGTAATGAATTGCAAAAATAAGCGACGCTTAGGAAGTAAATTAATACTTTCAAACTTTAGATAGTTAATTACACAAATTGGTAAATTGAGGTACCCAATGTAACATTCATATAATATAAAATCTATATCGAATGATGTTACTATATGTTAGTTTGTAATGACCAACGATTGTAATTTAATATAAATGCAACTATGAAGAATTGAATAATGAGCAGTTTATTGCAAAGTCTATAATATTACTAGCATTTTTATCTTATCATCATTGCCAACTTTGAAAAATCAATTAACAAGCAATGTATGTATAAAGTTTATTATTGAGATTACTTTCCACCTTATTAGTTATGTGAAATATTTAAGTAGTAATTCAATATGAAAATAAAACATACTTTCTTCATCCCATTTTTCATTTTGTTTATTATATTTTGTGAAATTTTGCTTCTTAATTTTTTTTTAAATTTGAATTGATCTTTTTTATAATTATTTTATTTTTATATTTTATTATAATTTTTTCGTTTAGGTTCTCCATTGGATCATAATAACAACCCAGGACCTAATCTTAAATCCTAAAGGGTCACAAAATTTTTTCCAAAACCAATCTAAAACCTTACGAGTTTTTAGCAGGTTGGGTGGGTTTGATACTCTATAAGAACATGCTCTGTTGCATCCATTGACATAATTGCATCATATTTAATCTAAAACATAAATACAATAATTTTATGGAAAGAAAACCAATTATGATGAAGTTATTTCACGATTTGCTTGCAATGAAAGAGCAACCCAAACAAAGAGAAAAAGTTATCGGAGTCTAATAATATTGTAGCCATATATATCCTAATCATTTCAAGCATGAAGAGGGATATAAATAACAATGCATAGGAGAGAAAGTAAGAACATGTGAATGATAGTTGGAGAGGAGAATTAGGAGAAAAATTGGATCAAGTAAACTTAAGTTATCAAAACTTAAAATCATAAAATTTATAAAATTTTACTTTGAACTCATTATGTGAATAATATAAATAATTTTATTTTAAGGGCAATTAATAGAAAAAGAATAAAAGACACCAACAGTGGAGATCTGGCTAATATCATAGATAATTAAATGTTGTATATATATTAATCAATTACAGATTAAGACACCTTACCTCTTAAAGAATTTATAAATTAAGAACATTGGTAGAAAACGAAAATCAATACAAATAAAACACAATCATAACACAAATTGAATATGATCAAAGAATAAAGAAATACAAAAAAATGTAGTTTTTTTTTTAACTTCCTTCATCTACACCTACTAATAGGTAATAATTATGTGTTGAAATTAAAATTGAAATATTTATGTCATGCCCTAAGGATGACCTAGATAGGGATAGTTCCATCATACATGATATAGAAGCCTAGAATTGACTTTTATGTCATTCAAAGGCTTCAAATATCGTGCAAATTAGTCCTTTAATCTTAAGGAGCCCATGAGACCTAACAACACCTAATTAAAAATTTAAAGAATAATAACTAAGCAATTAAACATATGAGGAAATATACCAAAACATTAAAAATAACTAAAGGAGTATTGATAGGTATACTAAATATCAATTAAGTTTGAGCCCTACAAAACCAATAGTATCAGAGAACTTACATTACCAAAATATAACAAAAGTCTCTCACAATAGATAGGAAGCTCTCAACCCTTGTGTTCCAACAAGTTCTAACTTCTAACCAAAACAAACCTATGGCATGTCAGGACCAAGAAGTAACAACAATTGATCCCATGCCAAAAGACTATAGGGAAATTAGTAATCACATGCTTAGTGAAGTATAATTCTACCTCCATATTGACAAACGATAACAAAAAAGTTATTAAAACAACTAAATGCAATGCCAGCAAGCAAATGAACACATACATATGGTCAATCAGTAACCATATATATAATGGATAGACATCCTCCATCACAAGGGTTAGGAAAAATCGACTACCATTAGCTCCTAAGAAAACTCTATCCCTTTCGGACTTAAACCAACTAATCAAATCATATTCCCTTTTTTATTTTATAAAATAATACATATAAATATATTCTTGAAGAAAGGTATAACTTCTTAAGTGACGATATTTGTGCGTCATTGGATGATAAGCCCCATTTCTTGGTATGATATAGTAGCCATCATCACAACAAGACCCATGGTATATGAAAGCCCTCCATGATCGTAGCCCATTTGGTTCATCACATGGTGATAACCGCCCTCAATAATGTAATCATGCAATGTATGATCATGATTTAATTATTAAAGTCAAATACAAATTAAACTAGTTTATTTTTTCCATGATAAAGTAATTTATTGAACATTGGCATGTAATTATACCATATCAAAACTTAATCGAAGTAATTGATGTTCAAATAATTTTTAGTACTTTAGCACTTCAATATCACCCAAAGAGAATCCACATGCAATTTCCCAACCCCAAACATTAATCCAATTAATTATATCATTTATCAAATTGTAAGTACACTAAATTACAAACATAAGAATGTATAGATTATAGGAGCATACTTATTCATCCATAGTGCTCAGGGGTTGTAAATCCATTGATAGTTCCAAGTCAGAGTCTAAGTCACCTATATTCAGTAAGAATTGCAAAAGTTCTATAGAAAATAGCTATAATAACTAATTTGTCATCTATACTATAGATCCATCAAGTCCTCTATATTTTTAATGTTAAATATTCAATCGCGTAGAACTTTTTTGCTTTAGTTCTGATTTTGATGAATAAATAATTTATTTCATAGAGTACTTTCAGATTATGTAATTATTTTATCAAAGAAAATAATTTTGAATACGAACCCACCTGGTCTGATTTTGCTTAGTTTTATGTTACAAAGAAGTTTACGTTGTTTTCAATTGTTTGGAGTAATTTTCTACTAAAACATCTTAGTACATGTCAAATGGTTATTTCTTAGTGAACTTCCTTAATTTTTAGAGGATTTATATTCAAACTAAGGATAGTTTATTAGTCTTATATATAATATTTATTAAGAACATTTCTCTATTATCAACATTCTTTTGTAAACTAATTCCTCATGCTATAACTAATTATTTATTTAGTTTTCTTTAAGTTCCTTGGAGCTATAATTACAATAAAGGATGTTCATATCATTCTTTACTATCCTTTACTGAAATAATGTCAAGAATCATTTCATGAAAACTTATCTTCTAAAAGCTTATTCCAAGTATTTATGGAAATGTAACTGATCAGATAGCCATTTTATAACTTTATATGATCAAACTAATACTCATGTTCCTAATGACCATTCTAATATTACAACTATATGGTTTATACTTTCAAGAATGTTTTATGAACTTTTTCTCAACATGATTTTAATTACAAAATGTGACAAATGTGGAGTAAAAATTCAAGTTTTCTTCCTTCAAAATTTGTATTTCTATACATTTACTAAGGGTAATATTACCTAAAGAGGAAGCTAGACTAAGAATCTTACTTATGGTGTTGTCAAGCTTAAAAGGACACTTGACTTCTCTTTTTCTCTCCTTACTTTAGTATGGAAATAGGTAAGAAAGTAGCAACAGTCGAAAGTAAAAAAAGGAAAGCTAAAGGAGGCATTGAAGGATGAATCTATGGGTTATAATTTGTTTTTGAATTCAGTTGGGAAAAGGAGGAAACCAAAATATGTGTTTAAGGAAGGTGAAATTATAGTAGACTTAACATGAAGAGAGAGAGAGGGTGATAATTTAGGTGTTGATTTGCATGGGCTATGATCTCTTTCAAATGACAATTATCTATTAACGTGGCAACATTAATAATAGTAAGCAGACTGCTTTCTGAAATGTGAGAAGATGGAAAATCAATTTGCAGTCTTGTAATTTGTGATGAAATTTGACTACAAAAATCTTCTTTCTCCTTGATGTTGTGGCACATCAACAAGCATTAGATGGAGTTAAATTATCTATGAGCTTTGGGAACTATGATGGAACATTAAGAATAGAAAAGAAGGAAAAAATAAATAGGAAGAAAAGTGAGAAAAGAAAGAAAAAGAAATGGGATAAGTAAATGTAGTTTATTTTTATGGATCTAGGTTAGCGCCAAGTCAAGGATTTGGTGTTCAAGTGAGTTCTGATTTGTTTTCCTATTTTATATTGATGAGTTGAAGTAGATTCAATTGATATGAAAAATGAAATCCTTAGTGGAGTAGAGCTTGGACTTGATTGATTTGTTTTACACCATTATAATTTTTGGATGAGTCGTACTAGTGTTTGGTTATTTTGTCGAGCAATAGAGTAGTTTGTTAATTCCTTTGTAGAGTTAAGTCGTTATTATGTTTTATCAAACTAAGTTTTAGGGCATATATGCGATTATCATTTTACCAAGGTTTTCAATTTGTCCCTAGGACTTTCTAATGTCACTCAGTTTTAAAGCTTTTAGATTAGGTTTTGATATTATGACTAGGGTCCTAGCTCTTCTGATTCATGTTTAGTATCTAAAATTTATATTACGATCAAGTTGACAATTAAAATTTTTCAAGGGTTTATATCTTGCCTTCCTTATAAAAATGTTTTGTCCACAAAACTTAAAACAGACCTAGTATGTTAAATAGATGATGATATTTGTATCTCACTTCATCTTTTGTCTTTCAATTGGCTTCCTTCCTTGTATGTTCTTCATAAGTGAAATTCTCCTCTAGTCACCCTAGCTTTAATTCAAGCATTTTGTCTAAATTTGAGATATGCTTCCTTAAGATTGACACATGGAATACAAATTTGGTGGTAAAGTTGGTTGATAGGCTAGATCACTAGCCCTTTCTGATATCTTAAAAGATCCGATGTATCTTGGACTCAACTTTCTTGAGTTTAGACTTGGTGTATGCTCTTTATAAGATGTATCTTTGGATATATGTGATTACCTACTTCAAACTCTAAAGTCCTTCAACTGTTTTACCTATCCTAAGCTTCCTTTATATCTTGTTTGATCAATTTTACTTTTTCAGTTGCCTCATGCACTAAATCTAGTCCTACAAACTTCTCGATGTCATCATAAAAATAAAGGTGCTTTGCATTTGCAACCATACAAAGCTTCATATGGAGACATATGAATGGTAGTGTATCTACTGTTATAGGCAAACTTGATTAATGGAAAAAGTGCATCCTAATTGCCTTTGAACTCCATGAGACAAACTTGAAGCATGTCCTATAATGTCTAAATAGTTCTCTTAAACTAACCGTTGGTATGAGGATGATTGATAGGCGATATTGAACTGTAACTTCGTACCTAAGCTTTTCTATATGCTTATCCAAAACTTAGATACGAAGCAGGGATCCTTATTTGAAACAATACTCGCTAGACTTAGTGAAGTTAAATAATCTCTTTAATTTATATTTTGACCAACTTATAAAGTAATACATCGTATTGATCAGAAGGAAGCGGGCAGACTTTGTCACTTAATCAACTACTACCTAGATGACGTCAAAACTAGTTGCGATCCTTGGTAAGCCACTCATAGAATCCATGGTAATCTGGTCCCATTTCCACTCAAGAATTGGCAAAGGCTGTAGTTATCCTCTTGGTCTCTGGTGTTATACTTTCACTTATTGTTAGACTTTGCATTTTAATATAAAATCGATCATATCACGCTTCATTCCATTTCACTAGTGATGACTTTTTCAAGTCCTGGTACATTTTAGTGCCCCCTAGATGTACAATATAACTTAAAGAGTGAGCCTCATTCATGATTTCTTTTGAAGCTCCTTGTCATCGAGTACACATAATCTACCATTTATCCTAATAATCCCATCTTCACCAATCTTGAAGTTAGTGTATTTTCCATGGGGTATCTCTTGTCTTACAAACTGTAAAGCTAATCATGTTATTGGGCATCCTTGATCCTCTCTACAAAAGTAGGCTCAACCACTAAATAAGTCATCTCAACATTGGTATCGTGCCAGGTGAACTCAATGTTCATCCATTCAAATTCTCATATTAACTCCCTTTGGTTAATGAACAAAGCTATAATTTCTGCATGATTTTTGCAACTCAATGCATTTACTACTACATTCTCTTTCTTAGAGCAATACTTGATTCCTAGATTATAATCCTTGATGAACTCGAGCTACCTTCTTTATCTCATATTCAATTTTTTTATTTTTTATGGTTCGTTTGGTTCACTGTAATAGAATAAGATTAGAATAGAATAACAATTCCTTTGTTTTATAATTAAAGTATTTTTGGAGAAAAAGATGTCTTTTTGTAAGGAATAGCTATTTCTCTGATGAACAGAATGAATAGAGATTTTTTTATTTATTCCATGTTATATGGAATACACGTTTCTTATGATAAATTTTTTTACAAACCAAATAAAAAAATAGCTTCTCTACTGTAATAGAGGCAAAATACAAATTCCAATCCTCTTAACTAAACGTAACATTAAAGTAAACAAGTATTTGAGGCTCTCGTGATCGGTGTAAATCTCGTATTGCTAACCATACAGGTAGTGCCTCCATAATTTTGGAGAGAACACAACGGCTGCTAGTTCCAAATTATGTGTAGGGTAGTTCTGCTCATGTGTGACTTTAGCTATCTTAAAGTGTAGGCAATTATCTTTTCATTCTGCATAAGCACGCAACCAAGTTCACTCTTTAATATATTGAGAACTGTGAATGGCTTGTTGGTCTATAGAGCTAAGTAACAGAGAGGAGGGGGTGTTAAATTGGTTATGTTGGAATGCATGCCATCTATAGAGTAGAGTACATGTTCTAGAGTTGGTATGGTGTATGAATAGATCATGCTCATATCTTACTCTGTGAAAACAAGTTTTGAGATATCTATACTCATACCTTATTCTATAACTCTTAATATTCATCTGGACTTTAACCGATCTAATAAGATAGGAGTGGATGTCTTATACACTATAGTGTTGCTTGCCTTAGAACACATCATGATTCAATCATTTAAATATCTATTAGATTAACACTCATGATTATTTCAATACTGGGATGATGGACCTATGGAGAAGATCATAAGAAAATAATTTAGGTTTTTTTAATAATGATAATTTAATATTAATGTTTTATTTTTCCAATATTGTAACTTCTTTTTTTAAATTTAATTGACTTGTGAAGACTGTTAGTTCAAAGAGTCATGAGGTTGAAATGCCCTCAACTGTGATATGAGGAATTAATTGGTCAAGATCTGTACTCAGAATACAGATGCAACGAGGTTGAGTTTCAGCAAATCATATAAACCTAAAACTCAATCTGCTACCTTATAACATTTATCAAATTCGATTTTTTAACTCTATAGGGTTTTTATATTATATCTAAACCCATCCTATAAGGTTGCTTAGAATGCGGAACTCGACCTCATGACTCTATTTTTTTTTTCAATTTATTTTCAAATTTTAATAATAAATTGAAGAGAAACTGATGTAAAATGTAATGTGAATTTATCATACTAATATATAGTCTTAAATGTTTTTACATTTATACCCCTTCATTATTAATACTTTATATATATCTACCTTTAATTATTTACTTACACATTTCATTTACCGATATATTTTATATTATATACTTTCATATAATTAAATGGTAGTATTCATGTAATATTAAGACAAATTATAAATATAAAATGATATATATTAATTTATAATAAGTATTATATAATGGTAAATTTATTATTGTAGTTAATACATTGTGCCATATTTATGTAAAACAATTTTGCTCATATTATTAATATCTTTATGTTTATCCCTCATTTTCCAATCTCATCACAAAATTCAAACAAATTATTCTAGATATGCTTAAAACTACAATATTATAAATTTAAAACATAAAAATATTTAAAGGAGGATTTTGATAAATTATTGCCACACCAATACTATGGTTGATCAAATATTGGTAGATATTACACATTATTTGATCATATAAGTACAAACTTATAAATTTGAAAAAAGAATAAATTTATGAATTTGAAATAAAATAACCTACCCATAAGTCTCAACTATCCTAATATCTATATCTTTTCAGATTTTTTAGTAGTTTTAATCTTCATGAATTTTTTTTTTTAAATTTTAGTACTGGTCGGTATCTGTTGGGTATCTTATAGGATCCAAACTCGATCCTAATATCGTATAAGATTTTTATATATATCTCCTAATTCAATCATAAAATCCTATAAGATTTAATTCTATAAGGTTTTTAGCGGATTCAAAATTCTATAATGGTCCGATTGTATCATAACATAGAAGCTTCGAGCTTTAAATTTTTATTTTATTTTATTTTATTTATTTTTTAACAATATAGGTCTATTGTCTGAACCATGCAATAGTTTCAATTGCATAGCTAGTTACCTTAAACATGATCATATATAATCAACAACATAACTTAGATTACGAGATCATTAAGTAGGTAATTGAAAAACCTACGATGCAAACATTTGAATAAGTGACTAAAAATATCGTGATTATATTAAAATAAAATGTTAATGACGAAAATGATACTTAACCTTTCGCAAAAAGAGCAATTAGGTATCTGAAGTTTGGTTTTGAATAATTTAATATCTGAACAAGTTTTTATTGACTTCTTTTATACCTAAAGCAAGTGAAATGATGTATGATAAAAGTCTACGAAAAGTTTGTTTGGGTATTAAAATTATCAAAACCAAACTTTAATATGAAAAAAATCAATGAAAATTATGTTCAGGTACCAAATTATTCAAAACCAAACTTTACATATCTAATTTTCTTTTTTTTTACGAAAGTTCAAATACCATTTTTATCAAGCACTAACTTTGGATACCGATTCATTAAGCATTCTTTCCACTACTACCCAATGGAAACCACTGTCACCAAACCGTTCCACCTTAGACTAAAGCAGACTACCAAATTGAACCACCAAACATGCCACAAACCGACCCTTAACAAACACACACACACACATCATTGGCTCAAGTTGGACCAAACTATGTACCACTATCCTAAACTAATGCCTGCCGCCATGGACCAGACAAATACCAAAGAGCTTTTACCCAACTATTATCTAAACCACCACTTAAACAAGAATAAAGTGAAAAATGAAGAACTTAATATTAAGATGGAAACTTCTAGATTAAGATAGACACGCTTAAACCGAGATTAATGAATACTTATCAGACTGTAAGAATTAATAGAAAACCTATATAGGATAATTAAGTTAATTAACATAAAGTAATAAATTGTAAATTCTAAAATTATAATCTAAAAACTAAAATTCCTAGATGAAATGTGAAGGACTACTCAATCATATTTTTGTGCAGAAATGCTTTCAGATCATTAATTTCATTCTTTCTTTTTCTATATTCACCAAAAAAATAATAATAATAAATTAAAAGGTCCTTAAGATGAGTACCAAGTTGAGTTTTTTCGAAATTTGCCTATTATATATTTCTTACAAGTTTTCAATTGTCAAATTTATGTTTTCATAAAGAATATGCTTTGACATATACCTCCATTATCTTATTATGGGTCTATATGGATCTATTTGTTTCATCATTTTGGATCATTTTGGTATTAGTTTTTCATCGTTTTTAAACAAATGTTATCAACCGATGAAAAATTGATAATTTTACTCGTAAACTAACCAAATAAAACTGATACAGATATGATAAAGATAAGTTACAGATATTGATATGGTATAAGTATGATACATATAAAAATCCAATAATCCAAATAGACCTATGTGTTTGTTTCATCATAGTCTAATCACTTTGACATAATATTTTTATCGTTTTCAAACAAATATTTATTAATAAATAGATACTAATGAAAAATTGATAATTTTACTCATAAACTGAATAAACAAATATGATACATATACAATACATGTAAGTTATAGGTACAGATCAGACATAAATATGATACTGATAAAAATCCAACAATCATTGGTTTGGATTATTGATTTTTATCTGTATCATATCTGTTTTCGATATGCATCTTTAACTTATCTATATTATATTTGTATTATATTTGTATAATATTTATTTGATCTGTTTATAAGTAAAAATTGTCAGTTTTTCATTGATTTCTCTTGATAAACATTTGTTTGAAAACAATAAAAATATGATGTCAAATAATCGAGATATGATAAACAAACAGACCTGATATTGTGATTATTTTCACATCATATTTTCATCGTTTTCAAATAAATGTTTGTTAAAAAATAGATACCGATGAAAAACTGATAATTTTACTCATAAACCTACCAAATAGATATAATATAAATATAATACAAATAGATTACAAATGCAAATCAAATATAAATACAAAATCCAACCATCCAAATGTACCTTTATATCTACATATAAAGCAAAGAAGAAATAAATCACTGAACATAAACATGAAACTTCATTAACTGATAATAAGTTTGTGTTTCAACTTTAATTATAGCTATAATATTATCAGCATGGTATTTTTCATAAAAATATTGTTTTTTTTGCATTACATGGATTACTTAGTAACTACTTAACATATTTAATGGGATTATGTCACAATATTCCGCACTCTCTGCATGATGTCCTCGATGTGATTAAAAGCATCTTCATTTACGTTCGTATTTAAATATATAAAGTTGCCAATGAACTAAAAGCGTCACAAGCCAATCATCATATGTGCTTTTCTTGTTATGAGACAATGGCATCAAGCAAGATCCCCACCATACAAATATTGGGAAAATTTGTTAGTTAGACCTGATTTATTTAAAATAAATAATATTAAGTTTGACATGATTATTTTTATTGCTTTTTTTTTTTTAAATTTTTTTTACATATGTATTATTGCGTTATTGTTCGAATATAATAAATTGAGTGTGTCTAGTTATTTCCCGAATAATGATTTTGCCTCTTAGCTAGAAAAATATCCATGTCATTAACACCTTAACCGACATAGACAAACAAGGGTAAAACATCACAAGAAAATGATGATAGCAAAATTAGGATTACTTTGGCCAAATCAACCCCACGTGGTAGAACCCCATTAGCTTAGCATTTGTAAAAGTAAGACAAAGTAAACAAAAGACCATCATTATGCAGTGATAACAAAAGACAGCTTCCCTTAGTCAAAGATGGAGCAAAGATTTTGTTGATCGACTCACTTTAAGTTAATTAACATTAATATCATGATACTATTAATCCTTGTATCTTTGATCTTGTGAACAAAAAGCACGCATACCCCTGCCTCCTTCTCTTTATTTGAATCCAGATACATCTAGAAAGTAGTAGGAATTGAAGGGGGTAGGAAAAAAAATTAAAAAGGAGAAATCTAATGATGTATTATAATAATGGTCTAAAAAATATTATTATGTCCATGAGAAATTTTGATATTCTTCACGAGGTGGCTATGCATTGAGGCTCCCAACACAAAGGAGACTTTCTTGTTTCCTTGCAACTCTTCTCCAAAGGAAGCAAATAATCCACCTTATTCCATTCTTGTTGCTCATTTGATATTGAATTCCTAGGTTTGGTACTCTCATTGCTATAATTCTTCAATGTGATTGATTCTTGGGTGCTTGGGTGGCTGATTAGGGTGGCGGTCGATTTGGAGCGCCAGAAGTACTCATAGGCATTGAAAGAGGTGGCGGCTGATGGCGTCTTGGTTATTAGCCTAGCCACCCCGCCAAGTGGTGGAAGTGACTGGGGGAGTGAAATTGCTCATTTTCCTCCTCTTCAAAAAGGACCACCTCACTAAACTTGTTAGGCCATGAAGGATTGGTATTAGCCGATATCATGCCTTGGGCTTGTTCATCATCATTGCCAACTTGTGAACACCCCCATTTGGACCCTTTAGTGTTTTTTCCATTAGTATTCCCATTCTCTTTCCTCCACCAACTTTCTCAACTACTTCCTCCTCTGCCTCTTCCTCCACTACTTCCTCCCCTGGTTCATCACTCCACTTTTCTTCACTCCCATCATCATTCTCGCCGAAATTCACGGCTCCTTCGTCAAATTCCTCTACACCATCCACTTTATCCTCGATATCCGCCTCATTCCTCGTTCTCATTCTCATTTTGATCGATTGTGCTTGCTAAAGTGAGGACAAGCCGGCCATTCTCACGTTGAACGTCGAAATTCCTTTGTACTGGAATGGAGATCGCTTCGAGTACCAATCGTCCATCTTTGCGGCTTGATTGCATGCGAAGCGATGCGCCTTTAGTGGAAGAAAGAGAAGGAAGAGGAGGAGGAAATGATTTGGCAGGCGACAGCTTTTTCTTGCTGTAGCATGTGTAAGAATAGTTGTCCCGCACTTTGCAACAAAAACAGGGCAGCTCTGTTCTTGCTCTGTTTCCTCCTCCTTGTTGTCGTCATCGGCATCACTGGTTTCCGAAGCCGGGTAAGAAGAGAACCCATCAGAGCCAGACTCGGAGCCTAGACTCTCGGTGCATATTTCAAGACTCCTTTCACTCAACGAGCTAGCTGATCTCTTCACAAGAGGGTGTACGTAAGGAGGTGGCATAGTATTCTTATCTTCCTCACTCTTTTCGTTTAAAATTGAAATCCAGCTTTCAAACTTTGTTGGGTTCTCAGTCTCTTTCTTCCTGTTTTCTTCCTGAATCGAGCTCCACATATCGAATTGCGATGTTTCATGAAGACCCATATCGTTAACTTGCTCGAAGTCCTCCTGTTCTTTCTCCTCCTCAAATGAAGAGAAACAGTTGAAGGAAGAAAACGATGACGAGGGTGCTGGATATGATGAGATTTGGTCATGAGGTGAAGGTGTTTGCTTATTTGGAGAGAAACCATTTTGGTTCAGCCATTTTTTCGAAGACATATCAGCCGACAATGTCCGACGCAACGAGGTTGGTTTATTTTTCTCACAATCTGATTTGAGGATTGTGGTGATACCTTGTGCTTCATTCATTTTGGCTTCTTCGTTTATTTTGGAAGAGTGGTTCTTATTCGGATAAACCGACACATCTCTTAGCAGCCTCATCTGTAGAATGAACAAATATTTGTATCAATCAGTGGTGGATTTGAGGATTCCACCCATAAAATGAAAACACTAGGAACAAAAAAAAAAAAAAAGGAATCTTTTTACTAACTTTGTATCATTTAGAAAAGTACAAAATAGTGATATTGATTATGAAGAATTTGTTACGGCGGCTAATGAAAACATCGAGTTACTCAATCTAGTTACGAGAATAATACGCTGATGCAAAGACAAACAGTGAATGATGTTAGGAACATGGTAAACTAATGCAAAAACAAACAATAAATGATTTAATTACCTTAAAACAAAATGTTGATTGGACAGTAATATATGAAGCAAAGTGCAGTTTGGTTTTTGGCTTTGAGGTTTGGGAGGAAGAGAGAAAGAGACACACACACTGGTGATGGAGATTTGTGAAGAATCAAGTGCTATTGTGGGCTTGGCTTGGTAATGCAAGTAAGGGGGAGTGTCGGATTTATATGAAGGTTTGTGTCAAAAGCGCGGAATAGTTTACACAGGGCCCAGCTGATGCCACATTGACAGGGAAATCCCAAATTTTTAAGCAATAAAAAAAATATATATGCCAAAAGGGAAGGAATTCCATAGGGTATAGCACTCAGTTAAATTCCTGGGAACAATTCAACCATGGGCATCTCATTTTTGCCAAATTGGTACCAGATAATGTGTAACTATTCCCAAAAAACCTATAATCATAGGGATATATCATGACTTGTGATGATAATTAGTACAACATACTACATCTATAAATGATTTTGATTAAATTTATGGAGTTCTCAATTATAATAAATTGGGCGTCCAAAATAGGACTTAATTTTTTTTTTTTCTAATTTATCTTATACTTTTTTATCAATAATTATATACAACATCATCTGTTTAAAAGTGATGAAAATATTCAGTTTAATAATAAAATTTTAATTCGATTTATGATATTTAACAAAGTTAGATTTGAAATTTGATGAGTAAAATTAAATTGTATATACTATTTAGCGATGACAAACTTCAGCCATAAAATTTGAAAAAAAGGACCACGTATAATTTAGATAGTGATTTTTCCATCATTCTAATAGATTGAAAAGTTTTAATACATCTTCACAGAATACGGAAAGGCCGAAAGGCATAAAGGTGGAAGTGCGGGCTCTGCTCATCAGCTCATGGTGTTAGAAAAATGGATAAGTAGACTTGACACTTGAGTTCGCCTATTATGTAAAACGCCTTTTTTAAGATTATGAAACATTAGATTTTCTTTCTTTTTATTTTTTTTAAATTGCATGAATTTTAATGTTTGTCAAAAGTTTAATATTTAAAAAAAAAAAAAACTTGTGCATTTTTCTATAAAAAAATGTCATAAATTTATTGGAAGGTGTCAATGCGTTTGGAATCAAGTGCACCCAAAACTTGCACTCTTTTTCTCCATGACGTTGATATCAATAATGGGATCCCATATGGACTAGCAATTATTTTTCTTTTATGATACTAAGGTATGATGCATCCACGCTACATATGGAAAAAAACAAAAGAAAAAAAAAGAGTAAGAATGATTTTTATTAAATTAAAAATTAAAAAGAAGAAAGAGAGAGAGATAGAAGAGTGGAGTATATAAAAGATAAACCGTCAATGAAAATTAAAAAGGAGAAGAGAGACAATGAAGAAGATAGAAGAGAGAAAGATGGGGAATAAGAGAGAGAGGAAAAAAAATCATCCTAATACCGTATCATAAGTATTTTTTTGACATGAATATAACCTAAAGTCCTAAACTTCCACTCGTTTTCATTTATATAAATATGGGGTTTCATTTGTTGTTCACCACAAAAGTTGAATTTCTTTGGTTGGCGAAAACAAAGAGAGAAAAATTTTCCCCACCTTGATTTAACTCTTAATTATTGTAGCATTAGGTACAATAGTCAATAGCACATGACCACAGTTGCTGGTACCACTTTTGAAAATTCTTCTCCTCCATTTTTTTCTTTTATCTCCACAGTACAGCTGCCCTAAAGATAATTTATTAATATTAATTCATTATATGTTTGAATATATGACAAATAAATATTAATATTATTTTGACAATCGATAACAATCGTATATATATATATATTATTAAAAATTGCTTTTATATTAAAATTTTATCAATATTTATGTATTATAATTATTTCACGTAGCGTATTGCTATTATTATGAGTTGTTTTTCCCCCTAGTTTCTTAGCGAAGACTAATAAGAAGGAACTTTTTAGCACAACGTTCTCAATAGGAACTTTGATGCGTGAAGCCCGTATTTGTTCGTAAAAGTCACGTGGTCAATGGTTGGTTTGACGTACTGGAAAAACTTACGACTAATAGAGACAGAAAGCAATCCAAGCTAAATAATAATTGCACGGTTTTTTATTAAAATAATAAAAATAATGCGAAGTTGCCAATTTATGATAGCAATTGTTTTCCTTTACTATATCAAATATAGGTATAACTTTCAACATTTATAATGTGAACATCAACATAAGAAGTTTCTTTTTGGCGATTTAAAAATGCTAGCATATTGATTGTCGTGCAGAAATCTTAATATTTAAGATTTAAAGGTGTCTTAAACACATAGTATTTTACTAATAAAAAAAGGTCAATTTGACTCCACTATAATATTCCGAATAATTTTGAAAGGAAAAAGAAGGGAAATTATAAAGAGCACAGTATATAATATAGCCTACACTATATATTAATATATTTAAATCTTTAAATCAAATGATTTAGTATTAACCTTCACATAGAATCAAAGTAGGAGATCATGAGTTTAAATCTCATTAGAGCATCCTTATTCCAAGGTAATAGTGAAAATTTCAAGGCATATTGGTGATGTGATAATTGCTTGTGCAATAAAGTATGTTGATTGCTAAGTTACTTAGCAACCAAAATTAGTTAGGCAATCAACCAACCCTTTTACTCCTCATCTCATATGTCATTTCATATTTATTTAATTTTTATACAAACTAATCATCTCACTCCTCCTTCCATTGCCTCTTTTAAACTTATATAATCTTTACAAAAAAAAAAAAATTATAAACATTGTTTTAATATAATAAAATAAGATGAGATCCATAAATTTTTTTAAAAAAGTAGATAAGTAATTTTTTAGAAATAACTAGGGATAATATAGAGAGTTACTTAAGAGGAAGGGTTATTGCAAATGTTAACATGACACTTTAAGCAACTTCTTAGATAACCTAGAGATCAATATGCTCTTACAATACTCTATCAAAATTAAGTTGTTCACTTAATGGTCCTTAAAATTAAGTGACTATAGTGATAACGTCGATGGAGGAATAATATTAGTTTTTTCAAAATAATATTTTTGCATAAAAAAATATAAAGAAATCTTCATTATTTAAAGGTACGTACACGACATCTTTGTATCACTCCACTAAATGGTTATCGAAATAATAGAAAAATTGTCATTAAAGATAATGGATTATTAGAGCAATTATTGATAAATTGGCGCTAATTTACATCACTATCGCACCAATGACCGACCCATAACCCAAGTAGAAGCATGCGTAAGTGAAACCCTTTTCAATTTTTAGGCTAACAGCTGATGGATTTGGATTGAGCCATGCCTCTTTTTAACTTTTGATCAATGATAATAGCCATTGATTTTGGATAGGACCATCTCTTTTTAAATTTTAGTCATTTAGAGAAAGTGAATTCCTAAAGTATCCTTCATCAATTTGGGCAATTAAACCCCACCTCTTTTCGGCTTCATAGGGAGGTTTTATTGCATCACAACGACAATGGCAATAGGCACTAGTGGTTCTCCCTCTAAGCAAGTTTTGATGTTGTCCCCCAATATTGCTGTTGGAAGGGCTTTATACTGAACCTTTGCTCTCCATTTTCGATGTCAAGTCTCTTCGCGAAATACACGAAATTGAAAGGATGAAGAAAATAAGCTCAAACACTAACGTAATGTTGTATATGGGAGGTTTCGGCCCCTACCAACAACATCCTCTTTCTTGTTTAGATAAGGTGTGGATATAGACAAAGTATATACTCTATACGTATCATGCATACCAAGTCCAGATGGGATCTATAAGGACTGTTCTACCCTAGAATTTTCTCTTTCAACAGGTTTTCTTTAGGGTTCCAAAATACATGTCTGGACCATATTCATGATTTGAAAATGTTAAGAGATGTTGCATGTGCACTTGTTGACAGTTAATAAGTCACCTCTTTTTTCATGTGAGAAAGAAATCTTGGTACTAACATGCTATGTGATTGGATGGGTGGTATAAGTATATATATATATATATAGTAGAACTTCTTTATATGTAGGTACCGTTTTTTAAAATAAAATATGGTAAAAAAAAAAAAAGGAATAAATTTGGTACTAATACGTCCTTATAGGCCTTATCTGAATCTTATGTTTAGTATCAACAAATCTTAAAAATATTTCTATACGCTTTTCGTCTAATAATATACGTAATCAGCCTAAGAAGATGCCTTTTTTTTCTTTTTTGAAGCTTGTTAACTAATGTATCAAAACATTACACATAAATCTTCTATAGATACATCACGCCATAAACATTAGATTAGGACGTGGAACTATGAATTTCGGGCAAAACTAAACTAATTTACACAGCATGGAGCATGTCGTTCTTCTTGTGGGAACTTTAGGGACTTGTTTCATATACGTACACATAAAATGACAAAGCAAGTCATTTATGTTCCTAACTTTCACGTGTTTTGCCGCCGGTTTAGACAAAGAGAACCTTCAGTTTGATAACAAACTGCCGAGCAAGTGAGTGCGACAACAAGAAAACTTGTTAAAGTACAATGACATCATGTTAATCTCGTTAATTCTATCACCATGTCAAAAGCTTCTAAGGTGTAATTTAATTTTTCAAGAGCGTTGGAGAAAGTTTAATTTTTCCGTGGGAGGCTATATAGCCCTTTCTTTATTGTTATTTCTTGCTCTTTATTCACTTATAAAATTCGTCAAAGAAACTTGTATGGTATTAACTTGTGTGGTATGTATAAGTACAGAACTATATCTTTTTTTTAATAAATGTCAAATTTGATATCCGAATTTTGTATAAATATTTAATTTAGTATCTAAATTTTAAAATAGTTAATTTAATAATCAATCAAAATTTTCAAGACTATTTTTACTATCTAAATGAAGTTTGTTGTGTTTGTAAATGTATAAAATACAACATACATCATTGAATTTTTACGAATACTTCTAAACAACGTCTAGCATCGACAAATGTTTCTTATACGTTAAGAAAATAAGCAAACAATGTTAATAAGGTAGCAAAATAATCATAAAACTTTGATTAAGTATTAATAAATTGACACTTTAAGATTTAGATATCAAATTGAATTTTTGTGTAAAATTTTAGATACTAAATTTGACAGTTTCCCTTTTCTTTTTCTTTTTTCCCCCTCTTTTTGGAAGTAATATATTTCTTAGAAAAATTATTGGATAGAAATCCATGTTTAGGGGTAAATCATATATAGGGAATCAATATTATACAAAATTGTGAAAATAAAGGATCAATATTTTTAAATGATTCAAAAAAGGATCAATGTGTTTTTTTTTTAATATTATAAATGGAAGATAATTATGTTTACTCAAATGTGATGTATGTATATTTATAATGACTTAATAATGGATCCCTTATTTACACTAGTTTATATAACGTATCTCCATTTTTACTATTTAAAACATTAAACTCCTATTTGAATTTACCCAAATATTGATAATCTTTAATATAATTTTCCCTATTTTCTTTTTTAAACAAAAAAATAACATGAAATTATCCTTGCCCCTAGCGTTAAGCACAACTTTCTATAACCGGAAGGAATAAACAAAATCATATATTTTTCTCACAAGCTGTGATTTAGAGTCCTAACCAATCATCAACGCAAAGTTATTTTGTCATGTCATTTTTTTTTCTCTCGTTATGTTTCTGATATATTATATGCTTATATCATATATGTCTTTTCTTATAGTAGAATTAGTCCAAGAATTGAATTCAATAGTACATTTTAATTTTGTTCGTTGTTTCAGTTCATTCATGAAGAAACAAATATATTTTGATTTGATTGTTTGACATGATTCATCAAATGAGTACCAAAAGAATCGAACCTCATTTTATTTGTTCCCAAATCTTAGATGCTTGATCACCCACACCAGTACCATCAAAACTATATGTACCATTAGGATAAGGTCAAGGTGGCAGATGGTGAAGACCTCTTCTGTTCTGTTTCTAAAATAGAGGGTTGTAATAGTAAGAACTGAGTTTGGGAATATGATATTCTTCTTCTACCCAAAGGAAAAAAGTAAGCAAGCAAAAAGTTGGAAATAATATTACCAAATTGGTAATGCAGGAAATTGATGCTGATTGGATGAAAAATTGGCTTAAGGAGGAAGCAAATGGTATCACTTTCAAGACACCTGCATGATTGGGCGGCCAGAAACTCATGTTCACATAAAACATAAAGAATCATAGCCCAACAAGGCATGAAAAAACTATATAACAATTTTAAAATAGAATAATGAATATGGAAACAAAACAAATATAAAGGTCACATCTCGACAATAATGGGGGGTTGTCCTCTTTAATTTTCTTGCATGGGCTCTAGTACCATCCATTGTTCCCTCTCATGCTAATTTACACAGTACCCTTTAAAATCTATCGGAATACAAGATTTTAAATTGTTAAAAATACTATATTTACATCTTTTAAATAATATAAACACTTGAAAGATTTCTTCTCCAACATTACTGCAACGAGGTTGATTTTTGTGTTAGTATGTAATTCATAATTACTTTTTTTTAGTTGATATTTTACTTGACAAAATGGACCTATAAAACATAAACTAAGTAGAGAAAACCTTCGAATTAGATAATGAATTAGCCTAAAATCAATAACTATAAGTGTGCGATTACATATAAAAGACTGATTTGTTACTAAATTCTATAAAAAAAAATTATTAAGAATATAAGGAAGAGAGGGGATTTGAATCTCACTTATTCCACTTGAGAAATCAAGATTAATATCACTAAACTATAAGACATTAGTATAAAAACAAAATTGTACATTTATCTTAATCTATGACAGAATTATTAAGGTAGGATTTTATTGTATATATGAAATATGATGGAATTGATCAAAGAGGAGCCATTTATTTTTGTCTTGTAAAGTAAATACAAATCCTTATGTAGAAATTATTCGTGGAATCGTTTTCTAATAAATTAAATGCATTAATAACTTGCTGAATAGGGTAATTTTAATCAAACACTCCAGCTAAGCAAATTATTTTAAAAATACAATAACAGCTTTCCATATGTTTAGGTTCGCAAACGAGCCAAGTGAATCGTGAACTACTTGAATTTGATTAGTAAATGAGCCGAGCTTAAGCCTTTGATAAAGCTCGTTTATTTAAACGAGCCGAGTTCGAACTTTGATTTAAGCTTGTGAACATACTCGTTTTAGGCTGGTAGACTGACTCACGAGTAGGCTCGTTAATAGGCTCATTAGTAAATTTATAAGTTCTATATTTATGATATATTAATATATAATTAAAATATAAAAATAATTTTTAATTAATAAATGTGTATATATTCAGAAACTCTTATATATTATTTTTAGATTTGAAAAAAAAAAATAGAAAAAAAGCTATTTAAACGAGTCGAGTTTGAACTTTAATTTCAAACTCAATAAAAAGTTCAGCTTGGTTCGAGCTCGCGAGTCAAGTTTGAGCTTAAAATAAAACTCGTTTAGCTAAACAAGTCGAACTCGAATCTAGATTTCAGCTCGATAAAAAGCTTGGATCTAACTCGATAATTTTAAACAAATGGAATTCGAGCCTTCGAAGACTTAGCTCTATTTACAACCGTCTATATGTCTACTACCTTTTGGAGATACCGTTGTAATTTCTCCTAATCGAAAAGCACTCATGTAGACTGTAGACGTATTTGAAGAAGCAGCCCAATACGCTCACTACCACTACGACATACCCTAAAAAGTAGTGATGCTGATGGCGATGGATGATGAGAGACAGAGAGAGATGGGAATAGTAATCTTGGTTTACACAGAAACCATAGAAAGATGAAGTGAAAACAGTGGAATATGATGTGTCTCGTCTGCCTATAAAGTAACACCACTTAGTGGTACAAAGCTTATCTACTTCGTATTAGGGAACTGAGGTTTTTTTTTTTGGCCGAAGTATTAGGGAACTTAGGTTGTTTTGTTAGATATTAGGTGTTGCCGTACTTAAAATTCTTGTTAGGTAAAGCATTGGTGGCATAGTTTGTTAAAATTGAAAAAAAAAAAAAAACTAAAAAAGATTATTTTTAATTCACATGTGTGCAAAATTGTTTATGGAAAAGTTTTAAAGCTCATGAGTAATTATAGACAAATAATCAAGTGGTATAAATATTGGTTTTACGGTAAGAATGACTTGATTTGATCCTTCTTCTCAAAATAGTAGTTAATACTTAATAGTAACCTGAAAAAGTGGGGGAAAAAAGAAAAAAGAAGAAGAAGGAAAAGCCTATGTCTATATGTTAAGCCAAAACCTTCTATAGATACCAAACTGAATAATTTAATACGCAGTATTGGTGACCACATAAATATATGGATGCCTCAATGCAACTCTTGCTATCTAGTGTCGATAGTAGAATGTACTTAAAAAAATTATCCATAAAGGAATGATTTTTTTTTTCAATTATTTTGTGTTGGATCACATTCCAATGGTATTACTTAATTTTTTTTGACATAAATTAGATTTATTTTTATTTTGCCATTTCTTTATATGCTTTACTATCTTCTTAATTATTTTACTAAAAACTATTTCAGATATGTTAAATATAACTTATTTAAACATTTGTTATAAAGCTAATGAGTCTATTGCGTTTGGTTGTTCATCTTTACTTCTTTGTCCCTTGTTTGGTTTTTCTAATGAGCAATGAGACTAGATGAAAAAAAAAGGCACTAATATACAAGATAAGCTTCAAAACAATTGTCTAGTATATCCTACAGTACAAAAATCAAATGCATAAGACAAGTAAGTTTAATTTTCCAAATTACAAAAATATCCCTACTACTGGTCATGTCTCTTCATTCGTTTGCTCTAGCACCAAAGACGACTTCACTCTTTTGAAACCCTAACTTAGGTGACTCTCTCTCTCTCTCAATCCCTCCTCCAGTTATCTCTTTGCTTTTGGTCATCTCTTTCTTCGTTCTTTGGCAAGCTAAATCCTAACAACTTCTTTTGTATCATTCCACTCCACTTGAAACCCAGCTCAAGTGAGTCACTCTTGCCACTCCATTAGATGTGAATGATGCATTGGTGTTTAGTTTGTAAATATCTTGATCTGATTTCCTCCAAATGACTGCTTTTAATCTCTCTCACTTTTGTTTATTTTGCAATTTCTTTATACGCTTACTATCTTCTTAATTATTTTACTAAAAGTTATTCCAGACACTTATTTGGCATATATGTTAGACATGATTTATTTAATCTCTCTCACTTGTGTTGATTTATTTGTGATCTATATTAAATATAATTTATTTAAACATTTTGCCTTGAGAGTTAAAAGTAGATTCTAACTTTCAATAGGATTGCAAGGATTACTCACTTATTTTTAGTTTCGACCATTGCCTTCATTATTAGTTGTTTTTAAAACCTACAAGTAATCCTAATCCCTTAAAATTAACATGATAGCAATGGAAAATTTTAAGAACTTATTATAACAAATGTTAAAACAAAAGGAAAAAAAATTCAAAAAATGTTTACCATATACATCTTCATAAAGATATATCTGTGGCATCCAGCGATTAAAATAATCGATTGGGAAAGAGAGATTATGCAGTATCATTACATTTAATATATTTGAAATGAGTAAAGTAGGAGAAAAGATAAGTAGAGACGAAGGAATGAGCAGCTTGAAATATGACAGAGGTTCCACTTCAGGGAATTTTTCAAAATTAAGCATATGTACTGGCATTAAGATTGTTAATTAATGCATTAAAAAATCATAGTGCAAAAATTTTAATTTCTTTATTCGTGGAATGTCGGAAAGAAGTTCCCAACATAAATTAATATTTCAATTTAGACCTAGCTAGTTTCTAGCTCTTTAGGCTTTGATTCAAGTGTAAAGATCAGCGATTTATAATGCACTTTCAGCTTTCCTATAAAGTATCAACAAGTAATGCTAACTATTCAGAAATTAATTCCACTACTAAGTAAGGGTATAACATACAAAATATTAAAGTCGTAAGTAACTAATTTTGATGTTATAATTTATGTTTTCACCAAATCCTTTTAATTGTTCTTGAAATTAAAAGTAAACTTTTATATTATAAATAGTTAAAAATATTTTACAGTTTCATCCTTTTTTTTTTAATTTATCATATGATCCCCTAAGTTATTGAAAGACTTAAATTTGCACATAAAATTGGAAGATTAAAATATTTATATATATTAACTTTATAATCATTTTAATGATTATATGATAAACTAGATGATCCTGTTAATGAGATGGTGTAAGTTTCTCTAACCAATTAAGGGTTAATATTAGTAAACAAGTAAAATTTCTTTATTTTGAGAATTTTTACCTTCTTATATATTTCCCGTTCCACCTTAAATGAGATAATTTAAAATCCAAAATATTAGGGAGTAAAATTAATAATATTGCTAACTCTAATGGTAGTTTAAGATACGTTTTCCACGTAAATGTTACATGAGTATGCATATATTTAGTATATATTTAAGAAAAATTGCAAATAATCCATTCAACTTTCACCTAAAGTGTAGATTTACCTTCTGAATTTTATAGTAAATTTTTGGACCCTAAAACTTTAATAATTAGTACATTTAAAGATAATTAACTTTTTTTAATTAAAATAAAGAGAAAATTATAAATTATTTCTCAAACTTTCATATATATATACAGATTTACTTTCAAATTTTTACTCGTATCTCCTTAAACTTTTATGACAAATATTGAGAAATTTTTTATTAGAATTGAACAAAATATAGATCAAGCGTTTTTTTTTTTTTTTTTTTTCAAGAATAGTGAAATTGAGGTCAGCAGCAGGACCCCACCATGAAAAATAATGGGACACTCGGCAAAGCATTGTCTATCAGCCTTTTTCTCCTTTTTCATTAATGACAGCCCCTTTTCACATCTTCCTTCATACATTCAAATAACGAGTATCCCCATTCAGCATTTACTTAACAACACCTTTTGACGATTTTTTTTTTTTTCCTTCTCGGGGCATGCCCCTTGGCAAGAATGAAGCAAGGATGTATCTATACACTGATTTGTTGCTAATTAATATATTCTTCTCTTTTAATAATTAAAGAAAACATTTCTGTTTTAGGAGACTATTTAAAAATCGAATCCAAATCCTCTTAACTTTTTATTTTAATTTATAAATTAATAATTAAAATATTTTAATTTTTTAAAATATTTGTTTTGATATCACTATCGTACTTTTTCTTTTGAAATCTCAATGTTCGATTTACATGATAATATTTTAAAAGTAAATTGATGCTAGTAATAAAATCACCACTTCTAATTATTATATATCCTTATTTTAATAAAAGGCGTTTTTTAATTATTTTCTAGGAAAATATTAAATTTGGTATTTGAACTTTATACATAAATTTAATTTGGTATCTGAACTTTATAGTGGTCACTTCAATACTCAATTAAACTTACTGTTGTTATTTATACTATCTCCTTAACATCATTTTCCTGATTGCTAATGTGGAAAAAAGAAAAATCCTATAATTGAATTTTTATTATTTCTTCTGACTATATTAGAAAACAGAGCATACAATATTAAAGAAATAAAAAAATTAATAAAAAAAGTTTGATTGGATATTATATTAATTATTTAAATATATATATATATATATCTAAGTAAATTTTTATATAAATTTAGATATCAAATTTGATATTTTTCATATTTTTTATTGGGTGAACTTTGAAAGTGCATGGCGTCTCTAAATTCGCATTTTGCCAGTAAAACTCCAGTGCGCTCAGTTGTGGCCTCTTGTATAAAAGAAAACAACGTGAAAGCACGATCTCGATTCAGCTGTCGTCACTATGCTAGGTCAACTTTGCCCTCTGATTGAAAAGTTCGAACTAATGTGGTGATCTCATCATTGTTAATTTATTACTTTACTTAATTCGTTGGAAACTCTGGTACCGAAAGCTGCATTTGAATAATTGCATTGCAAATTTAATGTCCGCACTCGCTGTGTGCTAAGGTTCGGTTTTTATTTTAAATTTGGACCTCGATACTTCATTGTAATATTTGGTTTATAACTTTTTTAAATCGAAAAAAAAATAGTTTGGTACAGTTTGAATTATTTTTATTTTAAAAATAAAAATATGTTTATTAAAAATTTCAGTTATATTTCTCATCATTAGTATAAATAATATTTAAAATTAAATCTTTATCCAAATAAACACGTAAAACTTATAGTAAGAGATATGTTTCATTCATTATAAAATTATAATTAAATGTTAGTCTTATTTCCTTAATTACCTTGATTATAATTATTTACTAGACTCTATCTAATTATGAGGTGCAAATTTTAATTTTAATTCATTATATACTTTTAAGTAACATATTATTACATATATAAGCCAATAAGTAACTAAGTAATAAAAGTGGATTAATTAGTAGGACAAAGAAAAAAATGTTCAAAAGTTGGAACACTAGAGACTAAAATATAAAATCCATCTTATTTGAGAGACACAACAACAATTGAAACATAATATGTCAATCTAATTTCATTCACATAAATAATACATATATAAGTATTTTTTAAAATAATTAACTTTTCAATAAAATAATAATTAATAGAAAAAAATATGTTTGATTTTTTTTTAAAAAAATTAAAACAATTTGGTTCAATTCAAATCATATGGTTTGGTTTAGGGTCTTGAACCAAACTGTGAACCGTTTGCTCTTTACCAAATTACTCGCAAACCAAACCGTTTAAAAAAAAAACCAAAATTTTGGTGTAGTTCATTAGTGTGATTCATTTTATGGTTTGATCAGTTATTTTGCATAATATTAATCCTTATAAATTAGCTTTCATTAGGTATGATAGTTAAATTTTAGGGATAATTTGAGAATAATCTCCAAGCAGTTACTTATCTCTTAAAATCGAACTCAATTTCAAATAGCAATTAATATAGCTTGAAATTGATTGAATGGATCTTACTTAAGTTGGATTTTCAAAAAAATATATATTTCTTTTAATAAAAGTAATATTGATATCAAACATGACTTACACTTGACTAATTGTTAAAAGAAGCCAGTTCACAAATCACTCAATTTTACTTGATAATTACTTGATTTTGATTTGATTTGAAAATAGTTGAGTTGAGTCAAGTTTAAGTTCGAGCTATTTGAATGGTTTGTTGGATCAAGCTTGAACTTTATATATTTAATTTGGTTAGTTTACGAGTCTAATTAAGTTTTGCTCGAGTATAAATATTATTCGGTTCGAGTAAAGATTGAATGTTAATATTATTTTAATTTAATTAAATATGTTTTTTAATAATAGAGTATGAATGACATTAATTTAGCTGAATTCAAGTTTATGTAGTCTTATTTTGAATCAAGTTTAGATCTTTGAAATTTAACTTAAGCCTTAGTATTTGTACTATTTCAACTTGATTTGATTGCACTGCTAGTCAAGCTAAAATCATGATACTCTAGTTTGGCTTGATAAATCATTAGAATAGTTCAAGTTTGAACTAAATTCAATAGTTTCAAGTTAAAATCGAGTAATTAATATGATGATTAGCTTGAATAACATGCAAGTTAGACTCATTTACTCTACATTTATCCGTCAAACTTGATTGTTGCAGCTCCACCGTGGAAAATTCTGCGTCCTATACACAAAATACCTACTACCCACCCTGACCCATTGATTTAAGCGTGCTGATTAGAGTCACAATATTGCAGCACTTCTATATTTAATTAACAAATTTAAATGTAAGTCAAATTTCGATGCCCTCTACGAGTGGCCATTAATGCCCATAATTGCTTCTTTTAAAAGGTAAATAAAAAAGGAATCTCTGACATCAACATAGCAATATTCAAAATTAATTAAGGTATCTTCGTTATTAGTCACATAAATGTATCATCATGCTTTCTTCGATTCTTATATTCATCATCCCATGCCATGTATTGTTTACAGACAATCAAGTACTAAGAAATTAATTCAACGGATGAGGAATCATAAATCTTGGCTATACAATGAAGGAGGTACCTGATTATGGCTTAACAATTTTGACTATAATAAACTTTACAATTTTGGGGCCTTGTATACTTATTCCATATTTCATGGTCAAGATTTCCCCATATTATATTTATGACGCTCTCAAATCTGTGTCATCCAAACCTATGAGTTCGGTAAAATGTGAGATTTGATAATAAAAAAGGGCCTTCATCTAGGTTGATGACTTATATTTTCGGGCCATATATATTATATCCCGATTTAAATGGTTTTACGTGAAAATGACTAAATGTGTGGACGTTGTAGCCTAGTGACATTTGGTCTAGATTCTCATCCTTAAGATACCGCGTTTAATTCTCCACGTTAGTGTTATAATAGTTCTTGTGGCCCACAAAAAAAAAAAAAAAAAAGAACTAAATACTTGTTCACCTTACCATAAATGTAGTTTCATTGCAACCTTATTTCTTATAAGGAGATATTATGATTTTTAGTTAAACATAATAGCAATTTTATAAGACGTCCCTTCGAATAAGTTGTAAATAAAACGTTATCAAAACAAAATTCTATTATAGTTCTATTCCATTGCCTAGTAGCAATTATCAAGCAACCAAGCTTCACATATTTAACCACATTCCTATTTGTAAGATATAGCATATATTTAGTCAAGATATTGATAGCTGTATATCTATTTAGTTAAGATCTTGTTAGCTGTCATCTCTATCTTTTGTAGTTCTGTTGTATCTTCCTCTACAAATAGGACTGTATTCCTTGTATTCCTTTGCATCATAATTTTAATAAAAACAAATACTTCTCTTCACTATTAATATGGTATCGGAGCTGTCCATTATGAATACCAATTCTTCTTCTTCTTCTTCTTCACCTTCGACCCAACTCAACCTCTCAATCAAACTATCTTTCAACAATTTTCTCTCTTGGAAAACTCAACTTTTACCATTACTTCACTCTCATGATCTTGTTGGCTTCATAAATGGAACCAATTCCGCTTCATCAACAATAATCCAAAGCACTGATAATCCTCCTCAAACAATCCCAAACCCTGCATACTTAACCTGGTTTCGCAAAGACCAAATGGTTCTCTCATGGATCCTCTCTTCTCTCATCAAAGCTATTTTTCCCTATGTTAATGGCGTTTCTTCCTCTTACTCAACCTGGATAACTCTTGAAAATGCATTTGGCGCTATCTCTCAAAATAGACAACTTCAACTGCACATTGAGCTACAGGAGCTAAAGAAAAATGACCTTTCGGCTAAGGATTATCTCTTAAAAGCAAAGGCATTAGCTGATGAATTAATTTCTATTGGTCGACCCATCAATCAAGCTGAATTTAATGCAATTATTTTTTGTAATATTGGTGCTGAATTTCAAGGTATCATTAGCACTCTCAATACTATACCAAAACCACTTTCGGTGAACTTCATAGCCATCTTAATTGCTCATGAAATTCTACTCAAAGCTCAACAATCCTCCTGTAGTGCAAATCTCTCATACAGGCCTCTTATTTGCCTACACCACCACAATTTCAAAATCCAAATCCATCCTTTTCCCTCACCACACAAAAATTTTCGACCCTCATGAAGAAACAAATCTCAGAATCGTGGTGGCATCGAATGTCAAATTTGTGGTCTTACCAATCATGCTGCTAATACTTGTCATCATTGGTATCATAAATTCAACAATCAATCTCACTACCGACCACCAAGGTCTCAATACAGGGCTCCATCTACTTCTTCTTTCACGCATACTCTACAAGCTAATATTGGCTATCAAACACCTTCCCACTCATTTATGGGACAGTATGCTGAAAGCTCCGTGCAACCTTGGATTGCCGATACAGGTGCCACTGCTCATATCACACTAAACATGAATGCTCTCACTCTTCCTCAACAATATGGTGGAACTGAACAACTTATTATTGGCGATGGTAATGGTTTAAAAATTTAGAATTATGGTAACTCTTATCTTCACTCTTCCTCAAATTTTTTTTTTTTTTTTTTTTTTTTTGCTTTCTAATACTCTTCACGTACCTCAAATTGTCAAACCTTTGATCTCTATTCAAAAATTCTGTATTGAAACAATTGCTTCTTTGAATTTTGGCCCTCTTACTTTTCTATTAAATGCCAGCAAACAAGATAGGAACTTATGCGAGGATTGAATGAACGTGTCTTGTATCAGTTTCCTTCACCATCTTCCTCAAATTATTCGGTCTTTCTAGCAGATTCTTGTGGTGATTGGCATGTGTGGCTCGGTCATCCTCATTGCAAAACGTTCTTCAAATAGCAAAAAATAATAATATTTCCATTTCACTTAATAAGCAGTCTTTTGCTCCTTGTCAGTCATGTTCTTTAGGCAAATTATCAAAAATTCCATTAGCTTTAGTTTATCATCATTTATCCTATCCATTTGGTATTGTGTACTCTGATGTTTGCGGACCATCTCCAATTCTTTCTAATGTTGGTTACAGTACTTTGTTTGCTTCATTGATGACTTTACACGTTTCTCATGGATTTTCTTTCTAAAGAACAAAAGTGATGTTTATGAAGTATTTCTTAACTTTGAAGCTTATGTTCGAAATCAATTCAATACCACAATTAAAGCTGTTCATTCTGATTGGGGAGGGGAGTATCAACGCCTTAACAAATATTTTAAGTCTCATGGCATCATTTACCGCATTGCCTACCCTCATACTCATGAACAAAATGGTGTAGCTGAACGTAAAATTCGGCATATTATTGAAACAGGTCTCACACTGTTAGCTCACTGCTCTCTTAATTTTTGATTCTGGCCATACTCATTCGACACTGTTGTCTCATTAATAATGGCATGCCTACTCCTATTTTAGACAACCAGTCGCCCTTCTTCAAATTTTTAATAAGCAACCAAATTATCATGACTTAAAGATTTTCGGATGTTATGTATATCCTTTGCTTAGACTTATAATAATCATAAATTTCAATTTCGTACTAAACCATGTGTCTATCTTGGTCCGTCTACTTCTCACCATGGGCATCGTGTCTTGATTTCGATATGGATATAATATACATTGCATGCCATGTTAAATTTGATGAAACACAATTTCCTTGTAAAACAACTTCTATCTCACCAGAATCAGTCTCTACTTCGAACAAAGACTCTTCTTCATGACTCCCGTTGATTACAAACACATCTCCTTAGTCCTCATCAGGCACACAAAATTCTCCTTCCTTATTATCTCATTCCCCTAACTCTTCATCATCCTACAAGATTCTGAACCACCTCCTATATCTCAATAATCCGAATCCACTTTTCCTATTGATTACAATTCAAGTGCAAAATTAATTGTTGATCTTACTTCCTACAACTTCCCATCGAACTCGTAGCCATCTTCCTCTAACCCAATTCGAACACATCAAATGACTCTTTGACCTTCCACATATTCAAAATGAGTTGATCTTTTATCTCATTCTACTACTAACTCAACACTACCTGATTCTGAACAATCAAGTGTCACTTGAGCTAACAAATATTCAGTTTGGAAGCAAGCTATGCAGGAGGAATATGATGCTCTTATGGATAACAACACTTGGAAACTTGTTCTAAGACCTTCTCATCAGCATGTTGCAGGTAACAAGTGGGTTTTTCGCATAAAAAGGAATCATGATCATTCTATAGCTAGCTATAAAGCACGTCTTGTTGCAAAGGGATATAATCAGCAATGTGGAATTGACTATGGTGAAACCTTCAGCCGGTTGTGAAAGCCACAACAATTCGCACCATCCTTGCTCTTGCTATTGTCCACAAATGGAAATTACATCAGATTGACATCTCTAATGCTTTCCTCCATGGCTTCCTTGATGAGATTGTCTTTATGGAACAACCACAAGGCTTCAAAGATGAGCATCATCCTGATCATGTCTGTCTCCTTCAACACTCTCTTTATGGCTTAAAATAAGCACCTCGTGCTTGGTTTCAAAGGTTAAGTTCCTTTCTTCATCATCTTGGCTTTATCATTTCGAAGGCAGATTCATCACTATTTATTTTCCGTTCCGATGGTGAAACTATACTCATGTAGTATATGTTGATGATATCATTATAACTGGGTCCTCATCTGTATTGATCAATCATTTTCTTGCTCAATTGAAGTCTGAATTTCCTGTTAAAGATATTGGTCAGCTCACTTTCTTTCTTGGCATCGAAGTTAACAGACAAGTTCTGGTATTTATATTCATCAACAACAATATATTCAAGATTTACTTGGTAAAACTGGTCTCACTGATGCGAAGGGATGTCTTACACTGATGGCAACTTATCGACCTCTTCACAAAGATGACAGCTCTCCTTTTGCATCTCTGAATTGTATTGAAACCATTGGTGCCCTATAATATGCTACAATGTCTCATCCTGACATTGCCTTTGTGCCGTTAACAAACTTTGCTAATATATGCATCAGCCAACGAAAATCACTGGTAAGTAGTCAAAAGGCTACTTCGGTATCTGAAGCGTTCTCTTGACTATGCTCTCTTCTTCGCTGCTAACAACTCTATTGATATTCAATGCTTCTTGGACAGTGATTGGGGGGGGGGGGGCGGGGGGGGGGGGGAGGGGGGAGGGATGTCCTGATGATCGACGATCGAGTGGCTATGCAATATACATTGGACATTCCATTGTCTCATGGAGTGCAAAGAAACAGCTTACCATTGCTCGATCCTCAACTGAAAGTGAATATAAAGCCTTTGCTAATACTATAGCTGAACTCCTATGGCTTCAATCACTTTTACGCAAAATTGGATGCTGCCTTCTTCTCCTGCTACTCTTTGGTGTGACAACATTGGTGCCATATATTTTCCTCTAATCCTATCTTCCATGCTCGCATGAAACACATCGAACTGGACTATCTTTTTTTCTGTGAGCAAGTCGAAAAAGGAAACATCAAGATTGGCTTTCTCTCTACCAAAGATCAACTTGTGACATCTTTACCAAGCCTTTGGGTGTTCGATTGTTTTAGCACCACTACTCTTATCTTCGTCTTCAATCTCACCCACCATTGGCTTGCCGAGGGTATCAAGCAATCGAATTTGACATATTCAACCACATTCCTATTTGTAGGATATAACATATCTTTAGTCAAGATATTGATAGCTATATGTCTATTTAGTTAAGATCTTATTAGCTGTCATCTCTATCTTTTGGAATTCTGTTGTATCTTCCTCTACAAATAGGATTGTATTCCTTTGCATCATAATTTTAAAAAAACAAATACTTCTCTTCACTATTAATAACAATAATTATATTATAATCTTAATTATTTAGCAAAATGAATGTGTAATAAATCATAATGAAATATTCTTTTGTTGATTGTATCAGAAAAATCTAAACCTATGATCTAATGCATCCAAATGTATAATGTAATTATCCAATAACAAGAATTTAAAAAGGATAAACTATATCAGAATGTCACAACGTTTGGGACTAACGAACCACTTGAAACGTTATAACTTCAAATGAACTAATTTTCAAATATTGTGACCTTTCATAGAATTTATCCAATTAAAAAAAAATAAATGGTAATATCAAATTAAAGTCTACAATATATATATATATATATAGATAATCAAATAAAAGTTTTCACCAAATAAAAGTCTCCTTAAATATAACAAAATAAAGTATTCATTAGCAATGTCTTTACATCAAATTCTGTAATGGGTAACTTTGATAATAGTGCCAGTCAATATTAGGGTGAGTAGGTAACCTTGTTATATAAGATACCTGTTTGGACTTGCTCAACTGGTTGAGGTCCTAATGGGTATTATGGGTTTATGTACGGGTATAGATTCTTCCGCACTTACTCTCACATGGTAGGGTACGCGTATGATGTCTTTATACTCTATATCTACCCTATAACCTGTACTTTAATATATGGAGGTACTATTTTATATTATAAAATCATGTTAATATATACAATATAAATAATGATACTCCATTTTTTCTTTTGTGACTACTTTTTTGCAAGATTATTATTTGTAAACTACCTTCTAGAAATTTTTATTATTGTAGAAACCATACTATTTTATTTAGAAGAACTTCAACTATGATTGTATGTTTGTAGTTGAACTCCCAAATCATATAATTGTTGTTTATTTCTAAATTTGATTAATATAGAAGTAGTTTTAAAGATTTTTAATTTTGGAATTTGCTATAAGTTCTATAATTTTGTTCAATAGCATAAATAGGTTTTACATGTATGTTACGGGTTTTAAATTTTACACATAAACAAATTTTGTATGTTGAAGAGATTGTGATGTTAACGAATTACTTTTAAAATTCCTTTCCACATATATGAAAATAAGGTTATTTTATATTGTACATTAGACTAAATCTAATATTATAAACTTGAAGTTTATGAAAGAAAGAAAAATATAAAGATTTCATGGAAAGCTCTATAAGTTCCACTAGGTACCTTGTATCCTACAGGTCTTACAAGATATAGGGTCGGTATAAGATAGAACAACTTAAGTTTCGGATACAAATTTCAGTATCTTGTTTCTTATAAGGTAGGGTAAGGGTAATGCTTTACACCCTGTCCATTGTGTACCTGCTCATCTATAGTCCATGTAAAGCTGCACATTAGTGAGTGCTAAATATTTCATAGACTATTCACTAGTTACATCCCCACATTAAATAAGTTCACATGTCTGTAAATATATTTTGATTAATAGAGTTGAATTGAACAGATTTATAGACATGCCTATCTTACTTATATATATGAGGTAGATTTATCCAGAGATAAAACTTGTCTTTTTTTGTTCCTTTATCTCATAGAATGTCTTGTTCTAAATTGGTAGCTCATTTTATCAATTGTATTTATCAATGCAATTAAGTGATATAATTAACCTATGCTATATGCATGCTCTTTCAAATTTATATTAATGGAGATTAATTTTGAAGTGTGGATGAAGAAAGATATGGACAAGAAGAAAAGTTAAAGCATGTTTTCATAAGCATTGATTAGGTGCTAGTAAGTGAAGGTCTTCTTCTTCTTTTTTTTTTTTTTTTTTTTTTTTGTGCAAAGCCTCGTATGAGACTAGGGGGGAGGAATGCCAACCCTAGTTTTTATTAATAATTCAAAAAAGAGTACAAGCATTGGGTTGGGGGGAGGGCGGAGGGTACGACTTTAAGACCTTACCCCTACAAATTACCACACATCTATGCTTGCCAAAAAATAAACAAATGAATAAAAGGAGTAAAAGGAGGTAGTGGTTGAGTACCATAAGCTATGTTTTATTATTTTTGTGATGATTGATTGTTAGATATTTATAATGCATGGTAATTTCTGATTTGTGTCCTCTTCTTACTTAAGGTGAAGCCTTATGTACCTTTGTATACATGTTATTTTGTGCATATGGAAAAATTTTGTCCAAAAGAGTCATGTAAATCCTATGAGATCATTTATCGTCTCATTTATAATTATTCACCTTATTTCTCTCGAGTTTCTATTGTGTCTCATATTATCTCTTTTATACTTGTTTATCTCCTACATACATATTTTTGTGACTCATGATGGTCTATATATATTAGATGCTTTAATATAGTGGTTTGCAAGGCCATGTGTGTAATAATTTAATACCATTTATTCTCTATTTTATACTTGTTTATGTACTATATACATGTGTTTTATGATTCATGATGGTGTGTATATATATATAAATATATATATATATATTAGATGCTTTAATAAAGCGGTCGAGCGGCATTCGATACCATTTATTATTGGAGTATAATTGATCTAGTGTCTCATGAAGGTTGGTGGTAAGTTGTTAGATTGAGTTTTAAATTTGTATTTTATTTTCTAAATCTTTTTCTAACTATGGTCTCAACAAAGGTAAGTGCACCTGTTAGAGCAGCATAGTAGAAAAATTTATCAACTAAGAACTAAGCTAATCCTAATCTAACAAGCATTAGCAAACAACAAATTTCACAGCAATCATACAAGAATAAATATATACTAATTCACAAGGTTGCTTGGGCATGCTTCACCTCAGATCTATTCATGTAACTCAAGAATTTCTCTGTAAAAATTATGCTAGTTATTGAACTGTCAATTCATGAATGTAAATTTAAGCCTCTCTTAAGGTTAGAAATTCTAGATCTAGATTGAACCACTAAAATTGCTTCTCAAGATATTAGCAATCTAGATCCGTATAAAGAACAAGAATCCTTTGTTTTAAAAACCAACCTAATGAATTTCAAAACAAGCGATAGAAAGTTTTTACCCTTCCTCTCTTAAGGAATTTAGGATTAACTTCATTAATAGCCTAAATTATTCATCAAAATCCTTCTAGACTATTTTAACGAAATCAAACATGAACCCATGTCATGCACTATGCAGATTGAAGATATATTAAGCTCAAGCTATTAAATTCAACAAATCAACATGCATTCAAAATAAGCACAGTAGAGTTACAAGAAATTGAACCAAGGATCCACAAACCCAGCAAAATCAACTACTTCTTCATAAATATAATAAGATAAATCAACGATTTAGAGAAATAGTTAAAACCTATAATAAGATAAAACAACAAAGATCGTAATCTTTGATAAATTGAAGTAGTGAAGCATAAAGCTTCTATGAAACCCCAAAAATCTTTTAAGTTCTCTCTCTAAATTCTCTCTCTATAACAAATTTTTCTAATATTCTTTCAATTATCTACGTCTGTCTTCCTATTTTTTTGTGCATTTTTTATTGTTGCTGTTGGATTTGTTGGATTGATTGATAGAATGCATAAAACGAAGGCACGATGGGTATTTATAGCCTGTTGATTTCATCCCTCTCTATTCTGCCCTTGGTTGTGCTGAAGGGAGGGCTAAAAGTAAAGGTATTCTTTTTTATGAAAACCAAACCAAACTTGCTCCATTGCTTTTTTTTTTCTTCTTAAATTGTCATAATGAATTCTTCAAGGTCTGAAATGAACATTTAACAAAATAAATGTCATTTTCTTGATTAAATCACAAAAAATACATAATAAATATGTTCAAATAAGCACAAAGAATATGAGTCTTTTGACACTTATCAGTTAGCAATTGTTAAAGGAGGCTAGGGTTTGTAGCTAGTCTTACAATAAAGAGTAATGATCCATATAGTTTTGTGGATAATATCAAGTTTAGGGTGGAACATTTGGTGTATTTGTTCAATTGGCTATGTGAAAAAGAATAAAATATTAGTGTTTATAGCAAAATGGTCCTTTTTTTACTTCTCTTAGTTGTTATGCAAAGTGAGTTTGCAAGTAAATGAGTTAGAGGAAGTTAGAACCCGAGAAACTAGGAGTACTCAAATTTTAAAGGAAGGTGGAACAAGATGATCAAGAGGTATCCTGTGGTTTTCATTCCTTTTTATTTTTGGTTGTTTATATCAAATCTTATTTATCATATTCTCTTTTTTGCTAATTTTAAGTATGAACCTGTTAAAACTAGAACATGAAGTGGTAATATGAATAGTCATCTTTGAATTCTCTGCTAAAATAGCTTTGCTAGATTACATTGTGAATGAATTAAATATATTAATTATTTTGCTATATTGATACATGGTAACAAAATGTAAGTGTGCATCAACCCGCAAAAAACAGTTAAATATTAGAATTTCTTGCAAACCATTATTCTTCGATAAAAAAGATAGTAAGATCCATACTTTTAGTCTACAAAACGTGGTTAAAAGAGAGATAATAAAAATATAATTAAAGTACCAAGTTCCTAAAAAAATGGCACATTCACCACTAGTTGGCATATTGCAGCATTTCATGTTGCATTTTATGTTCTAATCATACCAAATATTTAGATTCTAATTTATTTATAATTTTTGTAACACATTAAGGGAGTTATTAGCTCGCTATGTGCTCATAAGATTTTTATACGATAAAGTTTAGAAACCAATTAACATCCTCAAATAGTATTCATTAACTCTAGATTCACAATTGAGATAGTTTCATCAAATTTCATCATTTTAAAGTAAAAATTCAGAATAAATTGCATCCATTTCATTCCTAACCTAAAATAAAATCAAACTTAGTCTATTACAAACGATCCAATATACTAAACTTCATGTCTTAATGAAAAATCAACAACTTCAAATAAATTCTAATTATGGCTAGTCTAGTCCACTATTGCCATCCCCATACATCATAAATACATAATATCTCGACAAATCGTACACTAAAGGCTCTTCATGTGTTCCTGAAAAAGATTAAGAAAGATTGAGTTGGAGCCTAGTATGCCAAAGCAAGCACACATGCATGGAAAATCATCATACACATTCACATGTAACATAACATTTAATGCAGCAAACACGTTTTTATTATCCGAAACTTTAAGCCATCAATTGATAAGCTTAACATTATTCGCGCCTAATCCTAAACCTAGAGTAACTCATGACCCCATAACACACACACACACACACACACACACACACACACATATATATATATGGTATTGAATACTCCCAATACCCTAGAATTGCAACTGTTTTTATCTATCTATCGAAATCCTTTCCAAGTGTAACCCCATTCAGGACAACGTCATACAAGAATCATGAGGGTACCATCTTAGCATCATCGGCACTCTCATCCACTAGGCCTAGCCAAATACAAGCAACAAACATTGATTAGAGTCCAATAACTAATTAGTCATTTCAAATACTAATACCTAACATACATAAACAACAATTAAGGTAGTGACATACCTGGTTCGATATCTAGAATGGTAAACTCAAATCTAAAGGAATCGCTTGAACGTGATACATAATAATACTAATTCATTGCTTGAGTCAAGAAGGAAAACATAACCCTAAGGTTCTCTAGCTTCCTAAGTTATCAAGAACTACTTCCATTTTAGGTCTAAATATAAAATCCTACTTAGGTTTAGGTGTACATCATAATGTTAACCAAGAGTTTAGGTGTTTAGGAAGATCATTAAAAAGGCAAATCAAGGTTACAACATCATCTTGTTGCTCGAGAAGAAAAACACTTTGTCACTCCCTGTGTCTCGCTGCGACAAGAGAGTGACGACCATGGCTTCATTGATGACATTGTGGCTTTCACGATCTCGATCACTACCGTGATAAGCTCGTGATGTTCAAAATTTCATTACTCAAAGGATATCACAGCTCATGTCACGGCCATGACCCCTATTCATCCTCCTTCGATATAAAAAAAACCCTAAACTATGTTTTCCTTAATCCTTGAATCAATATAATTTTAAAATCATAAATAATGATAATAATTAATTCTCTAATTAGTATACCTGAAAATAATTAATTTTCTTCATCTTCCTTTGTAAATCAACAATTTCCTCCCAACTACGAACACTTAAACCAGAATCTTAAGTTAGAAAAGAAACCCTCTTAAAATTGTCAAAGGATAGAAAAAAGGAGTGGCTTTCCTTGATTTCTTAGTCTCTTGTTGTTCCTTTAATAGAGATACCATCAAAAAGGAAATTATAGCGCAGTTTTGGGCTTTGAGAAATTGCTGTGGATTAGAAAAACATCAGTTTAGATGAGAGGGTTTTATTATCATTATCATAGAGACTTAACTTGGAGTGACAAAATTGCCCCAATTAATAATTAGTGAAATTACACTCTTTGCTCTTCGTTATGTTTTTTTTTTTTTTAATTTTATATTACAATAACATAGGGTGACTCATTTTTTTTCAATTTTTTTTATCTTTTGTAATTAAATTATGATTCATATTATTGATTTTATTGACCATGTGGATCCCGTTCATTCTCTTAACCTAATTCTATTATATGAAAATTGGCTTTAAAGCCATAAATTCTATAATAAAAAATTGGTAAATGAGATTATATTTTTACAAAAATAATAAGTGATGATGATTTTTGTAACATATAATTTTTTTATTGCTTAATTTTCTTATAGTATTCCACAACATTTATAAATATTATTTTGCCTAGACTAAATGACAAAAAATAAAGATCTGCTCCGCTGCAATATATTGTACTTTTACTAATTCGGATCCGCTTTAGTAAAGCACCTTTGAGTACAATCAGTCGTGCGCTCGAAGATCGGAGAGAGGAGGATCATCCACATTTCTGGTGAGCCTGTATTTCCAGCTTTGAAAGGAAAAGATGGAAAAGGAAATCCCCAATAAAATCCTAAATATGGAATACGCGTGGACGAGTCAATTATTCCTGTGCCCTTGATGTACGGAAAAGCAATCAAAACTTTCATTTCCATATTTGTGGAGACATTCCACAATGTCCTTCACAATGTGTCAAAAAAGGGCAAAAAATATGGGCATTGGTACGGCGAATTTTGATATTTCTAAGGGCATCTTGGTCATGAACAATAGGTTTTCGACACGTTATTTTGCACAAGAAAACTTTAGTTTTTTAGGGAAAGAATTTTCGGTGCCATGTTTTTGTCGTAATTAAATGCCACAAAATGAGAGACCAATCGTTTTGGGAAGAAAGCATATGGTTCTCTTATCCAAATTAACTCTTTATGGAAGCTTTCCATACCTTTGCTTCATCACTCCATGATTCCTAATAGCGTTAAGGTCACGTTTGATAGGCTAGAATTGTTTGAATGAAATGGATTGAAATCATGGAAATGTAATGGAATGAATTGAATAAATGAATGATAAATCCATTCATATATTTGTATTCATATTAAATGTAGATAGTAAATATGTAGGATAAAATGAAATTAAAAAAAAAAACCATATATATATAGATGGAATGAAATTATGATTTTGCCATTGAAAGGCGGAATCAAATTCTTCATAAAAATTGGAATATTTAATTCTAAGGAATCGCGACGATTTTGACTTCTAAAAATGCCTCCAAATATTAGGAATGGGAATGAAAACTGAAATCACGATTCTATTTCAACCCATTTTGCGTACCAAATGTGCTAAAGGTAATGGGAATTGTTGTGCCCTCAAACTTAATGCAATATAATGCTATCTTCAATACCGACTGAAATAAGCAAAAAGAGATAAAGTTTTCCTTTTTTTTTTTTTTCTTCCATTAAAGATTATAATGGTATATAGTCGGTGAAGATGAACTATTCTATACCCTACTTTGTTTTGAAGAAGTCAATTCTCATTTCATTCTATGATTTATGGGGTTAGAAGAATTTTTATTGTCTCATACTTTATGTGATTGTGAGAAGACTAAAAATAAAAGTAACAAAATTGCTGCTTTCAGTAGTAAGAAAGTTACAATATTAATCTCCAAGTAATTACAAATGTAGTTATTAATTAGGATTTTAATGTTTTTCAAGGATTTGACCATAGTTAAAAGTAGAATGATAAACCTAGATTGCAACATAAGAGAAAAGATTAATTAAGAATTACATATTATTATTATCATGTATATATTGTGTGTAGTATGTGGCGTGTATAAATAATGGTGATAATTATTTTATAAATTAACTATTCTATAACCATGCATATCGAGATTTTATTAGTGTTTATACATCATTATATATATATATATATATATATATATAAATACATAAATTAACTTGTAATATACCCGATGCAGCTTTTTTCACAATTTCTAAGTTGTTGACAAAATGTAATCTATCATATATTGAATTTCGGGATTTGGATAGACTTATGATAGATGTGGAGTCAAGCTCATAACTACGTAGTCTTTTTAAGAGTAAGAATCAAAGGACCTATTGAGGCCAAGTTGAACACATGTTATTACCTACTTAGAAAAGAACTTGTTAGATCATATGGTCGAGCGTTGAATAACTAACTCATGCCTAAGAGATTTCGAAAAAGTCTAAGACTGAATTGAATCAATATAGAATTCAGATAGATTATTTAAGATAAACTAGCCTTATAGGGTCGATCTCAAGGCAATTAAATATATTAATAATTGTAAAAAAACTAAGCTTTAAACACAAAATTTTTATTTTTAAAATTAAAATATCTGTTGCATTACTGATTCTATTCATAGAAATAAAACTTATTTTATCCATTTCCTTTACGGAATTTCTCACTTTAAGGTTTTTTTTTCTTTTTTTTTTTTTTTTTTGCAGTGAATGCTAAAAATATAAGGTAAACTCAAGCCTTGTAATATGTTAGCTTGGTGGACTTCATTTTATTTGTTACCCCATTTATAGTAAAAGACAAAAAAAAAAAAAAAAAAGGGTAAAGCTCCACATTCTAGTCTAAACTACGGTACATTGAACAACGATCCATAAAAAAGAATACTACATATTAATTGCATCATTCCAATATGTATGCGATATTAAACAATAATTCCATAAGTATATCAATTATAAAAAAAAATAAAGTAATAACTATTTAATTTCATAGGAGTAGTAGAATAGATTAGTAACTCCTAAATTTATTACCATATTTGATATGACACAATATAGTATTTTGCGACATTATTGGTAGTTCAAACAATGAAAATTCTTTGATCTAAATAATATTAATTCCATGATTTTTCTAACACATTTCCATATCCATCACCCAAATGAACTATAAATAACAGTTATTATTTTTTATTCTATTTTTTAAAATTAAAGACTTTATTCCTAGTTTATTCCATTCCATGAGCCAGATGTGTCTATTAAAATCGTTAAAAAATACACTTTATTTGGCTTGCCAGTTTCCTTTTTTTCTTTTTTTTTTTACAAAAGTATTTATAATATATGTATTATATGTAATATCGTAATTGCTATTTTGTTATATTAACGGAGTTAAATTTATTGCACGTGATTCTTAACTTGATACTTATTCTTCGTAAGATATCACTGATGCCGAAATAAAGTGTGATCTTTACTTAGGAATTAATTTCTCGACAAGTGTCGAGTTCATGTGAGTCGGCATTATTGGCATACATCATGCGTGGGTCTCACTTCTTCATCCTATAAAAGGCTAATTCGTCGTTGACAAGCTTAGCTTTTCTACGATCACAAATCACATACACGTACGTGTGGGTATATATATATCCTTGTAGTTATTTATCAAAATTATCCAACGATTCTCCAACTCTACTCGACAAAGTATTATTTATTTTGGCGAAATACTGTATGGTTTTATATTTAATGTCAATTTCCTCTTAAGAGGTCGGTTATCTTTAAGAATATTTTTTATTAAACACATTTACTTTTAGAATTTTGATATACACTTTACATTAAAAGATGTTTTATTGATTAGTGAATCGCTACCTTTTATTTAAGAAATGTTACGATATGTATATAAAGCATGGAACAAGTTATACCAAATGGACGTCACAGAAAGCAACATCTCTCTCTCTCTCTCTCTCTCTCTCTCTCTCGGTTGAGAAACTTTCTCTAGAAAAAATTACTCTACCTGAGAAAAAGACACTGCATAAAGAGAGAAAAAGAAGAGATACCATCCTCCAACAAGCTTTGCTTTATCCAACTTTAGTATGGCAACATAACCCCACATTTATTATTCCGGTTTGTCACTAACATCTTGAGAGATCCGTTCCTCAAAAATTCCGCAGCGATTGGTCGGTTTGCTGGCACATAAACAAAGGAAGAAATCTTAAAAAGGGAAAGAAGAAAGGGAGCAAATGCTACAATATGGTGAGAAGAGTTCCCACCTCCCATGCCCTCTTGTTTGATGACCCAACCCAAAAATAATTATTAGCCAAGCTAATAATAGATAATATCCAAATCTTATAATTAAAATTGTGCAAATGGGTTGAACCTATGAGCTGACTAATTTAATCCATGTCAAAACCGCAATAAATTTTTTTGATCATTTAAAAGGGGTATTAGCACAAATAGCCTAGATTTAATAAGTTATGTTCAAATTGTACAATGTAAATTTATAGAATTATGGTTGAAAATGTCATCATCTTAAAAGTAAGTTGCTTAATTTGCCCATTCAATAACTCATTAAGGGTTAAGTTAGCCTAATCCAAAAAAATATAAACCTTATATAACATTAGTAAAGCTTTTCGCTCCCTCTCATTCTCTTATTTCGCTCCTCTTTTCTTCTCTTGCTCTCTCTTACTGTTACTCACATCTCTCCTTTCTCTCTCATTTTTTATTGACTCTTATGCTTGTTGTGAGATGATAGATGAAATGGGTAAATCCATAGACGAGCATAGAATTATAGGACTGAGGGATCAGATCCTAATTAAGTTAAACTTAAACTTATTTATTTATATCTACTAGATATTACATTTTATATATTTCTAAGAATTTCGTTAATGATTTCAATGTGATATTTTTAAAAAAAAATTCATGAAAATATTCATTCAAGCAATAATTAAGAGTATTTAGTGTATTTTATAAGAGACTGTATATATATCACTTGAAAACTTATTGTTAATGTAAAATATAGAGTTTATATTCTTATAACTTTTTTTAAAAGACCATGAAAAATAGTAAGGTAGGATAACTATTAAATAATTTATGTATATTTTAATAACATTAATTGTAGAAAATGAATGCTACTAAATTAAATTATATATTTAGTATGCAATAAGATTTATTTGCAATATATGTGGGTATTCTAATTATTATTTGTGGTATACTTAAATAAAAATAGTTATTTAAAAAAGAATTTATTTAGTTAGATATAATTTTATGGTAAAAAAAGTTACTGTGAAAGAAAAAAGTTATATATATAGAGAGAGAGAGAGAGAGAGAGTAAGGAAAAAAGTAGCAATGTAATAAATGCATGTTGAAGAAATAAAAAAACATATAATGATGGGATCAACATAAAACTATTGACTTAACCACTAGGTCATATATATTCATGTGTCATGATTTACTCTTTATAATATACATACACATATATATATATATTTTTTTTATTTTTAATGAACTAAAAAAAAAATAAATTTTCTTAAGTTTAGGGGGTTGAGGTACCTTTAGCTCCTCTTAAACTCGCCCCTGGGTATATCTATAAATGAATAAAATTATTAGGATTGGTTAGAAATTTGGTGGTTAAGAAATTTTATAAAAAGCTTATTTATATAAATCAATTGCATTCATCATATGTGTAATTAAATCCAATATAAATTCTCTTCTCTCTTTGTATTTTTAGGAGTTTTCCTCATCTCAAATATATGATTTACATTTATTTTATTGAATTCTTATTTTACCCAAATATCAAGTTAAACGAGATTCTATTGGTATCTCATCTCTTCCCTCTCCTAAACCCTCATACTCATGTCTTGTCTCTTTATCAATTTGTCTCCCCCTTTTGCTATTGTATTTCATTGGTATCTCGTATGTCAACATTTTCTATTGTCTCTTGTCTTGCCATTGTCTATTATCTCTTAGCTCTCAAGTAATTTCTCTTGTCGACCATTGTCTCTCACTCTCTTCTCTTGTTTGACTTATTTTTTTCTCTCTCTCTCTCTTTCTCACACACACACACATACACACATATGCAAAACTAGTCTCTCTCTCACGCTCTCAAGTTCATATCTACATTAATATTAGTAGTATGTAGTCTCTTACTATTCTCTATTCTCTTTTCTACATCAATGGTTAGTATGTTAGCTTGATTAATCCACCAACCGTGATGTGATGTGTAATATAAAGATAAATATTTCATAATGAAGGGCAAATGTGTCATTTGTTATAAAATAAGATGGTTCTATAGTCAACCCTGATAAATGAGATATTATTATCAATCCTCACATTAATGATGGTCAACAAAATCTTTAAAGATTGTGGGGTTGCGTTTTTCCTAAGCTAACCTTGTCTTATAAATAGACCCCTTTAGCTTAGTTTTGCCATACCTTTTCCTAAGCAGAAAAACCCTAGGTAAGTGAGTCTCTCTCTAGTCTTTTTCAATTAATCATTTAGGGTTATCTTTCTTATAAGTTTCTTTTCATATGTTTGAAGGAGATTCAAGATCTACTGAAGAAACCCTAAAGTGGGTTTGGAGATTTGTGACTTCGATTCAAAATAAAAGTATGATCTTTATTATAGTTTTCTGATTTCTAAGATTTATAGATTATAGGAATATGATTATGGCGATTAAGAATAGTTAATTGATTGATTCAGGGTTTTTGTTTAAAATCAAGATCTGCAAGTTTTAGGTAAGTAAGGATTCATCCACTCTTATCATTAAATGAAATTTTATTTGTTGTTGTAAATCAAATTGTTAATTGGAGATTTTATATATGTATTGAAGGAATTGTGAAGAAATTAGAAATTGAGGAGAAAGTTGAGTTTGAAGGTTTCATTGAATTATAAACAAAGGAGACAGGTGTGTTAACCTCTTTTCGTAGATCTATGATTAGGTTATAGATCCTTTGAGTAAGGTTATAAAATTAAGGATTATGGTTTAATTATGTGTTGCAATTGGAGTTGATTAAGATATGTTGTTGATCGGGAATATTGGTAGGATTAGGGTTCTATTCTTTTAAGAAGATCTGTTGGTGGATTAGAGTTTAAAAGCGAATCCAGGTACGACCATATCTTGTTTACTGTTTGTGCTTGTAGGATTAGACATGCATATAAACTAAACTAACCCTTGTAGGCTTTTAAAAATTGTATGCTGTTTGTGTTTGGCTGCGGTTAGTAAAGACCACGACAGAAATGTGATACTAATGCTGCTAACCTAATGATCCTTGTGTGGTGGTGTCTTGAGTGGAGTTGCACTTGAAATGATTCCGGTAGATTAGGAGTCGCTACCAACTTTATTGTGGAACGCAACTATATATATATATATATATATATACTATTTTATACTATGGTTTTCATCGGGGTCATGAGTTACTCCAGGTTTAGGATTAGTCATAGATAGTCTTAAATTGTGCTGCTTGTTGGTTAATTGAAAGATAATAAACTTGTGGATGTTGCATAAGCATATGATGCATGTGAATTTGCTTGATGTGTGTTCACACGCATGTGTGTGTGGTATGACATACTGGGCGTTTTCGCTCAACCCTTTATTTTTCAGGTGTAGGTGAAGATGATGTTGGTTGAGAATTCTCTGGAAATGACTTTTATGTTGACCATGGGGGACGGCGTTAGTAGATTCGACTTTCCTACTGGTGACTAACAGATTCTGGATAAAGAAAAATAGGAGAAAAGATCTTTGAAGATCATACAAAGTATATAGTTTGTTTAGATTATTATTGAAGATGTTTATAAGATAAGTTGTTATGTTTTGAATTTTATATAAGTACTTTTGGATAATATCAGTTTATGTTTCTAAAAGAAGAATTATAATGATGATAAATTCAAGTAACCTTTTATGTGAAACTTGGAGATAATTATATTTATGGTTTAATATTTTATGACGTTGGCGTGTCCTTTTTAAGAGAAGGACACGTGGCGAGTTGTAATGCTGTTAAGTTAGGGCGTTACAGGATGAAAAACAATTAACCTCTTTATTGAATGGGTTGATATGAGTTAGCCTATTCAACCCTTCTCAGTCAATGGCTAAAAGCCCACTAAAGCACTTGCATCACTCTACGCATAACTAACTTTAGAAATTTTACTTTGATATTTTAACGATAGATCATATCCAAACCAAAAAGTAACTAATTTAATTGTTCAAAATTTTCTTAACTAGTGTTTGACTTAATATTCACTCTCATGATCTTATATAGTTTTTTCATGCAATCTATTTAGGACTTATAATCTCTATTGTTAAATTTATCTCCATAATGTATTTTGAAATTATATAAAGTAGATGGTGATGATATGAAATTAAACAACCTTCTCTAATTCATATGCATATTGTGTTTTATTTATTTATTTATTTATTTTTTGCCAAAAAAAGCACATATTTTGTTTGAATAATATTTCTATATGGAATTTAATATTTAACTATATGGTAAAATTTTATGGCAAAAAGAGAATATATATATATATATATATGGGGTAAAACTTACATCTAAACATGTCTCTAAATCAAATTGGAGCTCTACCATTGCGAATTTTAATATATACCTAAAATTGAGAAAGAAACTTCTTTGAAAGTGTTATGCTATGTTAACTCTCAGTCATAGGTGTGACCAACTAAACTCTTAATGCTTGATGATTTCTTAATAATCACTTAAGTTAATCTACTTTCCAAATATATGATGGCTAAACATATTATCATGTAATTAACTTTTCTTTTTTATTCTTATCTATCCCTTAAGTTGATTGCACAATCCATTTCACTGTAATATTATTTTTATTATAATTTTATTTCTTATGAAGAGTTATTATAACATTTAATTAGTCGAAATAATAATTCCATAAGGAATTTCTATAATAAAAAAATATTGAAAAATCATTTATTACTCAAACCTATAAATTAAAATTTAATATTTAAATAATTTTTTTCCAAAATATCCTTAACTAAATGAGAAATTAACAATTAAAAATCATATATATTACAACTCTATTTCATTCTTTAGGGATGATAATTCATTACAATTTTATTCATTGAGTAAAGTGAATGAGCAATTAATGTTGAATGAAAATTCTCCATTATGTACTAAAAATACGTATGAAATAAATAAGTAATTTATCTAATTTCTGTCATTCCCTTGCCATAGCGGTTTACTCACCTCATATTGCCTCCGAGAATGTTTATCATCTTTTTATTATATGGTAGCCCGTCACCCGTAGTTCCATCCATTTGCACTTTATACAATGATATATGCCGGAACTATATATATGTTGATGTAAGAAGGATCCCAATGAAATGTCTAGGGTTTGATGACTAATATAAAGATTTTCGAAACTCTAGAAATTAAATATTGAGAAAAAGTTAAAAGAACAATTTTCGAAACTCTAACAATTGAAAAAAAAAAAAAGAAAATAACTTGTTATGTAAGAGACAATTTTCAAGCGCTTTTGATTATTGAAAATACTGGGAAAAAGTTAAAAAGAACAAACGTTTTCGGCCTCACATTGTATTGCAATATCTTACCCTTTTTACGCACACCTTATATATCTTGGAGTTTCGGCTGTCTATTATAATGCATCATATTATCCAGCAAGGGTCTAGAAATGGCAAAAGCAGTGTTAATGATTAACTAAGAATAAAAACTTCGACACGTAGAGAAACAAAAGTGGACACAAGTGGTCACTGGGTTGGCTCAGCTCAAGGGTTTACCTAATATGGTTCGAGACCTTTCAATTCTCGGACCCATGATTGTGAGACCTGCGGTTGCTATAGGTTTGGTTGCCTTTTGATAAAGGAGGCTGATGAGCCATCCATGATCGAGCTAATAGTAATTGCTGGCCAGCTTCACAAAAGCATTTTGGTATATACCAAGCTGCTGTAACTACACTGCGTACAAGTGTTTGCACTTGCACCGATTCCTTTTGGAGGCCCCTTTTTACCCACACCTTTCTGCTTTAAGGGTGACTTTTCATTATTGAATCTGGAACAATGATCATGTCGAGGGATATTTTTCAAACAACGACATTAAGCAATGCGCGTAGAGTGCTTATTAAGGCTCTAAAACTAAAAAGTTATTACATGTTTTAAAATTAATTCTCAATTAGGAGAAAAAAATGTGTAACGAGATGTAGATCATGGTAGATATATGCATGGTTTGGTTTCAAATGAAAATTTAATTGAAACCATCATCTAATTCCAGAACTGAACTAGATTGGTTGGATGGTTTTAGAACTAATAAGGAATTGTCGATTTTCTGGTTTCTAAGTAGTTCTTAGACCTAGAACTGGATAGATCTAGTCCTTCCATTGAAAAAAAAAATAGAAAAAAATAAAAATATAAAATATTTAATTATTAATGTTTAAACTATTTTATATAAATGTTAAAAATTATTATATATTCACCGTATTTAATGTGTTATTACTAACAATACAAATAAATACAATTTAAAACATATATAATTTAGTTCATATAAACTTGTTTAAAAGCAAAATCCCTTTGCTTATTAATGTGAAACTGTTTTTTGCTTGTAATTTTCTTTTTAACCTTTAGAGTATTTTGCAATCTTATATTACTAACTATAATTGATATTGAATATGTTTGTATACAAATAAATACACATCCTAAACAAATTTTTAAAAAATTTGGTTAAAAAATTTAACACATTTAGACCTAATTATTATTTTGAGTTTAAAATTGATTTTATTAAAAGAAAAAAAAATCATTTATTCATTTTTTTTTACTCAAAAAAAGGTAGTTCCAAAATTGAAACTGGAAATTGCTAGTTCGATAGAAGCACACCAGACATTAAAGACGGTTTTAGTTTCGGTTCGACTCAATTTTGGAACTGTGATGATGTCTAAATCATATAATTTGTCACTAGGATGTTTATGAAAGCATTCCAAGATGAAGATATTGTGTATAAAGAAATAAGAAAATTATTTATTTGATCTAATAATCAGTGTACTGGACAGTTTTGTTAACATTTTCTGTTTTTTTTTTTTTTTTGGTGGATAACATTTTATGTTTTAATAGGGTAAGTTGTGTTGTTATTATAATTTAATGTACTTATTATAATAACTTTAATTGTTAATTGTATGTAAACATATTTTCAAAGTGGGAGTTTCTATAGTTCCGTTGATGGAACCGTTCAATCAACTATTTAACTGTTAAAATAAATATAACAATTATAATATTAACTATTTTAGTTATTCGATCACGATTGGTTACCATTGGATAGTGACGGACTAGTCTCATCAAAATTAATGACGGAGGCTATAAAATTTCTCTTCTAAAGTCCATAATGGTGTTTAAAAAAAGGAATGTGGAAGAAAAGTTGAGAGAAAGAATTAAAGAGGTCTGAAAAGAAAATGAAAGAATTGGTGCATTTCTTTGATTGGATTGAAAGAAAGAGGAAAGAGTGGATATGAGAAGAGTACTTTTCAAATAATATTCATAACCATTTTTTTTCCTAATATTTAAAAATACTTTAAACTGTTTAACTACTATATTTGTTATGAAAAATGGGATAAGAATTTAAAAAGGAAGGTTATAATTAGAATTTAACAACTTTTCCTTTTACACCACTCCAATTTGTAGTGGCAAAAATGTGGGCCTAGGAAAACTTTTTCTCCTAAGTCTTTCCCCTCCCACCTTTCTACCCTTTTAAATATAATATATATATATATATATATATATATATTCACCTCAAAATTTCTCTTTCATTGCAACATGTTTGGAGTTAAACAAATCACCAAAATTTTAATAGTGTCTAGCGACAAGTTTGATTAAGTGCAATACAATCTAAACTTCTGGGTAATAAGTGCTTTTAATCACAGATTTTTAGAAAGAGTAAATCATTTAATTGAAGCTTAGAGTTTGGAAGTAATAGAGATAACGCATGAAAGGGAATGAATATATATATATTGTTTTTTGGTTAAGGAGATTTAATATATATATATATATATATATATATATGTGCATGCATGTTAACAATAATATTGGAGGTGCACTTTTAGGGATGGCCACCAAAACATGTAGGATCTTGAAACTTGTTAAATCTTCATGTCAAGTAATCATAAGTAAGTTACATAGTATGACCTTGTATTCAGGAACGGATCTAGAGGGGATGCAACAGGGGCTTCGGCTCTCTAACTTAGAAAAAAACTTCATTATTATAATATATTTTAATATGTAAAAAGTATTTCTTATATTTATATTTATAATAAAATAAATTTAGCTCTCCTAGTCATATGGTTCAATGTTTGTCCTTGCTCGTATCTATCTTAGATATTGCTTGGAACCTGTACTTTATATGTCATGGGTTCCAAGTTTTATAAAATCGCTCTTAATTTATATGTGGTCTTGTAGATTGATCTATACAATATTGTTGATATAATTAATTTATTTGCCAAGTGCAATAGAAATTTAACCATATTGGTTTAACTTATAACTCATTATTTAAGGCTCACACATGGCCACATAGTCAAATATCTCTTAGATCTCCACATGGCCAGCAGTTTAAATATGATAATTTTAGAAACAACTAATAATAATGTTTAACTCAATTGAAAAGATTAAAAAAAAAATTCCACTGGTGTTTAAAAGATATAAATTTTACAAAGTATAGAATTCATATTATTTGGTTAATGTTGCAAATGGTATATGAACTTTAGTAAAATATATGCAATTAGGTGCCATTGAATTTTGAAATTGATCAATTCGATACTTAAAAAAACAATTCGTGTACGTAAATAGTATTTCCATTATGTTGACTAATACCGTCACTTGACGTAACGTTTTTAACTAATATGACAGATGTATTGTTGACGTGTAAAAAAAATTTTTTTATGTGTTACATTGATAATTTTAAAATTCAAATACTAAATTTATCAATGTAAAATTAAATTATTTAATTACATATTTAAAATTCTAGTACCATTCACAATATTTAACCTAAAATTTTTGATCTATAGCTAAAGTAAAAATCTCTTTCTCAATGGCTCCACTATAATCGCTCACCTCTGATAACGATAAGTACAACACATGTGAACGTATACATGACTTGATAGCTATTGTGTAAACAATGTATGATAAACTTCTGCATGGCGTCTTCAAGCATGGAATATTTGTTCCTATTGGCCAATACCCAATCTGGGTCAATCCAGATATAAATTGCTATAAAAGTCCTTCTTATATATGATGACGGGGATGCACATATAAAAAAACTTTCAAAATTTTATCAATATAAGATTAGATGTTGGTTCTTTTGGGACTCGAATCACAGTGTCCGATTCATAGCCAATTTCAAGCAAACAAGATTGTTTTCTCCCGTGTTTCGCTTTCCGTACACATAATGATCCGGCAGCGAGATATCGGGTGTACGACCACGGATAAAATATCAGATAAGAAATCTAAGTCATGCACGATGTCTTGTCTCTGGGAACCATTCAATGGCTAATAATCATTACTGTGTAGAACCTGTTAAACACCCTCTTGATTACCACAAACTAAAAGGTGGTCGCCTAAAAAATGAAGTCAATGTACTAACTAATCACCATGATTTGTCCCAAACTTTATTAATTTACCATACTTTGTAAGCCACTGATGATTTAGTTTTAACTTTTAAAATGTTAAAGGAAGAATCCTAACGCTTTAATAGATAGATACCTTACAAGGTGAAAATAGTCTGAAGCATATTTTAATGCATTTAATGCGAAAAACCCTACTCATCACATGTCATAACATGGTGACATGCTAAGGCTCGAAAGTCTGCTAACATCTTCAAATAATATTCGTAAACTCCAAACTCATAAGATAGTTTCATCAAATTTTCATTATTTTAGAATAAACTTCAAGATAACCTATAGTCATTTCAAACCTATCTTAAAAAAGAATTCAAATTTAATCTAATATAATATCTAAGAAGTACTAAACTTCATGTCTTAATAAAAACCATCAAATTTCAATATATCAAATTGATCAAAACTTTGCTGGACGGTCTGATTGATTGTTATCATCTCTGCAATCTACAAAAACATTGTACTCAGATAAGTTGAACACTATAGGCTTCTCACCTATTCCTGAAAAAATAATATAAAGGGTTGAGCCAGAACTTAGCATGCCAAAACGACAAGCATACACACATGAATAATTGTAACGTATACTCACATGCATCATGACAATAAATGCAACAATCACAAATTATTATCTTTAAGTTAATCAGACAATCAACACAATTTAGAACCATTTGCAATTAGCCTTAAACCTAGAGTAACTCATGACTCAACAACAAACATATAGTAATATATGTACATATATATGGTATTGGGAACTCCTAATACCCTAGTAACTACAACCGTTTTCACCTAGTTTATCGACATCCTTTCTATGTATGACTCAACTTGGGACAACGTTAGACAAGAATTATCAGGGTGCCACCTTAGTGTCACTGGTACCCTTAGTCTACTAGTCCCTTCCAAACACAAGCAACAAATAGTTTATTAAAGTTCCATACTAATTAGTCCATTTTAGCTGCTAAAACCTAACACGCACAAACATCATACAAGGTAATTACATACGTGGTTCAGTGTTTGGAATGGTAAACTCAAATCTACTTGAATCACATAATACATAACAATACTAATTCATTACTTGAGTCAAGAAGGAAAACATACTCCTAAGGTTATCTAGGTTTCCTAAGTTATTAAGAATTACTACTATTATTTTAGTCTAGATGTACAATCTTACTTAGATTTAGGTGTACTTAATGTTAAGGGTTTAGATGTTTGGGATGATCATTAAAAAGGTAAAAATAAGGTTATGACATCACCCTATTGATCATGCTCATGATAAGAGGCATGATATGCTTTGGGGAACAAGAACACGTCATCACCACCCTTGTTATGTCTGTGATGGGGGAAGTGACAACCATCACCCCCTATGTCACGCCCATGATGGGGGTGGTGACAGGCCTCACGACCTCTGTCACAATTGGGAATGGCCAAAATATTTTACACTCTAAGAGATCCTAGCCCGACTTGACCCTATTTCATATTCGCCTTCGCTCCAAAATATGAAAAATCTCCTAAAGCATGCTTTTCCTTGATAGTTAAACAAATAAAACTCCAAAATCATAATTAACAACATATAATTACTTCTCAAATCAATTTACTTGCAAATAATTGATTTTCCTCCTCCTTCACAAATCAACAACCGTAAAAACAACAACCTTGACCCAAATATGAACACCTTTACATTAGAAGCGTAAATTAGAAAAGAAATCCTCTTAGAATGATCAAAGTACCAATGAAAAAGATAAAACTTACCTAGTTCTCTAGTCCTCGTTGTTCCTTGAGGGAGTTTTAGGGTTTAGTCCTCGTTTTTCCTTGAGGGAGTTTTAGAGTTTGGTTCTTATGAAATTATTGTGAAATACAAAAGACATCGATTTTGGTGGAAGAGTTTTATTAATTTATATACTCAATTAAAGTGACAAAATTATCCCTATTTTAAATTGGTAAAATTAAAATTCTTCCCCTTCTTTATGATATATTTATTTTATATTACATAACACTTGATATAGAGCATGATAAAAGACTTTCCTTCTATCCTACGTTTGTTCGTTTCCCTTTTATCAAATTTACCAAGTTAAAAAATCCTGGAGGTTTGCTTGATTATATTTTAGCCATTGACACATCATGACACTTAGAATGCCAATTAAAGTTTGAGATACTAAGCTAAGTAGATAGATTTTTCCTATGCTCGTGTTAGATGTACGGTTTATTTGTAATGACTTCATTATTATTATTTGGATCTAGTATATAGTGCATGTTTGGTTAGTTTTCTATATTTTATAATATGTATCTACTCGAATAATTTAATATTTTTGTTGTTCATTTCCTTTTTTGTTTGCTGATTATTCATTATTCAAAAATTATTTTTTTATTTTTAAAATTCTATTAATAATAAATTTATTATATATATAATATTAATATACTTTTAACCAATATATTTGTCCTAATAGAACAAAACACAAGATTAAAATACACACACACACACACACTAAGCAGCAAATACTCACCCAAAACCCAACTAATAATTTGTTAGTTGCTCTTTTGGGCAACTAACACTATAACAACTTCAGGTTTTATAGACAATATTCTGTGTTTTGAAAATATAAATTTTATTGCAAAAGATTTTCTAAGATAGAATTTCATAACTAATTTTTGTTTCAAAAATTTTCATCAATAATTCCATTAGCAATAGATGTTTTATTCATTGTAAATTTGCGACAAAGATTTTTCCCTAATATTAATGAAATCTATCTCTAATTCCTTGTAAATTACAAAAAATTATATTAATTAAAAAATTTCCTTGCAAATCTATTACATTTGGTTCACTAGAATGGAATTGGTATTTACTTTCATTACCATAGATTATCTATTCCTTTATTTGGTTTGCAAAAAATTCTATTAAAGGAGTGTTTATTCTATGTAATACAAAATAAATAAGGAATCTCATTCCTTCCCTTTATTGGAGAATGACTATTCTTGATCAAAATGCATGTTTTGTTTCAAAAATACCCATAATTATAAAATAATAAATTGTTATTCCTTTCCACTTTATGTCATTCCAATGAATCAAATGTACCATTAAAGTTTTATAGTAATTGAAATTAATATAATTATGTTACTAATTTTTTTAATTGATCTTGAATTTTATTAAAATTTGTCTTTATTTTAAAATTAATTATAATTAATTTGTCACTTAGCTCCCCACTCTCAGTTTTCCATTATAACTATCCTAAACTTCTTACACAAAGTATTGTTTATCTTATTATAGTATCACTAATTAGCCTAAAAAGGCTCGAAATTACCTTAGTAGGGCTAATGAGGCAAGTCCACTCATCTAAGAAAGACTTGCCTCTTATGTTTTGTTGTGGATTACGCCAATTTTGACGAGACTTATTACTTTTGGTGAGACTTGCAGCTAACATGACATAAGCAACAAGTCTCACTACATAGCTTATGTGGCTTTGTGGCAAGACTCATCACTTATACTAGTCGAGCTAAAGTCTCGCTTAATAGTGAGTCTTTTGTCATTTATAAATTCAATTATATATCTAATATATATAATAATTTTTCCTTTTGTATATTAAAAGAATATATATTTACGTACAATAATTTTAATATTTATCACTATTTCATATTCAAAGATGTAAACTACCATTCAAACATTGAAACATATAATTAATTGTAACATAAATAAAGCAAATTACTAAAGCAATATTATAAATCTATACATGTATATGCAATAAGTTCATGCAATATGGAAAGGGGAAAATATATAAGTTTTAGTAAAAATAATAATATACAAGAACAAATATAATAATTCTCATGTAAGTAAGGAACAGATAGACAACCTATTGAACATGATGTTGTTGAACCCGATCGATAATGTACCAGAGGCTGTCTATAATGGAGTAAATAGGTAGTAATCATAAGTAAGGGATGGTGTAGGAACATAGCAAGGCTGTTACTACTGTGAAAATGGTTGTGTCTAGGAAGGAAGCTACTGAGATTATCCAAATGATAGTACTACAAAGGAGCATTGATAAGAGTGGAGGAGGTTAGTGCTTGGACAATAGGTTGGCTAGTGGTGTACCCTATATGCAATAGGGGCCAAGATAATAAGCAAGAGGTGGAGGCACTAGCTAAGTATAAGAGTGTGGCTTGTTGGTTTAGCTATAGAGGAGGTGTGGTGTAGATAATGCAAGAGTGGGCTATGGCTAGCTTGGATTCTGTTGCTAGCAGTTGAGCTCATGGGTGGAGGTAACTAGAGGTAACTAAGGATAAAGTAACCATATGGGGAGGGGGGAAGGGCTTATGTGCAAACCTCTCTAAACTGACACTTAGTAATCACAAGTCTCTCCTAAGTGTCCTAGCCATCGATGCTTCTAGGTCTAATAGTGGACTCTTCATGTAGCTTCTTATTGTAATCACATCTATCCTCTAGGATAGGATTAGAGCACCATATCCCAAGTCTCGTTGGTATCTAGATCTATGGCTCAACACCTCCTCAATAAGTCGTCATGTTACTTATCTAGCACTAGTTGTTCTGAATAGCCTAAAGGTCCTATTTTGCCCTTTGCTTACCTATCTTCTCCTTCTTAACATTATGATATTTTTTTTTGTTGCAGGGTTAACAACATAAGAAATTTTATAACTATTAGTGTGTTTATTGAATTTCCTTACATGATTCTCCTTGACCTCCTTTGACCCTATTGGTTGATAGCTTGACTATCATTCTTCTTAATGTGCATACATTAGTAGTTTTATATATGTATCTAACATTAGTGAAAAAACAAATATATATAACTATATCCATATACAACATATCTCTCATGCAAGAGTGAGAATAAAAATCTTACTAACCTTATGATCCCATGGTAGAAGTAGGCTTCTCCTAGTCATATCCATAATCTTCTTACTGTTCTTCTCATCAATCTTGGATTGATGCTACAAACAAAAAATTGATGAAGTCTTTGGTGCATGCTATGTAAGGAGATGTGTGTGACAATATTTGCAATATGATGTACCTTAAATTTTATGTTAGTGGTAAAGAAATGATAAAGGGCTCTTTATTCCTCGACCCCATGCTTGAATCTTACTAGTGGCTAACTTGTAGCTACTTCACCACTAGCAAGTTCAAGATGTTTCACTACTTCTAAATGCTTTGCTAGTTGGTGAACAACTTAAACTGTTGCTATAAATTATTATAGAATAGTATAATTAGTGAATTAAAGAGTAGAATGAAAGATTAAATGTATTACCATGATCCCCCTAATAATACCATGGTGATACATCTCTAGAAAGGCTTACCATGCATTCCTTTAGCCTCATCCAAAGATAATCGAAGGGATACTTGATGATGTGATAAGAACTCTAACTTAACCATCCCTGAACTATCGTACGTGATCTCTGTGCTCTTCCATTACTCCCAATCCCTTATGTAAACCCTGACATCTTACCTCAATCTGCATATTAGCCTCTTCCTAAGCAGCAACATGTCTCGTCTCTTTAGTTTCCACCCTCTACAATGTCAGCCTCATCTATGGTCCATATTTTGCGTTAACATTAGCTTGTCAACCCCCTTACACAAACCCCTCAATAGCTGCCCCAAAATGCGATACTGTAAAATTCTCTAACCCTTGCTCGATCGACTTTGGACATAAGTGATGTTAATGAGCCTCTTATCAAATGATCACAAATGATTAATATGAAATAAACATTGCAAAACAAGATGTATACTCACTAAAACAATAATGTAACATATATACTACTTAGGATGCTTTGCTTAGTCCTACAAGATGTGATCTATTGTGTTCTGTATTACAAAATTGTAATGACAAAACTATAACATGCTAGGATTAGGAAAAAATCGTAAATTTAAAAAATAACAAAATTACTGGTATTAGCGATCTTATTCCTCATTGATATTATTAGTGGAATCAAAGTCATATGTAACATTGCGATTACAGCCATAGCCTCTCATGGGTCAAGTGTGCGTGCTAGGTTTCTAAGGTTAATAAATATGCTCTCAACTAGTATTGTCCTAGGTTATGCAGTGGTTTGTTGAAAGGGTTTGTCAATAGTAGGTTGCTCTTCTATCTAATCCTCATTATGTACTTTAGTTTGAATAAAAGTTCGATTAAATAGATGCGTGGTGCACTTTTTGCTCGACCCTTCAATTGCTAAACCACTTACTCATGTCTTTTAAGAATAAGACCTTCAGGAAATGCTTTGTAAGAATATAAGGGTCATCAATGTACTTAGGAATGATGTGTATTAACTAAGATGGGGACACCTTCAATGCTTTCTCATTTGTCTTGGTTGGTGTCATACCACCTACATCTCAACAAGAAAATGCAATAAAGCCCTATATAATTTAATTGTATTACGTTCACAAGCATGCCCTAGAAGGTGATGGTCCATATGTTATGTTTCTTAGTACTCACACACAATTATTCTGTGTTTTTAGGGGCTCCTCTCTAGATTTAAAGTTATACCTAACCTTATTGACAACACATACCTTATTATTGTATAGGTGAGCATTTAGGCCTCAACTTAATGTCTTAAGCTTGTGAAATATCTCTTGCCCAAATATAGATTTAAGTTGTAATTTAAAAAAAAAAAAATTAGAGAAACATCATTTGTTAGAAATGTCCACTTGCAAGTTGTTAGAAAAATGCACTTCTTATCTTATGTCTAAGCCATTCAACAAAATGTCCACTTATAAGTTGGCTTATGCTACGTGCTCCATGCTCTTTTAATAGTTGCTTGAACTCCCTGATTTTACATGATTAAACATTGATGACAACTCATAGTGTTAAAAATGCATGACATAAAGAAAATGCAACCACATACCTCACATATGGTTGCACCTCCTTGCAATTGTTTAGCACCATCTAATGCATACAAGAGTGTACATGCCTAATGATCATACAAGAATGCAAATATTCATAAAGAATCCATAGAACCTTCTTCTAGGGGATCATCCCATTATCGATGATTTGTGTCTTCCCAAGTCCACATTCTCAAAGTGAAGAAAACATAATTGAACAATTTCCCTAACAACATATGACTTGGTGATGAAACCCTCTAGGTTTGCACTATTCCTTAGATCTCTTTTTAGCCGTCTCAAGCATTTCTCTAATAGATACATCCAACATTGCTGAACAGAGCTACAAATGAATGCTTCTCTTAGCAAATATACTACTAAGTGAATCATGATGTTAACAAAAGCAAACAGAAACCTCATACCCAACTTGCAGACTGTTAAGATTATGGTTCTTTCTAATGGCTCTAATAAGTCTATACAAAGTTCTTTAGCAATCAACTCCAAGAAAAAATAAGAGAGATCGTACATAATGTCATAATTTTACTAGTGAGTCAACCAATCAAGTTAATACTAGTGATATGCTGCATTGCTTTGTCTTTGACACCAACTGCTTCCTAGAAAGTCATCCATCTTAAAAATATTCTTCATTGAGGATGCTTATAGTATATTATATATTATATATAGGAAATCTTTTGATCTTTCCATTCCATGAAATTATATATGTATTTTTTTTTTTGTTATACTTCTGAAAAAAAAAGCTTTATAATGTATGCAATTATCATAAGTAGAAATTGAATTCATATATAGTTAAACCTCGATAAATAAATATTTGATAAATTAATAATTTCAATTAGATAATGATTTCTTTCGGTCTCGACTTGGGCTAATGTACTAAATTAATAATCTTACTAAATGCATAAGATAAAAATTTATAAATAAATCCTTAGACCTAATGAAAATATAAATTAATAATTCATCAAATATATAAAAAATTTCTTATAAAATTCATAATAAAGTTTTTCTAAACTACTTTTGTTCTTAATAAAATTTGTATTCTATTACTTAAAATATGTTGTAACTCATTACATCCAAAGTATTAACTTTAAAAAACTTTTTTCCTATGTGCCTATCCATTCTAATTTTTAAGATTTAGAAAAACTTTATTATTTACTATAAAATTTATTATTTCGTTTTATATTTATGTATTATGACTTTAAAAATTCTTTTATATGCACGATATTTTTATTTTGTCCATATTTATTTTTATTTTTGATCGATAAATTATATATAAAATTTGGAAAAAAAGTATAAAATATTAAAAATCTTTGTAAATTAGTAAATATTCATTTATCAATGAATTAATAAATTATTTATTTATCGATAAATAAGTCATTTCTATAAAATAATAATTTTTATTGGTCCCAATAATATTATTTATAGAGGTTTTACCATAATTGATAATTCCATTATGATCTTATATGAAAAGAAAACTAGACCGTAGTGTATCCATCCTGTGCACATCAACAGTATGACAAGCTGAAAGCTCACGGGAAAAGAAATTTTTAAATATAATGAATGAGTGAAACAAATTTGAACTAATCAACAAATCTAACAAGAGGTAACATGGGTAATAAATCCAAATCCTATCATATTCTTAATTTTTGTAATACAGACATGGAGATGCAACTTTAATTATGCGAATACCACATGGTGGCCTCTGAAATTTATTTCAATAAATTCATGTGACAATCAAACTTTAGCCGACCAAATAGTGGTCTTTGGCCAAAATTGCTAAGAATTATGTCAAAAAAAGTTTGTCTGCGATTCACATGTTAACATATCATCACAATTTCATCAACCCTAAAAATCAGACGGCAACTTTTCCTAAAAACATGGTTTTCTAAACCCTAGTCATGGCTTTTTACACCCTTCCATGCATCAAGCCCTTTTAAACGCAAAGGTATGTTATTCAGATCGTGAAATTGTCCATGGAAAGGTAATTTCTCTTCCTTTTAATTAGCTATAGCCTACATCTTCTGACTCAGTGAGCAGGAAAACGTTGCTTCACCATGTGCACATTCATGTTGGTGTGCGACCGACGACAATGTTGTCGCCTAGATTGATTTTGCTTAGATTTAGTACATAGGCAGCGGGCCGAAAAGGACATGGAGAATCTTAATTTGCCTAGAAACAACATATTCCCATAGATTCATCATCATAGATCTGTTGATTTAAAAATCCAAAATTGATCCTCTCCATTATAACTTTCCTTCATTTTTCCTTAGTTTTACTAAATTAAAATACAACCACATGTAATGAAGGACTAAAATTCAATAAAGAATATAATGTCATAATAATGATTTTCAAATGATTTCTTTTTCATTCTTACAATAAGGAAAGATGATTTGAAAATCGATTTCTTTTCATTCTTACAATAAGGAAAGATGATTTGAAAATCGAAACTGATAATTTTCACTTAAGAATTTAGGTATGACATGACTAAGCTACAAGACCATAAGTAATGTCATTATAATGTTATATCACATACACACACATAATAGAGATAGTTTAAATATAAGAGAAAGGTAAATGGTGAAAATTTAAATTAAAAATCATACTCTTGGCCAAAAAAAAAAAAAATTATAAATCAAACTAAATGCACAAGATAAATAAAGAGCCCTAGTTTTCAAGGTCAAAATAAATATAGTCGGATCACACCTGAAATAAAGATTCTTTGACATAATTAAGGAAGAGCTGCATGATAGAGTGTGCACATGTCTGCACTAGTTTAGTCAATGAAGGCATTATTTCCTAGGCATCAGTATCATTGCAATTCTTCATACCGTACTTTGTTTTTAGAAAAGCTCCGGTAAAAGATTATTGGTTGGAGAATTTCAAAATGTTGAATTATTTTCTATTACCCTTAGTCCTTAGTTAGGTAAGTGTCTGTTGGGAATACCGACATTTTATGGAACTGTTTGTTTAATTTTATTCTCATCGCTTCGATATTTTATTTTTGAAGTTTCTAAATATATATTTATCAAGAAATATATATAGATGAAAAAATATTTTTATTTATAAACATATCAAACAGATAAAATATAGATGCAAATCAAATACAAATAAGATACAGCTAAAAATTAGACAATTGAAACAAACCCTATATTAATATAAGGACTCGCATGGTTCTTATTTAGTTAATGTGAAAAATATTAACTCATGTACGTCTTGGTGCTCAAGGATTATTTTTCGCTTTGATTAAGTGTCTACTAAAAACATGAAGATTTACACTAATACATGGAAGGATTTGCATCGCTCTTATTTGGTTAAGGTGAAGATATTCAAGTCATGTATATATTGGTGATAAATGAATAGCATAGAGCCAATTCATTCAAAAAAGATTAACACATGTAAATAAGCTATTGTTTTATCCCCTTCTTTGAATAATAATATGTGATTTTAGACCAATCTTGATGCATTATATGCTTATGGAGCATTCTACATGGATGGTATACAACCATTTTTATAATGGGTTATCAATAGTACCTTATGCAAAATATAAGAGAGGATCATATGGTGGCTTAAAAAAATCCATTGCTTTTCCAGTTAAGAAGATAAGCATTTTCGACCACTTTGTATGGATATAAGAACTCAAAGGTGGTTAAAGATGGATGTTATGACATTTTAGAGAGTTGGATTTTTGCTAATTAATTCAAAAGGATTACTTCAATGATGATGCCTCACACATTAAACAAATATAAGACAATGCCTTGTACGTTAAACAAATATAACACCCATATAGATTGAAAGATTGAATTTTTCAATGATCTTATTGTATATGTTGATGATCAATTATTAACAGGTCTCTATACCAAGAACTTTCTATAAACCCTCTCACTTGAAGATAAAATATAGGTAGTCATAATGTAGAATACCTTACTAGAGGCTTCTCCTTATTATTCTTCCTCCTATAACACGTATTCACCAATGTCCCACAAAAGCTAAATCACCAAAAGGACGTATCCTTCTATAATGCGTTCATCCCCTTCTATGAATATCCCTTGGAATGCAAGGGGCAAGAAACCCTCTTCACAATCTAGTATTTTCCTGAACACAATATCATACTCATCTTCCTTATTAATAAGCCATTAACTAAACCTTTAGTTCGAGTAACCGAGATAACTAGCTTAAATCTCCTATACCCTCTCTATATCAATTGATGTGGTATTCTCTACTCCTTTAAGTCATCTATCAACTTAAGCATCCAAGTACTTGAGCCAAAATCACCCATTACACCTCTTAGCCATATTTGCTATTTGAGCCGCCCAAACTTCATTGATGGTATCTAAGGACTTATTGGACTAAGTCTAGGAGATCACCGGTGACAATATTACACCAATAGTATTTATGTAATTTCCATTACATCAAATAGCTCACCACTTTCCTTCATGGTCGCCTATATACTATATATATATTATATAATCCAGAATAATATGTAAGGAACCTTTATAAATACACTGTCTAAGAACATACTCAAGTAAGCTACTCCATCTAAATAAAAATTAAGTTGAAAATTGTTTTGAGAATTTTGTTAATAAGATGAATGATTCTAAGAGGCTGGAACAAATCCCAATCTCTAGTATAGGTCAAAAATTAGTTTTGAAATAAAATAATAAGGTTCTTAAATAATCAATTGAAAATTAAAAGCCAAGATGGGGAAATTCCAGTAACTAATTTTACTTAAGTCTAGAACTAAGTTCAAGATTTATAACATGTTTATATGACCAAGTATTAGGTATGAAAATCATATAGGAACTAATTCAACTAGTGAAGACTTCTTTCAATGTGTGGTTAATAAGTAGAATTGTAATTATAAAATAAATTTATTTAAAATGAACTCATATCATAGATTTATTTTATATTCATACTTACGAATAATATTATAGTGATAATTTACAAAATAAAGATATATGTTTACTTAAATTTTTTGTTTCAACATTATAAAATGATTTTTTAATATGTTATAGTACTTAAAGGTGTGAAAATAAAAAAATGTAATTTTTCATGAAATATGATATAACAATAATATTGAAAAGGTATCAATATGAATTTGAAAGGTAGGAATACGGATTAGGAAAAAAAAAAGATATTAATATGAAATAGAATGGAAAAAGAAAAAGCTTACGATATTATATATTATAATAGATAAGACAAATAATAGTAGGATGAAATCAATATCAACTTTGAAACAAGAGAATTTAAGTTAAAATGAATCATAAGTTCCAAAACATTGAGCGACAAACATTTCGAATGCATGCGGCACATTTCCACTGATAAGTTTCCCTTTGTTAACAGTCTAAAACTAATATTTTTCAAATTTTCTGATGAGGTGGAGATAGTAGTAAACATGTACCTACAGAAATAAAATAGAAATTGACCTGCTTACTGTTGGGTGATCTAAAAACCTTATCTTGAAGGAAACAAGCTAACTCGAAAAAATTACTGCTTTTGGCAGTGAGCTAGACCGGTTTTTTTGTATAAATTCCTTTGTTCAAGGCTAGATGTGTGCAAAAAAACCGAATGTTTAGGATAATTGAATCGAAACTGGAAAACCAATAAAAAAAAAAGGTTAATGGTCAATTGGTTTCAGTTTAGGATTGAAGTTTTAAACTTTTTTCGGTTTTTCATGTCGGTGTATAAAATAAAAAACCGACGGTTTCAGTTAATCACTTCGTATTAATATATATAATATAATTTATGATAAACTTATATAATTATTTTGTTAAAAATATAAATAGTTGGATCTTATAACTTATTGAACGTACTTGTGTTGAGTTAAATACATCCTCTTTTGATTTGACATGGAATCAAGTTGACAAAAAAAAATGTATAATATCCAAATTGACAAAAAAAAAAAAAAAGTGCAAACTAGTTGAATGATAAGCTAGGAAGGTATCAGCGAACTTATATCTCTTGTTATAAAGATTTGTTAATTTTATTATTTAGTGGAGGGAGGGAATATATGGTATGGATGAATACATGATCTTGCCAAGAAAATTTGAGATTAAAATAATTTATAATATACTTATATAATTATTTTGTTAAAAATATTATTTTGATGGCACCGATATATGTTGACAACTCTTTCATATGTCTTACATTCTTAATTTACAGTTTTTAATATAATTATGAAAAAAAATGCTCTAATTTTTTGGGACATATTAAAGAATACAGTTAACTGCAAATTTTGCATACCCATTATATTAAATGGTTATAAACTAAAAACCAAAAAAATTAATAAAAAAAGGGGTTAAATGTTTATAATGGATCGGTTTAGGATCAAGTTATTAAAAAACCCGATTATCACAGTTAGTTTCAAAGAATAAGATTACTTACCGGTTAACCAAACCGTGAAAACCCTTATTTAGAGCCTTAAACAGATATTTTTAGTATTTTTGGTAAGTTTTAATTATAATATAACTCTTTATAGATACATTTGTTTTTAATGCCATCTGTAGCTAGTATCTTTTCATGTACATTTTGTCCTAAAGTTTTAAGACTATTCTATTTTTGACAGTTTTTTAGATTTTTTTTTTTTGTAGTTCTAAGTCTGCTTATATTGTATAACCTAAAGCAAACGGACAACACTTATAAGTTTTTCGGTATAATTTTACAGAGCTAATATTGCTCTTTTTCTTCACAAATTCTCAAATTTCACATAGATTTCGAATTTGAATACCAAATATTTAAGAATTCTCATAATAAATTAGTATTTGAAGATCACATTCTAGATATTCAAGAATTAATGGTTTATGGTATAAACCCTAATTCAATTTTTACGTCGTACGTTGCGTTATTTTCAAAGATGATTGTGGATTTTTTCAAAAAAGCAAGTAAAGGGAAACAAAAAATTTCCTTTCTACGTTCGTTAAGATTACGGAAAAAAACGTTTGTCAAGCCTTGCTAGTGACGGGTCATTATCACTAAATGGGCTAGCCGATGTCATCTCGTTTGATAAACGGACCCTTTTTTTTTTTTTTTTTTTCGAGCATGACTTAGTCCACCACGAGTTATTTTAATATATTCTTATGTTCCAGTTGTTTAATTTCCAAAGTAGTTTTGGTAATGGGTTCATATTGAAAATAAGTGATATGTTATTACGTTTTTATTTAGTTTCCATTATTAGTATCTCTTTTTAAGGATTGTATTTTATTCTTTTATTTATAGGATATTATTTAATTTTCTTTTCTATTTAGATTATCTAGAATTTTATTTTATGTCTATAAATAGACATCTTTCTATTGAAGTATTCATCAAATAATAATGAAAGTATTTCGGTATTGAGTTTTTAAATTCTTCTCCTTTTCTAACTTATCAAGAATTTTATATTCTTATAGCATTAACTCATCACTTCAAGATTTTTTTATTGGCATAATTGAAAAAAAAAGAAGAAGATGACTTTATGTCAAGGATTTTTAATTAACTTAATAAATGGTTGCGATCCATGGTTTTAGTGTTTCAAAATTTTATCATAATCCATCACACACACACACGTAGAAGCTAGTGGACTTCTATTCCGTCAACAGAATTATTCATTCAAAGTTTTAGCGTAATCCATCAAAGAGAGAGAGAAAAGACATGTGACCATTATGGGGGGAGATAGAAGCTAGTGGACTTCTTTGATACCAACAACAAAACTATTCATTTAATCATCTAATTATTAAAATAAATATAGTAATTAAAATATTAATTACTTTAATGATGCGATCACGATTGTATATAAATCTAAATTATGAAATGATTGACATGACTGATCCTATTAAAATAAATGATGGAATCATAGAATTTTCTATAGAACTTCAAGATTTGTACTTGATTTTTTTTCCTTCTATGAGTCAATTTGATCCTACTTGTAATTAGTTAATTTGCTTTTATTTAATGATTAAAAGGAATAATAAGGTAGTCTGCAGTTAAAAAAAAAAAAAAAAAAAGGAAAGAAAACTAAAATTTTCATACCCTAACCTACTCTTAAAAGAGTTGTATCATCAAATTCAATTCATTTGAAAAATCCCCTATTGGCACTCTCTTATCATAATCAATTAAAAAAATAAAAACCCACGATTATTAGCCGTTTTGGGTGGGACACGGCATATAGAATAAGAATCTAGCCCTCTATAGTTTAACTTAATGCGGCTGAGCTTACTATATATAACCTATATATTCTACAAGAATCAATAGCCTGCCATTACCATAACACTTATACTAGTGCTTAAAGTGAAATCTTGCCGGCAAATCCAGCAGTTTTGGTCTTTTCGTACAAATTACGAGGCTAAAAGCCAGTCCTTTTATATAAACTTTCGGCTTTTTGACTTGTAACTTTACAAAGGCCAAAGGCAAGGCAAAAATGGTGGAGCAGAAGCCGTGGGACCAGGAGCACACAATTATGTAGGAAAAAAGAAATATTATGATTATAATGTGGTCGGATCCTGTCCGTCCGTGCATTGCTAGAAAAAGATGAATATAATATTACAATGTATCATGTATGTATAAAGATGAGCATTCGTGCAGTATTACACGCTATATGTAATGCATAGATATATGCAATTACAAATAATATTTTGATACGAATTTATAATGGTAATTACTTTAAAAATTTTTAATTATCTTGTCATCTATATTAACGTATAATGGGTAGTTACATACAACTTATACATATATGTGGTATGTATTATTCATTCAATATGTATTTTTCTATATACAAGTAACAGATAATTATTAATAAGATTTAGACTCATAATAGTAACATGGGTACTTAAAATATATATATATATATATATTATCTATGTTTTACTCATATTGCTACTTATAAAAAGTTTATTGATATGTACTTACCATTTATGTATATACCTATACAAATATATAACATGTAATAGCAATGGTACTTTTTCTCCACAAAATGATGAGCAATAGGACTTGCCATTAAGCATAGAGACTGGACGTCACTTGCTTTGTTTTTTTTGTTGGGCCGCCGGCCTGCATTTTCAAATCCCGGGTGTCTCTTCATGCTATATATTGTTCCTCCTTTATCACAAGAATTACAGTGCCTTCGGTCTTTTGAGATCCCAAGAATGTGGCTGATTAGTGAAATAAAGTGTGATTAGATTGTTCTTCATCTTAATCGCCAAGTATTTAGCATGAAAAATAAATAATGTACTATTCAAGATCTCTTGGAAATTGAAGTGCTCACTTTAGTGGGCTCAACCTCATAATTGATTTAAACCTTGTTGCCTACAGTTATTCATTACTTAATACTTATAAGATTGATTTTCTCTGCTTTTTCATCTATCACTTTTATGTTCAAAATAGTGAGACTACTGTGTGTTTGTCCTAAACCATTTTTTAAAGTTAATCCATTAAGTGTCATCTATTAATTATTAGTGTAAGGTCACATATAAAGTGTGAGACTTGCATAACATGAATAACCACTTTACTTAGAACTCACCTCTACACAATTTATACTCTTTAATTTAAAATGACGTTTTTTTGTAACTTTCAATCAGCCACCTACTTGAACAGCTCAAGCTCTTTTATTAGGCTATAGCTAGCTTGAGCAATTTTTGGACAACTTAGTTAGAATTTAAACCCTAATATTTAATCATTGCTTTGCCGTATCAATTTTTGAAGGTAATACACATGAAGTGTTAACAAGTTTATACTTTAGTCATTAATGATTTGTAAACTTAAGGGTACAATTTTGCATATTCTAGAAGAGGTGCTTGATGGTTCACGTAATTATTAATTATAAGAAAATGTGGACAAAAGGGTTGGTAATTGAAAATATTTCAAGATAAACAGTCAATTTTACTTCTTTGATCTGAAAATACACTTAACTTAGAAAAAAATTTGAATAGGTATTATAAGTCATGTATATGGACATGTAATATGTAAATATTGATAAAATTTGTATACATATAATAAAGGAAATAGTATTTTTCGCAACTTAATATGGACTTTTATGTAGTTGCAATTAAGAAAATTTAGACATTAAATTGTAAATTAGGGTTGCAAATACAAGTCAAGCCACTGTGAGCTACTCAAGCTTAACTAGATTGCTCAACTTGGCTTTATTTGATTAGTAATTGAATATGGTTTGCACTCAAAATAAAACTTATATATCTAGATGAGTTAAGCTTGAATTTTTATTTAAACTTACAAGTTGGTCTTTTTTCAGGCTCACGAGGTTCATGAGAAAACTTATTAGTAGACTTGTGAATTTTGTACTCTATATTATATATATAATTAAAACAAAGAACTAATGTTTATATTATACATGCACGTACTTAAGTTTGATTCATTATTAATCCATCTATTTATTTATATATTTATTCGATTTTTTATATATTTAACTTGTTGGATTTAGTATAAGTTAAACTGCTCTAGAGCTATTTGAGCTTAGCTATCTTTACACCCAGCTCGGCTTGACTTGACTTGAACTCAATATGTAGATAAGTCAACTTCGAACTTAAAATAAAATTCATTTTTTTGAATAAGTTAAGCTTAGATTTGTAGCTCAGGCTTAGTGAAAAGTTTGATTCTACTCATACTAAATCATTTTTAAATGAGTTGAGCTTGAATCTTTAAAAACTAAACTTGATTTGACTCATTTATAACTTTAATTATATATAAATTGAAATTGCATATATTAAATTAAAACTAGGAGATATTATATTAGAAGGGATTTGTGAGTAAATTCAAATAATTTACCAACCTTTTAAATAGTTAAGAAAATGATAAATATTTTATATAGTGGTGCAAATAAATGATTAACATATTAAATGATTAAAAAAACCATCAACATTATATAAAATTGTGCACAAAAGAGATTTCTTTTCTTTATCATTCAAAACATTGATCTTTTTTAACTTTTTAAAATATGATTATTTATATGCACTATTTTACATAACGTTAGTATATTTTTTTAAGCACTTAAAACATTTGTATCATATTTCAGCTTACCTTTATATATGCACACATGTACATAAACATTTAGTCAACTTTTATTTTATTATGTTATACAACATGTTGTAAGCCTAATTGAAAGTACATATAATTTAGTATCATTATTATAACCTCTAAACGGGCTATGGATTATGATAAGAAGAAATTATTTCCTATTTTTCATTTGACATTTTACTATAAATTATACAAATACCAAATATATCTTTAAAATATGTTTGATTTGGTTTATAAAAATCTTTACTGAAAAAAAATCCCATTCCTTAAAATTGTGTTGAGTAGTTTTCTTTTTATCTTTTAGACTTTTGACACTCGTTAATGCCCCAAATCCATTTGGATATGGGTCTACTTGAATTTTTTTTTTTATTTGTCTTATTGGTATATGATTTAAATTATATATAATTTTATTTGATTTGTCTCTGATCTATAAGATATGCAAGATCTGTTTATAAGTAAAAATGTTTATTTTTCATCTTGTGTTTTTTTTTTACAAATAATACGATTAAAAGATATAAAATACATGTCAAACTGAGGTTAACCAACTAATTAAATGCACCTATGATTATAGCAAATCCTTGACAACCCTTAAAAAAAAAAAGGATAAAAACAGAGAGTTCTTGAACTCGAGCTTTCTTTTCAATTTAAATCTTAAATTATTTAAGGTTTTTTTTTATGAAAAAATTATTTAAAGTTAATAAATAAAATTTTCTTAAGAAAAAAGTGCGGCTCATGAGTTGACTTGGGATTGAAGGTTGTCTATTCTTTAGAGCTGGCTCGAAACTAGCTTTGGATTAGCGCGGTCTTGGTTACCCAATTTGAATCTAAAAACCATTCACTTCAGGTATTTCTAAGTTTATTCAGGATCAAATCAAAATCGAGTCCACCCCAAATTAAACTAAGATGCCTAACGAGCGATAAGGCGATCTTTGTATCCTAACCATTTGATATTTTTATCTAAAGTTGTTTTGAGTCTAGAACGATCGATTGAGTATGTATATCTGATTTAAATAAATAAAATAAGTATAAATAGTTCACACCTAACAATAGTTCTTTCATCTGTAGGTTTGATGGGCCGTATTTGAGGCATTCCTTATTTGGACTTCTGGAAAGGCCCGGCCCTTTTTTGCCATTGGTCTTTCTTTTGTGGAATCCATTCATGTTGCCAATTCTGCCGGCCCATCAAGAAGTCTAGATTACATAACTTTCATTATCCTCCGAGAGATAACAGGATGAGGAAAAATAAAGAAAAATATGCAACATGTAGTAGACTACCACTTGTGTTGGAAATTATTGATAATTATTATTACGTATATATATAATAATGTAATATTCATCAAAACTTTTTCGATAAGATAGGATAGGAAAGTGAATTTTTTTTTTTTTTTAAATTTGCTTTCTAATTTCAAGTTTTTAGTTGGGAGATTTAAAAGTTGAGTTATAGTCCTTTGAT